>CM051238.1:87846134-88446134 GCA_027917425.1 Gastrophryne carolinensis
TACACACAAGGCCAGGGCTATGAGACACACAGGCATGCCCTATACCTGCCCAGGGACCACCTTTGAGAAAAAAACAACAGGGCACCGCCATGCTGTTATGCTGGGCCCTGCACATTGTTGTACATATCCTGGCAACTAAGTGACATCTTGCCATAATCGGGAAAACCTAACCCTGGGGCTGTCACCATATCTCAAATACACAAAACATTGCACATTACACATTTCATTTAACCATTTCAGTGTCAGGTTTATCAACATACATTTTCAGCTCTCAATATGCTGTCATAACATGAACAATCTATAATCCATTGGTGGCAGCAACCAATCATACCAAGGAAGGTTAACATGTCCTTCCTGGTAAGTGGGCAGGGCAGACCCACGACAGCAGCTATTCTCTTATAGCTTATTTCTCTTTGTCCCTGGGAAAGCACAAAACCCAGGTACTCATTTGCCTGACACCATTACAACTTTTCTTTAGACACTTTATAATCACTTACAAAAAGACAATTCAAATGATCCCTCTCGTCCCACAGGGTGGCCTGCAGAGGATTATCAATCCACACAAACAAATAATCTTAACACTCTATTGTCAGAGAGAAAGAGAGAAAAAGGTTTCAGTGGTCAGGTAAACTCACAGTAAACAGACAAATCTGGTCCCAAATCACAAATAACCACAAATAATCACAATTTATATAGCGCGCTTCAAATAACCTAGCAGCAGTTCCCTGCGAACCCCGCAACGCCTCGCTAAGACCGCGAGAGGCACAAGGGCACAAGTCCTTTAACCTTCCCTCGGGGTTAAGCGTATAAATCACTTACCCCCTTCAAGGAGACTTGCCCGCATTCTCCATCACTGAAAAAAAATCTGCCCCTAGGGGCAGGGGCAGATACCTAAGAGCAAATCCCGCTGAGTCCTCTACCTGGGATTACCTTATTTGTCTGTAGACCAGAGTTACCTTCATACTGCAGACGTCTGGAGCCCACACCAAGCGCAAGAAAGACACATAACAGCTATTCTCGGTGTGAACTGTTTATTACATCACGATTTTTAGTATATAAAGCATGATAAGGCATAGGCGGGGAAAAGCTCTTAATAAGGTTCTAAAGTGGACATTTGCTTTTTAATTGGAGTAGTTGTATCAACACCTTGCTGTCCAGGGTGTGTGCTGGGGGTGGCTGTACATCACCCCATTGTGTGTCATGGGATTTTCCAGACATTCACCTACCCATGGACATTTCACAGAAAACAGATTGTTATGTTCTGCTGTCGGCACATTCCATTCCCAGAGATAACGGTTACTCCGTTATTCTCACCCTTGAATCTTAAAGCAATCCCCTTAGCATAAGCCAAGCATAAGCCATGCAGTAGCCATTTTGCTACTTTGTACCTACACCCTCTCACACAAAAGGGATGCCCCTTCTTTCACCCTGCACACATGGTAACATGGTAAACTGGAGGGGCACTGAGACTTGAGCCTACAGTGGAGGGTGAGGAGATGGTGGAGGATGAGGAGGCCGAGTCGCACGGTGTCACAGGCCCAATGGGCAGGGAGCGCGGAGGCCGAAGCGGCGTGACCTGTCCAAGTTGCTGCTGCTGCCAAGGGACCACATTCACCCAGTGGGCCGTAAACGGCACGTACTGTCCCTGACCGTAGTTACAGCTCCAGACGTCGGCGCTGCCATGCACTTTGCTACACACGGACAGGCTCAAGGACTGGCCCACCTTCTGTTCAACAAAAGTTTGCAGCGCTGGTACTGCCTTCTTGGCAAAGAAATGACGGCTTGGGACTCTCCAACTCGGCTCGGCACAAGCCATCAGTTCTCTGAAAGGTGCAGAGTCCACCACCTGAAAAGGGAGCGACTGCAGCACCAGCAACTTGGACAGGAGCACATTCAGCTTCTGCGCCGTAGGATGAGTGGGCGCATACTGCTGTCTCTTGGACATGGCTTCGCTGATGGATTGCTGGCGGTATGCATGACTTGGAGGAGGAGGAGCAGGAGCGACAGAGGATGGGTATGACGCACAGCTGCCTTCGGCTGAGGGGCTGGAGCCTTGGCTGGCAGAAATTGGGAGCGGCGTGCCACTTGATGAGGAAGCAGGCTGGACCACCTCTTCGGAGCCTCGGTTCTCCCAGGCCGCTTTATGGTGACGCATCATATGTTGACGCAGGGCCGTTTTGCCAACATTTGGGCCCTGGCCACGCTTCACCTTCTGCCTACATATCTTGCATGTGGCCATGTTACCCTCCTGTGGATGCTTCAGGAAAAACTGCCACACTGCCAAGTAGCTACTTTTCCCACCAACAGGCCTCACTGATTCACTGCTACTGTCGCCAACTCCAGGAACTCCTGCTCCGCTACCTCCCGATAAGGTAGCCCGGCTTTACAATTGTGCCCCCATGCTGACTGCCAACCATGCTGCTAACACCTTGCTGCCTCAGCTGCTGACTCCGGGGCAACCTGCGCCCCTCTTCTCCTAATGATGACGATGAAGCCCCTTCATCACCCGGCTCCCAAGTGCGATCGGCTTCATCATCATCATCATCATCACCGAGTTGTGGCTGCACGTCACTGATGTTCTCGGTTTCCTCAACAGTGTCTGGCGCAGAAGCTGGAAATCTCGCAACACCCACAACACTGTCCACATCACTATTTGTCTGCCTAGCTAAAGAAGCCACCTCCATTTCTTGGCTGGGCAGTAGATCATCCTCCTCACTAAATAGTGGAGCTGAACCCAAAGCATAGGATACGTCGCAGGGGGAGGGAACGGCGTAGGACAGAGGCAATGGGAGGACAGGGACTGCTCTCAGGGCATGCCAACTCAGGGTTGTGTCAGAGGAACCTACCGACCCTAGACTGGGGGTCTCAGATGTAACTTGTGATGATGTTAATGAGCGCGTTAACCAATCTACTACAGCAGATGCGCTACTGGTGGAGACACGACCGCTAGCAGATACTGGCAGATCAGGTCTGTCACCGTCACTCCTGCTGCCATTCGCTCCTAGTCTGCTGCGACCTCTGCCTGATGAATCTTGGCCTCTGCCACTCCTCTTTGAACATTCTTGCACTTGTCTGCCTGACATTTTTATGTATTTGAAATGCGCAATAGGTACAATAAAAAATGTGTTTACTTTAAAATGAAGAAGCTAAATAAAGTAAGGAACTGCTTCTCTGCACCAGATACTATGAAAATTGGCAATATGAGATACCCTGCAGCCTGGTGTTTTGGCAGCAGGCCAAAAACCAATTCAAAATGCAATACTTTGAATAGGCTGAAGAAGGATGAACAAGCGTATTTAGTATAACAGATAGGCTGCTAAGTGCAGGTTTGGTATGCCCTGCGGCCTAGTGTTTTGGCAGCAGGACAAAAAAAAAATTCAAAATGCAATACTTTGATTAAGCTGAGGAAGGATGAACAAGCATATTTAGTATAACAGATAGGCTGCTAAGTGCAGGTTTGGGATGTCCTGCGGCCTGGTGTTTTTTTTGTTAAAGGCAGACCAAAAACCAATTCAAAATGCAATACTTTGATTAAGCTGAGGAAGGATGAACAAGCGTATTTAGTATAAAAGATAGGCTGCTAAGTGCAGGTTTGGGATACCCAGGTGGGCTGGTGTTTTTTTGTTAATTGCAGACCAAAAACCAATTCAAAATGTAATAATTTGATTAAGCTGAGGAAGGATGAACAAGCGTATTTAGTATAACAGACAGGCTGCTAAGTGCAGGTTTGGGATGCCCTGCAGCCTAGTGTTTTGGCAGCAGGACAAAAAAAATTCAAAATGCAATACTTTGATTAAGCTGAGGAAGGATGAACAAGCGGATTTAGTATAACAGATAGGCTGCTAAGTGCAGGTTTGGGATGCCCTGCGGCCTGGCGTTTTTTTTGTTAAAGGCAGACCAAAAACCAATTCAAAATGCAATACTTTGATTAAGCTGAGGAAGGATGAACAAGCATATTTAGTATAACAGGCTGCTAAGTGCAGGTTTGGGATGCCCTGCGGCCTGGTGTTTTTTTTGTTAAAGGCAGACCAAAAACCAATTCAAAATGCAATACTTTGATTAAGCTGAGGAAGGATGAACAAGCGTATTTAGTATAACAGATAGGCTGCTAAGTGCAGGTTTGGGATGCCCTGCGGCCTAGTGTTTTGGCAGCAGGACAAAAACCAATTCAAAATGCAATACTTTGATTAAGCTGAGGAAGGATGAACAAGCGTATTTAGTATAACAGATAGGCTACTAAGTGCAGGTTTGGGATGCCCTGCGGCCTGGTGTTTTTTTTGTTAAAGGCAGACCAAAAAAAAATTAAAAATGAAATACTTTGATTAAGCTGAGGAAGGCTAAACAAGCGTATTTAGTATAACAGATAGGCTGCTAAGTGCAGGTTTGGGATGCCCTGCGGCCTGGTGTTTTTTTTGTTAAAGGCAGACCAAAAACCAATTCAAAATGCAATACTTTGATTAAGCTGAGGAAGGATGAACAAGCATATTTAGTATAACAGATAAGCTGCTAAGTGCAGTTTTGGGATGCCCTGCGGCCTGGTGTTTTTCTTGTTAAAGGCAGACCAAAAACCAATTCAAAATGCAAAACTTTGATTAAGCTGAGGAAGGATGAACAAGCGTATTTAGTATAACAGATAGGCTGCTAAGTGCAGGTTTGGGATTCCCTGCGGCCTAGTGTTTTGGCAGCAGGACAAAAACCAATTCAAAATGCAATACTTTGATTAAGCTGAGGAAGGATGAACAAGCGTATTTAGTATAACAGATAGGCTACTAAGTGCAGGTTTGGGATGCCCTGCGGCCTGGTGTTTTTTTTGTTAAAGGCAGACCAAAAAACCAATTCAAAATGAAATACTTTGATTAAGCTGAGGAAGGATGAACAAGCGTATTTAGTATAACAGATAGGCTGATAAGTGCAGGTTTGGGATGCCCTGCGGCCTGGTGTTTTTTTTGTTAAAGGCAGACCAAAAACCAATTCAAAATGAAATACTTTGATTAAGCTGAGGAAGGATGAACAAGCATATTTAGTATAACAGATAGGCTGCTAAGTGCAGGTTCAGAATCAAATTTTCCATGAAATTCAGAACGAATCCGGGTTTGTCTGGATCGATTCGCTCATCCCTAAAAATAATTTAAAAAAATCATCTTTGTGTGTGATCCATCCGGCTGGGTCCCTCAGTCACCCAGGGGGCTCTGATCCCCCTCTGGGCTCTTCCACCAGCGGGATAGGGCCTGAACGGGGCCCCTCCTACTTCTGATGGGGCTGCCGTCCACTGCTAGCCCCACCTTTTATTTGTGGGATGGATGAGGTCATCCCGCCTCTCCAAGCTTTCAGTTCTGTCAGATGCAGCTAGTGATTGGAGGGTGGAGGAAGGAGGGGCAGGGGACTCTGATCAGAGGATTCTGGACAGAGGATAGAAGGTAAGTAAAGAAGAAAAAATGTAGTTTCATTAAATTACATTTTTACAGTTAAACCTTGGTGAACTGATAAGGGGTCCATGAGACCCCTATATTGAACGGGCCGGACAGCGAGGAAGCATGTGAGTTTTTGCATTTTTTTATTTAAGGATTTCAGGGAGAAATTCGGGTTGTGCCGAACGTTTCCCTGGAACTCGGAGCAAGCTCCAGTTTGTTAGATCCGGTTCGCTCATCTCTAATCACTATCCTATGAACCCCAAATTATTTGCTGGTACCCAGCTATAAATCTAGATGGCATCCATGAATTTTCAGCCACATTAACTAATGTTTCCTAGATAACTAAACAGATAGTGTGGAATAGATACTCAAGCAGTTAATTATTAATGTGCTACTAATCAAATTGCACTGGATTGGATTATAGTCAGCAAAAATTATATTGAAGGCATTGACGTTGGCAATGGGAGTGCTGTAACTTCCTAGGAGCATACAGTAGTGCACTCTTTATGATCTGATAAGACCCCTTGTGGCAGGGGCATGTGCCAGGAGAGACAAAGCAGGCGATAAACAGAAACACTATGAATAGAAAACTAGATAACCCCTGGGAGAAAGAGGGTGGGGGGCAGGAACACTTGGAGCCCCCTGAACCAAGCAGGGGATGGACCAGAACCTTATGGCCCATGCAGACTACAGAAACACTCCCAGGTGACCAGAACTTATCATACCCAGGCTGCTAGTTGGGAGAATACACCACTAAAAAAAACATAAAGTTGGTCAGACAAACAGGTGCCTGAAGGGAAGTGGCAAGGCCAAGTAAAGTATAGAGCATAAAGCTTCTGTTTGAAAAAACCCTAGTACTGGAGAGAATGCCTCACTTAAACCAGACCAACACTCTTACAATAAACAATGCTCATATGCTGCACATAGAATTAATTTATCTTTTTGTAACTACTACTTTCCCTCTTAATTGCCCCAGAGAAATAAACCTAAAACAATCTGTCGGGAATTGTAGGCAATATGATCACTGGTTGCTGTTGCCTTTGGAAAGTTTACTTTATGTGACCTACCATAAGAATTCAGTTGGTGTTTACGGCAGCCGCCTAATAAGATCTGTATCCAGAGGGAAGCACCAAACATTTTGAAATAAAGAAACCCGTGTTTGTGTGCGGTAACATTGTGATCATTGCCCCCCCCCCCAGCCATGTGTGTATTACACCATTCATAAATGTGAATATCATGTAACCTTTCTATGCAAATCTGTATATGCACTGTATATTTGTAAAATGTTAATGAGCCAAAGAAACATTCATATCTGGATTTAAATGTTGAGATCCTCATTGACTTGCCCTTTTCTTTCCTTTATGTGTCTACAGCACAGCTATAAGCAACTGCTAATAAAATTCAATTGCTAATAGGTAATAACTGAATCTCTCTGTGAAGGCACTACATGGGTATTAACAGCCATACAAAGCAAGAACAATATAAGCAAAACAAGAGTAGCTGGCAAGAACAACTTTGTCAATTTTAAAGGTACTTTATTGTGAAAAACAATCTAATAGTACTCATTTGCATAAATATGCTTGAGAGCAAGAAGAGGGGCAAATTATACACCCTGCATCAAGGGTATATTCAAGTTTTTTTGTTTTTTTTTTTGTTTCCTGGAAGGAATGATAAACAGGAGTGACAAGTTGGTGAATGTACCATTCTGCCTTTAGGGGAAAGGGCACTTCTCAACTCTCGCAGCCTGCCCCCTGAGCCAGCCTGTGCCAGAAAGTCACTTCTCTTTACCAGCTAAGGAAAACAACAAGATTGTCTGGAATTTTTACACGGTAGCCCCTTCTTTTGCTATCTGTCAGGGTTCGCTCACCAGTTCCCCGTTCCAGCGGCGTCTCGGGTCCTCAGCCGCCCGCTCACCTGTCCGACGGCCGCGGCTGGCGGCAGCTTCTGTCCCGGCTGGCGCGCACGCGCCTTCCTTCTCAGTCGACGGCTCCAGCGCCGTCTCTTTTTGTTTATACCCTCTGGTGGCGCTGCTCTCAGCGCGGCCGCCGGAGGAAGCTTAAATAAATTAAAGGCCCAGCTGCACTAGTGGGAGTGCCCCACTGGGACTGGGCCAATCGGCTGCTATTGAGTTCTGGGCTGTACGCCCTATGTTTACCAATCCGTTTGAAGTTCATAGTTGCACCAATCACCACACTGATCCTCCAGGGCCAATCATGCCTGTTCCCTATATAACCTCACCCCAGTCAGTTTGTCATTGCCTGTTATAGCGCTTAGACCCTTGGTAGTTGGTTATCTTTGATATTGATCTTGATTCCTGTTGCCGACCTTTGCCAGTTTTGACCATCCTCGATCTTGATTCCTGTTGCCGACCTTGCCTGTTTTGACCATCCTCGATCTTGATTCCTGTTGCCGACCTTGCCTGTTTTGACCATCCTCGATCTTGACTCCAGTTGCCGACCCTTGCCTGTTTAGACCATCCTTGATCTACTCTCCAGTTGCCGACCTTCGCCCTTGAACCCAGACCACGATTTGCCTAATCCCATTGTTCAGTCGCCATCTCGGACCTACTATTACCAATATCCAGTCTGTCCTTGGACTTCAGTCTTACGCTCAAATTCGGGCTACCCAATTCCACTTCCAGCCGCGGGTTCTCCAGTCTTCTTTTCAGTAAGGCTTCATCCTTTGAGCCATCAAGTCCTGGGGGCAACCGATCCCGAGCAGGCGTGTTCTGCGTCTCGGCAAGCGGGGGCTCCTATAGGTGAAGCTGGCTGCGGAGATTGGGGGTTGAGGTGCTTACCAAGAGAGCTGAAGTTATCCAAGTGGTTAGTTGCGGTACCCGGAGCGTGACATTATAACAGGCCCAAAAAATTAGTATGGAAGACCTGGTACAGCAAGTACAGGCGATGGCCACAGCTATCAATCAACTTGCCCAGAGAGTGGCCAATCAAGAAACCTGCCAGGTTGCTACACCCGCTGTACCACCTCATATTCCTGAACCGAAAATTCCTTTACCAGAAAAATTCTTTGGAGACCGAGCCAGTTTTTCTAATTTCAAGAATTCGTGTGAACTCTACTTCAGGCTGCGGCCTTTATCTTCAGGCACAGAAACTCAACGAGTGGGTTTAATCATCTCACTCTTACAAGGAGACCTTCAGTCATGGGCCTACAGCTTGCTTCCTGAAGATCCTGCCTTACACTCAATTTCATCCTTTTTTTTGGCCATGGGAGTGCTTTATGCGGATCCAGATCGACGGTCCACAGCAGAGAACAGGCTTCGGGCCCTGAAGCAGGGTCGGAACTCTACCGAGGACTACAGCGCTGAGTTCAGGCGCTGGGCAGTGGACTCTACTTGGAATGATCCAGCCCTATGTAGCCAATTCTGTATAGGGCTTTCTGAAAATATTAAGGATGCTTTGGTCAACTTTCCCACCCCAACAAATTTGGATCAGCTTATGCAGATCTCCATCAAGATCGATAGACGTCTCAGGGAGAGGGTCAGGGAAAGGGTTAGAGTTACCACTCCCTTTAGGTCATCACAAACTCCTAACCCTTCAACTCCTGGTGGCGTAAACACCTCTCTCCCCTCTCAAGAGGAGCCAATGCAGGTTGGCAGAGCTCGTCTCTCTCAGGACGAGAAACAACGGAGACTGTCTTTGGGTCTTTGCCTCTACTGTGGGTCCCCGGGACATTTTGCCAGGTCATGTCCTAATAAGGGGTATTCGGCGGGAAACTTTCTCGCCTAGATCAGGAAGAGGGTACTGATCTAGGTGGGATTAAGCATTACTCTCATCAAGATAAGATGTTAATCCCTACAGAGCTTTTCTGGGGTCTTTCCAAACAGGCAGTATGTGCTTTTGTTGATAGCGGAGCTGCAGGTAACTTCCTGGATCGGAACATAACTTCCATCCTTGGAATTCCACTGGTACCCCTTGAAAAGTCTCTCCAAGTTCTGGCCATTAATGGGAAGGCTATCCAGGGAGGACGGGTCAGTCACAAGACCCCTCCTCTCAAATTGGTGGTTGGCTCATCTCATTCTGAACACATAGAATTCCTGGTGTTTGATTGTCCTGAAACACCAGTAGTTTTGGGATACCCTTGGCTAAAGCTCCATAACCCTATGTTTAACTGGCAGTCTGGAGATCTGGTTAGGTGGAGTGAGTACTGCAAGTCTCATTGCTTCTCCACAGTCATTAGGAGTGTTCTGGAGCTACCCCAGGAACTACCTCTGCCTTATACAGACTGGGCAGATGTTTTTTCTGAGCGATCTGCTGATAATCTTCCCCCACACAGAACCTATGACTGTCCCATCGATTTACTTCCTGGAGCTATTCCTCCTAGGGGGAAAATTTATAATCTGAATCGAGCAGAAGAGCAGGCTATGAAGGAATATATTTCGGAGAATCTGAGAAAGGGCTTTATTCGCCCGTCAACATCTCCGGCGGGTGCTGACTTCTTTTTTGTTGAAAAGAAGGATGGGGGTTTAAGGCCCTGCATAGATTATAGAGCATTGAATAAAATCACCGTAAAAAATCGTTATCCCCCTTAATAGGTGATTTATTTAATCAGGTAGTGGGGCTCGAATTTTTTCTAAACTAGATCTAAAGGGGGCCTACAACCTGATCCGTATACGGCAAGGGGATGAATGGAAAACGGCTTTCAATGTTAAGGATGGTCATTACGAATATTTAGTCATGCCTTTTGGTCTTTGCAATGCTCCTGCGGTCTTTCAAGACTTTGTTAATGACGTGTTTCGTGACTATTTGGGTAACTTCGTAGTGGTTTATTTGGATGACATCCTCATTTTTTCCAAAAACCTTTCCGAACACAGGCAACATGTAAAACTGGTTCTTCAGAAATTGAGAGAAAATAATCTATACGCTAAAATCTCTAAGTGTATGTTTGAGGTCACCTCCGTTCCCTTCTTGGGGTATATCATTTCTAGTCAGGGGTTGGAAATGGATGCGGGAAAGGTTTCGGCAGTACGGGATTGGGTACAACCCAAATCCTTAAAAGAATTACAACGCTTTTTAGGATTTGCTAATTTCTATCGACGTTTTATCAAAGGTTTTTCTAGTATCGTTGCTCCTCTCACCAATCTCACCCGCAAAGCCGCGTTCACTGTTAACTGGTCACCATCAGCTATTGAAGCTTTTTGTGTCCTAAAACAGGCTTTTACTTCGGCGCCAGTTTTAGTGCACCCTGATGTCAACAGACCTTTTGTTATTGAAGTAGATGCGTCTGAATTAGGTGTTGGAGCTGTTTTATCGCAATTCTCTGGATCTCCGGAACGTATGCATCCATGTGCCTATTTTTCTCGGAAGTTTAATACCGCAGAACAAAATTATGATGTCGGCAATAGGGAACTATTAGCTATTAAACTGGCATTTGATGAATGGCGTCATTGGTTGGAGGGTTCCTTACATCCTATCACTGTGTATACCGATCACAAAAACCTCAAGTATATAGGCTCCGCCAAGAGGTTGAATTCTCGACAGGCCCGTTGGGCATTATTTTTTTCGCGCTTCAATTTTATTATTACCTTTAAGCCGGGCGTAAAAAATACTAAAGCCGATGCTCTGTCGCGCATGTTTGGTGAGTGTAAAGATCGGGGAGATACTGGTGAACCTATCTTACCTGCAGGTTGTGTAGTAGGGGCCTTGCTCCCTGATCTCTCTAAGGTTTTGGCGCCGTTCCAAGATGAATCGTCTGTAAACGTACCTATAGGATGTCACTTTGTACCGCCACATTTGCGTTCTGATGTAATCCGTGAATTCCACGACGCTAAAACTGCTGGGCATCTGGGAGTTCATAAAACTTTTATTTTAGCTCGACGCCACGTTTGGTGGCCTTCCATGAAACGTGATATCACTACCCTTATCGATGCATGTTCCGTTTGTGCACGAAGTAAAGGGGTACACAAGGCCCCTGGTGGTTATCTGATTACCCTTGAGATCCCTAAAGAACCATGGTCTCACATTTCTATGGACTTTATTGTTGATTTGCCTCTTTCACATGGGAACACTGTGATTTGGGTGGTTGTCGATAGATTCAGTAAGATGGCTCATTTCATTGCTCTACCCAAGCTACCCTCGGCTCCTGAACTTTCGCACTTATTCATCTCGCACATTTTTCGGCTTCATGGTATCCCAGTAAATATTGTTTCCGATCGGGGTGTGCAGTTTATATCACGATTTTGGAAAAATTTTTGTTCACGCTTGGGGATTCAGGTTTCTTTATCCTCCGCATATCATCCCCAGTCTAATGGGCAGACTGAAAGAACAAATCAAAGCTTAGAACAATATTTAAGATGTTACATCTCTGACACTCAGGAGCAGTGGTCGGAATTTATTGACTTTGCCGAATTTGCATATAATAATGCGAGTGACAGTACTAAAATATCCCCTTTCTTTTGTAATTATGGAAAGAATCCTAAGGCTTCTTCTATTTCTGCAGCACCTTCTGATTTTCCGGTGTTAGAAGAGTGGCTTCAGAAACGGAAGGATATTTGGGCACGCGTCCAGGAAAATTTAGAAACTATGCGCGCTAAATATAAGAAATTTGCTGATCGTCGTAGATCTCAGGAACCTATCCTGCAGTGTGGAGACCTTGCCTGGGTTTCCACTAAGAACATTGCTCTCCGGCAGCCTTCTTATAAACTGGGTCCTAAATTTATCGGTCCTTACCCCATTATCAGGAAACTTAATAATGTGACCTTCAAAGTTCAGCTCCCTCCTACTATGAAAATTTCCAACTCGTTTCATGTATCACTGATGAAACCAGCTAAAAACTCTTCTCCTGCTGTTTTAGTGGATAATGTGCAAGAGTATGAAGTGAACAAGATTCTGGATTCGCGTACGGTTCGCAATACGTTACAGTATTTAATTGATTGGGTTGGTTACGGTCCTGAGGAGAGGTGCTGGGTTTCTTCTTGTGATGTCCATGCCAGGGCTCTTGTACGGAAATTCCACCGTGACAATCCGGGGAAGCCTGGTGAGGGTCCGGAGGCCCCTCGTGAGGGGGGGTAATGTCAGGGTCCGCTCACCAGTTCCCCGTTCCAGCGGCGTCTCGGGTCCTCAGCCGCCCGCTCCCGCTGCGCAGCCACCTGTCCGGCGGCCGCGGCGGGTGGCAGCTTCTGTCCCGGCTGGCGTGCACGCCCCTTCCTTCTCAGTCGACGGCTCCAGCGCCGTCTCATGCTCGCGCGCGAGCACGTTTTGTTTATACCCTCCGGCGGCGCTGCTCTCAGCGCGGCCGCCGGAGGAAGCTTAAATAAATTAAAGGCCCAGCTGCACTAGTGGGAGTGCCCCACTGGGACTGGGCCAATCGGCTGCTATTGAGTTCTGGGCTGTACGCCCTATGTTTACCAATCCGTTTGAAGTTCATAGTTGCACCAATCACCACACTGATCCTCCAGGGCCAATCATGCCTGTTCCCTATATAACCTCACCCCAGTCAGTTTGTCATTGCCTGTTATAGCGCTTAGACCCTTGGTAGTTGGTTATCTTTGATATTGATCTTGATTCCTGTTGCCGACCTTTGCCAGTTTTGACCATCCTCGATCTTGATTCCTGTTGCCGACCTTGCCTGTTTTGACCATCCTCGATCTTGACTCCAGTTGCCGACCCTTGCCTGTTTAGACCATCCTTGATCTACTCTCCAGTTGCCGACCTTCGCCCTTGAACCCAGACCACGATTTGCCTAATCCCATTGTTCAGTCGCCATCTCGGACCTACTATTACCAATATCCAGTCTGTCCTTGGACTTCAGTCTTACGCTCAAATTCGGGCTACCCAATTCCACTTCCAGCCGCAGGTTCTCCAGTCCTCTTTTCAGTAAGGCTTCATCCTTTGAGCCATCAAGTCCTGGGGGCAACCGATCCCGAGCAGGCGTGTTCTGCGTCTCGGCAAGCGGGGGCTCCTATAGGTGAAGCTGGCTGCGGAGATTGGGGGTTGAGGTCCTTACCAAGAGAGCTGAAGTTATCCAAGTGGTTAGTTGCGGTACCCGGAGCGTGACACTATCCAGCACATATATACAGATTTGTTAGGCCTTTTTCCTAATTTTTAGAAAATGATGCCACTTTCTGCTTGCCCAATGCTGGCTGTCTTTTATTCACAAGCACTTTGCTATAAACCATATAGAATTTTCTCTCTTCAGCTGGCTCATTGTTTGGGGTCACCTAAATGAATTGACTTCTGAAGGGAACATCACATTGAAACATACAGTGGTGAGTTTTACTCTTTACTGATGAGGAGGTCCTGCAGACAGGAGAGCGTTCATTGTGATTTATTGAGAAATATAAAGCAGGCTCAATGAAAATGTAGCCCCTGACAGCCAGCATGGGGAGAGCAGAAAGCAGGCTAATTTAGTCCTTTGCTTCAAAAGTCCCTTTAAAAAAGTGGACCAAAGGAGAACTAAAAGCCCATTACTGAAGTCTGTATAAGGAGAAACGATAACATTCCACATTATTATTTTGCCCAGGACAAATGCAGAATTATTTTGACCAGGAAAGATGCAGATTTATTTTGTATGTACATGTTTGTAGAGACCCACATATTCAAGTTTAGCAACCCATGCAAAAAACTCATGCTAAAGATCTGGTGAAGCAACTTTACCTTCGGGTGTGCTTTACTTCCGAGCAAACTTCTTAACTTGAACAGACAAAAAAATTCTGTATAAAATGTCCTAATTCTTTCTCAAATAGTCACCTATCCCTGTGATGGGGTATTTTTACAGGTGAGGTCCATCATTTTTCCACTGGTGTAAAGATATATATTTTTTTCAGTTTGGAAAAAAACAGAACCCTATGGGCTACGTTAAAGAAATTTGCCAAATCATCCTGCATAGCCCATAGGGTGCTGCTGTCTCCAAACTTTGTTCAGTCCATGCTCCCTAATCTTCCCACATCAAATTTGCTATATTTGTTATGTGTTTATTAAAACTAATTCTAAATCATTATTTATTATTGAGACTTATTTTGGAATAAGCGGTTCACAATGCTTACATGGAGTGATAGACTATGAGTCAGAGAATCTCAGTGATAAGGAAGCTTGACTGTGGCAGTAAAATCCTACAGAACACTGTGCAAGGGTCATTTCCTGGCTAAAAACCATGTAAAATAATTGCTGGCATATGCGCTGGAATCAGCCTGTCAATGGTGAGATGTATGACCTTATGTTCAGATGCTTCCATGGCAAGGATAGAAATCTGTGTCCCGCAGGCATGTTATGTAACCATGCCGCAGGACAAAGTTTATGCTTGAAACTCTTGTAAACTTGTGCTGCATTTTTCTTGCTTTTAAAACTGTTCTTCATGAATCATTTTATCTTAGATGGTTCATTATCATTCAAAACCAGCTGATTGAATGGGTCATTACTGTCACCTGACTAATAAATGAGATAACACAATTTTGGGACTCAAAAGATTCTGGGCACTGGTAACCAGGACCAAAGACCACATATCCTGGGGTTTGTTATTGCGGTAAGCAAATAACTGCTTTAAAATATTCATCATGACTGCTGACTTAATGGAATGCAAATGAGAATAAAGCACGTCTGTTTTAATTTTTTTTTTTTCTAAAAAAAAACATGGACTTAAAATGATCCTATACTCGGGAAAATGCATGTCGTCACCTTGTATCCAAAGTCCAGTGCCCCAAAACAGCCTTTGTTTCTTTTTTTACTATAGCCTTCGCACATTATTCATAAAAGTGCTAACCGGGTGCAGCCTGATGTTTGAATGGTAGCTGTATGGCTACTGGCCATGCAGCAGTGCTCCCCAGCGATTATTTAGTTACACACAGCTCAGCATTGGGGGTCTGCCATATCAGTTATAATAACTGCAATCAATTTGAAAGCACTGCAAGATAAACTGCCACATACACCTCATGAGGTACTTCTGCTTTTAAATGAATGTATAATTGCTTGAGAAGTGTCTGCCAAAGCTACATGTTGCAGTCTCCACCAGAGCCGTGGAGGAATATGTGGCCATGTTCCATGGCTGTGTGCTGAACACAGATTGGAAGGACTTGACCCTTCATCACCAATTTCCGTAAAGGTCTGGCTGACAGTGTGAAGGACGAGCTAGCTCGGGGTGAGTCGCCTCTTTCTTTCGATACTTCAGCCACTTGAGTCTCTGTTGAGGATCAGTGGGAACCCATGCAGTTGAAGGTGGTCTGGCCCTCCCTCTCTGAGGAAAAAGGGCCTGATGATGCACCCGGAGCCTCTGTCTCTATTGTGGTACCCCTGAACATTTCCATGCAGCCTGTCTTGTATGTCCCCAGGGTAAGCACACTCCTCATCCAGCTTATGCTCCAGCTCCATTGGCGTTGCATTATTCATATCTCCTTCTCCCTCTCTCTTTGCAGCTCAGTCAAGGTTTCTGCCATCATTGACTCAACGGCCTGTATCTGCTTCACGGACTTGGGCATCCCTAATCTTTATGGAATCCCCAGACCATCTGAGAAGTTTCTTTGTCCATTTTTTTAGCTGCCAGCTTATCGTTAAGGGGGGGGGGGGGGGGCAACTTCCACCAATACAGCCCCTTCCTAGTCATTCTTGGTTTCCGTTGGTTGCAGCAGCACAACCCTAGGATTGACTGGGGGCTGCTGACATGAGCTGAGTGTTGCCTTACTGCTGAGACCATTGTAATTCTACCACAGTCTACTGTACCAGGAAAAGTTGAAGAAGATCCCTTCGGCCTATCAGAACGTATTCATTAATCAAGGAGTGGTCACCCCACCCTATGACCTCATCGTCCCTATGACTACCCTATTGATCTGTTATCCGGGGCTGCCAAGGGATTCATCTAACACTCTTCCTTTCTGGCTGGTGCAGGAATTTTCTTTGGTATTTTCTTCAACTGAGACTTAAACAAGATAAAGGTGAAGAACTGTTATGGTTTCCCACTGATACCGGAACTCTTGCAGCACCTGTACAATGCTTGCATATTCACCAAGCAAGTACTTGGTGATGCCCTTGTGATGCTTGGTGATGTTTATGTAACACTTCCACTCCACATTATAACACCTCATGAATGACACTTACCAAGATCTTCTGGATGTAGTAGTCTATAGTAGTTGCAGTAGTCTATCTGGATGACACCTTGATCTACTCTTCCACTCTCCAGGAACACCAGAGGCATGTCCGTCAAGTCCTCTCCCTGTTACGTGATCACCATTTTATGCCAAGCCTTACAAGTTCAAGTTTGAGAAACCCTCCTTACAATTCCTAGGATTCATTGGAGATAACTGTCACTTTTTTCCCAGAAGTTGTCCCCAGCCAAGTTCAACTATGATGTCAGAAACTGGGAACTTCTCTCCATTAAACTGGCACTAGAGGAATGGACATACCTGTTGGAGGGGGACAGGCATTTTATCCAGAATTGTGAGATATGTGCTCAAAATAAGACCCCTTGTACCTGGCCTGCCGGTGTCCTCGAGCCACTTACTATGCCAGGACCTCAATGGGGGGGAGCATCTTGATGGAATTTATTGTCGAGTTTCCCCCATCACCACCATCCTTGTGACCGTTGATCACTTTACAAAGGTCGCTCACTTTGTCCCTCTCAATGTCATTCCTTCTGTCACAGAACTGGCCACCGTCTTTGTCAAGGAGATTGTAAGGCTCCAAGGACTCCCAGAAGAAGTAGTTTGCAACAATGGATCCCAGTTTACATAACAAGTCTGGACTCATTGTTGCCAAGCCCTCAAAATCAAGTTAGCCTTTTCCTTTGCTTACCACACGCAGTCCAATAAACAGATGGAGCACGCCAACTATCAGCAATACCTCAATACGTTGCAATTCCTCTTACCTGCAGGATGACTAGAGTCAACTTATGCCAATGGATGAACATGCTTATAATAATGCATGACACTCCTCTGCAGGCCACTAGCCATACTGTGCCAGCCAAGGTATCTATCTGATGACTATCCTCTTCTGTCCCAGTGGCAGCTTCTTTGGCAGATACTTTAGCAGCAATTCATGTGAACTTTCACATGAGTTGCTGCTAAAGTATCTGCCAAAGAAGCATGCTTCCTCATTGAAATGTGGTTGTCCCTGCTCTTTGATGCTTGAAGGCATCAGAGAGTGAGTACAGCCAACTGTGGGGACAACAGGCTGGATTCCACCAATGTAAGTAAGTGTTGCAATGTATTGCATTTTGCAGGGAGTGAGACCAGCGACACTGTCCCCTCAGAATAGTTCCCCCTCTGAATTTTCTCTCCTCCCAGCCGGTGTTGGGACTGAGAGCATCGGCAGCCCCCTCCTTTATTTTCTTGCCACAGCTCAATGCTGAGAGTGAGAGCAGTAGTGCCCCCCCTTCCTGTCGTCCGGTGCTGGTGTAAGAGCAGTGATGCCCCCTCCTTTATTCACTCACCTCCCGGCCTGTGTTGGGAGTGAGAGCTGCGGCACACCCATCCTTTATTTACCCTCCTACTGACTGGTGCCAGGAATGGGCGCAGTAATGCCCTGCCTTCTTTTTTTCTTGTCCTAGCCAATGTGAGTAGAGAGAGCAGCGGTGGTATAACCACCCACCTACCTGCCCACCCACCTATCTACTTGCCCACTGACCCAGCTACCTACTGATCGGGTGGTCTTTGTATGTGCATGTGTGCTCACACATGCACATTTGGGGTGCGTGGATTTATGTTTGGGAGTGCACGCATGTGCTTCTGGGAGTGCGTGCATGTGCATTTAAGAGTGCGAGCATGTGCATTTGGCAGTGCGCATGCCCATTTGGCAGTGCGCATGCCCATTTAGGAGTGCACGCATGCCTGTTTGGATGGCGCGCATGTGCGTTTGAGATGACACGCGTGTGCATTTGGGAGTACGCTCATTTGTGTTTAGGAGTGCATGCATGTGGGTTTGGGAGTGTACACATGCACAGCGTACTCCCAAATGCACATGTGTGTCATCTCAAATGCACATGTGCTCCATCCAAACAGGCATGCATGCACTTCTAAATGGGCATGCGCATTTCCAAATGCACATGCGCACTCTCCTAAATGGGCAGTGTGCGCATGTGCATTTGGGAGTGTGCATGCCCATTTGGGAGTGCGCATGCCCATTTAGGAGTGCACGCATGCCTGTTTGGATGGCGTGCATGTGCGTTTGGGAGTACGCTCATGTGTGTTTAGGACTGCATGCATGTGTTTGGGAGTGTACACATGCACATTTAGGATTGTGTGTATGTGCATTTGGAAGTAAGCGGATATGTGTTTTGGAGTACATGCATGTGTGTTTGGGAGTGTACGCATGCACATGTCGAAATACGTACATGTGAATTTGGGAGTGCGCATGTGCATTTGGGAGTGTGTACATGCACATTGGAAGTGTGTATATGCACATTTGGGATTACAAGCATTTGCTTTTGGGTTTGTGCACATGTGTATTTGGGAGTGTGTGCATGTGCATTTAGGAGTGTGTGCATGTGCATTTAGGAGTGTGTCCATGTGCGTTTGGGAGTGCATGCATGTGTGATTGGGAGTGCATGCATGCACGTTTGAGAGTGGGGGCATGCACATTTGGTAGCGCATGTATGTGCTTTTGGGATTGCATACATGTGCATTTGGGAGTGTGAGCATTCACATATAGAAGTGTGTGCATGCACGTTTGGGAGGGTGAACCTGCACATTTGGAAGTGTGCATGCACGTCTGGGATTGGGGTGCACGCATGTTTGATTGGGAGTGTGGCCATGTGTGTTTGGGAGTGCTGGTCTAGGCTCCAATGTGGTATGAAACAAGAGAATCTTACAGACCTCACCCATTATGCTTATTATTATGCAGCATCACAGCTCCAAGAGCCACATCCACTTGCTTAAGAAAAGGAATCATAAGGTGAAACTATAAATCTTGATTTCTCAGCCATTTCTTCTTCAAGTTAAATACGAAACACAGCTTAGGACAGTGACAAACACAGCCCAAAACAATTGGACAACATTAGGCTTTGCCTGAAATATGACTTTAATTTGTGGAAAATATACAGTTATCATTGGGCCCTGAGGCACCCTAGTCTTGGGTAACCCGCTGTGTGAACCCCGCCCAAAACACCCAGCTAACGAACCTCTCTGCGAGCCCTAGTTACACTTATAAGCAGTGCACAACATCATTTCCTCCCTTCGGCTGTGGCCACACACAGCCATTCAGTTGTGGCGGGTGGTGCCATGCACAGCCAAGCAGAGAGGAAAGTGATGCCGATGCAAGCCACACATGGGCTGTGCGCTCGGGGAAAAGGTGAGTTTACTGGGTGCCCTGGAGGGTTTTACACAGTGTGGCATCCCATTGCAGGATACCCCAGGGGGAGGGAGTAAGCCCTGTAAGTCTTATAGACTCCAGAGTGTGTTTTGGTCCACTTTAACGCTACCTGCAGGTAAATTATTGGTCAGATGCAAGATGCAGATATCATTTTTGATATTGGGTTGCTGAACTCACTTGCACAGTCTCAAAATTAGTCTCAAAATTATACATCCTCAAATGAGTCTACCATTTGTAGGAGAAGGGTTGAAGAGAATTGGCTGGTCATTGGCTGGAAAGAGCACAGTCAGCTCCCCCGCCCCTCACCCACAGGTGAGAAATGGCACCATCTTGAGTAAAGAGGTGCATCCTGATTAAGCTCACTTATCCCTGTCAATAAATCATACCTGTATTTCTTTAGCCTCCAAAATGAGAATTCTGATTCATCATTAATGTACTTGTTTGTTAACTGTTTTATTAAATGTTAAATGACATTTAAACAGTTTGATATCTGATTACTAGTGTATCCTGACATAAAAGGTGCCATATTACGTGACAAACATGAAAGCAATACACATATGGTGCTAATCCTTTTATGCTAAGCTGGGCTTTGGTGTTCATAATCTAGTTTAGTTAGAAATGATGCAGATGTGATGTGCATCAAAATTGATGTAAAGCCATTTATTCACCCAGCTTGATATCACCGTCTGTCTGTAAGTTAAGCTGTGTACCTGCATATTTAGCGTCCACTTGAAATAAGCTAGAAATCATAAGTCTCACAATTAGTGATGAACGGGAAGGTAGAAATTCGGGTTCAAAGAATTCGGCCCCGAATCCAAACCCAAACCGCATTGAAGTCAATAGCAACCCGAACCTTGGGGCCCAAAATGGCTGTAAAATGGGGCCAGCAAGCACTTAGAGGGCTGAAAATCGTGAGCGATTGCCCAGCACAAAATTGGCTAGAGAAAGTACTAAATAATCACAGAAAACCAAAAATTAAAAAAAAAAAAAATACACAAATAAAGAAAATACTTAAAACATACATTTTTTTCACAAGTGTTTTTATTACCGGGGGGAACATCTGGGTGATTGTCCTGCACAAAATGGGCAAGGGAAAGTACTCAAAATCATCTTAGAAAACAAAAACAATTAAAGAAAGACAGCAATAAATAAATACATAAATGAATAAATATTAACATCAATAAATAATATAACCTCACCCCGCTTACAATCAGCAAGGCCATCCCCAGGTCATGGAGTAACTAATGCTCTATGATGACACCCCTGACTGGGATACCGTTGTCCATCCACCTGCCTATGCCCTAGTTACATGCTGTGCCACCTGATCCTGAAGTGAGAGAAAAAGTATTAATAATCTCTGCTCCACGTCCATGGCCAGGCAACAGCAAATCAAACAAACAAAATATTAATTAGTATGAATACAAATTAAAAACTATTAAACAATTAAAATACAGGAAGGCCCATTTTCACAGTTGTCGAGCTATTCCACACACGGCTCGCAGGGTGGGTTGCTGAACTGACAGCAGCCAGCCAAGGCAGAGTTTTGGTGGTTTCTGATAACCCTATTCACCAGTAAAAAGGTTCACACACTGAAGAAGCCACCCCGCCGAAACGCGTTTGTGACAGAACCTCCAAAAAAACACTTGCTACAAACAAAGTCAAGACCATGCTACAAACTGTGTAAGCCCACTTGCCGTGTGTGCGTACTTTTGGCATTCACACCCTGCTCTTGCTCACCTATATGCACCACAGAGGAACTTTGAGCTTCACACCCACTGCCTCATAGGTGATTTACCAACCCGGTGGAATTCCACTTAACATCCTGTATGTTGGAAAGAGTGTGTGAGCAGCAGCAGCAGGCAATAGTGGAGCCCCAGCAGGCAAGTCAGTAAATTGGACACATGGCAAGAGCTTGTCCTTTATGCCTTGGAGGTGCTGGTTTGCCCTGCAACAAGTCTCCTATCAGAACATTTAGTCAGCACCACAGGGGCTGCCATCACCAACAACAGAATCCACCTATCCACAGCCAACCTGGACATCCTTACAATCCTGAAGCTAAATGGAACAGAGTTCCCCTGGGACCTGACTGTGCCAGCACCTACCGTTGCCTACCTCCATCTCTTCCACCTACCTGGCAGAAAACGCTTGAACAGGTGAGAGGTATAGAACATTTTCGGTGCATTATGAAACATGAACAGGTTAAGGGTGAGCTGTTTTCTCTCTAGTGTGGCAGCCTTGCTCCCTTTAATGTACGGACAAATGGAAAAAAGGGTCTATTACCAGGTTTACATACTTTTAACAATGCCAAAAAAAGTGTGCCCATAATTACATAGTTTTAGCAAAGCCAAGAAAGGGTCTAATGCCAGGTGTGCCCACAATTCCATACTTCTAACAATGCCAAAAAAGGGTCTAATGCCAGGTTGCCCATAATTACATAGTTTTAGCCAAGGACAAGAAAGTGTCTAATGCCAGGTGTGTTGTCTGCCATCCAGGAGCAGGCACATAGCTTAGCGAAGGCCAAGAGGGTTTAATGCAAGGTGTGTCACCTAGAAAGGAGAATGTAATCAGTGCCAACAAGTCAGTAGTTTTATCATAAGGGGAAACCCAGACCCCAGTAGTGACTAGCCACTGGTATTAGTGCAACAGGAGTCCAAACCTAGGCTAACCCTCACTCCAGCTGCTGTCCCTGACTATAGTTTGCCCTGAAAGGGCCAGTTTTTAACCAAATAGAGTCTATCTATTCCTAAACCGATGCAGCAGGATCCTCTCCCTATCTAAATCAGCGCAGCAAATGGTTACTGCTCTGCTGGGGTGTTCATCCTTTGTTCTGCCTAGATAGACAGTTGGGGGTCCGAGGTTGTATGAAGGATATTATTTCAGACCTGCTTTTTTTTCTGCTTTCTTTTTCCTTCTTTTCCTCTTCCCCTGCTTTCCTTCTTACTATCTATTTACTTGATAACAGGCCACCTCTTCGGAGACTGAAGCCCTTCGGAGTGGTTACAAATATATTCCCACCCACCCCCCAACCTGTGTTTCCCTTTACTGTGATTGCGAAAGAGAGCATGGGATCAACATTTTTTGATAACCATTAACAGTTTATTTAGATCCAACCAGAGAGGCTCAATTCTGCATCACAAGGGGGGAGGGTGACATTTGGATCTAGTATCTAAAGTCTGGCGGAGATGGATTAGCCCAGTGATGACCTATAATTTATTTTCATTATTGTCGTACATAACGTTGAAATCTGATTCCGGGAAGTCAAAGAGGGTGGGTTCTCCCAGATAAGTAGAATAGCTTCTATGTTCTGGGGAAGGGTATACATACAAAAAATGATAATCCTGCACCAAATACCAAGTAAGAGAATCAAGATGGTGTGCCCACAGATGTCGCCAAAACTTGCAAAATATAAATTCCCGTGTCACACTAGCAACCTCAAAAAAGATCTGTTGCACCCTCCCACCTGATCAAAAACTCACAAAATCTTAAAGTCTCAATAATTCACATTTATTAAAACCATACATTAACAAACATAAAAGTCAATAAGCGGGGCATCTTATCCGGACCTACAATCCATATGCTCTCAACAATATTGCTGTGACATTATAAAGAAGTTAATTAAATTGGTATTCCAATTCCCCTCTTATAATGGTGCAAAACTTCCCACAAAGTGCTATTAATGTGAAAATCAATCCTAGGGTTCTAACAATAAAGTGCTAAATAATTAATAATTTGAAAAACAATAGAAAAGAGAGGAGGAAACAGGCAGTGCAAACAATACCTCTACACAAAACATCACCTGAGTGTTTAAAACCAGATGGGACAATTCCGTTTATATCCCCAAGAGTTGGCTCCGACAACAGACTACTTCCTTAAGGTACAGTGTTCGCCCCTCACCTCCAGTATTTATATGGATATCAGCCACAGTAACGGCGTGCACGCCCCTCCGTGTGTGACGGCCTCGGGTGAAAGTCGCCCCCATGTGCTCATGGACAATGTCAGTGCCCCTGCTGCAAATGGAACACCATTCACCTGCTGCATCACTGGGGCGCCACCACCAAACCACCCCCCTACCCGTGTCACAGCAACGCTGATAACAGCACGTGTCCCTGACAAGGAGAGGCAGGTAGAGGAAGCAGCACCTCAGAGATCCCCAGCAGGGGCAAATAGATCATGAACAGCAATATACGTTGAGCAGTACTGCAGACACATGTATCTCCAACCTCTTCCATCCCTAAATGATAACAACACATTGACATTAAACATTACTTATATACTTAATAAGCTCAATACTGAATTCCTTAATTACAATAACATCTATTAATCCATAATAAACATAAACAAATCCCCTAAATAGGCTACAGTTAGAGCTTAATTTAAATCAAATTGGTGATATTACCTCTATAAATAATGGAATTTATCAAATATTCCGTATAATTACTTTAACAAATTGTTATTATAATTCCCTACATTTTTGGAGGAGAGAGGCTTGTGGGAACCCCAAACTGTAAATATTTACTTTCCTTTATTTTTAATATTATTATTATTTTTTATTTTTAATAAGTATTTTTACATTTTTAATAAGAAATTCCAAATCAACTCTTCCAAGGCTCCTAGTTGGTCAGTTAGGTCTCATTCAATCCTCACTAACCCCAGCAAGTCTTCCAAAGTAGGCATAATATAGGTCCATCAAAACTGTGATCTTATTTGCAGGGTCCAATCGCAGTTGGTATCCATAGGTTGTACATCGTACCATATAGTGAATAACGAAACAACTAAAACATATTCGGAAGGGTAGGGGAAGGGTAATTTGAATACTATTTTCCAGAAATTGTATTTCGGTCTGCCATCTTTCTGTATTTGTATAGATGCCCACCAAATATGTTTAACTATTGCCCTCTCTTTACCACACCACCAACACTAAAGTGCTGATGTTCTGGCATTGTAATTAGTATTTAATAATATCTTCAGTGATGAGATTCAAAGACAAATTGTTGTCCAGTCTAAGATTGCAAAAGAGGTATTCATGTCATTTGACCACTTGTAAATGTGGAAAGGGATTGGTAATAGAACAGCGACAGGTATGACCTCTCGCTACCTGGCGCTCTCCAATGCATTTCAATGGAGCAATCTTTAAATATTCATAATTAATTGCTATTATTATTATTATTTTTTTTTTTAATGTCAAAAATTCTGTGACCACTTCTGCAATGTTAGATATTTTTTTTAAGCTTAAAAAAAAAAAAAAAAATTGTGCAGAAATGATATTACAGGTCTGATATTAATGTATTCATATTACAAAATGTTTTGAAAAACATGTTTGGTTTTTTTTTCTAAAAATATGGTTGTTTGGGGGTTAAAAAACTACTTTTAACCCATCGCCGCCAGCGCTCTGGGGTATAAACAAGCATTTCACAGCGCGAGAATTTTTGGAGAATGATTTGTTAATGAATATGCTGGGAGCCGTTCGCTATGGCCATTCGCTGTCATGCGCTCCCATACAGCGCGGAACCTGTCAAACAGCGACTCCTAACCCCGTATTCAACATTACCGCACACCGACTGAGTCGCTGACAACAGCCGAACAACGGCCAAGCACAGCGAATACTAGCGGGCGCTGTGAAGATAACGCTACTGGCGTTCATCTGTCGCTACCTGGCGCTATTAATGAATCAGCCTGCCAGTATAGTATAGTATACGTCCTTATGTGGGGTTCCAGATATGCAGTACACGGATATGGATACTGTTAGTGATATGGGGAAGTACATAGTCCAGTTCAGTGGGCAGGATTTTTGGTTAGAGAGGGGATTTAGTAACTGATCTGTTGTTAGATGTTTCATCAAATTAATTACGTCCTAAAATGTAAATTGAGCCAGTTTGATCTCAGAGCATGATAGAACCGTTGAATGATTACCCCATTTAAAAAAAGTGCTGCATGTGTGCCGTTGATAGTATGTTTTCAAATCAGGCAGATTTTATGCTCCAGAATTGCATAAGGGTCACCATCTTGCCACAATTCTGATGAAAAAAAACCCTACAATTAAAAATTGCGCTGAAGCTCTGAAATAATAATAAATAAGAAGTAAAAGGCCATCAACATTGTAAACAACTCTGCAGCAACCAAGGCCGTTGACTTACATTGATACGGGGAGGCCGATTCATTAATAGCGCCAGGTAGCGCCAGATGAGCGACTGTAGCGTGATTTTTTCAGCGCCAGCCAGTATTCGCTGTGCTTGGCCGGCGTTAGCTTGATGACAGCGACTCAGTCGGTGTGCGGTAATGTTGAATACGGGCTGGGGGGGTCGCTGTTTCACAGGTTCAGCGTTGTATGTGAGCGCCTGACAACGAATGGCCAGAGCGAACGGCTAGCTTCATATTCATTAACAAATCACGCTCCGAATGTGCTGTCGCTGTCCATTCCTTGTTTAAACCCCAGAGCGCTGGCGGCGATGGGTATTAACTAGTTTTTAACCCCTAAACAACCATATTTTTTGAATGTAACATTATACATGTTTTTAGAATCATTTTGTAATATGAATACATTAATATCAGACCTGTTAGATCAATTCTGCACAAATTATTTAAAAAAAATTTTTTTAGTTAAAAATAAATCCTAACATTGCAGAAGTGGTCTCCGAATTTTTGACATTAAAAAAAAAAAAAAAATAAAATAATACCAATTAATTATGATTAATTATAGATTGCTCCATTGAAATGCATTGGACATCGCCAGGGAGCGACAGCTCATACCTGGCGCTGTGAAGGAATTTGCAGCGGCGCTGTTCGGTCCAGGCGGCTTCATGATGAATGCCGCGCTAGCAGTCGCTCTCGCCGGCGCTAGCCTCATTTTGCTTGATAAATGCGTCATTGTGACCGCCGCCGGGCGTACTTGAGTCGGTAGTCGCCGTTAGCTGCCGCTACCTGGCGCTCGTCAGACACTACCTGGCGCTAGCCCGTGATAAATAAGGGCCATAGTTACATTCATCACCCCCAGCAGCTGGAGATCAGTGTGTGAGTGTGTGTGTAACATGACAGATATGCTGATCCTATTTCAAATTAAATCTCTCTCTCAATTTGGTGTGGGCTGCTTACAGCCTGCATTGTGTTGAGAAACAATATCATCCAGACACACTGCATGCATGCTGCATCAATGCTTCATCTGTGCAGCCAGCTAGAGGAGTGTGGAAACTGATTTCTAAGAACGCTCCCAGCTCATCTGTGGTGTGTATGTGCGCTAGCAAAGGCTCTCACCAAACCCAGCTCTCTCCAAGCCCCCATTTATGCTTGTATGCGTGCAGGACTCTCAGGTGTAATCCAAACCACTCCCATGTAATTCCACAACATCTGCATGGGGTTAAGCCATCCCAAGCATCATGCGCCGCTAATTGTAAATAGGGGAGTAAGCATAAAATCTGGCAAAGGACGTATCATTCCAAAGTGGCAGCTATATTAGGCCTGCACTGCTCTTGCAGTCCCTGCTCCACCAAGGACCTCATTCACTTGTTTGTATGATTCAGCAAAGCACCTATATATGTTGCATGGGTGCTTGTCTGGTGAATTATCATAAGCCTCATGCAAACACGGCATAAAATTTTCTGTTCTTAAAGTCTCAGCATTAAAAAGGGTCAAATAAACCCTTTTGATTATGTATTACAAAAAAAGCATGGCTCAAAGCACAAGGCATAGAGCTCAGAGGCAGAGCAACTAGCACCTAGACCCTGACAGGGTCTCCCCAGGACTCGTTTTCCCCAAGTTTAATTTTATTCCCTCAGGACCACACAAAAAGTGATTTAACATCTAATCTGTCTCTTGGAGCTTTCAGCATGAGTGAGCATTGAAAGCCAAAGCGGTCCCACAACTGCCTCTGACCACAGTAGAGCATACTAATGAGTAGAGATGAGTAAACTATTTGAAAGTTCAGATTCAGCAAATTTACCCCCAAAAATTGAGTTAGTCCAAATTGAGCTTTCATTATCTCACTCAAAAAATAAATAAATAAATAAAATATAAGGTTACCTCTGTCCCCATTCCAGCACTGAGCGATGTCTTCATCGTCTGGCACCGTCCAGCAGGAAAGAGAGCTACCCCACTCTGCTCCACACCCGAGTCACCAGCAATCAGCAATGGATCAGAGGTAAGTAGGGGGTGGGGGAGGGGCATTTTGCACCGGCAGAGTGAGCTGACATCAGCTCACTCACTAGTAAAAACGCTCCTCCCTGTGGAAGGGAGCAAGATGCTGGGTGTCCAGATGGGCTGTGGATTTTGTGGAGAGCAGCATGGGACAGTGACTGGAGAGCAACATGAGACAATGTCCTGAGAGCACATGGGACAGTGTCCAGGGAGCACTGTGGGACAGCGAGAGAGCAGGTGAGTTATTACTTTTAATTTTAAGGATTTCTGTGGGAAAATTGTTCAGCATGAATTACAAGAAAAATAGAATTTGTGCCACAATTGATTTTTTCATGAAATTCAGATTGAACTCGCTCATCTTTAATTATGAGTCATAAAGCTGCTCCATAACACGCTCTTCCCAGCTCAGCCATGACAGAAATTGTGGCAGAGGAAGGTGCTTTTCCTAGTATATAAGACATTTGCAAAAAATCACAGATTATGGAATGCTTTAAAATAGCTCATTTTACACTGTTCCAAGGGGGAATAAGGTGATAAGAAGTTGTGCCTGGATAGGAATTTTAATCATGTGATAAATTATTGTATTGTAAATAGGGATGCTGGAAAGGGTTTTGTTTCATCTTGGATATTTATGTGGAGAAATTCGTGGATTGAACACTGGCGGCCGCAGTGGGAGTCCCAGGGAACCACGATTTCTGTAAATGCTGTCTTTTTATGGTTTCTTGTAAGTGCAATACTTGGAGATATTAAAAGTTTTAGTCCTTGATATTATGGAGTTGCACTAGATGTTCTTTAATTTTAGTTTTTACGTGCAATTTTGTGGCACTATATTTATTCTGTCGGAAGTGGAACCACTATAGCCTTAGTGAAAGGTGCAACATTGTTTAAAGCGATATTTTCCATTAACTCTGGTAAATTTATGTGGTGGTGGCTTCACAGTTCTGTCATCTGTACCATTCACATACCTAGAGGTGTTCATGTGGATTTGATTTGGACAACAAGTAATTTGCATTTGTGCATGCACTGTGGGATTTTGAACCTTGTTTAAAGACCAATGACTTTATAAATTTGTAATGCTCTGTGCCTTTATTATATTATTACTTATTGGACTTTATAATGGAATAAAAGGGTCCGGCATGTTGAGCACCAGCATTGTTTATCTGTTAATTCTAAGGCCCTTATTTATGAAGGAATAGCGACAGGAAGCGACTGGTGAGCGTCCGGTAATGACGGGCCCCGCCACGAGAACGCCGGCTCCCCACCACAATCACACATTTATCAAGCCAATCCTGCTTAGCGACTGAGATAGCGCCATATAGCGACTCATTCATCATTATTCCAGCCTCAGCCCACAGCGCCAGCGTCCGACCTTCAACAGGTATGACCTCTCGCTACCTGGCACTCTCCAATGCATTTCAATGGAACAATCTTTAAATATTCATAATTAATTGTTATTATTATTTTTTTTTTTTTTTTTTAAATGTGAAAAATTCTGTGACCACTTCTGCCAGTTTAGATATTTTTTTTTAAGGTTAAAAAAAAAAAAAAAATTGTACAGAATTGATATTACAGGTCTGATATTAATGTATTCATATTACAAAATTATTTAAAAAACTTGTTTTTTTTGGTTTCCAAAAATATGGTGGTTTGGGGGTTAAAAAACTACTTTTAGCCCATCGCCGCCAGCGCTCTGGGGTTTAAACATGCATTTCACAGCGCAAGAATTTTTTGAGCGTGATTTTTTAATGAATATGGTGGGAGCCAGTCGCTATCATGCGCTCCCATACAGCGCGGAACCTGTCAAATAGCGACTCCTCACCCAATATTCAACATTACGGCAAACCGACTGAGTCGCTATCAACTACCGCACAACGGCCAAGCACAGCGACTACTAGCGGGCGCTCTGAAAATGCCGCTACAGTCGCTCAACTGTCGCTCCCTGCCGCTATTAATGAATCGGCCTCTAATTGTATTAAGAAAAAAATGTTTACTTGCGCTGTGTTTTCTTTTAATTTATAAATAGGGATGAGCAGACCTGTAGAAGTTGCCAACAAAGTTCAGTTCAGATTTCCGGATTTGACCTGAGCCAGAACTCTAACCCCTTTGAGATCAACTTGGGGCCCAAAAATGGCGGTATTATGGGGATTAAATGGTATTGGTTCAGCACACAATAAAAACATAGATCCCAGTTTTAATTTGAAAAAGAGATCACATAGAAAGTGCTGCAACCTCACTTGAAGGTTTCCACCAACATGCTTCTATTATGTATCATTAGAAAAAGAAATGCACCCATAATTCTAATTGAAAAATAGTTATTTCCTTTAATAAAGACAATTTTATACAAATTCAAAACATCTTAAACCATTAGAGCTCAATTATAAAATGCATGCTCCCAGAAATACAAATAGCATACAAAATAGCAGCATACCAAATGATATAACAACATATGGAGATAGTTCCACAGTAAAGTGCTAGTGCTATTACAGAGACAATGTAACTTATTGCAGTAGCAGCTTCAGATAAAGTCTATTTCCACCAGTAGCAGCAGTAGCATAACTCTATTGCACATAGCCCTTATACCCCTCGATTCAAAGAGCAAAAGTTAATTGATTTCGTATCGAGAATCGTAAGTTTGGGTGGGTGTTAGTCATTTTTTCTTGTTTTTTTGGCCATTTCCGACTCGCACGAGCCTACGTACGAATGCGTATATGCTCTTACGATCAGCGGAAGTTCGTTCCTAAATTTTAGGATCAAAACGTAAAACTTAGGATCAAATCCTAAAACTTACGATCAAAACGTAAAACTTAGGTTAATTGGATGTGTTTAGGTGTGATTCAGAGAAACCTCTAAACGCGTTTTAAAAGAAAGCCACAGCCGACACCTTTTAGCAGCCGGATTGCTGTTCTTGAACAGGTTTTTTGGCTATGTGGAGGAGTCTGCGCGTCTTGTGCTCCAATGAACTGCATGTATCAGCATGGCCGAGGCCATAAATTGTATGGCAATGCATACCTGATTCATGTATGCCTTATAAAAGCATTTTAATGTGGACCTTAATTAGTCCTTTGCATGTAAACCTTTATTTTGCAATATATTTGCGTTAATTAAAGAAACTTATGTCCTTTGTTATTTATTTTAAAATTGAGGTACTAGAATAATATTTTTAGATTGCATTCATTGGTGTAGTTGTTTACCTTTGCTTTGTTTAATTATTTAAGCACATCTTTGGTCAGATGCATCACACTTACTGAGGAGAGGAGAGCGGGATAAAGTGCAGGATGTGGGTTACTGCTGTACTTTGCACAGACACAGCAGAGCTGGGGGCACGGAATGGTCAGAAATCAAAGAATGCAGAGCAACACAGTCACAAGGCCCTTTCTGTTTGCAGGCTGCCCGATAATACCTGAGCCGCCATCTTGGCTGTTTCTAGGCTCATAACATGCAGAAGTTGCTGGTTGTTTTTTAATATTTGTGAGCAATCTGTATGTAGAGGGTGTGGGTAACCACACAAAAAATTTAAAGTTGTACCATTTGAAGCATAAATATTAAAATTAAATGCACAAGTAAAAAATGCAACTTAACTAAAAATTAAACAAAGTAAGATTTACTTATGCAAATGCATTCATTAATGGTTGGTTACTACAAAATGAATGAAATAAAGAAAAATAAAAGACCAAATATTTAGAATGCACTTTAATGAGGTAAGTTTGTAGTGCGGAGCCGCAAGATCAGAAGGATTTACGTCCAGACAAAAAAGGAAAAAGGGCAAAACCAATGTTGCAACCTGAGAAATGAAACGGAAAATTCAGGATGGAAACTGACATAGGTCTGATTCCCGAACTGCCATACGAACGGACGTATATTTTAGGATAGAAACGTATTTGCTTATTGAATCACTCGCAAGTTCATACGAACGCACGAGCGGACGTGAAAAATAGGATGATCGTGACCCAAATCCAAGCTGTTACATGTTTCTTTGAATCAACCCAATAGTTACAGTGAACCCAGACAAGATAGGAGCGCGATTGCATATTGGTAGTGAAATAACAAAACCGGCTGTTTCGAGCCTCCAGGGCCCTGTAATGTAATGAGCTTCATCTTACCCTGTATATACTGAATGAAATAGTGGCTTGAAAAGAATTGACTCTGCCTGCCATGTCACTCTGTGTCACTTCCGGTCCAGTGGCGGTCCCGGTAAATGCGCCCCACATCTGGACATCATCACAAAGCACAATTATAATACCACATATTGCTAAAAAATTCAATTTTCAGTATCAATACATTGAAGGGAAGAATGATATCTTTACTCTGGGCTTCATTCACTTTTAGAATTTAAGTCAGCTTTGGATAACTGTTTGTCGTCTATTTCATTCTCTAAGGAGAGTAGTGTTGAATGAGTATACTTTTTGGACAGTGAATATATTAGCCCATAGGGATACCATATATACAATTTCTACAATTGCGCAGAATCATAGATGGTGAGATCCTAGAGGAAGAAGCTAAAACAAAAGCATTCACTGTGACTTGGGAGTCTCTTTTAAAGTTTAATCCAAAGAAGAGCCAGAAGAGGATACCTGTAATTCTGACACATACCTCACATACAGGCTGATTCATTACTAAATCCAGGTATCGGCAGATGAGCGTCTGTAGCGCGGCGCTTAGAGCGACCGCTAGTGGTCGCTATGATCGGCTGTGGGACGCTATTACAGAGCGCCTCAGTAGCTGCAGTAACCTGGCCGGCATTAATGAATGAGATGTATGTTGGGCGTTCTAACACCAGTACAGCATTGCAGGGAGCGAAAGGTAGCGTAATCTCAGTGCGACCAACTCTCAGCAGTGATTAAAGTGCTTTATTGAACACATTTCCACCAGTAACAAAGCGAAAACACATGGAATGACATTATTTTAACGTTGTGACATTAACACTTTAGTGCCAGACCTGTAATGACAATTAGGCATAAAATTAAAATAAAAAATAAAAAAAATTCAGAAATGACTTTTTCGAGGCCTTGAGATGTAACAAAATTATTTGAGAATAAAAAAAAATATATAAAAAAATGGGATCAGGAAAGGGATTTGAAGGAACGTCCATTAAATTGTATGGGAGCGGTAGCAATAGGTCTTACCTGGCGCTCTGGAAGCTAGAGCTCCGGCACTATACGCTGAGCCGCCGGTAATGATGAATCATACGCTACATGGCGCTGTTCCAGTCGCTCACCAGATTCGCTTTGATAAATGTGGTATGGTGTATAGCGCCCAGCGTACACCAGACGCTACCTGCCGCTACGAGTCACTAGCTGGCGCTAGACCTTGATAAATAAACCCCATAGTAGTCAGGTTAAGATGATTAATAATAAACATTGGACTATAATAACTATGCCATTAAGAAGGTGTACTTTTATCACCCCAGATCTGGGAGAAAATATGAGATTAAGGAGTTTGTAAATTGTTCCTCTACATTTGTAGTTTATGTGTTAAAGTGTCCCTGTGGGATGGTATATGTGGGTCAGACCACGAGAAAAGTAAGGCAATGGATATCAGAGCACAGGAGCAATATTAAAAGGGGCGACAGCGAATTTTCAATGATTGAGAGAATAAAGCCACTACAAAGGGGAGCAGTCATAAGACTCCCAGAGAGAGATGTTTTGTATTTACGAATGATGTGCTTTAGCTCCACATGGAATGAATGAGGAGTGTGATTACACTGCATTCCTCTAATATTAGGGAAAATGATTATGCTTTAACTGTAAATATGTAGATATTCAACTTTTCTGTAGGAAGAATAGTTTGGGTCCTCTTTGGGAGAGGGTAGGAGTTTTGAATGGTATTGGAGATTATTGTTGGCTCTCATATATGTAAGTGTGAATAATGTCCTACTGAAATATAGGTGATATTGAGTCTGTCCATTAGGTGGTCGATATGTCATATGAGGTATTAACTTTTAATTTATACTTTTAGGTGAATAAATAAGGATGAAACCTAAAGTAAATATGTCATTCTCCCCAATGTATTAATGCTAAAAATTGAATTTTTCATCTATTAGCAAGCTCGGGGAAGAAGGCATTCAGTATATATAGGGTAAGATGGAGCTCATTACATTACAGCATACCTCTGATGAAGGGCCCTGGAGGCTCAAAATGGCCATAAGGTTTTGCTACTTCACTACCAATATGCAATTGCTGCTATAACTATGGGTGCTATGTTACATGTGTTCACTATGTATTTATTCATTGAAATTACGTGTTTTGAATTTTGTATAAAAATTGCCTTTATTAAAGGAATAAACTCTTTTGCAAGTATTTTGCAATTTAAATTATTTGCGCACCTTATATTACTTTTTGTAATGTAAAATGTGGGTAGCAAGGGTTAGAGGGCTGCAAATCGAGAGGTACACCGGGGCAATTGTCCTGCACAAAATGGGGTATCAAAATTATAACAGAAAACAAAGAAATGTAATACATAAAGAACTATGTTATGTAATTGGGTGATTGCCCTGCACAAAATGGGGTTGGGAAAATGCTCAAAATAATCTCACAAAATAAATAAATAAACAAACAAATAAATACATATAAACATTAATAAATATTTACTTACATAAATAAATACACAAATATATAAACACATCAATACATATATACATAAATGAATGAATGAATGAATGAATAAATACACCCATAATTAATAACATAAATAAATATATACATAAATAAATTTACATACATAAATAAATACATAATAAATTTTGTATTAAAATAAAATATTCAACTTTTTACAGGTGTCAGAGATTGGAGGGGGAGGTAGAAGTAGGTGTCACGGTGTAACCAGAAGAGACGGAGGAGGTGGATGCAACAGTGTAAGTGGAAGAGGCAGAGGAGGTAGCAAACACTTTAACCACTCACTCAGGTTCTGGCTTATCTTAAGGAATGTAAGAATGTCCACGATGTCTGTGCATGGGCTGATCCTCCTGTTGGTGATAAACCTCATTGCGGTTCTGAACACGTTATGATAGGACACTTGCCAGAACATCCAAGGCTTAGAGGGCAAGCTCTGGTCACGTCTCCAATTTAGTGACCAAGAGTCATCGCTTAGTACCAGGAGATGCATCTACATGTAGTCATCCCATGAGAGTCAAAGTCTGCCTCCTGGTACTACGTGCCATTTTCCATTTTGGTGGTGGGTGTTGCAGACAATCAAATAATGTATTCCACATTGTGGTCATGCTCACTTTACCCTGTGAGATGGTGTCAATGCCCCTGTTGCATTGGCAACATCCTTCGCCTCTTCCTCGCCTTGTGCCACCACTGAGCCCTCAAATTTCCACCAGACTGCATTTGTACTCCTTCATCTTTCTATCCCGCTCCAGTGCTGGAATCAAGGAGGTGATGTTATTCTTATAGCGGTATAATCAGCACTGGTGACTATGCAGGCAACTCTGTGGTCGCAGGCACTAGAGCATGTAGTTGCTCATGTGAGCCAAGCTGCCTTAGTGTCAGGTGTCTCCTCGGCCTCCCGCTCTTTCCACCACCCACACTCCAGTGATGCCCATGAGCTTCGCTGGGTGCCACCCTGCTGTGAGAGAAATTCCTCCCCCTCCTCTAAATCCTCCTCCAAAACTGTCTGTTGGCTGGAAAGTTAAGTACTACCTGGCTGCTGTCGGCCCCCCCAACTCACCCTGCGAGCCATGTGTGCACTGCCCTGAAACCTGGGAAAATAGGCCTTCCTCTGCTTCCTCCTGTGCCACCATCACATCCTTGATCAAGGCCTGAAGGTATTTTTCTTGTTTACAAAATTTTATTCTGTTTTTTACAATATTATAATTTCTTTTACAAAGGTTTTTATTGTGGTTCAGCACAAAATAAAGACAGCATGGTTACATACAAATGCAATAGAGCATGACATGGACAGCATGATATGCTTTAACAACATGACTTATACATCGTAGAAAGTACAATAACAATAAGGAGGACAGCTAGTATCATAAGGAAACTATATTGTTGCAGAGATCATATACAGAAAAAAAATGAAGGAATGCTTAGAGAACAGAACCGTGGGCTGTATTTACCGACATCTAATACATTCTTATGAAATTACTGACCTGTGTACAGTAACTGCTATGCAAGAGAGCTCCATTACAACGTATCTCTTACATGTTAAACCATAGGATAAGGTTTTAAGATATAAACGGGGCCTGAAGGTATTTTTCAAGCAGGCAAAGGGTGGGGATGGTAGCACTGACGATAGAGTCATCAGTGTTCAGAATATTAGTGGTGTACTGGAAGCACTGCAGCATGACACAATTTTCCCTTATGGAGGCCCACTCATTGGTGGTGATGTGCTGTTGGTCTGCACTTTGACTGGAGCTGGAGCTCCATTATTCCCTTCTGCTGCTCACACACCCTTTCCAGCCTATACAAAGTGGAATTCCAGCTGGTTGGTAAGTCACATATGAGGTGGTGGGTGGGAAGTCCGAAATTCCTCTGCACTGCAGTCAGGCAAGTGGGAACGTGAATGATGGGTGGGAATGCCGAAAGTGCACATGCCACACACTTTATCCAGAGATACAAAGGCTGCTGCATAATAGGCCAGGAAGCTCTGCACCACCAAGCTGAGCACATGCACCAGGAAATGGATGTGCGACAACCCGACTCGAGCCAAGGCTGCTACAAGGTTACACCCATTGTCGCAAACCACCTTGACACCACCTTGACAGGCCTTTGGTGCAATAGCAGAAACTACTCATCTTTATGCTCCTAAATGCTGGTCCACAGCTCCTGGGCAGAGTGGGGTCTTTCTGACAGACAGATGAGTCTTAGCACTGCCTGCTGCCGTTTCCTCATGGCTGTGCTCAAATCAGGAGGCACCAAATGACAGTCCTGGGTGGTGGAAGGATATGCGCCAAAGTGCTTCCCGCCTCAGTCCCATGCCACCACTATGTTGACTACATGACTTGTGGCTGGGACGGGCTTGCTGATTTTAAGAGGGATGAGGAGGAGGGCTCAGCGCTCTCTGCCATAGTAGAGTGTGTGGAAGACAATCCTATGGTTCCTTTTTTCAAAAGAGCTTCACATGGCTTGAACAAGTGAACACTAATGGACACTCAATTACTAGTTGTTATTTAACACAAATGACTCCCAAGTGACCTGAACAGGTGGACACTCAACTACTATGTGTTATTAAACACAAAGCAGCCTCATGTAGCCTGAACAAGTGGACACTACACAAATATATATTTTTCAAAAGAGCCTCTTGTGGCCCGAACAAGTGGACACTCAACTACTATGTGTTATTAAATAGAAATGACCCTCACAAGGCTTGAAATAGTGGACACTACACATTGTTTTATTTTTATTTTTTTACAGACCAATGGGGGTGGAGCGGAACACCTCACAAGAGAAACAGGCACTGATAGGCCTAGCTCCCTGTCATACAACTGACAGGTTGTCTCAGTCAAGGCAGCAGGGTAATACAAAACTATAATAAATTATAAAACTACTGATACTAAAACTACTGAACTACTACAAAGTTTCTCTTGCTCCACACAGACTGCACCTCTATTGGATGAAATACAAGAGATGGAAGAGCCCACACAGGACAGTGTTGAACTGACTTCCAATCTACTGAGCCATCATGTACATAAATAACATCAAATTCATTATAGAAATTAATTTTCTATATATATTCTATATTTTCCATTACAAAAAGGGGGGGGCTATTTTAAAAAGGGGGCATTATAGGATAAGAAAATATCTAAAGAATAAAATTAATGTTCAATAAATAAAGGGAAATATCCCCTTTAGAATTAAGTCCCTTGGAAGACATTGGAACATTGGAACACTGGAAACTTTATCCAATTTAACCCCATATAGGTGTTCCGCAAACCTCTTTTTAAGAGAATGAATGGTACATCCTACATATTGAACCCTATGTAGGAACCCTATGTAGGAGACAACATAGACAACACCTTTAGAATAACAATTCATGAAATCATTAATTTCAAAATTGCAATTACCAGAATGGGAGAACACGCGGTTACCTTTCTCCACAAATGGGCACAAATTGCACCTGGGTCCACCGCAGGGAAAATAACTTTTGTTGCCAATCAGTTTTTTTCCCTATGACTTGAAGATGGGAAAAGGCTTGGTGACAAAATTGATCCCAGATTGGGGGCTCTCTTTACTACTTTAATGCCTCTTGAGAGGATTTCTCTCAGCTTAGGATCAAAAGTTAAAAGATTCTTCTTGACAATCATACAGATAGCCGGAAAGTCCGTTGAAAAGGGGGTGACAAATTGTGGTACATATATAGAATGAATTCCCCATCCCTCCTAACCCTCCAAATCCTTTTTTTTGTATTATTATTATTATATGTCTCCATTCTAACAATATCTCTTGCCTGCTTTAACATCCATAGACGGATTATGGACGACCCCGTATGGACGACCATTCCTCAATCTCAAGAAGCTGGGTTTTAAAGTCATCATATCGGGAGCAATTTCTCCTAGCCCAAGGGTATCTCTCCGACTGGGATGGCCTTGATAGTTTGGTAAGGATGGAAACTGTCAGCCTGTAACATACAATTGTCTGCTGTGGGCTTTCAGTAAGTTTTAGTCACAATAGATTGCCCACCCTCACCTACTGTAAGTCGTAAGTCCAAATAGTCAATTTGAAATAGGTCAGATTGAACTGTAAACCACATATTCATTTGATTATTATTACAATAATTCACAAACATCACAAAAGATTCTTCAGTACCAGCCCAGATGATCAACAGGCTGGGCAAAGCAGATTTTCACCTCCAAAAATGTGGAAACCCTCCCACCACATCACACATAAATGTGCGAGTGACGGGAAAAGGGCGTCGTCACTTTTATTTGTGGGGTGGTGGGAGGGTGTCCACATTTATGGAGGTGAAAATCTGCATTGCAGCCTGATTAGGACATATTTTCGCTTTAACGTTGATCTGTTTATTGTCTCATGCTCCCCCACACACATTTGACCACACTTAAACTCAACACTTGTTTTTGTGTTTCAAGTTGCAAACTTAGACTGCCAAAAAGACTGCAGTTCACCCATGCAGAGGAGTGTGTTGGGAATGCTGCACCCCCACACCTAGCAGGGGGTTTCAGGAGCCTTCAACAACAATTGGCGGCATGTGGCCACCAGTTTTCTGAAAACTGGAGTTTTGGTGAAGGGCCACCACAATCGTTTGGCACAAATGAGTGCCAACATGCATGCCCAAACTGAAAGGGCTTGTCTGGGACACACATGTTGGACAACATTACACACAAATGTTGTGGCCAACTATTTAAATGGAAGCCGTAGTTGCAAAGTGGTTTTGGCCACATGTAGATGTGGGGCCCAGCGTGCAACCCATGTTGAGGATAGGAAGGTGGCCAGGTAACGAATGTTTGATACTTACATTTGCCCTTGCCTTTGCAACCGCCAAGCCAGCAGTCATGACTACTTCTGCTGCAACACTTGCGCCTACAGCTGCAGGACCCACAATCCAGACCTGGGCCATCCACCAGCCACCCACCCAGTAAGAGGAGCCAGACACAGATGAGGAAAATGTGTGACCAAAATGACGAAGTGGCAACAGGCGGGGGGTGGTTGAGGCAGATGAAATGTGGATCCTTATTTGCTGTGTGGGACCATTGACCCAAGCAAAGTTTCTCTTGCTCCACACAGACTGCACCTCTATTGGATGAAATACAAGAGATGGAAGAGCCCACACAGGACAGTGTTGAACTGACTTCCAATCTACTGTGCCTCCACCATCTGCTGCCACATCTGCCACTGGGCCAAACACTACCTCCCAGAGCCAGGAACAGCCACTGCAGTGAGCCAGCAGCAGCCACCACCACCTCCACCGAGCACCCCAGGGGAAGCCAGCTCCACCTTGCAGCCAGGTGGCACCTGTCTTTGATAGAGCGGTACCAAATCATGGAGGCAAACTGGTGGGCCAATATCACTTCAACTGACTATTTTAAAGTGGTGCTCCATGCTGACCTGGCTGCAGGTTGGAGGAGCAGCAGTGTCACAAACGAACGTTCGAGATGCTGCTGGGACAAATGGTGGAGGTTAACCGGAGACAATAATGCTCTACATTGACACTCCTAGCTGGCATACTATAGGCCATCCACCTGCCCCAGTTGCAGACGGAGGGTTCCCAAATGCCCAACAACTTACGTTTGGAGGATATGGAAGTGGCCAGCAGACCATCACAAGACACCCTTGATGATGATGAAACCCTAGTGCTGACTGCTGCAGCTTTCTGCAATGTGAGGGAGAGGGAGGTTAGCGGGGAGGAGTGGGTGGAAGAGGATGCTAGAGGGGAACCTCTTCCTAGACCCAACATGGACTTAAGGTCATCAGAGAAGGAGGTAGTGGTCACACAGTCCCATGCAGCCAGCAGAAGAGGCAGAAGGTTGCCAGCGGTCAGCCCATTGCTGGAACTGTCCATCATGCCCAGGGATTGAGCGCGCCAAGGCAGGCTCACAGCATCTTACCACTGTGGCATTTTTTTAGGGCAGTCCAAAGAGGACAAGACAGAGGTCATTTGCAAGCTGTGTCACTCAGCACTACGTCCATGACCAGGCATCTGCAAGCCAAACACGAGCTGCAGTGACAGAAACACTTAAAAAACATAGAAACACCTGAGCCTCCCTCTGCTGCTTCTACTGACTCAGCCACTACCCCTGCCTCCCCAGAGACAAGGCCACCTGTTTCCCACCAAAGGAAGGATGTGGGACTACCACCCCCACCTCCAGCAGCAGTCGCAGCATAACCACCATCCAGGAGCCCTGGCCCTAAATGCGAGCAATTACAAATTAATGAGCTTGAAATGCTCCCATTCCACCTAGTGGAGACAAACAGTTGTGAAGATCTCATGGGGGTGGCTGTCCCACAATATACTGTTTCCAGCTGCTACTACTTTTCACCAACAAGTTGTCGAAAAAATAAGATAAGAAAAAATAAGATGGGCAATGCCATCAGTTCCTGTGTCCACCTCACCACTAACACGTGAACAAGTATGGGCAGGGATGTTACATCTCTCTAACTGCCCACTGGGTCAATGCAGTGGAAACTGGGAGGCAGGAAACACTGTGATGCAGATCATTCCACTACCCAGGATTGCTGCAAATCGGTGCCTCCTGTTTTCTCCTCCTCTGCTTCCTCCTCTGCTTCCAGCCCCTGCACCACCAATTTGACCACTACGATGGGGGTTCAAGCCCGGCATTGGGCGTAACCTTGTAGCAGTCTTGGGACAAGTAAGGTTAGTGCACATCCCTTGTCTGGTGCATGTGCTCAACCTGGTGGTGCAGAGCTTCCTGACCCATTATCTAGATATGCTGGAGCTGCTGCATAAAGTGCATAGCATGTGAATGCAATTTCAGCATTCCCACCCTGCTGGCACTTGCCTGACTGCACTGCAGAGTAACTTTGGACTTCCCAAACATTGCCTCATATGTGACCTGCCCACCAGGTGTATTCCACATTTTACATGCTGAAAAGGGTTTGTGTCCAGCAGCAGGCAATAGCGGAGTATTATTTTACTTCACTTCACCACCAAAGAGTGCGCCTTCATGGGGGTCATCTGTGCGGTTGCTGCAGTGCTTCCAACATACCACCAATATGGTCAGTGCTGATAAAACCGACCCCAGCCAGCCTTCTATCCAGCCATGTCCCTGGTTCATCTGCCTTCACCTTGTAAGTCTGCCTTTGTGCTATCCTGGGGGCAACCGTGTCAGGTGAGGTGTATCCAGCGTCTCGGAAAATGGGGGCTTGTCTATAGACAAAAGCATCAGCAGAGATTGGGGGTTGCGGACTCACCTGAAGTCAGGTGTCCCATGGGGCCCGACATCCCCACTCCCAATTTTGCTTCCAACCCGTAAATAAAACTAAGATTTTTTTTTTTCTATATTTATTTATGTATTTCTTTAATATTTTAGTTTTCTGTAATTATTTTAGGTACTTTCCTTAGACCATTTTGTGCAGGGCTATCTGTGGCCCTATCCCCAATTCGGCCTCCAACACCCGTAAAAAAAAATCATATTATGTTTTTTTATTCATTTATGTATCTCTTAATTTTTTGGTTTTCTGTTATTATTTTCAGTACTTTCCCAAGCCCATTTTGTGCAGGGCAATCACCCTTGTGTTCCCCTCTTTTTGCAGCTCTATAGCGCTTGCTACCCCCATTTTACACCCATTTTTTGGTCCCCCAAATTCGGGTTCAGGGGCCCGAACCAGAATTTAGCAGCAAGTTTGGCTGAACTTGTACTTGCATTTCATCCATCCCCAATCACCAGTTTTGCCCCTCCTAATACACCGACTGATAGGTAATCTCTGAGCATAAACTGCTGCAACAGACTAGTACTGCATAATAAAACAAAAGCAAAAATAGTTTGTAGCAGTTTCTACTGTGCATGATGTTTTATATGCACTCAATCTTCAGCTTCATGCAGTTTTATAGCTATCGAGTTCCTGCATGTGGTATATTTACACATAAATGATTTACTGATGCCATCATAGATATATGTGCTTAAAATATTACCGTTAGTGCATGCTGAGTAAGTGCAGAAATAAAAAGAGATACACAACACACCGAGCAGGTGTGAGTTTAATCCACTGCATCATGACATCCACATCAAGACAGAATGCACATGGGCCTTATATTCCCGCTAGCCCCGAGCTGATTCACCAGCAAGATGTGTTCAATAGTTTACGCTTTTTTAAAGTCTGCTGTCTACCCCATCGCACAGCGAGGAGGCCTAGTGATGGTGAAGAATATAAAGCAATTAAAATCCATGCTATGCGTCCTCTCACAGTTTTTCTTCTGCAAGCTGAGGCATGAGAGGACCCAAAATAAATACATGCCTGCATTAGTTTTATTTTCATCACTCTCCAATATGACATGATCTACACTGCTAATCTTTTGCATTGTAACTGAAGCCAGACAAGTCAAGTCACATAAAGTACAGGGAGACTCATGGCTATTAATCACTGGGATGTAGGCCTTGATGCAATAAAAATATGAATGCATTTTCCCATGTTTTTTTTCTTCTTTTCTATTTTCACGTTCGTGAGATTTAGCAAAGGCTTTTTTCTTTTACTTTGCGTACATTTTCCGCATACCGGAATCGTAAACGTATAATGTGTGCAAATACTCAAAACAATGCAACTGAAAAAGGCGCACATGTGCCAGGCTGGAGTCTTCATTGGGGCAGAATACACAGATTCTCTGCCCAGCTCGCAGCTTCGGACATCTCGCTCCCCGCTGCATGGAGGGGCCTTATATATCAGTGAGTGAGTTGTATCCTGGTGAACCTAAGTAGGAGGGAAAGAAAAAATAAAATAATAATACTAAATACTAAAAATAAAGATAATAACACTTTTTAATCTGTGTTAAGCCTTTGGGAAATTGTAAGGGGTCCTAGAGGCCCCCACACCAGTTCAAAGGGCAGGAGGGGCCGGTAAGTCACCTGCCAGCAAGCAGATGACATGTCAAACCCACCAAGCCCTATTACCTGCATCCCTAAAGGCCAGGGGGGTTTGGAAGAGCCCAGTACCAAGTGGACTATGGGTGCTGGTAACATTTAGGGCCGAGAATTCTAAATATACCACTTTGATTTCTAAATATGAACTAGAATGCTTTTGACATTTTCCTTCTAGTTCAGTCTAAGTGATCAGAAGGGAAAATATTTAGACAATAACATTTCTAACTCTAGAACTTTCTGTTTCAGTGCCCATGTTAATAAATAGTAAAATATGCTTGAAGCCTTGCTATGGAGATGTGTGATGCAAGTACCAAGTGGGATTAGCCTCTTCTTGACTGTAACAACGTAGTAGATATGTTTGTTGTCTAAGTGGAATTTTAATGAGAACTGGATGCACTGTTTAGCAGAGGGATGTTAGCTATCCCTGTGAAAAAAGGCTTAAAAAGGTTATAAAAAATGTGAAAAATGGTAACATGGGAAACATAACTTTTTCTCCACAAGGAATAACAGTACAGCTACTGAAATTCTTCCAGGAATACTGTAGAGCTTGTTAAAGCTCAGTTCTGCCTGTCAGTGATATTGCTGAAGGAGAAGACACTGCAATAGCATCTGTGAATTTCCTTGTGTTCTCTGAGAGTCTACAAAAATTCCCTTTATACTTTGCAAATTAAATATATATTTTAGTATGTTGTGTTTCTTTTTATATTTTTCTTAAAGAATATGCATGTACTTGTAAAGTATACTTGTAAAGTATAAATTTCCCCTGCAGCCTAAGGTGCTGACCTTTGCCTGAGTTTATGTGGGTCCACATGGACTAGGAAGAGTTGTAGGTAAAATTAATCTTGCCAGAATCAGGGTTCTCTCTGGGTTCTGTCTGTTGACGCACAATGAATACATTCTTTATGTTTAAAGTCACTACATTTTCAGCATTACTGTATGTCCTCTAAGGCTCTTTGGATTTGGGTCATGATTTAATTTGACACAAATTTTGTGAATTACAAGTCAAATGTATCTATTATTACATTACATTGTATCTTCAAAACCTACCTATTAAGCAGATCTGACATGATCTTCAGAAAAGTGCCTGCTGGCTCCTGTCAAAGAGGACCAAAATCCTCTCACCTGGAGGCTAAAATAATCTAAAAGACATTTTGGCATTATAATTTGGAAGGCAATTCAGTGTTAAACCCCCCAGTTGGCCTGTAAACTCACCTCGCTCCTGCACTAGGGTTATCTGAGTGGCTAGCGGCGGATGCATGCAGCCAGGGGAAAGCACCTGCCCATTCATTCCTTTATGATTCCAATTTATGATAAATTAATCTGGGAGCTGGTAGGAGTGATACTGCAAAAGGTGATTATTGGAGCTGGGTGTTCTGCCTTTTGGAAGGGAGGTATGTGGTGCAATCGAATGCTCCTCCCTTACCAACTCAATCTGGAAAACATCTTCTAAAAATAAAGACAGACGGGAAGTTTGTCAAGCAGAAATGTCAAATGTGGTGAATCTATGTCACATGCAGAACTCTCTGTGGGCACATGCCACTATCCTTGCACACCACGCACACATTTTTTTTACCCCTTGACTTAACACCCAACACCTTAGCTGCTGACCTAAACCTCTCATTTAACCCTCTCAGCTATTGCAGCATGTAAGTGCCGAATGCAGCAAAGTCAGCTTAGACAGATATTGTGGAAAAAAACAAAGTTTACTGGAGAGATTTTAGAAAAGACAGGATCTATGTGATTTTCCTGTCTGATCTTGTCCCTAAAAGCAGGTGTTAAGTAAGTGAGTAATAAGCAGAAATTGTCCCACTACTATGCTATTTGGTTATATCCACGGGTTTCTCCACTATGATGTATGTAATGATCCTGTCCCCTTGCCAGCCGCCTAACGCATTTCGTTGGTAAAACCAACTTTTTCAAAGGCCTGTGGTATAGCCCAAAAGACACAGCCATACACATCAGAGCAAAATAGGGTAGCTGAAAGAAAGAACCAAACTCTGACTGGAATGATCACATGTATGCTGACAGACTCTGGACTACCACAAAAATACTGGGGTGAGGCAGCAATGACAGCCACCTATTTGCAAAACAGACTCTTTTCTAGGACAGTGGAGAGTGGAGAAAACTCCATATGAACTGTGGCACAATGAGAAGCCAATTGTTAAACACCTAAGAGTTTTTGGATGTAAAGCATTCATCTACATCCTAGAAGTAAAACGCACCAAACTCCAAAACAGAGCATTTGATAGATACAGTGATAATGTTAAGGGTTAAAGAATCCTAAATTCCAAAACAGACAAGGTTACCATTAGACGCAGCATAACCTTTGTTGAAGATCTGAGCGACAATAAGCCTACTTCAGAGCCTGCCTGTGAATGCTCGTTTTTTTCGAGAACTGGTCTTGGAAACCGGGAAATTGTGAACTCTTGTATCATTCACATCCACATTCCAAGAAAAGTTTATTCATGCATAAGTGGCTGTATTAGCTTTATGTACGCATACGGTTTAGCCGATCATTTACAGTATTTGCAGCCAAAGTAGTCTCGGCCAAGTTTTTTTCTGTTTTTGGATGTAACTTTCCGTGGATCCCATTGTTCTCAGTGTGCCATGTAGTGTCTAGCCTACGGCGGCTTTCCGATGTAGGCTGTTTTTTGTTGTAACCAGCTATTTTTAGGTGCTTCCCACTGTCCCCGCCAGTGTACCCATGGTAGTCTGCATGTCCTTGCACATACTTAGCTTTGCCCCCCTGCTGGCACCTAAGGCATCTCATGTAGTCTGCATGTCTTTCACCATACTTATCTTTCTTTCCACTGCTGGCATCTAGGGCATTCCATGTAGTCTGCATGTCCTTCCCCATAGTTACCTTTGTACCTTGGTTGCCATGTTGTCTGCTTCTACCCACTGTTACTCACCTCATACTTTGTCCACCTTCTGTTTTGGTGTTCTGTTTTACACTACTGTTTGGCTTGTGTCTGCTTTATGTAGTTGCATAGAAAACATGCCACCATGCAGCATATAACTTTAAATTGTTTTTGTTTTTTTAATTATTTTTTCACATTTATTTACATTAAAAAGCAAATTAACTATATATACATTTTGTAAAAATGTTTTCCTGGGACCAAAACAACATCTGCAAAGTGAAAAAAAAATACATTACCACTTGTTTGTCAACATGTGTACTTATCTAAACTGGTTGAAGCATAGTTTTAGGGGGCCAGCCTCCTCCGCGGCACCAGCCCTACTTCAGGGTCTGTAGAGGGCAAGAACCTGATTTAAAATTTAATGGCATGTGTTGTTTGTGTAATTTATGGTTATTGCTCTACTTCACTGGCTTGACACCCACCTTGAGTGTCAAGCTGCTTCTGTCTCAGATAGGCTCATCACCGGCTACTCCCCCTCTGATGAATCTGTAGAGACAGAGAGGCACAACACACCAGCACTTAGCAAAGATGTTATTAGACTTTACATGCAGCACAATGTGTTTTTTTGTATTGGCCTACTTCAGTATGCAGGAGCTGTGGGCTACTCCAAGCCCAACACACCCTCCTCTTCAGCGGGCTCCATGGATGGGGGTGGTGCTGCTTCAGAAGAGGAAGTGGCATGCCACAGGCATGGAACCAGCAGCACCCAGCCCAGGTGCTGCAGCCCCAGCCCCAGGACCGGCCCTTTGTCCCGCAAGCACTCCCCTGCTGATATCTACACTAACCACTCTGAGTGGGTCATTTGCAGCAGTGTAAGGCATCAGCAGCTCCCGGGGCTCCCGGCACAGCCCATCATGGACCAACCAATGGTCAGTACACCAGAGCACTATGTGGACCCCAGGACAGACCCCAGTGCGGCCCCTACTAAGGAGTCTACAGTGGAGCCAACATAGCCTGGAGTCCATGCATTCTGAGCATGGGAGTGTGCATAGTGAATCTCCTTTCAGCCAAGACACCACCCAGCAGATGACAGCAGTGGCCATTCACCTTGGGCACAAGCTAACAAGGGACAAATTGAGTGGCTGATTTATTAATGCCCAGCTAAAGTTTCTGCTGGATGGTGTTGCCAAAAATTACGATCGGCTGTGTCCTGGTCCCGCTCAACCCCCAAAGCGTTTCTAGAGGAGTTATGGCTAGGGATCGATGGGGCAGAGCCAGAGCCCAAGAAAAATCAGCACCAGACAGGCTGATGGGTAAGTGCTGAAGGCTGCTTGTACAGGTATCATTGGGCAATTCACTAAAGCCACCCTTTCTTTTGTTTTAATGTAGCTTGCAAACTGGTGGGGGCTTACCAAAACTTTACAATTTACCCATGCTGAGGAGCGGGTGTTGGGGATTCTCCACCTCAACACCTACCAGGGGGTGCCAGACACCATGGACACCGATAGGTGGCATATGCCCACCAGTGGTAAGACTTGTTAGCAAACTGTAGCTTGCCACAGGGGGGAGTAGGCCAACCAAACACCCCACCCATCAACCTTAGTTCCCACATAGACAGACAACTTTGAAGGCTTGCTAGCGCAACAATGTTGTTCACCAAGGATATTAGACAAACTTTATATGTAACCTCACCATGGGTGTGAGAAGAGCAAAATTTGGGGGCCCACATCAATGTGGGACCCAGTGTGTAGCCCTTGTAGGGATTTTGAAGGGGCACATATACTGTTAAGAGGAAACTACCAGTGCATTTATCTTGACTTTTCAGCAACCCATCCAGCAGCACCTCGTTTGGCCGCCAGCCTCTCCAGGGTGCCCTTCAAAGGCTGGAGAGGCTGGCAGCCAAACAGATTGCCCTTTAAAGGCTGGAGAGGCTTGAGGCAAAGCAAGCTGCAAACACCCAAAGCAACCCCCTAACCTGCCATGCTGGTCTTTGAGTTGTGAGGGGTCTCCAAGCTTTAGTTTTTTGTGATCAATTTTCTGTTGAACTGCATCCACAGTTGTGTCATAGCCCAACAACTTGTGACATTTAACAAGTAATTAGAGAATAAATACCAGAGACCTGAACTTTGTTGTTATTTAATCACACCCAGAAAAGAAAAGGAATACAATTAATCACAAATGACACAAGTGGAAAAAAATAAACAGCTCAATAAAAAGAGGTTTCCACCAAATGATGGATGCTTTGGGCCTCACGGCTCAGGGTGCCAGCATACCAATGGCCAGGAATCTCTGGAGTAGTAGAAGGGGTTGTCTCTTCCAAATTTGCTGCCACCATCTTGCTCACGGCAAAATTATGAAGGCTGATGGACGTCAAAATAATATGCACAACTTTCTCTGGCTTGTATTAAAGGGCACCCCTGTGTGGTCCAGACAGCTAAATCTGGCCTCCAACAGCCTGAAGCCATGTTCAAATATAGCCCATGTGCAGTGGTGGGCCCCATTATAAGCCTCCTGGCCAGGTGTCTGGAGCGGACCTGTACCCTGAATACGAGCATATCTTATATGTTTCCCACACCCTAAACATACAGATTGCTCACATTAATAATCATCCTACCTGCATCTACTGAATGGTATGAGCCTTTAAACATCCAAGATGGCGGCTTATGGAACATCAGGCAGTCTGCAAACAGGAAGTGCCTTCTGACTGTGCTGCTCTGCATTCTGGGACTGATGACCTCCAGCTCTGCTCTGTCTGAGCAAAGCACAGCTATAACCCACCACCCTGTACTTTATCCCACTCTCCTCTCCTCAGTAGGTGTGATGCTTCTGAGTCAAAATTGGGGCGCCCGTATCCTAAAGTCCTTAACAGAGTTGCAGCCCAGTGGGGGAAAGAATAATAAGTAAGTGACTAAAAAAGTTAAAATATATTAATTTTAGATACCGGGGAATCGTTTTTTAAGGGTTTGGACTTTGCAATAAATCATGGTGAAGGTCCTGTTTAAAAAGGGCGTCAGGAGCCAGGGCAGCAACAGCTAACCAGAATCTCTTAAATGACAAATTAAAATGGAAATTAAATTACTAACAGGCAACACAACAGCAAAAACGCCTATACCAAATATTAAGTATTACAAAAGAGTAGGGCCAAACAAGCAAAAGATAAGGCAGGATGCTGGGACCAAGCATTTATAATTGTAACAGGGAGAAGGGGACATTCAAAGAGGGCCATGAGCACAGTTGAACTGATGTAGGCCAAGGAGACAAATTGGCAAACACAATAAACTTGAACCAATTACAAAAAAGGAGCACATAACAGAAAAGAAAAACACATTGCAAATTCTACATAAACAATAAACACACAGATTCACTCCAGTAATTACCCACAAGCCAACCGCCAGTCAACTCACCACTCTCAAAACGGGTGGATAAACCAGAACTCCTCAAGATAAATACATCAACATCGACAAGCTAGGGAGGCAACAACAAATGAACATTAAAAATAATCTAAAACAAGGGCCAAATAGGACACAGGAAAGCTGTTTGGAGGAGGGGAAGCTATGCTAGCCTCACAAGAGGAGAGTGGGCTACAAGGAGGTGCAATGTGGACCTAAACAGACTTGGACACATGGAAGCTGTTTGGGGGAAGGGGAACCTAGGCTAGCCTTAAGAGAGGAGAGTGGGCAAGAAAGATTAGCAACGTGGACCTAAATGTACTGAAACATATACTCCTGAGCAGCTGGGAGAACCAGTGCCACTTGCATACAATCGATGGTGCCCATGACACTTGGCATATTAGATATTCAAAAAAAGCCCAACCTCACTGCATTCCAGACTGCCATGCTGTCAGGAAGTAATATATATTTCTCCTGCTGGACAGTCATGCCATTGAGAAATTTAGGCAGGGCATGGATCAGTGAAGGCTGGGACATGCCAACTGACAGTGCCCCTAGCCTTTGGACGGAGCAACTGCATGCCCCTTTCTTGTGACGGGGCCAACCATGGCTGCAACTCTGAGTAAAGCTTCTCAAAAGAAAGACGGATCAGTCGGGTCAATTCAAACACCTCTTGATTGGACATCTATTGATGTCCAGGCGACAGTAAGTATGCCTAAGCTCTGGAGGGTACTTGGTTGCTGCAGATGCTCTAACTCTTCACAGAACTAGTCAAGGGGCTCCGTTGTAGGAGTGGAAGAAGTAGGCTGTATTTTCACTAGCAAAAACAGAGCGTTCAATTATTCCAGCTAGCAAAAAGATAGCGTAAGTTTGAACTGGAAACCTATGGCTTTTATAGGTCTGAAAAAAAAGAAAAATCAGGCATCTGAGTCTTGCACAAACGCAGGCTAACCCTGCAGATGCCTTCTGCCATATGTATATGGTGGATACTCAGTTTGGCGTACGCATACTGTAATTTCCCGCAAAAAGTACAACTTTGCTGAAAAACAAAGGTTCTGAATCACCCAACACTTAAAATACACCAAGTACGGTTCTTTGACATCATTCCCATTGGTGGAAATGCATGCAAGAGAGGCTCTGAATCAGGCCCAATGTGATGACAACTGAGGAAGTAGGAACAGAAAAGAATACTGACACTGATCAGCCGTTATCTGTAACTTCTGAAAAAACAGTTGAAGTGCGCGCATAACCTACCAGTACTGAAGAGCTGACACAAGCAAGCTCAGACACAGAAACAAGATGCTCAATGAGAGAAAACAGAGGCAAACCACCTGTATATCTCTCATTCAAGGCAAGCACTGCCAGTGCTAATGAACCTGCAACTTGGGAAGACATATCTCAGCATTCAGAAGGGGAAGCCAGTAAATGGATAAAGAAAGAGATAGAATCCGTGCATGACACCAAGACATGGACACTTACAGAACTACCACCTGGAAGGAAAGCCATACATACATGCACTTTATAAGTGAAGTACAATGCAGATGGCCCAGTGGAGCGATACAAAGCAAGACTCATAACCAAGCAATATTCTAAAAATATGGAGCGGACTATGATGAGACTTTTGCTCTAGTAGTCAAACATGCTACAATAAGGACTTTGCTGACAGTAGTGAAAACACCATTTCAACATGGCGAGAAACAGAAGATCATCTACATGGAACAGCCAACAGAATTCAAAGACGAATACTAGGCCAGACCTAGTATTCAAACTACAGTGGAGTGTATATGGTCTAATGTAAGACGCCAGAGCCCGGAATATGAAAATAAATGAAGTGCTTACACATGAAGACTTTCAGAGGAGTAAAGCAGACCCCTGCGTATACACAAGTAAATTGGCAAACATATGTATCTACGTGCTTTTTTATATATGTGAACCTAGTTTCTTTTCAGCAGGAAGGGACACATTGAGACTGAGGAACTTCCAGAACAAGGACTTCTTGAGTTACTTTACTGCCCTACTGAGGATATGACAGCAGATATCCCTACTAAGTGTCAAGCTTCCCGGCTACAACCAAGGAAGGGCTGAGCAAGCTCCAGGTGTGGGGGCGAAGCAAAGCACATAAATCCAAAAGAGCAATTCAAAAGTCAGGGCTGGCGGCAGACAGGCAAAATTCAATGGATGAATCCGGGTTCAGGGGCGGGTGGCAGACAGGCAAAGTCCAAGAATAAGGAATCAGGAAAACAGAATCCAGGAAGTAAGCTGATAACGCAGCATTGGATGCAGACCAGCTGTCCTCTTAAATAGGGCTGTCAATTAGAGCAGGGAAGGATGTGTCAGAGTCTGAGTGGGGTCACTTCCTGCCCATTCAGACTCAGGAAACCAGGAAGTAAAAAGCAAGCCCAATAGCTTACGCTCTAGGCTTCATGCACTTACAGTGTGCTGAACAGCAGGTGTCGCTGTTGAGCAATGCAACAGATGAAGAGCCTGCTCAGGTACAAACACCCAGACGTGAACTTCTGCGGCTACATGCAGAGACATGAGCACGCCCACGTCTCCTTGAACAGCAAACAAGGCGAGGAGACTGACACTAAGCCCCTGACCACTGAAAGACACCCAAAGCTTACAAAGAAGATGGTTATAAAAGACTAAGCTTCAGCTATTGAGAAGGGGTGTTGGAGATGCAATACTTTGCAACAGATTTTTTTTGTCTCTGAATGTGATTTTGGGACTTTTGCCAGATTGACTGCAGTTTACAGTTATGACAAGTTATGACAGCAGATGGCACTGTTACAATGCATATCTGTAGTTTCTCTATGCATTTTCTGCTTTGTTGTAAATTCAGCTGCGCTCTATCACTTTTTCCTGTCTGTGATAGCCACCATGTTAAGGTGACATTCTCTTTCTGTATTCATGTTCCAGTAAAGCCGGTTCCTGTTATACCACTATTGTCTATCTGGATTTGACTCTGCTTCCCACTCACACTCTGCGACAATTATATTTACCTCTTTGCTCTTTCACATACTTGCTTTAGTGTATATTATCCTTTCCCGTACTCTGAACCTTGGGCTAATTATTTCTTGTGCTCTAGCTCACCACCTGCTGGAAAATAGTGGTAAGCATGAAAAAAAGCAATGACCTGTTAAATTATGTTTGTTATAATTACTAAACATACAGACTATATTTGCTAATGTTGCTCCTTCGGCCAGTTTTACAGAGCAATAAAGAGAGATTAATGACTACAAATGACCCCAAGTTCAGTTTATAAAGGCCACTTTAAGGTAAAAAGCAGTAACACTTTATCATTTTCATGCTTTGGCGGAAGTTTCATTACACCTATTCTAAGCAGGGAAAGACTGCCAAACTATATTTTAAAACAAATTAAAGGAAAGATGCAAAAATGCTATTGCTGATTTGTAAGTGGAGATCAATAGAAGGAACTTCTTAGGTGTAAAGCTGAGCTCAGCCATTAATCCAAATCAAATTAACCATGATACAAATGGAAAGTAAATGGAATCCAAAAAATGTGCAAGCTTTCATTACAGGGAAATGCCGAATCCCGTCTGTACAAAACAAGTTTTGCAATCAAAGATACAGACAGACACTTATATGAAGAAATCTAGATGAAACAATGTTATTGGCCTTGGCTAGGCTAGTATGATCCAAGTTAAAAATATAATTAGATTTTTGCCATTGGCTTAGAGCAAATTGACTTCTAAATGTTAATTGACTACGTGACTGTAAGTACTTTTGAGATAGTACTTCCAAAATAAGATGTCACTTTTTGCTAGACACTCCATTTTAATAAAAACGATTAAGAATATCAGTAAGATTCAAATATTTGTGATATTGACTATGCAAGCGCCCTAGATGTGCAAAGGAGCATATTTGTTCAAATATTTGTGATTAGCTTAGCAAGCTGGATTAATCTTCTCTGCCATACTACTGCCTTTTTCTTACCAAGCATAGTCCTCATCATGGCATGATAACTTTCTGACTGCCACACGCATGGCACCTCCCATCTTGATGAGCAGCTGATGGCCTGCTTCCTAAAATCCTGTTCACCACGCCACCTTTGGCTCCACTGTTAACCTGGCATCTGTTGTTGTCAAGCAAATGGGATGCCCACAGACTGAGCATAACATATGATTGGAGACGGCTGTTTTAAAAGTCCCTGAACATATTGTGCCAACAGCTCCAGCTCTGTCCTGTCAAGGTTTACTTACTTCTTCTTCTCTTTCATATTCTGTGCCATGTCCATTACCACATCCTGTGCCAAGTTGTTACCAACTTCTACTATGGCTGACAATGTCATGTACTACATCCAGTATCATGCCCTGTGGCAAGCCACTGCAATCATCTTCTTTTTCTAACCATGTTCTGTGCTACGTTAAGTACCATGCCCTGTGCCAAATCGTTGTCGAACTCTGTTCCTCCTGACCGCACCTTGTGCAATGTCCATAGCCACAACCTATGTCACGTCTAGTGCCAAGCATATTTAACCAGAACTCTGGTCAACGTCACCGGCCATCATCCCAGGTTAAAGCGGGCCAACAGTAAAAAATTACTTAAATCAGACCAACACAACAAACAGTGCTCATATGCATCCCTCCCCAGGGCAATTTAGATTGCAACACATAAAAATAATTTACCTTTTTTCTAACACCTTTTGTGGTACATTTTAACCCTTTAAGTGCCAGCCTTACTAGAATTTTTGTCACCCCTTGTTGCCAGACCACTTTTCACTATTTTGCTACATATGTTCAACTTTTTGAAGGGATTTTCCAGGAAAATTATTTATTGTTTTTTTTCAGCAAAGTCTGGGCTTCAAAAAATGTTTTGTTTGGCCTTTTTTTTGTGTATTCTCAATACTTTTAGGTGAAATATGTGCAAAAAAATTAAAAAAAATCTATTGTTTGCAATTTGTAGTTTTTTTTTGTAATAAATAAATGTAAGTTTGTCAATAAAATCTTATTGCGTGTGAAACCCCAATTTCTCTTGGTTACAGCGGTACCACATATGTATTGGTAGACACCCTTTCCTGCCCAGGAGACTCACCCAAACTGAAACAGCGCTTTAGGAGATTTTCAGATAAAATACAACTGTGATATGCGCTATGCGCACCTTGCAGTTTTTCCAGAAAAACAACCCTTTACATTTGAAACACCCCCCACAAACTATATATTCTCTGGAAGTACATGTCTCAAGCTTTCTAGGCATACCAGGCTTGTTTATGTGGGTGTAGTTTTGTGGAAGTAATCCCTCAATCAATTCTTTGGTTGCACAGAGTTTCCCTAAAAAAGAATAAAAAAGAAGAATCAAAGCCACATTTTCCTAAAAAAAACTATATGCAAACAAGAAAAAACAAGTAAAATCTGAAAAAGCAACATCCCCTGAACAGAACGGTACCCAACATGCATAGCTACTGTCAATGGAAGAGTTGGCAAACACCCCAAAGTAAAGCATGTGCGTAACGGTAATTTTACTTGAAAATTTCAGCTCTGCAGACAAAGTGTGTACCTTGCAATTTTTCAACCAAAATAACCCTTTACATTTGGAATATCCCCCATGAACCATATATTCCCTGAAAGTACACGTTAAGCTTTCTAAGCGTACCCAGCTTGTTGTAGTGGTCTCATCTTTCTGGAAGTAATCCCTTGAAGAATTCTTAGGTTGCACAGGGTTTCCCTAAAAAAATTATAAAAAAGCAGAATAAAAACATGTTTTCCTAAAATATCAATATGGAAACAAGAAAAAACAAGCTAAATCTGAAAGCGCAAGGTCCCTTGAGTAGAACAATACCCAACATGCATAGCTACTTTTAACCTTTTTAATTGCCAACCTACTTGAAGTTTTGTCACCCTCTTTTGACAGGTCATTTTTCCCCATTTTGCGCCATGTTTAACCTTGATTTTTGCTGGAATCATGGCTCAGATGCAGGTAGAGGAAGTTCCAAAATGGCCACTACCTTTCTTTTCCAATTGTGCTAGGCTATTGGTGTGGTTTAACCATAGAACCTTGACACCTGCTGCCATCACCAAGGTCACCGTTACTATTTGCATTGGCTCCAAGGCCAGCCTCAGAGGTCAGCAGGCTTGGTGATTTAAGCCAAGGCATGTGGCTTATAAACTTTATAGCAGGGGCTCTGGTGATCAATTACAAGTACAATGACTGCAGACAGTGGTGTAATGTGAAGCAAATATTGATACAGAGCCCTATTGTACTGGGAGATGGAGGGACATTCTAGGCATTTACAGCGACTTGTAAGTGGACACTCATGGCTTTTATTTACCAGTAATACTCCCTTTACTCACATTGTCACCCATTTTTTTAAATTAGTTCTACAGATGTTTCTGGGCTTTCTTATGCAATTTGGGGACATTAGACTGCCACCTTAAGCAGTAAAACAAGGCCAGAAACCAGTCATAAGACGTGATAGAGTTAAATTAGTTATTTTTATTAAAAACATATTCTCTACTTGTGAACTAGTAAAGCGTTCTTTGAATTGGTATATCAGTCCAATCAGTAAGGGGTGCCAAGGCTTCTGCCTGCAATGTGGGAGGTGGCTTTCCAGTACCCATTGTAAAGGGTATTGTGTCTCATATTCCACCATGCACTGAGGCCTCCAAGCTCCAGAGATAGAAATGTCTATGGCTGGTGCACAGAGTTAGTAGCCTCTGAAGAGCTGACCTTGCTTTTTTTATTGAACAACTGGAAAGAAAGGGTTCCTGAGATTCGCGCACATGCATTTTGAATGGCATTTGATGCATGAAAGCTAAAGTCAAACTTTCAGGCATACTTAAAGTAGTCCTCTCTTTGTCAGACATCATTTTATTCTAAAAGCAGAAAAATCATAGATTTGAATTCACAATAACACATTAATTAAAAAGCAGGGCAGACACATATCAAAGTATTTACAACTAGCCAGGATATAAACTGCAAATGTGTGCGTTGTTAAGAGAGTCACATCAAATATTGTCCTGCAGTGCTCTGTTCAGTTCAGAAGCTATTTGACTGAATTTGCCAGCTTCCCTAAAGCTGAAGACGAATAAAGTCTCTGTGAGCTGTTTTTCTTTTAATGCCCCAAGGCATCAGGAATGGGGGCTTGTACCCCAGAAACGGAAATGGAAAAGCCCCTATGCCCTTTGAAACTCAGGCCACCCCTGGTGCATCATCAAACCCCTAACCAGTTCAAAAACAGTGTGAAAAAGTTCAGTACACACATAAACCCATTCCCTTCTTACAACAAAAAACAATGATTAAAAAAAATGAAAAAGTCAACTTACTAACCTTAATTTTTCCTCTATTCTGATCTGGCCAGGTTGAGTAGGTTTGCAGCCTTAATGGACAATTTAACATAGTGTAGCGTGAAGCAGGGGTGACACAGAGATGGCATGACCATATTGTAAAGTACTAGTATGACAATATTCCCATCCCCCCCTCTTTCCTTGCATAGAGAAATTTCCTATTAGAACTGAAAACCCTAAAATCCTCAACGGAGCGGTCTGCTCTGAAAAAATGTGCAGCCACAGTGGGGCATGTTCTGCTGTTATTGAAATTAAATTGGTGTTCCTGTCCTGTGGTGGGACACTGTACACATAATGTAGGGGTGAACTAGTGGAGTGACAGGGCCTGTTTTGTACCTGCTTTGACACTTAGGGCACTTTGGAAATGTAGGAACAACTAATGATGATCCAGGCAGACCTGTATCTGTTTCACTGTACATTCCCATCCCTTCCTCTGATGACGCGTCCTCTGATGACAGCTTACAGCGCAGCCAGCCTCCTCGCTCCCACCATGGCGGTAAGTGTTTGCTGTAAAAAAAAAATGCCGGCATGGTGGGAGCGGCGAGGCCGGCTGCGCGCTGACAGCGCAGCCGGTCTCCCCACTCCCACCATGCCGGCATTTTTATTTTTTTATTTCAGGGAAAATTCGGTCAGCACCTACCCCAAAATTCGAGTTTGTGCTTTGTTGATACGCCATATGATTACCCACACTTCAACTGGCTGTGGGGTGTGAAAGAACTCATTTCCCACAGGCACAGGCCCTGGGAATCTCATAGCAGGCGTCCAGCTTTCCCTATAGCTGACAAGGTAGCAATGGTAGAGTGGGAACATGCTTCATTTAGTTAAATACATAAAAGAATCAAGAGCAAGATCATTTAACCCAGATCCTGATCTTGATTTGATCAGACTGGACTGAATGGGCAAGATCTGGGTCACAATGAATTGGATCCAGAGTTTATCACATGTGACAACTATGAGCACTTAGGCCTGGTCTCTGTGCCTATGAAAACTACACATGTACTGTATTGAGGTTCTATTTACTGTCCAGATTCCTACCATAATTGCTAGAATTTGTGGTTTTCGCACCATTCTCTCTGTTACAGATAATTAGAACAATTTTACTTATTGGACATTCATACCTATCATAATAACATCATGCTCAACATGATTTAATAGGAGCTAGATACAGAACTTCCACTTTATGGATATTGTAATAATATTGCAAAAAACATGATAAAACAGAATGGCGCATGAATAATGCCTCAGGACAAGGACTGGATCTAATAAAGTGAGATATAGCGAGAAATTGCTAAATTCTAAATGGAATGACTGTGAAATTTGGTAAATCGTGAATACTCAGATCTGGTATCCACAGAGAGTAAAAGATTCCATGAACTATAAAGTTAAGTATTATTAAATCATATAGGAACTTAGACTTGATTGCATCAGGCTTTGGATCTATGATAAGCTGCTTTCAAACTACTTTCAGAAAGATCTCAAAATGTTGTTGCATGGCTTCCTCTAGCTGGAACACGTTTCAACATGAAAGATGAAAGATAAACAAAGAACAGAGATGTAACCCCCCCACAATCAGGAATGGGGCTGCTCACACTGTGATGCGGGGCAGGTGGCGATTCTGGCCTTTCAATGAGGCTTTAGATAAGCTCAGTTACAATAGGAAAACTATCTAAACAAACTGTACCCAAGATCAATCGCCAAACCTATTTTCTCAACGTTTATCCTAACATGTTTTTCAGACAGTTTGCTCCCTTGCATTTTTGTTACACCATCTTTGTTAAATTGAACTTAGATTGTGCTAGGCGGTCATGGGGCCACTAGAGATGGTGAATAAACTGTTGTTCACAGATCATGTTTGAGAACTTCTGAGCAAAGTATATATGCACAAACTGTCATGTGCAATGAGAGGAGCCTTTAAATAGGTGTTCCTGTGTTACCTTTCATCTGGATTATTCAAAAGAAAACTCCCTGGCACTCCCTTGCCCCATCTACACTCATGATACTGAATCATGGTCATCATGGTTTGAATTTTTATGTGCAGCAATCTAAATTGCCTGAGGAGGGATGCATATGAGTCCTGTTTGTTGTGTTGGTTCAGTTTAAGTCACTTTTGATTGTTGGTCCACTTTAACTACTGCCAGCTGCCTACCCTAAGACCCTGGTTTTCCACAATCAAAAATCTGCATGAATAACAAAAGGCCTCAGAACTTTTACCTAATGAAACTGTTCGGGTTATCTCTACTTTTAGCATTCTCAGCAAATATCTACATTTTATATAGTACATTAGGTGTTAAACATCTTCAGATAGGCTTTTAAACAATAACACATTGTTTCTCCTAATGGGAATATTGCTACTGCTGAGGTTTGCGTTTAGTGTAATTGTAAATATGTTTGACGACTTAATAAGTACAGGCTTTTAACTAATGTAGCAATGATTATTTCCATTCATTACCATTTCCATATTATTAATCTTGCAAAGGTTGCAACTTAGTCTGGCTATGTTCTTTCATTCAGTATTGTTAGTAACTATGTATAAACTGCAGCGGGCATATAGCGACTTGCAAAAGTATTCACCCACCTTAGCATTTTTCACAAATTGGAAGGATTTTTTTAAGGGTTTGCATCATTTGATTTTAAGAAGAAGCCTACACTTTTTTCTTTTTATTTTAAAGCAAACAACCAATAGAACAACATTTTAAAAACCCTCAGTTCCCAATCAGTGGTACTAGTATCACTGGTGGTACTCGGGAGCCTGTCAGGTGGTACTCAAATAGGCTGCAGATTGACCTATACCCCAAACTGATCTGCTGCCACCAATTTATTTAAACTTGATTTGCTTTATACAAATAAAACTACTTCAAAAGGAGATGGAAATGGTTAATGTACATGTATTGTGTGTTTCTTTCACTTTTATTGACTGTTTTAGGTACTGAAAACCTACGGGCACCTCCCAGGTGGTACTTAAAATAAATAGAAAATGGAATGTGGTACTTAATGAGAAAGGGTAAAAACCCCTGAACTAGGCCATTCCAATACATTTGCCCTTAAAGCAGTAAAACCCACTACCCTGTTCTATCTGGGATCCTGCAGGAGCTCCCCACAGCTACAGGGATGCGTACGATGCGGCCGCTGAACACAGCATGAATTTACCAGTGACCCCAGGGGTTTTACATGGCAGGTCATCTCAATTTAGGATGCCCCAGGTGAAGGTTAGCAACCTACCTTGGAGTCTTTTGAACTTCAGGGCCGGCCACTATAGCTTTTGTGCTGCTTTAAACCACTCAAATATTTAGCCGTATGCTTTGGGTCAGTGTCCTGTCAAATCACTGACCAAAACAGGCTTTGCTTAAGAATATCCCTTTATTCAGGACCATTCATATTTCCCTTGACTCGGACTAGCTTCCCAGTCCCTGCTGCTGACAAAATGCCCAACAGCACAATTCTGCCACCACCATGTTTTACTGCTGGGATAGTGGGGTGATAAGATGTGTTGCGGGCACCACATCTCATTTGGATGAGACCAAATTTTGGTCTCATCTGACCAGAGCAGCTTCCTCCATTCCTAACTTTGCCTGTAAGTGAAGGCTTTTTTTTCCCACTCTTCCATAAAGCCCAGATCTATGGATTGTATGGCTTATTCTGGTCGTATGGACGGATACTCCAGTCTGCTTGGTAATGCTGACACTCCTTCAGGGTTGCCTTTGGTCTCTGTGCTGCTTCTCTAATTAATTCCTCTTTTGGCTGTTCTTAGAGTTTTGGTGGGCATCCCTCTCTTGGCAGGTTTGTTGTGGTACCATGTTCTTTACATGTGATGATAATGGATTGGCTGGTGCTCATCAGAGTTTAGGATTTCTTTTTTTTAAACCCAAACCTGATTGTATTTCTCAACAACTTTGTCCCTGACTTGAGCTTTGTCCCTGAGTTGAGCTTCTTGGTCTTAAATCGTTAGTGGTGCCCCTTGATTAATGATGTTGCAGGCTCTGGGGCCTTTCAGAAAAGGTGTGTGTATACTGACAGACCAGACTGACAGACCAGATTGTACAAAGGTAGACTTCATACCACTAAGCATGTGACTTCTGATCTTAAATGGTTGTACCAGAACTTTTTAGGGGCTTCATAGCAAAGGGGGTGAATATATATGCACGTGAAAATTTTCAGTGTTTTTTCTCCAAAACGTTCCTGATATATATATTTTTTTTCAATTCACTTTGCATACCATTTTGTGTGGATTTTAAAAAGGTAAAAAGCCTATTTTTTTATTAAAAGGTAAAAATCTTATAATGTAAATACTTTTGCAAGGTGCTATATATTCAGTAGTGGGAACTGGGTAGGAGTGACTGTTAAAAAGCAACTTCCCATCATTCTTAAGAGAGACAGAACCCATAATGTACTGCACTGTACCTTTGTATAAAATTGCTTTTATATAGGCAATGCTACTATGTACTATTTGTGCTGTTTGTGGAGATTCTGATCCCAATACTTATCCCTGATTCAGTGTTTATTTCAGTTTGGATTTAGCCCTCCACTCTGGTTGCTTTTAGCCATCCCAATTTATGCACTACACGGCCTTGATATCTGATCTGTTTGTAGGCCCTACCTTTCCCTGATGACTTTTTTTTTGTTTTCCTATTTGAAGCAGGCCCATAGTCTTGGCACAGGATTCCCCTTGATACCTCAAAACCATTATGCTGCTTATCCCCAGCCTCAAGCTTACTTACTGGTCAAGGAACAGGTCTCCTCTTCACCAGTGTCCACTGCACACACTGTATATATTTGTGTACCCCTGTGGAAAGGAGACCCAGTATTTGAAAGGTCACTATAGTGAATGAGACAGATTTCACCTCTTAGATGTAGGATTCCACTTCAACAATTTGTGTATTTGAAAAGGTGCATCACCCCTTTGCCTTTTTCACATGTCACTCGAGTCATGAAATCCTCTTTCCAAGAAAATATCTTTGAGTACAGTAAACAGTGTTGAAAGTCTTCAGAAGACTAGTGCTGACTTCCCTGAAAAAATCTACACACAATCTCTTGGATCCCCTGCATTTTGCATACAGTGCAAATAAATTGTTGGGGGACATTGTTCATCTGACCCACAAGTGCATTCTATAGCATTCCACTTCCACTAAAGGATATTATTTGTAGACTTTAGCTCTGCACCATACAACACCATCAATCCTGACATTCTTCACACCAAGCTGAGACAAATATCCATCCCTATAAGCACCTGCAACTTTATAAAGAACTTTGACTGACAGAGTGCAGAATTTTAAATTAGGGGCAGTCAAATCTTACTCAAAACACATCAGCATGGGTGTCGGGGATGTGTTCTATCAAAGAGACTTCCATACTGAACTTGTGTCAGTGAGGAGAGAAAAGTACTTCTACTCACACAAAGAGATGATCACCACAATACATACAGATGTCCCTCAAGTGCAATACAGAACATTGAGTTTAATGATCTTCCTCAGCAACCACACCCATGAGCAAATAGTTAGATATATGTTTATTTTGTGTTATTTTAGATTTTTGCTTTTTATAAATAGAATTAATGATTTAGGAGATTTTCAATTAAAATACAACTGCTATGCACACCTTGCAGTTTTTGCAGTTTTACATTTGAAATACCCCATACAAACTATATATTCTCTGGAAGTACACACCGCAAGCTTTCTAGGCATACCAGACTTGTTGACATGGGCGCAGTTTTCTGGAAGTAATGCCTCAATGAATACTTTGGTTGCACAGTTTCCCTAAAAAAAGAATAAAAAAGAAGAATCAAAGCCACATTTTCCTAAAAATAAACTATATGCAAACAAGTTTATTCTGAAAAAGCAAGGTCCCCCATACAATACTCAACATGCATAGGTACAGTCAAAGGAAGAGTTGCCAAACACCCCAAAGTAAAACATGTGCGCAAGGGTAATTTTACTTAAAAATTTCAGCTATGCAGACAAAGTTTACACCCTATTTTTTTTTTTTGAGGCAGAGTTTATGCTTTAACATGAAAATTATTTTTGAGAAAATTCTCTCCTTTATTCTAAATAAAACATATTGCATGTGAAAGACCCATTTCTCCTGACTACAACTCAGCAAACGGAAAAGAGCACTTCATAACATTTACAAATAAAATACAACTAAACTAACTAAAATACAAAATACAACTACTATCTACACTATAAATATAAAATATAAAAAAATAGTGTGGTGTGGCAGGGACCACAGGGGGGATTTTAGGGGTTAAAAACTCCCCCCCCCTTTGGTGACAATGGTGGCAACAGTAGAAGCAGAAGGGGAGAGGACCTTTTGGACCCTCCGAGGCCCCCTCATGAAGAGGAGACCTGGCGGGAGGGATCACTCATGGAAGTAAGCAAATGTCATTTGGTGGACCACCCCCAAGGGTCCACTAATTGGCCCCAGGGATCTTCACTAATACGGTGTACTAGGATCTAATGAACTTTGATTCTATGGAACCATGAATCTATAGAACTGTGGAACTGGGGTATTGAGCAGTGCCAAGTAGGCCCCAACACCAAAATTATTAAGTGGAATGGGTGCCCCCACCTATATGTGCTGCCTACCGCTTTGATAACTTCCAGCAGGGGACAGAGGGTTCTCCTCATCTATAGGGTTTGCCTCCCCAGGTCAGGCAGGGGGGTCACCATGGAGCCTTAGAAATGTATAGGGCTTTTTTCCAAAGCTTTCCACATAATGTTCTCTTTAATTTTGTACTAAGGTGCTCGCTGTCCTCACCAGCGCGTTGCTGCTCAGCTCCCCGACCGGGAGCCTGTTGCCCCCCTGCTGCCCCTCCGTTCTGAGGGCGACTCCTCCCGCAGCTTGGCAGGCTGATCTCAGCGGTTACCTTGGGGATCTGGTGGCTCCCAGTGGTGGAGCGTCCCTTCCTCCTCCTAGAGATCTCTTTGCTGAGGTAAGGGAGGCTTTATCTAGTCATAGACCACACCCTCATTACCCATGTAATTTTTTAATACAATTTATTCTATAAATTCATATATTTTCAGTGTTATCTGTTATCTAAGGATGTAGGTTGGGCGTGTATTCATCTTGGAGAGCCTCCCTTGGCGTTTTTATTTGCCCAAATTGGTGGGCAAATACAGGGATAAATACACAGACATGGATCGAGGGTGAGCATGTGCGTGGCGCGGCTGATGGCCTTAGAACAATGGTGTGCCTTATCTTATATGCGGACTACAAGTCCCAAGTAGTATGGGCGAATCTATGATAGTTATAACATATAAGGATTACATATATGTGGTGAATGCTGATATTTTAGAGTGTGATATATTTACAGTGCTATGATTGCATTTTGTGCTGGAGTCAGAAGTGGGAGGAGACTAATTTCCTCGGCTTGTATTATATAAGGTGTACTCTATAGCCTCGATTCAGAGACACATTCGTCCGGACTTCTGTAGCTGTCTGTGAAAGTTTTGGTGGGTGTTTGTAATTTTTTTGCTTTTTTTCGTCCATTTTCTACTCGCACGAACGTTCGGGAATGCGCTTCCAATGATCGGAAGCAAATCGGAACATTTCCGTTAGTTCGGATCATTTTCCAAACAAAATCGGAAATTTTCCGTTCGTTCATAAAACTTCAGTTGATTCAGAGAGCTTCCGTCTGATTCAGAGAGCTGATTTCCGACGGATCACCACCCTATAAATCCGTTTCATTTCCGATCCACTTACGAGACCTTTGAGGGCTCGGATTGCTATTCTTGAACATGTTTTGAGGCTATGTGGAGGAGTCTGCGCGCTTTTAGCACCAAGACATTGTATGTATCAGCATGGCCGAGGCCATAAATTGTATAGCAATGCATACCTGAATCAATACATTTCATGTATGCCTTATAGAAGCATTTTAATGCTGACCTTAATTAGTCCTTAGCATGTAAACATTTATTTTCCCACACATCCATATAATTGCTATTTTTTTTAGACTTATGTCCTTTGTGAATTATATTTGGATTGTTGAACTTGAATCTTAATTTGTGGTAGGAGTTCTTGTTTTAGTTGGTTACCTTTGCTTTGTGTAATTATTTTATATTTGGTTGCAGGAACCGCAAGATGTGCCACTCGCCCTTGCTCCTGATGCCCGTTCTTTGCCTGCAGAATGCGGGCCAGGGGTTATCTAATCGGGCACTATGCAAAACCCGGGCCGTGGTGGCAAGGGCCCTCTGGCTTTTGAAGTTCAGATTTAGGTGTTTGGACCATACGGGGGGGGGGCACTGCAGTATGACCCCAACAAGGTTTTAATTTACGTTTTTTAACAGGGACCACACGTGCCAGAGTGGCACAACTGAGTGTCAGGGTCCTTCAGTTGGTGGGCGAGATGCAGGAGCTGTGCAACTCGTTGGGGACCACAGATGAAGAATAATGTTCAGTGGCCTGCCATTGCTATGTATTTTGTTTTTTATAGTTGTTAAAATTTGAAATGTTCAAAATTTTTAACAATTTTATATTTTATGATGGAATAAAAAAAAAAATTACATTGTCATTTCATTTACAAAATACATTAACACAAAACTAATGGGCCCAGAAATATTTAAAGATGAATATTCACATGACCGAGAAGTGATTTGGGTAAGTTTTAGGGGGCTAAAATGGAAGAAGAACCTAACCAAGAAGTGGTTTGGGTGAGCTTTAAGGGTCAAAAAGGGAAGATGGAGGATAGTGCTAAGTGGTTTGGGTGAGCTTTAAGGGTCAAAAAGGGAAGATGGAGGACAGTGCTAAGTGGTTTGGGTGAGCTTTAAGGGTCAAAAAGGGAAGATGGAGGACAGTGTTAAGTGGTTTGGGTGAGCTTTAAGGGTCAAAAAGGGAAGATGGAGGACAGTGCTAAGTGGTTTGGGTGAGCTTTAAGGGTCAAAACGGGAAGATGGAGGATAGTGCTAAGTGATTTAGCTAAACATTGTAGTAGAAGTGAGGGTGGCAAATATGTAGGTGAGCACTTTAATGAGTTAAGTTTGTAGTGCGCAGGCACAAGATCGTAAGGATTTCCATCTGGACGAATATTTATTGAAAAAGGGAAACAGAATCGAACGGGAAACGTAAAGGATTCGTTGGAGGATGCGATGAGAAAAGGGCAAAAACGAAAGCCTACGTTGTAACATGTGAAAATGAAACGGAAAAGTCTGGATGGAAAATGACATCCTCGTAATTCGTAATCTGCCGTACGCACGGACGGAAACTTTACAGAAGGTTTTCAATGCATGCATAGAATCGCTCGTACGCTCATACGAGAACAGAAACATTTCACAAACAAAAACAGATCGGAACTAAAACGGAAGTTTTTTTTGTCTCTCTGAATCGAGGCTTATGTGCGGCTTCCCACTGTCATGATTTTTGGGAATGCTGCACATAGATCCTACAAGCTAACTATTTTATTTGCTTCTAGTTTTGCTGACACTGTTGGACTTATAATAAATGTCATTTTAAGAAAACCCAACTAAAGATGAATACATTTTATGTGACCTTTTTTAACGCTGACCTTTTTGAATACATCACTTTGTCAATGCCTTTGAAGTAGTGGAATCTTCAGGACTGCTCCCCACTTCCCCACCTGATTCATAAAAAGGGAAAATATAGTCAGAACTACAGACCTATTTCTTTAAAAAACACAGATAATACATTTTAGGGGTTATTTACAAAATGATTTACTCTTAGGCCCTTATTTAACAAGGGATAGCGCCAGGTAGCGAATGGTGAGCGAACGGTAATGACGGTCACCGCCACGAGAACGCCGGCTCCCCACCACAATCACACATTTATCAAGCCGATCCTGCTTAGCGACTGAGCTAGTGCCAGATAGCGACTCATTCATCATTATTCCAGCCTCACCTCACAGCGCCAGCGAGCGACCTTGAACAGCGCCAGGTATGACCTCTCGCTACCTGGCACTCTCCAATGCATTTCAATGGACAAACTTTAAATATTAATAATTAATTGTTAATATTTTTTTTTTTTTTTTTATGTGAAAATTTCTGTTACCACTTCTGCCATGTTAGATATTTTTTGTAAGGTAAGAAAAAAATAAAAAAAAAATTTGTGCAGAATTGATATTACAGGTCTGATATTAATGTATTCATATTCCAAAATGTTTTTATAAACTTGTTTTTTTTTATTTCCCAAAATATGGTTGTTTGGGGGTTAAAAAACTACTTTTAACCCATCGCCGCCAGTGCTCTGGGGTTTAAACATGCATTTCACAGCGCGAGAATTTTTGGAGCATGATTTGTTAATGAATATGGTGGGAGCCGGTCGCTATTGCCATTCGCTATCATGCGCTCCCATACAGCGCGGAACCTGTCAAATAGGGACTCATCACCTTGTATTCAACATTACTGCACACCGACTGAGTCGCTATCAACAACCGAACAACGGCCAAGCACAGCGACTACTAGCGGGCGCTGTGAAAATACCGCTACAGTCGCTCAACTGACGCTACCTGGTGCTATTAATAAATCAGCCTCCCCGTTTTCGATGAACATTAGGAAGTTACCCAGTATGTGAAAAACAACAAATAATGTGTTACATGACTTATATTTTAAAAAATGTTATTCTTAAGCTTTTCAAACAACCCAGACACTCCCAAGATACCCCACATATATTCTGTGACCCCTTCAATGCCAGCATATTCTATAAATGTGTGTTTTCACTAAGACTTGTTATTTGCTAAATAATTCTGCCACAGCAGTAGTTTCAAAGTAATTAACAACGACTTTTTGCCAGCAAATGGCGGCACAAGCGCAGAAAAATGCATTGCGGAAGTCTGTGTTTCCTGGTGTTTGCTTAAGTAGGTTTTGCTTACACGCTGGTCTGTCATGTGTGCGTTGTGCGTCCGACGAACATACTTTTATGTCAAGTAGAGAACAGTAGTGAACATAAACATAAAATTTTAGCTAACAGAATCTTGGAGGCAGAGTTGAATGCATGTTTTTGTCCATTGATACAGAGAAGGCATTTGACAGGGTGGGGCAAAATTAAACAGGTCTTTCATCACAATGGTCTTGATTCAACAAACATAGGAAAAAAATGTTTTAGTTGGAAAATTGGAGCACATGCAAAAATCTTAGGTAACTTTGAGTGATACAACAAAGCAGGCTAATTACATTTGTCCAGTCGAATAGGCTCGAAAATGTGGGTGAAGAATTTACGTTTCTATGCAAAAATGTCTTTAGTAAGCAAAAAATCTGGGAAATCATCTTGAATTTTCTAGTTGAAAACCAAAACTCTGAAAGCATCTCTGGTGCTGAGAAGCCTTTACCCAAAATGGTGCATTAGTTTTCCACATTTCACACAGCTTCAGAATGATAAGGTGACGCCCCCATGTACTATATCATTGTGGATTTGGGAAAATTATTTTTTTAAAGCACATGTGCAACTAGTCACTTTGTTGTGGATCACATTCATCTTTGTATTTAGTAATAGATCAGGGCAACTGGACTTGCTGTTTTCTTTTGCGTCATATGTTTTGTTATTCATCCCACTTTTGCAAAAGGCAGTTGGATGACTTGTGAAACGCGTTGACGTAAAAAAAAAAAAACAGCTATTGCCGCTGCCTAGTTGTATTCCTACATGCAGGTGTTACTTTATCTATTTTTGTGTAACTGTTTCAAATTAAATGAAAAAAGAATAATGGCCCTTCTTCCAAGTTACCAGACTGGTGCACCAGGCATAGTAAGGTCGAGGTCAAAAAGCCAAACAGCCTGACCCTGGCCTATACTTATCAGCTCCATGGCCTTTGGCAAAGGTTTAGAGCTTTTCCCGAGGTGTCAGCTGTAATATGTTATTTAAACAGTAATAACATATATAATTAATTAATGAGATGTATTGAGTAATAGATTAAAGCGGACCTTCACTCTGAATAAGAGTCTATCTTATATTTTTCCCACACCCTGTACATACAGATTGCTCACATTAAAAATCATCCTACCTGCATCTACTGCATGTTATGAGCCTTTAAACATCCAAGATGGCGGCTTATGGAAGCCGCCATCTTATCAGGCAGCCTGCAAACAGGAAGTGCCTCCTGACTGCGCTGCTCTGCATTCTGGGACTGCTGACCTTTACCTGACCCCAGCTCTGCTCTGTCTGAGCAAAGCACAGCTATAACCCGCCCCCCTATACTTTATCCCACGCTCCTCTCCTCAGTAAGTGTGATGCTTCTGAGTCAAGATGGCGGCGCCCGTATCCTAAATTCCTGAACAGAGTTGCAGCCCAGTGGGGGAAAGAATAATAAGTTAGTGACTTAAAACGTAAAATATATTAATTTTAGATGCTGGGGAACCGTTTTTTAAGAGTTTGGGCTTTTCATTAAATCACGCTGAAGGTCCGGTTTAAGGCAACTGTTTTCTTTTGCTCCATGCCTATTGGGAAAGACGGCTGGATGCCTTGTGTAATATACTGAAGTAAAAAAAAAAAACAGCTATTGCAATTGTATAGATTTATTCATATAGACCTCCTAGAGTTAACTTTTTTATTTTTACTGTTTCAATTAACATGGAAACAAGTCATCCCCCAGATTACCAGGATGGTGCACCAGTTTGGTCCTGGCAACTCACTAGCCCCTTTAACCTTTGGCCCCGAGTTGGTGCTCTGCCTGGGGTTGTCAGCAGAAATTGTTTCAATTGAAACATAAAACTTAAAGCTGCTGACATTTTTGGTAAGAAAAAAAAAAAACAAGGGAATGTGCTGAGTATTTTATTACACCTGCTCAAGGCAGCTGTAAATAATTTGTTCAAAAGTAGTAAAAGAGACAAAACCTTGCTGAATCACACACATCTTTAAAAATTTTAATTTTCAGTTGTATTAAAAAAAAAAATGAGTATTAGTAGAAAATGTTTTTCTCTGCTAAACCACAAGGATTTGAAAAAGCTAAAAAATAGTATAGAAGTATTTATTTCTCAAACAGACTGTTACAGACTTTGTTGAATCAAAGCCATTGTCCTTTACCCTGACAAGCTCTTCTCTCTAAACGTCTGCCCCTTAGTTGCCTCATTTGGGAACAATCTTAAATCTTGGCAGGCACATTATCCTGGTTTGAGACAATCACGATCCTAAATATGAATCTCATGCTGAAACTATTTGTAAGGAATTTACCTCTGCCAGGGGGTCGGCGGCGAGCGTCCGCGGGGCGACGCAGCACTCCTGCTGCTGGGAGCGCGGCGCGTCACTCTGGCAGCCTCCCTTGCCCCTCTCTAGCTGTGCAGGCGCGCGTCCCGCAGTCTGTAAATTTTGCCACTAGGAGGCGCTGTGCTGTGAGTGGCAGGCAGCGCAGAGTGCTCCACACCTGATGGGAATCAGGGGCTGATCAGCCCTGCAGCCAAGACTGACCAGCCCCTGGATAGTGTGTCCAATCACTCACAGTTTTGTAAGTTACACCAATCAGCACATACACTCCCCCCCAGGGTGGCCATTGGTCGATTCCCAAATAAATATGGAGTCAGCCCAGCACTCAGTGCCCGTGATAGTCTCTTGTGATTAGGGTGTGATTCTGTTAGCTGTTATCTGATCCTGACCCGGCTTGATCGACCATCCCTGTCTGCTGCCTGTACCGACCTCTGCTTTGTCTGACTGCGAACCTGCCTGCCCCTCTGGATACCCTGCGATCTCTGACCTCCTGGCTTGACCCATTGGCTACCCCTGACTACGCACCTGTCTCATCCCTGTACTCTGACGCACCCTCCGGATTGACTACCTGTGAACGACCTCGGCTTCGGGATACCCTCGTGGTTCATCGGCCTTCACCGTAAGCAGCCATCCTTTGCGCCTATTAAGACCTGGGGGCAACCGTGTCCGGTGAGGCGTGCCTAGCGTCCCGGCAAGCGGGGGCTTGACTATAGGCAGAAGCGGCGGTGGAGATTGGGGGTTGCCTGCTTACAGAAGGCTGGTGTCCCGCTGGGCATCACATTATCACGGGCCACTCGCTTGACTGCTGAGGGCATCCCTACCCCCTATGCAGATTTCGCAGACGTGTTTTCTGAAAAAGCCGCTGATGAACTCCCTCCTCATAGGCCTTTTGACTGCCCGATTGATCTTCTCCCGGAACTATGCCGCCTCGGGGAAAGATTTATAATTTAACCCAAGCTGAGAATAAGGCCATGAAAGAATACATTGCTGAGAATCTGCAGAAAGGTTTTATTCGGCCGTCTACCTCACCAGCGGGTGCCGGATTTTTCTTTGTGGAAAAGAAAGATGGTGGCTTGCGCCCCTGTATTGATTATAGGGGCCTGAATAAAATTACAGTTAAAAATAAATACCCCCTTCCCTTAATAGAGGGACTCTTTAACCAGGTCATTGGGGCCCAGGTTTTTTCTAAGCTTGACCTGAGGGGGGCCTACAATTTAATCAGGATCCGTCAGGGAGACGAGTGGAAGACTGCCTTCAATACTCAGGATGGGCACTATGAATATCTTGTTATGCCATTCGGCCTATGTAACGCCCCAGCAGTCTTCCAGGACTTTGTTAACGAAGTTTTTAGAGAATACTTGGGCCGTTTTGTGGTCATCTACTTAGATGACATCCTAATATTCTCCCCGACCTTAACTGAGCATAGAGAGCATGTGCGGATGGTTCTACAGAAATTGAGAGAAAATCACCTCTACGCCAAGCTAAAAAAGTGCGTTTTTGAGGTTTCTGAGGTTCCGTTCCTGGGATACATTGTTGCCGATACTGGGTTAACAATGGATCAGGCCAAAGTGTCTGCAGTCCTCCAGTGGGAACAACCTAAAGATTTGAAGGGTTTACAAAGGTTTCTGGGGTTTGCTAATTTTTATAGGCGCTTTATAAAAAACTTTTCCACCTTGGTAGCCCCACTCACCGACCTCACTAAGAAGGGGGCGTTTACCCCTACTTGGTCGGGCCGATCCATCCAAGCCTTTGAGAACCTTAAGTCTGCCTTTAGTTCGGCACCTGTGTTGACCCACCCTGATATCCACCGAGCCTTCATAGTCGAAGTAGATGCATCTGAGCTCGGGGTAGGGGCAGTTCTCTCACAGTATAGTGGGTCCCCTGAACGGCTACATCCCTGTGCCTTTTTCTCGAGAAAATTTAATTCCGCTGAGCGGAACTATGATATTGGCAATCGAGAACTTCTAGCTGTGAAATTAGCCTTTCAGGAATGGAGACATTGGTTAGAGGGGGCCCAGTTCCCAATTACGGTATTCACAGATCACAAGAATTTAGAATACATCGAATCAGCTAAAAGGTTAACCCCCCGTCAGGCCCGATGGTCTCTTTTCTTCTCCCGTTTTAATTTCACCATAACATACAAACCAGGAACAAAGAATGTTAAAGCTGACGCTCTCTCCAGAAGTTTCAGAGTTGATAAAGTCCCTGTAGAGGAGATCCTTCCCATAATCCCACAACACAAGGTCATAGCTGTCATCCAACCTGACCTGTCAAGTGAACTGGGAGGCCGATTCATCAATAGCGCCAGGTAGCGACAGATGAGCGACTGAAGTATGGCGCTAAGAGCGCCGCTAGCGTCAGCCGCAGGCGGTAGCGATTCGCTATAGCAGGCCTCCTCAGTCGCTACCTGGCGTTGTTGCGAACAACGCCTACATTGCTGAATATGATGTTGGCCCTCAGCTTTGTAGGCGCTGTGAGTCAGTGTGACCACGCTATTCTACACAGCGCCTGTTAGCTTTGCTGTGTCCTGGCCATCCAGTACCTTCTGAATAAAACACATTGCCACATTTGTTAAAAATTTAAAGAGTTTTTATTTTGTGTTGAAAAGGAAATTAAATTCAACCAGATATTCGAATATAAATGCAAAATAAAACATAATTAAACACATAGCCACAATTTTTTTTTTTTTTTTATTTGTTAAATAAAAAGGAAATACAATTAAACCACCAATGAGAAAGAAAATGAAAATAAAAACAGAACAGAGAAAAATGGAAAATCGAAAAAGAAAAGAAAAACAGAAATGAGAAAGGAAAATAGAAAAAAGAAAAACAGAAATGAGAAAGGAAAATAGAAAAAAGAAAAACAGAAATGAGAAAGCAAAATAGTAAAAAGAAAAACAGAAATGAGAAAGGAAAATAGAAAAAAGAAAAACAGAAATGAGAAAGCAAAATAGTAAAAAGAAAAACAGAAATGAGAAAGGAAAATAGAAAAAGAAAAGAAAAACAGAAATGAGAAAGGAAAATAGAAAAAGAAAAACAGAAATGAGAAAGCAAAATAGTAAAAAGAAAAACAGAAATGAGAAAGGAAAATAGAAAAAGAAAAGAAAAACAGAAATGAGAAAGGAAAATAGAAAAAAGAAAAACAGAAATGAGAAAGCAAAATAGTAAAAAGAAAAACAGAAATGAGAAAGGAAAATAGAAAAAGAAAAACAGAAATGAGAAAGCAAAATAGTAAAAAGAAAAACAGAAATGAGAAAGGAAAATAGAAAAAGAAAAGAAAAACAGAAATGAGAAAGGAAAATAGAAAAAAGAAAAACAGAAATGAGAAAGCAAAATAGTAAAAAGAAAAACAGAAATGAGAAAGGAAAATAGAAAACGAAAAGAAAAACAGAAATGAGAAAGGAAAATAGAAAAAGAAATACAAAACAGAACAGAGAAATAAAAGGAAAATGGAAAAGGGAAATAAAAACATAAATCAGCCAGAAAAATATAATTACAATAGGAAGTAGAATGCCAAGGAAACGTTCACCAGAATTAAACACATAGCCACATGTATCTATATATAGTAGATTTTTTATTCAAATCTACCTAAAATTAAAAATGAACACAAGAGAAATGGTAAAGTAAAATTAAAACAGAAAGGAAAAAGCAAAGTAAAGTAAAATAAAGTTGGGAAAGTCCGAAATATTGATCACGGTGCCCGTGTTTGTGCCTGAAAAAATAAGAAAAGTGCAGTTAGTATAGATCTTTAAAGTAGTATAGTTGTAGCAAATACAAAAATGCATTACTTGATAACCAACATTGGCGTCTTACACCCCCCCTTTGAGTGGTTTGGGTCATCTTACACCCCCCTTAGAGTGGTTTGGGTCATCTTACACCCCCCTTAGAGTGGTTTGGGTCATCTTACACCCCCCTTAGAGTGGTTTGGGTCATCTTACACCCCCCCTTACAATGGTTTGGGTCATCTTACACCCCCCTTAGAATGGTTTTGGTCATCTTACACCCCCCTTAGAGTGGTTTGGGTCATCTTACACCCCCCTTACAATGGTTTGGGTCATCTTACACCCCCCTTAGAGTGGTTTGGGTCATCTTACACCCCCCCTTACAATGGTTTGGGTCATCTTACACCCCCCTTAGAGTGGTTTTGGTCATCTTACACCCCCCTTAGAGTGGTTTGGGTCATCTTACACCCCCCTTAGAGTGGTTTGGGTCATCTTACACCCCCCTTAGAGTGGTTTTGGTCATCTTACACCCCCCTTACAATGGTTTTGGTCATCTTACACCCCCCTTAGAGTGGTTTTGGTCATCTTACACCCCCCTTAGAGTGGTTTTGGTCATCTTACACCCCCCTTACAATGGTTTTGGTCATCTTACACCCCCCTTAGAGTGGTTTTGGTCATCTTACACCCCCCTTAGAGTGGTTTGGGTCATCTTACACCCCCCTTAGAGTGGTTTGGGTCATCTTACACCCCCCCTTACAATGGTTTGGGTCATCTTACACCCCCCTTAGAATGGTTTTGGTCATCTTACACCCCCCTTAGAGTGGTTTGGGTCATCTTACACCCCCCTTACAATGGTTTGGGTCATCTTACACCCCCCTTAGAGTGGTTTGGGTCATCTTACACCCCCCCTTACAATGGTTTGGGTCATCTTACACCCCCCTTAGAATGGTTTTGGTCATCTTACACCCCCCTTAGAGTGGTTTTGGTCATCTTACACCCCCCTTAGAGTGGTTTTGGTCATCTTACACCCCCCGTAGAGTGGTTTGGGTCATCTTACACCCCCCTTAGAGTGGTTTGGGTCATCTTACACCCCCTTTAGAGTGGTTTTGGTCATCTTACACCCCCCTTAGTGTGTTTTTTTGCTCATTTTGATGGGAGGTCAAATACATTTAACCAGTAGTGCAGTACTTGCATTAGAGTGAAGGGTAGTTAGCTTACCGCAAAAAAAGAAGTGATCATCCTTTCCCTTAGCTCATCGCCAGTCTGGGTGTCCTCACTTCTTTCTGCGGGCAGGTTGGGGATTTCTGGCACCAGTGCTGTCTCCTCGGGGGCTTGGATTCGGTGACAAATGCAAATGTTGTGTAGCACACAGCAGGCAAGGATGATCTTGGAAACCTTCTGTGGGCTGTAGAGCATCTCTCCTCCTGGCTGTGCCAAACAGAGAAAGCGTGCTTTCAGCAGGCCGATGGTTCTTTCCACAATGCTTCTGGTCTTGCGATGCGCTGCATTGTAGCGTTCATGGGCAGAGGTCCGTGGGTTCCTGACCGGAGTCATGACCCACGTTCTCTGCCCATATCCCTTGTCCGCTGTAGAAAAAACACAAGGAGAGAGACAGCAATTAGTACTAGTACATGTTTTTTGGTGGTAGTTTGTAGAGATGAGCGAACTTTTGAAAAATTCGATTCGACTGATTCGCCGAATTTTCCGACAAAAATCGTTTCGACCCGAATAAATTCGCGACGAATCGCTATTAAAAACGGCTATTTCTGAGCCTCCTACAGCCTCAATAGGGTTGTAAACCATTCAGCCTTGCTGTAACACGCACAGGATGCGTGCTGGGTTAGTTAAATAATACTTTGAAGAAATATCACATGCAGATCAGAGGCATCGCTAATAGAATCGCAGAGCGGCACAATTGCAGAGAGTTGAAGTGGCATCACTATGAGGGGCAGAAGGAGCCCAAATATACACTGGAGTTGGCCTCAGGAGCCCAAAAATTGGATGAATCACACCCTGGAGTTGGCAGAAGTTGGCAGCAGCAGCAGCAGCAGGAGCCCAAATATACACTGGAGTTGGCTTCAGGAGCCCAAAAATTGGATGAATCACACCCTGGAGTTGGCAGGAGTTGACACCAGCAGCAGCAGGAGCCCAAATATACACTGGAGTTGGCTTCAGGAGCCCAAAAATTGGATGAATCACACCCTGGAGTTGGCAGAAGTTGGCAGCAGCAGCAGCAGGAGCCCAAATATACACTGGAGTTGGCCTCAGGAGCCCAAAAATTGGATGAATCACACCCTGGAGTTGGCAGGAGTTGACAGTAGCAGCAGCAGGAGCCCAAATATACACTGGAGTTGGCCTCAGGAGCCCAAAAATTGGATGAATCACACCCTGGAGTTGGCAGAAGTTGGCAGCAGCAGCAGCAGGAGCCCAAATATACACTGGAGTTGGCCTCAGGAGCCCAAAAATTGGATGAATCACACCCTGGAGTTGGCAGGAGTTGACAGTAGCAGCAGCAGGAGCCCAAATATACACTGGAGTTGGCCTCAGGAGCCCAAAAATTGGATGAATCACACCCTGGAGTTGGCAGAAGTTGGCAGCAGCAGCAGCAGGAGCCCAAATATACACTGGAGTTGGCCTCAGGAGCCCAAAAATTGGATGAATCACACCCTGGAGTTGGCAGGAGTTGACAGTAGCAGCAGCAGGAGCCCAAATATACACTGGAGTTGGCCTCAGGAGCCCAAAAATTGGATGAATCACACCCTGGAGTTGGCAGAAGTTGGCAGCAGCAGCAGCAGGAGCCCAAATATACACTGGAGTTGGCCTCAGGAGCCCAAAAATTGGATGAATCACACCCTGGAGTTGGCAGGAGTTGACAGTAGCAGCAGCAGGAGCCCAAATATACACTGGAGTGGGCCTCAGGAGCCCAAAAATTGGATGAATCACACCCTGGAGTTGGCAGAAGTTGGCAGCAGCAGCAGCAGGAGCCCAAATATACACTGGAGTTGGCCTCAGGAGCCCAAAAATTGGATGAATCACACCCTGGAGTTGGCAGGAGTTGACAGTAGCAGCAGCAGGAGCCCAAATATACACTGGAGTTGGCCTCAGGAGCCCAAAAATTGGATGAATCACACCCTGGAGTTGGCAGAAGTTGGCAGCAGCAGCAGCAGGAGCCCAAATATACACTGGAGTTGGCCTCAGGAGCCCAAAAATTGGATGAATCACACCCTGGAGTTGGCAGGAGTTGACAGTAGCAGCAGCAGGAGCCCAAATATACACTGGAGTTGGCCTCAGGAGCCCAAAAATTGGATGAATCACACCCTGGAGTTGGCAGAAGTTGGCAGCAGCAGCAGCAGGAGCCCAAATATACACTGGAGTTGGCCTCAGGAGCCCAAAAATTGGATGAATCACACCCTGGAGTTGGCAGGAGTTGGCAGCAGCAGCAGCAGGAGCCCAAATATACACTGGAGTTGGCCTCAGGAGCCCAAAAATTGGATGAATCACACCCTGGAGTTGGCAGGAGTTGACAGTAGCAGCAGCAGGAGCCCAAATATACACTGGAGTTGGCCTCAGGAGCCCAAAAATTGGATGAATCACACCCTGGAGTTGGCAGAAGTTGGCAGCAGCAGCAGCAGGAGCCCAAATATACACTGGAGTTGGCCTCAGGAGCCCAAAAATTGGATGAATCACACCCTGGAGTTGGCAGGAGTTGACAGTAGCAGCAGCAGGAGCCCAAATATACACTGGAGTTGGCTTCAGGAGCCCAAAAATTGGATGAATCACACCCTGGAGTTGGCAGGAGTTGACACCAGCAGCAGCAGGAGCCCAAATATACACTGGAGTTGGCTTCAGGAGCCCAAAAATTGGATGAATCACACCCTGGAGTTGGCAGAAGTTGGCAGCAGCAGCAGCAGGAGCCCAAATATACACTGGAGTTGGCCTCAGGAGCCCAAAAATTGGATGAATCACACCCTGGAGTTGGCAGAAGTTGGCAGCAGCAGCAGCAGGAGCCCAAATATACACTGGAGTTGGCTTCAGGAGCCCAAAAATTGGATGAATCACACCCTGGAGTTGGCAGGAGTTGACACCAGCAGCAGCAGGAGCCCAAATATACACTGGAGTTGGCTTCAGGAGCCCAAAAATTGCATGAATCACACCCTGGAGTTGGCAGAAGTTGGCAGCAGCAGCAGCAGGAGCCCAAATATACACTGGAGTTGGCCTCAGGAGCCCAAAAATTGGATGAATCACACCCTGGAGTTGGCAGAAGTTGGCAGCAGCAGCAGCAGGAGCCCAAATATACACTGGAGTATGCCTCAGGAGCCCAAAAATTGGATGAATCACACCCTGGAGTTGGCAGAAGTTGGCAGCAGCAGCAGCAGGAGCCCAAATATACACTGGAGTTGGCTTCAGGAGCCCAAAAATTGGATGAATCACACCCTGGAGTTGGCAGGAGTTGACACCAGCAGCAGCAGGAGCCCAAATATACACTGGAGTTGGCCTCAGGAGCCCAAAAATTGGATGAATCACACCCTGGAGTTGGCAGGAGTTGACAGTAGCAGCAGCAGGAGCCCAAATATACACTGGAGTTGGCCTCAGGAGCCCAAAAATTGGATGAATCACACCCTGGAGTTGGCAGAAGTTGGCAGCAGCAGCAGCAGGAGCCCAAATATACACTGGAGTTGGCCTCAGGAGCCCAAAAATTGGATGAATCACACCCTGGAGTTGGCAGGAGTTGGCAGCAGCAGCAGCAGGAGCCCAAAAAATGGCCTAAAGACATAAATATGTTTTGCACCATTTGGAAAGTGTAAAACGTGGCACCATGCTGAATCTAGTCGCATGCATCAGGCATTGGTGGGTGGAAATCCTGGCTGATCCATCCCTGATTCATTTTGACAAAGGTGAGTCTCTCCACATTTTTAGTTGACAGACGAGTTCTCCTCGCCGTAACTATGGCCCCCGCCGCACTAAACACCCGCTCAGATGGCACGCTACTTGCCGGGCAGGACAGCTTTTCCAGGGCAAACTCTGCTAGTTGCGGCCACAAATCAAGTTTGGCTGCCCAGAAGTCCAGCGGATCCTCAAGGTGTGTTGGCATGGTCATGTCAAAGTATGACATGACCTGCTGGTTCAGGTCCTGCTCCAGGTCTTCCTGCTGCTCATGAGTAGCCTCACTATGCGGGTGTAGAAAGCTACTCATTAGCGACTGAAGACTGAGGCTGCTGCTGCTGATGGAGCTTCTGCTGCTGCTGCTGCCAACCCCCCCAGCGGCCATGGCAGTGGAAGGTGAGCGCAGAGGTCCCCTCGAGTCAGACCTGCGAGAGTATGGACCATGGCGCAGATAGGCATCGGCCAACTGCCTACGTAGAATGTCTTTGTAGTAGTTGAGTTTGTCCTCCCTCTCGGTGGGTTTAAAAAATGCCCCCATTTTGTGCCGGAAGCGAGGGTCCAATAAGGTGGACAGCCAGAAGTCATCCCGCCGACAGATGGAAACAATTCTGGGGTCACTACGCAAGCATGTGAGCATGCTTCGTGCCATTTGCGCAAGTGACTCGGATGGACTACCTGTCTCCATCTCCACTGCATACTGCCACGGTGTGCCCGGGTCCTCTGTCTCTCCTTCCTCAAAAACCTCTAGCTCCTCTGGCTGCTCCTGCTCCTCCTCTCCTGTCCGCTGACTAGATAAACCAGCCATTTCGCCAAGCCTAAACTGTGTTTCGCTGGGCAACTCCTCCTCCTCCTCTTCCTCCTCCTCCTCCTCCAGTTCAGCTCCAACGGGGTTCATGTGGCCGTAAGATGTAAACGCCATGTCTCCAGTGCCCTGACCAGCCATGGTTTCCAACATGTGCTGTAGTACATGAAGCAGTGGAATCACGTCGTTCATCCCGTAATCCTGCCGACTGACAAATAAAGTGGCTTCCTCAAAGGGCCTGAGCAAACGGCAGGTGTCACGTATGAGCTGCCACTGGTTGACATTGAAGTTACACAGGGGAGTCCCCCTATCTGCTTGGATCATCAGGAAATCCGTGATGGCTTTTCTCTGTTCATATAATCGGTCCAACATGTGAAGGGTGGAATTCCAACGGGTGGAAACATCGCAAATCAGACTATGTTGGGGGATACCATTCTGACGCTGTAGCTCAAGAAGGGTGTGTTTGGCGGTGTAGGAGTGGCTGAAGTGCATGCAAAGTTTCCGTGAAGTTGTTAGGATGTCCTGCAGATGGGGGGAACACTTCAGAAACCGCTTGACAACCAGATTGAAGACGTGAGCCATGCAGGGGGCATGGGTCAGGCTTCCTTGGCGCAGCGCAGACAAAATGTTCTTCCCATTGTCGGTAACCATGATTCCCATTTTAAGTTTTCTCGGAGTAAGCCATGTTTGGATTTCCTGATGAATACATTTAAGCAGTTCCTCCCCTGTGTGACTCCGTTCGCCAAGACAAACCATGTGAAGCACTGCGTGACACCTCCGTGCCCTGCACACATGGTAGACTGGAGGGGCACTGAGACTTGAGCCTACAGTGGAGGGTGAGGAGATGGCGGAGGATGAGGAGGCCGAGTCGCACGGTGTCACAGGCCCAATGGGCAGAGAGCGCGGAGGCCGAAGCGGCGTGACCTGTCCAAGTTGCTGCTGCAAAGGGACCACATTCACCCAGTGGGCCGTAAACGACATGTACTGCCCCTGACCGTAGTTACAGCTCCAGATGTCGGCGCTGCCATGTATTTTGCTACACACCGACAGGCTCAAGGACTGGCCCACCTTCTGTTCAACAAAAGTGTGCAGCGCTGGTACTGCCTTCTTGGCAAAGAAATGACGGCTTGGGACTCTCCACCTCGGCTCGGCACAAGCCATCAGTTCTCTGAAAGGTGCAGATTCCACCACCTGAAAAGGGAGCGACTGCAGCACCAGCAACTTGGACAGGAGCACATTCAGCTTCTGCGCCGTAGGATGAGTGGGCGCATACTGCTGTCTCTTGGACATGGCTTCGCTGATGGATTGCTGGCGGGATGCATGACTTGGAGGAGGAGGAGCAGGAGCGACAGAGGATGGGTATGACGCACAGCTGCCTTCGGCTGAGGTGCTGGAGCCTTGGCTGGCAGAAATTGGGAGCTCACTTGGTGAGGAAGCAGACTGGACCACCCCTTGGGAGCCTCGGTTCTCCCAGGTCGTTTTATGGTGACGCATCATATGTTGACGCAGGGCCGTGGTGCCAACATTTGGACCCTGGCCACGCTTCACCTTTTGCCTACATATCTTGCATGTGGCCATGTTACCCTCCTGCGGATGCCTCAGGAAAAACTGCCGAGTAGCTACTTTTCCCACCCCCTGGCCTCACTGATTCACTGCTGCTGTTGCCAACTCCAGGAACCCCTGCTCCACTACCTCCCGATAAGGTAGACTGCCGCACAGCAGGTGCTCTACCCCGGCCCCGGCCCCGGCCGGCTCCAGCCTTTGGAATTGTGCCCCCATGCTGACTGCTACCACCTTGCTGCCTCAGCTGCTGACTCCGGGGCAACCTGCACCCCTCTTCTCCTGATGATGACGATGAAGCCCCTTCATCACCCGGCTCCCAAGTGCGATCGGCTTCATCGTCATCATCATCATCATCACCGAGTTGTGGCTGTACGTCACTGATGTTCGTGGATTCGTCAACAGTGTCTGGCGCAGGAGCTGGAACGCTCGCAGCACCCACGACACTGTCCACATCACTATTTGTCTGCCTAGCTAAAGAAGCCACCTCCATTTCTTGGCTGGGCAGTAGCTGCTGACTGTCCTCTATCTGATGGTCCTCCTCACTAAAGAGTGGAGCTGAACCCAAAGCATAGGATACGTCGCTGGGGGAGGGAACGGCGTAGGCCAGAGGCAATGGGAGGACAGGGACTGCTCTCGGGGCATGCCAACTCAGGGTTGTGTCAGAGGAACCTACCGACCCTAGACTGGGGGTCTCAGACGTAAGTTGTGATGATGTTGTTGATGAGCGCGTCAACCAATCTACCACGGCAGATGCGTTACTGGTGGAGACCCGACCGCTAGCAGATACTGGCAGATTAGGTCTCTCAGCGTGACTCCTGCTGCTACTGGCCCCCAGTCTGATGCGAGCTCTGCCTGCGGAATCTTGGCCTCTGCCACTCCTCTTTTCACTTCCAGGCACTTGTCTGCCCGACATAGTCTAACTGGCGTGGTAGTAGGTGATATTTAAAAAAACCCCGGGCAGCGGTGGGTCTATATGAAACAGAATATAATGCACACCAAAAGTGAGCAGTAACACTCAGCCTCCAACAGGCCTGCTTAGTGTAAATAAGAGAGCTGCTTAGTGTAAATAAAGAGGGGTATGCTATGTTACAGAATGGGATGCCTCAACAGAAGTGCACCTGGCAGGCAGCAGTAAGCCTATGCCCAGCAAAAGTGTCTTATAATATAAATATAATAAGAGCAAATGCTTATATGGTCTTAAACAGAGGCTGCTTTAGTCACAGAATGGGATGCCCTGGGCAGGAATGGACCTGGCAGGGTCCAGTAGTGCTTTGGCCAGCAAAAGTGTCTTTATCAGGCTAATTTCAAATATGATAAGAGCAAATGCTTATATGGTCTTAAACAGAGGCTGCTGTAGTCACAGAATGGGATGCCCCGGGCAGGAATCGACCTGGCAGGGTCCAGTAGTGCTTTGGCCAGCAAAAGTGTCTTTATCAGGCCTAATTTCAAATATGATAAGAGCAAATGCTTATATGGTCTTAAACAGAGGCTGCTTTAGTCACAGAATGGGATGCCCTGGGCAGGAATGGACCTGGCAGGGTCCAGTAGTGCTTTGGCCAGCAAAAGTGTCTTTATCAGGCCTAATTTCAAATATGATAAGAGCAAATGCTTATATGGTCTTAAACAGAGGCTGCTGTAGTCACAGAATGGGATGCCCCGGGCAGGAATGGACCTGGCAGGGTCCAGTAGTGCTTTGGCCAGCAAAAGTGTCTTTATCAGGCCTAATTTCAAATATGATAAGAGCAAATGCTTATATGGTCTTAAACAGAGGCTGCTGTAGTCACAGAATGGGATGCCCCGGGCAGGAATGGACCTGGCAGGGTCCAGTAGTGCTTTGGCCAGCAAAAGTGTCTTTATCAGGCCTAATTTCAAATATGATAAGAGCAAATGCTTATATGGTCTTAAACAGAGGCTGCTTTAGTCACAGAATGGGATGCCCTGGGCAGGAATGGACCTGGCAGGGTCCAGTAGTGCTTTGGCCAGCAAAAGTGTCTTTATCAGGCTACTTTCAAATATGATAAGAGCAAATGCTTATATGGTCTTAAACAGAGGCTGCTGTAGTCACAGAATGGGATGCCCTGGGCAGGAATGGACCTGGCAGGGTCCAGTAGTGCTTTGGCCAGCAAAAGTGTCTTTATCAGGCCTAATTTCAAATATGATAAGAGCAAATGCTTATATGGTCTTAAACAGAGGCTGCTGTAGTCACAGAATGGGATGCCCTGGGCAGGAATGGACCTGGCAGGGTCCAGTAGTGCTTTGGCCAGCAAAAGTGTCTTTATCAGGCCTAATTTCAAATATGATAAGAGCAAATGCTTATATGGTCTTAAACAGAGGCTGCTGTAGTCACAGAATGGGATGCCCTGGGCAGGAATGGACCTGGCAGGGTCCAGTAGTGCTTTGGCCAGCAAAAGTGTCTTTATCAGGCCTAATTTCAAATATGATAAGAGCAAATGCTTATATGGTCTTAAACAGAGGCTGCTTTAGTCACAGAATGGGATGCCCTGGGCAGGAATGGACCTGGCAGGGTCCAGTAGTGCTTTGGCCAGCAAAAGTGTCTTTATCAGGCTAATTTCAAATATGATAAGAGCAAATGCTTATATGGTCTTAAACAGAGGCTGCTGTAGTCACAGAATGGGATGCCCTGGGCAGGAATGGACCTGGCAGGGTCCAGTAGTGCTTTGGCCAGCAAAAGTGTCTTTATCAGGCCTAATTTCAAATATGATAAGAGCAAATGCTTATATGGTCTTAAACAGAGGCTGCTTTAGTCACAGAATGGGATGCCCTGGGCAGGAATGGACCTGGCAGGGTCCAGTAGTGCTTTGGCCAGCAAAAGTGTCTTTATCAGGCTAATTTCAAATATGATAAGAGCAAATGCTTATATGGTCTTAAACAGAGGCTGCTGTAGTCACAGAATGGGATGCCCCGGGCAGGAATGGACCTGGCAGGGTCCAGTAGTGCTTTGGCCAGCAAAAGTGTCTTTATCAGGCCTAATTTCAAATATGATAAGAGCAAATGCTTATATGGTCTTAAACAGAGGCTGCTTTAGTCACAGAATGGGATGCCCTGGGCAGGAATGGACCTGGCAGGGTCCAGTAGTGCTTTGGCCAGCAAAAGTGTCTTTATCAGGCTAATTTCAAATATGATAAGAGCAAATGCTTATATGGTCTTAAACAGAGGCTGCTGTAGTCACAGAATGGGATGCCCTGGGCAGGAATGGACCTGGCAGGGTCCAGTAGTGCTTTGGCCAGCAAAAGTGTCTTTATCAGGCCTAATTTCAAATATGATAAGAGCAAATGCTTATATGGTCTTAAACAGAGGCTGCTTTAGTCACAGAATGGGATGCCTCACAGCAGACTTAAGATCAGTTCAGTATATATGCACAGTTAGTTACTATAAGCAGCCTGAAAACGCTAACAAAGGCTGGATGAAAAAAAAAAAATCTCCCTGTCAGCCAGCTCCGTTTTTCCTACCTTTCCCTGGCTTTCTGTCTGTCTCCTGTCTGTCTCCTGCCTGTCTCCTGCCTGTCCCTGTCTGTCCCTGTCTCCAGCCTGTCTAACTGCCTCAGCTACACAGCGTTCTGTCTGTCTGTCACGAATGCAATAGAGAAATGAGGAAAAGCAAGATGGCCGCCGTTAAATACCGCTGTGTGACGTCACCGGGCTTGCTGGCTGCTGATAGGCTGCATGTGACTGCCCCAGCTTGCACTGGCGCGGGATACATGTCCAGACATGTCCCGTCCGCCATCTTAGAATGCCTGTAAATGTAAATGAATGGATGTTAAAGGAAAACTTCGAGTGATCGAATCGCGGGGAAATTCGGATTCGATCCGAATCAAATTTTTCCTGAAATTCGGATCGAATCCGGGTTCGTCCGGATCGATTCGCTCATCCCTAGTAGTTTGGTTAAAATTGGCTTACTAGGCCACATATTAGCAAAATACATTGACATGGTTAATTTATTACCCAGTAGCCAGCCAGCTGGCATTTCGTTGTTATCAAACTTCCGGCACAGGACTGTCCGCTGCAAGACGTAAGAATCGTGGCATGAGCCGGGGAACCCCGATCTCACCGCCCGCAGCCTCATGTCTGGGTCACAGACCACCATCACATTAATTGAATGGAATTGTTTCCGGTTTCTGTAGGACAGCTCCTGTGCACGGGGAGGGCGGAAAGGGATATGTGTACCATCAACGCACCCTAGCACATTCGGGATCCCTCCCATCAGATAGAAAGCATGTTTTATTTTGGTAACCTCTTCCTCATCCTCAGGAAACCTGATGTAAATTGGGATTAAATCACAAATTGCCAGAACTACCTGGATTAGTATGCGGCTCATAGTAGCCTGGCTTATCCCGCTGAGGAGGGCTGAGGTTGCCTGGAAGGTCCCTCGTGCCAAAATATTCAGAGTGGCACACAGGCGTACTATGCCTGGAATGGAATGAGTGCGTTTGGTGGATGGCTCGATTTTGGTCTTAATCTGATCATATAGGGACTGTAGTGCAGCACGATTCAGACGGAAGCGGCTCCTGATCTGCTCGTCACTTAAGTCCCATACTGAAAGGCGGATTGCAAAGGAGCGGGGTGCCCTAAGCCTCACAACACCCCGCTCCCTTTCCTCCTGCTCTTTCAGCATACACATACATCCATCCACCCAGACACCATACATCACCCTCTTATCCATCACACACACTAAAGATATATACAAAAACAAAAATAAACAAAAAAAACCACTAACACACAACACACACACAAACAATCACACTCCACACACACCCGCTACAATGCAGCTCACCACAAAACCAGAACTATAGTGGTCCAAACCACCAGCCTGCTGAAAACCAGCTTTCTAAGTTAGGCACAACCAAGAGGGGAGTTGCTGCACAGCCCACAAAAGGCCCCAAAATCAAGCCTCACTTGCTGTATGCTACACAATATTTGCAGATGCTACCAAAACCAAGCTCCTAAAGAAACAGCACTGATGTCAGAAATCACCCAACAAGCCACAGAGAGTGAGGACAGAAACCAGACAGAGGCTCAAATGAGCTAAGGGAAGCGAGCACAGCACCACACCACAGCCTTTGCCACAGTGTAAGAATAGCAGAAGCTAGAACATTCCTTCCTTTTATACTTCATTTTCTAAAGTGACAGGTCCGCTTTGCCGCCTTTTGCGTCGCTCTGCTATTTCCGGGCGCCAATTAGCCGACCCAGGTGTGCGTAAAACAGAGTGCGCACGCACACGCTAGTAGCGCTACTAGCGTACTTGAGCCGTAACTTGCGTGCATTAACGGACATGGCCCAAAAATCAGGGGTGGACCAATGAAAGGGAAGCTGATGTTTTTTTAAATAGCCGTTAGGCTAACCACATGTCACAAGGGTTTGAGATACATCAGTCCATTGTTGGATTTGGGTGTGTGTTGTTTGTTTAATGAGGTCTGTAATGAGTTAATTGGCTAACACACATGCTTCTGTCAGTGCAGTGGAGGTGTGCCTAGAAGGAACTGGGCTGTATGTGTGAATCAATTAAGTGGGCTGCTTTTGGATTGGCTGTTAGAGCACATAAAACCTGCCCAAGCCTAAGAGATTGCGATGCCATTCTGTAGTCTGCATGCGTGCTTGTTGGGTGTGTATTTGTGTGTGTGTGCAGCTACAGGATGGAGCCAAATTCAGGACATCTGCCGGCCACAGCAGGCCCGAGTAGGAGTTTGGTGGGTGCTGTGCGCAGACCTCCCTTACGGAAAAGGGCACAGCCTGAAGGTGGGGCAGCACCCCAGGCTAAGCGCCCAGGTGCCAAGAGGGAGCCTGAATTTAATTTGGCTGAGAATAATCATCTTGTGCGCCTTACACTTGCTAAATGGGAGCTGCTATTTGGCTCCCAAAGCAAGTCCATAGGCAAACAAGAAAGAAGCAAACTGTGGGATGCCATTGGTGTGGAGCTTAGTAGCACAGCTCAACACCCACGTAGTGGCCCATCCTGCAGGAAACGCTTCTACACTTTGCGAGGGGCCCTTATGAAAAAGATGAATCACGATCTTGATGTGGACAGTGGGTTCATCCAGGCTCCAAAGAGTACCTACAGGCCGTATGAGGAGATGCTGAAGGCCAAAATCCCACTGGCTCGGCTGCAGGGTGTGGATCCTGGGGATGACACCACCGGTTGGACTGAAGGTACATATTTTCTGGCTTTTATAATAACCTAATGTTAATGTATGTGATTTGCATTTTTACATTCTGAACAACTAACAGTAGGACCTGTGAAGTATTACATTACAGCTCAAACATTTGTAACTTTTCTGTCTGTTGCTTTATGCATAGGTGCACATGCTGCTGTCCGGGATGTGCCTCAGGACACCCAAGCTCCTGCCCTTCCAGCAACCTCAAGGCTACCCCAGTCTGCCATTGAAGGTATTTACCCATAATTTGGTTGCTGGTTGTTTTGTTAACAAATGGGTGTGGGAGCAGCTCAAACAATCAAGTTTTGCCCTGTTGAGTATTAATAATATGTGCCTGCGCCCTAATTGCACGACCACTGTAACACTCACAGCAACTAACTAACAAGGCCCTAACATGTGTAGATATGTAGGACGCCAGAGATGTGTAGCCATATATCGGCATATCAATGTGGGAGCCACACTGGGCTTGATTAGTGAATATTAGTGAAAGAGCTGCTCACACACCTTAATGCATGTTGTATTTTGGCACGCACATTAACTATGGCTCAATGTTGGGTTTATTTTGGCCTAGCTCCCATGCCCTTGGCCCCAGCATCTCCTCCGGATCCCACCTACTCTTTGGATGTCGGTAAGTGCATGTGTTCACCTTGCTTGATCCACTTTTACTCAAGTGCATGTGTCTCATTCCTCTTTTTTCTTGGTAGGCCAAGTGACTGGTTCATCTTTGGACCCCACTTCCGATGTTGCCGGTCAACAGGACCCTGTTGGTGTGTAGAGCAATACATAATGTATCCTTTATGCTGTTTATGTTACACTGGTTCAATTTGGTTAGTCTACTAAGCTACATGTTTGCTTGGTAAACTTGAAGATGCCTCTTGGGAGTGCTGGTTGCCTCCCCAGGGTCAGTCTATTATTTATTTGAGTGATAGCAATGTATTTTTGCGGTCATCTTTTTAGCCAAACATTCCCCGTAGTAGTTTGCTGATTATTTAGAGACATTCCTTTTTTTTTTTAGTTGACCCGAATATCGGAAGTGGCTGTCCAGAAAGGGCCCCTCAAGTTCCGGCTGCCAGAGATGAGGGTAAGTGGTTTGGCCTTGCTCTAGTCTGTATTTTGGCTCTACTTTTGTGGCACTTGCTTCTGGCAACTTGTGTGTCCACATGTATTTTCAAGGTCCAAGCTCGAGTGAGGACCCCACTCAAGACATCTGGGAGATTGCGGGTATGTGTAATTTAAGCAATGTTTCTGATGTGATTAGCATAAATTAGTGCGTCTTAGTCCTGTAACATACATGTTAACAATCTGACTTTAACAGAGACCTTTGGTCTAGTGTGTATTTTGGAACTTTTTAGAGGTATGGCCTCGATAGCCTAACCAGGTTACATTAGAGTTTGGCCCACAGACCTACTAACCTGATTTTCCTGTTTAGCATATGCCAACTTGCCGGACATCTCGGATGTTGAATTGCCACTCTCTGGCAGCGAAACCTCAAGCCTACCTGTGCCGGAGGACACGCAGGTAACATGGCTGATGTAGACGACCTAGAACCACATTGGCATCTTCGTGGGTAGTGGAAGAAGCAACATGTCACATTTCCTTTCATTGTTGTTTTGGCAGGAGGCGGAACCAGAACCCCAAGCTGGGACCTCTTCCCAAGTCCCATGTGGCCAAGCTTCCGAGGCTCAGACAAGGGTAAGTTGTATAGTGACTGTTTATGGGAATTATTTTGAGGGGCATAACTGCATTGGTTCTGTTTGACTAAAATGTGGTTTACTATTTGTTTAGCCTCAAACCACAGCAAGAGGAGGTGTGGCACCAACCAGTGCCGATTTCTACGAGCTAGGGGTCCGGATGCTGGAGGACTACAGTCGCCAACAGCCGCGTGATGGAACTAATGAGCGCATTGCGGCGTTGGAAAATCAGGTGCTGATGTGTCAGCAACAAAATGAGGCCCTGCAGCGCCAGATGGACCAGTTACGCCAAAACCAACTACAGAACCAGGAACTTGGTCGGCTGGCAAATGTAATTGAGCAATCTGTACAGCGCCAGGAAGAAGCAATACAGCGGCAGGACCAAACTTTGTTGTTGCTACAACAGCTCATACAACAGCAGTCTATATTTTTTACTGCACTGTTGTCCCCCAACACCGCCCCTAGCAATGACTCCCAACCTCCCCGGCCACCCAGCCAAGAATATTAATTTTGTATCTTTTTGGTTATGTAAATATATTTGCTTCACCCACCTCTAAATTGTGTGTTTCCTAAGACCTCGCTAATAACACAGTCAGGGATGAGTATCTGGATCTACATATGTCAATGTATTGGTCAATTTAGCCCACACATTGGAGCCCATAGCTTACTATGGTTAACACCTGAAATGGCTCAAAAGGTATGGCTACATTGACCCACAAATGGTTTGGGAGACAGTTAAACTATGCTTTGCAATGCAACACACTGTAATGATGTGAATCAAAAAATTTTTAATCCAAACCATGGCCAACACGGCCAACCTTGGCCAACAACGGCCATCAAGAGCCCAGCCTTCCCCCCACCCTAACGACGCCGTCGGCGCCTCTTCCTGGCCAGCAGCATCAGCTTCAGGAGCCGGATCTCCCGCCACAGTCTGCGATGCTGGTTTTCACAAGCTGTAGAAATGTAGAAACAACAATTTATTAATAATTTGGCAGTGACCTCAACAGACACAGATGTAGCAATGTAATGTCAGTGTGTCCAATTAGGTGACACTCACATTAACATTGTTGACCACTGTGTGCTTATTGGTTAACATTATATGAGTACTATTGACTGGCAGGAATGTGAACAACACATCCCAAGCATACATTTTAGCTTAAAGTGTACCAACACCCACGGGTGATCGGCCCGGGAATCTATCAGATTCCCTGCCCCATCACCTCCCTCCCCGCGGGACATCCAAGATCGGGATGTCCCTGGGTGTGAAACCCCCCCCAAACCCCAAAATACCTACCTCAGTTTCTGTGTGGCAGTGCCGCTGGGCCCTCCCTGGTGCCCCTCTAGACGTGTGCGTGCCTGCGCCGGCCGTCTGTGAATTGCCGGCGCAGGCACGCCCCCGTAAAAAGGGGCGCGGGGGAGGCGGAGGAGGAGGCAATTTGCAATGGCTTGTACATTTGTTGGAGTCAAAGTGAGTTCAGGGGGTTGTCACACAGCGGTGCCGATCAGGGGTGCCCCACCGTAGTGGAACAACACCCAGGAAAGTCAAAATCCTGGTTGTTGTTCCAGTTTAACTCTTGGGAAGCAAAGAAGGTCTAATTCCCTGTGTGTCCATTTTTGTGTTTAGTAACAGCCAAACATCAGGGCCTAAGTCCGAACGAGTCCACGAGTTTACCCTATAATGTTACAGGTCCAGACCTAATCGGGCCCATTTGGTTGTGTCTAACGCAAAAATAGTCTCTATGGGGCCTAATGAAGGATGTGAGCCAACAATCAAGCATGCAAACAGGCATGTTGGATTATTGTGCCAACACATTGAATAGAGATGTGTGTGAAATTAACACATAGGTAAATTTAAATTGGCTGCTGATGTGACTAGAAGACATAGGTTTCACAAGTCTTTAGGCATATGAAGTGGGATGTACTCACCATCGCAGCTGTGGCGGGGGCCCATGCTGCTGGTCGTCCCTGGAGCTGGGGTGGGGAGGAGGGTCTCTGGCTCCGTCTGCGTCGCAACATCTGTCAACATAAAGCAAAAGGCAAAAACACAATTAGTGGGCAAATGACACATGACTATTTGACATCCATCTGGTTATTGAGTCTGAAAATGCAAAGGCTTGCATGGTTACATACAGGTTGACCTAAATTAGCATATTTCCTGGACCATGAGTTAATGTCAATTTGTAAGGCTTCACACATGTATCCCTAAAGAGAATGTGCAAATAACATAGACAGTGCTATTTAAAGGAATCTTTTGCAGTTGTTTGGCTAATGTTAATAGTGGCCCACATGTTGGAGTGGGAACAACTTAACCCAAGAAAAGAAATGCAAACACCCATCATGGTGTTGGCAGAAACATAGGGGTGGTTGACAGTTGGCTAGCACTGTAGTGGGGTTTGTGAGGTTAGGGTACCTTATCAAACCAGCTGTGACAATGGACCAGGAAACATGTGTCTGTTACAAGTGGGCCTATACACAGGATTGCTGCTAATCTTGGTTTGGGTCCACTTTGGCCGAGCCACACAATTTGCATGAGCCAACTTACTCCGCGCCCGCTGCCTTCAACACATCACTCCTCGAGTGTGTGCGGACGCGCAGGCCATTTGGAAAAAGAGCGCAGGCGCACACACATCTACAGTGTCACACAGGAGGCTTGGACGGTGGCTTTGCCAACCCCCAAAGAGGTAAGGAGTTTTGTGGTTTTTTTTGGGTTTGGGGGGCCCTGGGTGAGGGATGTGATTGGTCCTGGAAGCTTCCAGAAACCGAGCACCATCAATGTTTTTGGGTGCACTTGAATGAATGTAATAACATTGGGAATGTGATGGGTAACCAATAACACTTACCATGACTATGCCCGTGGAGAATCCTACGCCAAAATGCCATGGAGGTGCCGCCTATATGATGCCCTGCAAATTAGAGAGGAATGGCAAGGGCTAAGGACACATTGCAAGATGAAACCTGTCACAGACTAACAATTAAAAAATGTACACTCACCAGGGGATGAAGCGCCACTTGAAGCCCAGGGAGGGCTCTGAGGAGGAGGCGGGGAGCCGAGGCTCCTCACACTCTGGTCGGAAGATCCACCAGGCAAAGGGCCACCCTCCTCCCTCTCACTCCCTGCTTGAGAGTGGCCCCTTGCCTGGTGAGATTCCTCACACTCAGAGTGTGAGGAGCTGAGGCTTGATCCAGCCAGCCCCCCAGCAGCACACTCCTCTGGGGCGTCATCCCCTTCCTCCCCTGGGTCCTCTAAATAGGACCCGCGGGAGGGACCCTCCCCCGATGACTCCCCCGAGTCCGCCTGCCTGGTTCGGGGGAGGAATCCCTTCCCACGTTTCCCCAGGGGAGGACGCTTATCTGTGTGGAGGGGGTGAAAGAAAATAATTAATCTAAAGAGCACAAATGGACAGAGCTTAGCAGATGATTCTGCACAAAGGCAAAACATAACATAAGCTTTAACTTACCTGATGCGTAGGCATCATATAGGCGGTACACGCCTTCAGGGTCCCGGCGCTTGAAATCGGACCACTTTTGTTGTATAGAGCGGATTGTGAGCTCGGTCTGGAAGCGCCGGGACACTGTGGCCTTCACCTCCATGGCTATGCGTTTTTTTCCTCCACGGGCATAGTCATATTCGGCGAGGCAGAAGTCCTATGAAAAAACAACAAACAAAATAACATAAATACATGACATCAGAAAACAGTCATAAACAGTTATACATAGACCACATCAAAGTGGATCCACACCCAGGATTATGACTATTCTGGGTTTGTGTGCACTTTGGTGGGCCACACCAATTGTGGGTGGTCCGCTGTCTGCAACCCCCTTGGAAGGCCACAAATACACCACTGAGGCCACTCCCACGTCACTCCCCCAGCAAAACACAGGGCTCTGCGCCGCTGTGGCATGCGCATACAAGGCCGTTGGGACGTGCATACCAGCTCAGCTGGGTCTGCACGGCAAAGTTGGCATGTGGCGTTTGACTCTAACAGGGAGTGCGCCTGCACCCAAAATTATATGTTATATTATATGTCTGCCGCAGGGGTACACCCTGCTAGAGGTAAGCGCAATAGGCATCCGCAGCTAACGCATGCACAGATGGGACGGGACTGAGGTAATATTTAGGGCCCTCCAGGGGGGGCATCCCAGCAGGACATCCACAATGGGGATGCCCCACGGGGATTGCTGAAATGTGTTATTAAAAGCAAAATTTTTCTTAACCAATACCCCCTGTGTGTTCTGAAACTTTTCAGCTAAAAAGACAAACCAAAAAATACTCACTTTTACCACCTGGCCATTGACTCGACTATCCACCCGGGTGCGCTTGGCCTTAATAGGCCCAGGAGGGGAAGGGGTGGGAGGGGTGGTGCTTGAGGAAGGTGAGGTAGGTTGGGGAGGTGGGGGAGGGGTGGTGGGGTCTGAGTCTGAGGAGGAGCTGGGGAGGCGCATGACTCTCCTTCTGGGCATCATATTGGAAACGCTAAGGAGGAAACAGGAACCGGAAATGACCCAAGCGACATTGGGAAAAAGTTTTAAAAAAAAAAACGCTCCGCGCACCAGCAACAAGCTATTCGCAGCTATGTGCAAGCTAAGTGGCGGAAAAACTAAAATGACGCTTGAAAACAAGCTAGTGGCATAAGCGCTAGACAGTTTTACCTTAAGGTGGCGCTGAAACGCAAAGGAGGAGCCCGGAACCGGATATGACGCTAGCAACTGTGATTCAAAATTCAAACACAAACATGCGCGCAACAGGGACAAGCTAATATCAGCTATGTGCAAGCTAAGTGGCGGAAATACATTAAAATGACGCAGCAAAACAAGCTATTGGCATAAGCGCTAGACAGTTTTACCTTAAGGTGGCGTTGAAACGCAAAGGAGAATCCCGGAACCGGATATGACGCAAGCAACTGTGCTTCCAAATTCAAAAGCAAACATGCGCGCAACAGGGACAAGCTAATATCAGCTATGTACACGCTAAGTGGCGGAAATACATTAAAATGACGCAGCAAAACAAGCTAGGGGAAAAGGCGCCACGAATTCTTAGCTTGATTTAGCAGGGGATTCTACATACTGTAATGCATAGGTCCTTCTAAAGCATACACCGTGGGCCTTACATATACAAATCTGAAACATTCAAAAAGTCATCACACAATCAAAGTAGACAACTACCTGAAAATGTGGCACACATGAGAATGCATAACGGGTTGTTATGAGCTGGTACGACTGAATGTTAATCCTGCAATATGTGGGCAGCCACGCTCACAACTACAGTGTATTCATTAACAACGACTGGGGTCGCTGGAAGTGAATTCCTGGCAAATGGCAGAAGGGCACATGTATGAACAGCACAGCGCCGCACAACGCAGCGCAGCGAGGCACAGCGACGCTCGCGCCGCCACATAGCGAATTAAAACAGCGACTGCACAAACACTGACCAACACAGATTCATCAAGGACAGGGCTGCCGAATAGCTTGGGCGCTGACAATTTCGAAGAGCGAACGTGACCGCCCAACCTGACAGGCTACAAAATAGCTTTACAAGCCCCGTTTGTGTTGAAAACAAGCGATTTTGATGCCAATGAGTTTGGGTGGAGGAGATGCAATACCCATGTCACTCACAACATTACATTGTGAAAAATAATAAAAACTTCAAATACATAAAAATAACCAGCCAGATTATTAAAACATATCAATATAAACATGTGTTGAATTTGGGACCAAAGAAAAAACCACAAAAACCACTAAAAACAATCATTGCAGCGTCTGCCATTGAAATGTATGGGAGAGCGGCAGGTAGCGCCAGGTAATACGTGTCGCTGTGAAGGAATTTGCAGCGGCGCTGTTCGGTCCAGGCGGCTTCATGATGAATGCCGCGCTAGCCGTCGCTCTCGCCGGCGCTAGCCTCATTTAGCTTGATAAATGCGTCATTGTGACCGCCGCCGGGCGTACTTGAGTCGGTAGTCGCCGTTAGCTGCCGCTACCTGGCGCTCGTCAGACACTACCTGGCGCTATCGCTTGATGAATAAGGGCCTAAGTCAGTTTCAATCGGATTCTCCTCCGGGCAAACCCGATCACCTCCTCTTTGTACCCCTGTCCCACCGTCCGGCAGTACTTCAGCAGTTTCATGACTCCAAGACGGTGGGTCATCCAGGGGTTAAAAAGACTTTGGCCCTTCTAGCCCGTCATGTCTGGTGGCCATCTTACAGGAGAGATACCCAGGCCTTTATTCAGGCCTGTAAGATCTGTGCCCGTAGCAAAACCCCCAGGTCAGCTCCTGCCGGACCTCTGGTGCCCCTGTCCACTCCTTCAAAGCCTTGGACGCACTTGGCAATGGATTTTATTACTGATTTACCACAGTCCCAGGGATTTACCGTTATCTGGGTTGTGGTAGATCGATTTAGCAAAATGGCGCATTTTGTCCCCCTAAGAAAGCTGCCCACAGCCCAAGAATTGGCTCAATATTTCTTAGATTATATTTTTAGACTTCACGGAATTCCAGAAGATGTGGTCTCAGATAGGGGGGTCCAATTTGTGTCACCCGGCTAGGCTTCACTGTTTCTCTGTCTTCAGCTTTTCACCCTCAGTCCAATGGGCAGACGGAAAGGACCAACCAGTCATTAGAACAATATCTCCGTTGCTTCACCTCTGATATTCAGTCAGAGTGGTCCCAATTTCTTCCCTTTGCTGAATTTGCCTTCAATAATGCTGTTAACTCCTCCACGGGGGTATCGCCCTTCCGATGTGTATATGGGAGGGATCTTAAGTTCTCAGCACTTTCAGGCTCGTCCTCTGGTTTGCCTTCTTTAGACGATTGGTTGTCCCAGTGGCCAGATTTATGGGCCAAGATTCAGCGGCATTTGGTCCAGGCATCGAGTCAGCAGAAGGTCTTTGCGGATCGTCGCCGATCCAATAATCCAGATTATAAAGTGGGGGATTTGGTCTGGCTCTCTACCAAAAATTTAGCGCTACGCCAACTCTCTGTAAAATTGGGACCACGATATATCGGCCCTTATCCCATTTTACAGAAAATTAACCAAGTCACATACAGACTCAAACTTCCACCATCTCTGAGGATTTGTAATTCCTTTCACGTTTCCCTCCTTAAGCCTGCCAGGGGAGTGGAGGAGGATTCCTCTCCTTCTCCTATCCTAGTTGATGGTGAGCAGGAGTTTGAAGTCGCACGAATTCTGGATTCCCGTTTCCTCCGGAATTCCTTGCAATATTTCGTTGACTGGAAGGGATATGGGCCAGAAGAGAGGAGTTGGGTTCCAGCTAGAGATGTGCATGCAGACCGTTTAATTAAAAGATTTCATAAAGAAAATCCTCTTAAACCCAGGGTGGAGGGTCCTGGGGCCCCTCCTCAAGGGGGGGGTAATGTAAGGAATTTACCTCTGCCAGGGGGCCGGCGGCGAGCGTCCGCGGGGCGACGCAGCACTCCTGCTGCTGGGAGCGCGGTGCGTCACTCTGGCAGCCTCCCTTGCCCCTCTCTAGCTGTGCAGGCGCGCGTCCCGCAGTCTGTAAATTTTGCCACTAGGAGGCGCTGTGCTGTGAGTGGCAGGCAGCGCAGAGTGCTCCACACCTGATGGGAATCAGGGGCTGATCAGCCCTGCAGCCAAGACTGACCAGCCCCTGGATAGTGTGTCCAATCACTCACAGTGTTGTAAGTTACACCAATCAGCACATACACTCCCCCCCCAGGGTGGCCATTGGTCGATTCCCAAATAAATATGGATTCAGCCCAGCACTCAGTGCCCGTGATAGTCTCTTGTGATTAGGGTGTGATTCTGTTAGCTGTTATCTGATCCTGACCCGGCTTGATCGACCATCCCTGTCTGCTGCCTGTACCGACCTCTGCTTTGTCTGACTGCGAACCTGCCTGCCCCTCTGGATACCCTGCGATCTCTGACCTCCTGGCTTGACCCATTGGCTACCCCTGACTACGCACCTGTCTCATCCCTGTACTCTGACACACCCTCCGGATTGACTACCTGTGAACAACCTCGGCTTCGGGATACCCTCGTGGTTCATCGGCCTTCACCGTAAGCAGCCATCCTTTGCGCCTATTAAGACCTGAGGGCAACCGTGTCCGGTGAGGCGTGCCTAGCGTCCCGGCAAGCGGGGGCTTGACTATAGGCAGAAGCGGCGGTGGAGATTGGGGGTTGCCTGCTTACAGAAGGCTGGTGTCCCGCTGGGCATCACACTATTATGTCTCATGATGCAAACATTTCCGATACATTTACTATTAGGATATTCTATGTAAAAAAAGAACTATAATAGTTATTTAGGGAGTATCTCATATATGATACATTATAATAAAACAGATTGGAAGAATATAAAATAAAAAAAACCTTGGAAATATCTTATCAACCCACGTACTTTCTTCAAGACCAACAATGCAGACTACTACTCAGGCATCTATCCCAGGCCCTCTAACACCCATTAGAAACAATTATGACTTTGTTCCAGGCTTATCAAAACACATACTTCCCCTGAATGTGGCAAACCCACTAGTTAAACATGTCACTTCTACAGTCTTGTCTAGATCTCAAACAAACTTCAATGTAATGTTCCCTGCAGATCTTGGATGAAGATCAGACACTTTATATTCACCCCAAATGCATCAAAAAAGTACTTTATTGATTTGACATATTTTTGAATTGATGTGTTTGGCACACAGCCCTCAAACCCATCTAGAGTGCATACAGTTTACTCTCTGATATCAATTTGGCAGGTAGGAAAAAAAGCAAATGGGAATAAGATCTCAACCTAGCATTCGCAAACACTGAGTGGACTAACATATGTCTCTTGGCACATTCAGATACAGCTTACCTTGAGATAATTCAATTAGTTGGGCTGTGATATGTCAGTTACCGATTGCTGCATCTGTAAATGCTCAATTAGCTCTAGCACCCAAGAACTCAATTACAAAATAATAAATTGATGGTATAGATATAGAACCCCAAATGTTGTGCATTGGATATTCCTAAATATTCCCATCACCTGTTGCAGATGTTGCTCAGCCAAAGGTGATTTTCTTTACTTTTGGTGGTCGCTCCTGTTCATTCAGCCCTTTTGATCAAATGTGAAACAAATATTGAATAAAACTGATAGCCCTTTGACTCCACTGAACCCTGTCTGGGCCCTACTCCAACATCTTTGACCACGACATATAGGTCCACCACTCTCTTCATTCATTTGCTTAATGCAGCAAAAGCACTATTACCCAGATTTTGGAGAAACCCACCTTTGGAAAAAGACACCTTCGATTCATCAATGGCTTGTTCAGATTGACCACATATCAGAACTAAAAGAAATTGATCACACAAAATATGACAAGATCACGGGCAGGCTGATTCATTACTAACGCCAGGTAGTGACAGATGAGCGTCTGTAGCGAGGATTTCAGAGCGACCACTAGAAGTCACTGTGCTCGGCCATGGTTAGTTGTTTCAGAGCGCCTCAGTTGCTGGCCGGCATTGATGAATATGTTGTGTGAGTCGCAGTACTACACTGTATGGGAGTGAACGGTAGCACCAGATTAGTGCGACTGACTCACACCGCATTCAACCAAAAAACAGCCTCAAACAGCGCCGGCGCTCAAAATCGGGTTGTTGTAGCCCATAGCGCCAGAGGCTGTGTGATTAAAGTCTGTTTTTGAACATGTATCCACTAGTAACAAAGCGAAAACTTATGGAATTACATTGTTATTACATTGTAACATGAACACTTCAATACCAGACATGTAAGGACAATTCTGCATAAAAATATTATTAATCAAAAAAGTTTTCAAAAATGTAATTTTCTAGGCCAGGATGCATATCAGAAAGATTTGAGATTTTATAAAAAAAATTGGGATCAGTAAAGGGATTTAAGGATCGTCCATAGAAATGTATGGGAAAGTGGCAGGTAGCGAGAGGTAATACGTGGCGCTCTGCAAGGCTGAACGCGGGCGCTGTACGCTGAGTCTGGGATAATGATGAATCGTACGCTACATGGAGTTGTTGCAGTCGCTCACCAGATTCGGCTTCATAAAGGTGGTATTGCGTGCCGTGCCGGCATTCACCTGACGCTACATGATGCTACTGGGCTACTGATGCTGTGGGCTGTTGTGGGGGAGGCATTCCCCCTCTCCAGCAATTTTGGATATTCCACAAACTGTTTATCGGGGCATACAGAGTGCATACAAAGCAGCCCAAACATTTGAACTACTTACCTACTGCAGCAGCATTCAGGTCTGAATCAATTGTCCCTGGTAATCCCTGGAGTGTTGCAGGGTTTCATAGCCCATAAACCATTTCCTCTGCAGCCGTTAATTGGAGTTTTAGTGGTATTCCACCACCGGTTTGCAAAATTAAAGAAACAAAAAAAGAATGTTGCTATGCCAAGGTCACGCCCAACATCAACGTACACAATAGCGCAAATCATTGTTACCTGTTGCTTGCGCTTGTTAATTTTTTTGGCACACAGCATACTAGGCAAAAATCCGTTGCACTTGATCGCCATCCTTTTGCTCCAGTCCCAGACTATTCACCTGCTGTGTGATGGCCTCATCACAGGTGGTACTTGTCTGATTTTGGGGTAGTTCTGTAACTGCGGCCATACAACTGATTGAAATGGTCTGACACAGCAGTTGCCAAAGCCATACATTGTGCATCGTTAACCCTCCTACTCAGAGTGCCCTGTCGTGCCAACAAAGGTTTGCCCATCATTTCCCGGTTTATTTGGTGGAATTGGGGACATTTGGCCTAGTGGTGTTGTGGATGGGGGCTGGGTGTGTGGTCCGCAGTGGCCCATGATGGCTTGCCCTAGTAGTTGGCCTGCCTCTTCTCTGCTTTGCCTTATCACTCTTGCTTGAGGAGCTCTTAGCTCTTGGTGGGAGGAGGGAGGGACCAGCAATACCTATTTTATACATAAAATAATTTACATGTAGGCAATTCCTATATTATAGTAATACACAGAGAAATGCCTTTGCATGGTGCCCTGAAAAGTATTTCCCTGCTGGGGAAATTGTTAGTCCCTGACTAGAGATCAGAATAGACACCAAAAGAACAACCTAAGTAACAAAAATCTGTGCTAGATAAAATTAAATAAACATGTTTCAGATGTTTCCATGGATGCTCAACATGAAGTCTGTCAGTAAACGTCATTGTCCACAGGGGTGGACTGGGCATACAGCTTACCAAGGAAATGCCTGGTCGGCCGCCACTTCCCCTGCCCTGGCCATCTGCGAATTCCCAAGTTTAATCCTTGCAGCAGACTGGGTGAATGGAAGCCGCTTGGGGGCCGCCCAGAGCATATGGTGGCCTGCTTTTGCTCCCAGCATGAGAGTCCCAGCTCTGCAGCAACTCTCAAGCCCCAGCTCCCAGCAATGGACAGCCCCGGCTCCCCTCACAGCAGTAGACAGCCCTGGACCCTGGCTTCCCTCCCAGTGGTGGCATCCCCAGCAACAGGACGTAAAATTAGTGGAGGGTGGTTGGGGGATTCTGCCACTCAGCCTGTTATGGAAGGGTTCTGTCATTCAGCATGTTATAGGCGGGTTCTGCCACTTAGCCTGTTGTAGGAGGCTTCTGATAAACAGCATGTTATGGGGGTTTCTGCCCCTCAGCCTGTTATAGGTGGGTTCTAATACTCAGAATGTTTTAGGAGGGTTCTGCTACTCATCCTGTTATGGGAAGGTTCTGCTACTCAGCCTGTCATGGGAGGGTTCTGCTACTCAGCCTGTCATGGGAGGGTTCTGCTACTCATCTTATTATGGGAGGGTTTTGCCACTCAGCATGTTATGGGAAGGTTCTGCTACTCAGCCTGTTTTGGGAGGGTTCTGCTACTCAGCATGTTATGGGAGGGTTCTGCCACTCAGCATGTTATGGGAGGGTTCTGCTACTCAGCATGTTATGGAAAGGTTCAGCCTGTTATGGGGGGATTCTACCACGCTGCATATTATGGGGGGATTCTACCACGCTGCATGTTATGGGGGAATTATGTTGCTCAAAAAGGTATAGGTGAATTCTGCTACGCAGCATGTTATGGGAGGGTTATGCCACTCAGCCTGTTATGGGGGGATTCTACCACGCTGCATGTTATGGGGGAATTCTGTTGCTCAGAAAGGTATAGGTGAATTCTGCTACGCAGCATGTTATGGGAGGGTTATGCCACTCAGCCTGTCATGGGAGGGTTCTGCTACTCAGCCTGTCATGGGAGGGTTCTGCTACTCATCTTATTATGGGAGGGTTTTGCCACTCAGCATGTTATGGGAAGGTTCTGCTACTCAGCCTGTTTTGGGAGGGTTCTGCTACTCAGCATGTTATGGGAGGGTTCTGCCACTCAGCATGTTATGGGAGGGTTCTGCTACTCAGCATGTTATGGAAAGGTTCAGCCTGTTATGGGGGGATTCTACCACGCTGCATATTATGGGGGGATTCTACCACGCTGCATGTTATGGGGGAATTATGTTGCTCAAAAAGGTATAGGTGAATTCTGCTACGCAGCATGTTATGGGAGGGTTATGCCACTCAGCCTGTTATGGGGGGATTCTACCACGCTGCATGTTATGGGGGAATTCTGTTGCTCAGAAAGGTATAGGTGAATTCTGCTACGCAGCATGTTATGGGAGGGTTATGCCACTCAGCCTGTTATGGGAGGGTTCTGCTACTCAACATGTTATGGGAGGGTTCTGCTACTCAGCATGTTATGGGAGGGTTCTGCTACTCAGCATGTTATGGGAGAGTTCAGCCACTCAGCATGTTATGGGGGGATTCTGCCACTCAGCATGTTATGGGAGGGTTCTGCTACTCAGCATGTTATGGGAGGGTTCTGCTACTCAGCATGTTATGGGAGGGTTCTGCTACTCAGCATGTTATGGGAGGGTTCTGCCACTCAGCATGTTATGGGGGGATTCTGCCACTCAGCATGTTATGGGAGGGTTCTGCTACTCAGCATGTTATGGGAGGGTTCTGCTACTCAGCATGTTATGGGAGGGTTCTGCTACTCAGCATGTTATGGGAGGGTTCTGCCACTCAACATGTTATGGGAAGGTTCCGCTACTTAGCCTGTTATGGGGGGATTCTACCATTCTGCATGTTATGAGGGGATTCTATCGCTCAGAATGGTATAGGCAAATTCTGCCACTCAGCATGTTATGGGGTTATTCTGCTACTCAATATGTTATGGAAGTGTTCTGCCACACAGCCTGTTAAGGGGTTCTGTCACTCAGTCTGTTATGGGGAATTCTGCCACTTTGCATATTATAGAGTGTTTGAGAGGCCTGCACACGGCCTGTGGATACCATGCTGTACACACTGCAGTTGGGCCGCTGTGACCAGAAAAGTCTCGGCTGTTGTTTATAACCCCAGTCCATCCCTGATTGTCCAAATAAACACAATAAATAGTGGAGCTTCATGAACTCACATAATACATTTTCTCAGTTAAATCTACCTCCGTGTATTGATCTTCGTCGAAGACAATCCCATCAGCCGTGCTTAAACTGGACCAACACCTGTTCCTATGTGTCCCCCAAGGAGCCATTCAGATTAACTCTTTGTAACTCCCGACGTAGTCGATTTTCCCTCCTCAATGGCATCTTATAGATCTGCCACAGGCCTGCAAAGAAGTGCTACTGGGTTTTCTAGAGCTTTACATTATGGATTATGTTGGTTAATGGCAAGCAGCAGCAAGACTTGGATCATAGTAAAGGAAGAAGCCTCCCGGAATGCTCTGAGGTGGCTGCGACCAGGAGAAAATCCGAAGTTGTTGTGTCAGCTTTGAGTGAATACAGGAGCAAATGCTGATGATTAGTATCATACATGCAGAAGGGGCAAGAGGGTTTTGGGGAGTTCTTTCATTCACTCTGCAAGGTTGTTGTTCCAGTTTAAATAGGTGAATTCTGCCACTCAGCATGTTATGGGGTTATTCTGCTACTCAGTATGTTATGGAAGTGTTCTGCCACACAGCCTGTTAAGGGGTTCTGTCACTCAGTCTGTTATGGGGAATTCTGCCACTTTGCATGTTATAGAGTGTTTGAGAGGTCTGCACACGGCCTGTGGATACCATGCTGTACACACTGCAGTTGGGCCGCTGTGACCAGAAAAGTCCCGGCTGTTGTTTTTAACCCCAGTCCATCCCTGATTGTCCAAATAAACACAATAAATAGTGGAGCTTCATGAACTCACATAATACATTTTCTCAGTTAAATCTACCTCCGTGTATTGATCTTCGACGAAGACAATCCCATCAGCCGTGCTTAAACTGGACCAACACCTGTTCCTATGTGTCCCCCAAGGAGCCATTCAGATTAACTCTTTGTAACTCCCGACGTAGTCGATTTTCCCTCCTCAATGGCATCCTATAGATCTGCCACAGGCCTGCAAAGAAGTGCTACTGGGTTTTCTAGAGCTTTACATTATGGATTATGTTGGTTAATGGCAAGCAGCAGCAAGACTTGGATCATAGTAAAGGAAGAAGCCTCCCGGAATGCTCCGAGGTGGCTGCGACCAGGAGAAAATCCGAAGTTGTTGTGTCAGGTTTGAGTGAATACAGGAGCAAATGCTGATAATGATTAGTATCATACATGCAGAAGGGGCAAGTGGGTTTTGGGGAGTTCTTTCGTTCACTCTGCAAGGTTGTTGTTCCAGTTTAAATTCCCTTACCAAATTTTGTGGGCTTTTCTTTTCAAAGGCCTGTTTTAATATTCTCAAACTCATAATAATCTGCCACAACCTTTCTTTAACAAATGTTTCATTTAACAAGTTAATGAAAAATGGCTTTCCATAGCGTAATCTTGGTTGAACTTGATGGACATAAGTCTTTTTTTCAACCGTATAAACTATGTAACTATTTAACACAAAGGGGTTTATTAAAATAATTCAAGGTACTCACATTAGGGTTGATTCAGAGAGACAAAAACTTTTGTTTTTGTGTCGATCTGTTTTTTTAATGAAATTTTCCCGCTCTCGTTTGAGTGTACGAGCTAGGGATGAGCGAATCGATCCGGACGAACCCGGATTCGATCAGAATTTCATGAAAAATTCGATTCGGATCGAATCCGAATTTCCCCGCGATTCGATCGCTCGAAGTTTTCCTTTCACATCCATTCATTTACATTACAGGCATTCTAAGATGGCGGACGGGACATGTCCAGACATCAACCCCGCGCCAGTGCAAGCTGGGACAGTCACATGCAGCCTATCAGCAGCCAGCAAGCCCGGTGACGTCACAGCGCTATTTAAGTCGGCCATCTTGCTTTTCCTTCCTCATTTCTCTATTGCATTTGTGAGAGACAGAACGCTGTTGTGAGGGAGAGAGGCAGTTAGACAGGCAGGGACAGACAGGGACAGGCTGGAGACAGGCAGGAGACAGACAGAAAGACAGCGAAAAACAGGGAAAGTTAGGAAAAATCGGAGGCAGTCACAGGGAGATTTTTTTTTTTTCATCCAGCCTGAGTGTTTGTTACTGGCTGGCTGACTGGCTTTGTTAGCATTTTCAGGCTGCTTATACTAACTAACTGTGCATATATACTGAACTGATCTTAAGTCTGCTGTGAGGCATCCCATTCTGTGACTACACCAGCCTCTATTTAAGACCATATAACCATTTGCACTTATTCTAATTGAAATTAGGCCTGATAAAGACACTTTTGCTGTGCATATTCTTACTGCTGCCTGTCAGGTGCACTCCTTTTTGGGGCATCCAATTCTGTGACTACAGCAGCCTCTATTTAAGACCATATAACCATTTGCACCTATTATAATTGAAATTAGGCCTGATAAAGACACTTTTGCTGTGCATATTCTTACTGCTGCCTGCCAGGTGCACTCCTTTTTGGGGCATCCCATTCTGTGACTACACCAGCCTCTATTTAAGACCATATAACCATTTGCACCTATTATAAATGAAATTAGGCCTGATAAAGACACTTTTGCTGTGCATAGCACTACTGGTCCCTGCCAGGTGCACTCCTTTTTGGGGCATCCCATTCTGTGACTACAGCAGCCTCTATTTAAGACCATATAACCATTTGCACTTATTCTAATTGAAATTAGGCCTGATAAAGACACTTTTGCTGTGCATATTCTTACTGCTGCCTGCCAGGTGCACTCCTGTTGGGGCATCCCATTCTGTGACTACACCAGCCTCTATTTAAGACCATATAACCATTTGCACCTATTATAATTGAAATTAGGCCTGATAAAGACACTTTGCTGTGCATAGCACTACTGGTCCCTGCCAGGTGCACTCCTGTTGGGGCATCCCATTCTGTGACTACACCAGCCTCTATTTAAGACCATATAACCATTTGCACCTATTATAATTGAAATTAGGCCTGATAAAGACACTTTTGCTGTGCATATTCTTACTGCTGCCTGCCAGGTGCACTCCTTTTTGGGGCATCCCATTCTGTGACTACAGCATCCTCTATTTAAGACCATATAAACATTTGCACTTATTCTAATTGAAATTAGGCCTGATAAAGACACTTTTGCTGTGCATAGCACTACTGGTCCCTGCCAGGTGCACTCCTGTTGGGGCATCCCATTCTGTGACTACACCAGCCTCTATTTAAGACCATATAACCATTTGCACCTATTATAATTGAAATTAGGCCTGATAAAGACACTTTTGCTGTGCATATTCTTACTGCTGCCTGCCAGGTGCACTCCTGTTGGGGCATCCCATTCTGTGACTACACCAGCCTCTATTTAAGACCATATAACCATTTTCACCTATTATAATTGAAATTAGGCCTGATAAAGACACTTTTGCTGTGCATAGCACTACTGGTCCCTGCCAGGTGCACTCCTTTTTGGGGCATCCCATTCTGTGACTACAGCAGCCTCTATTTAAGACCATATAACCATTTGCACTTATTCTAATTGAAATTAGGCCTGATAAAGACACTTTTGCTGTGCATTTTCGTACTGCTGCCTGTCAGGTGCACTCCTGTTGGGGCATCCCATTCTGTGACTACACCAGCCTCTATTTAAGACCATATAACCATTTGCACCTATTATAATTGAAATTAGGCCTGATAAAGACACTTTTGCTGTGCATAGCACTACTGGTCCCTGCCAGGTGCACTCCTGTTGGGGCATCCCATTCTTTGACTACACCAGCCTCTATTTAAGACCATATAACCATTTGCACCTATTATAATTGAAATTAGGCCTGATAAAGACACTTTTGCTGTGCATATTCTTAATGCTGCCTGCCAGGTGCACTCCTTTTTGGGGCATCCCATTCTGTGACTACAGCAGCCTCTATTTAAGTCCATAAAACCATTTGCACTTATTCTAATTGAAATTAGGCCTGATAAAGACACTTTTGCTGTGCATAGCACTACTGGTCCCTGCCAGGTGCACTCCTGTTGGGGCATCCCATTCTGTGACTACAGCAGCCTCTATTTAAGACCATATAACCATTTGCACCTATTATAATTGAAATTAGGCCTGATAAAGACACTTTTGCTGTGCATAGCACTACTGGTCCCTGCCAGGTGCACTCCTTTTTGGGGCATCCCATTCTGTGACTACAGCAGCCTCTATTTAAGACCATATAACCATTTGCACTTATTCGAATTGAAATTAGGCCTGATAAAGACACTTTTGCTGTGCATTTTCGTACTGCTGCCTGCCAGGTGCACTCCTGTTGGGGCATCCCATTCTGTGACTACACCAGCCTCTATTTAAGACCGTATAACCATTTGCACCTATTATAATTGAAATTAGGCCTGATAAAGACACTTTTGCTGTGCATAGCACTACTGGTCCCTGCCAGGTGCACTCCTGTTGGGGCATCCCATTCTTTGACTACACCAGCCTCTATTTAAGACCATATAACCATTTGCACCTATTATAATTGAAATTAGGCCTGATAAAGACACTTTTGCTGTGCATATTCTTAATGCTGCCTGCCAGGTGCACTCCTTTTTGGGGCATCCCATTCTGTGACTACAGCAGCCTCTATTTAAGTCCATAAAACCATTTGCACTTATTCTAATTGAAATTAGGCCTGATAAAGACACTTTTGCTGTGCATAGCACTACTGGTCCCTGCCAGGTGCACTCCTGTTGGGGCATTCCATTCTGTGACTACACCAGCCTCTATTTAAGACCATATAACCATTTGCACCTATTATAATTGAAATTAGGCCTGATAAAGACACTTTTGCTGTGCATATTCTTAATGCTGCCTGCCAGGTGCACTCCTTTTTGGGGCATCCCATTCTGTGACTACACCAGCCTCTATTTAAGTCCATAAAACCATTTGCACCTATTATAATTGAAATTAGGCCTGATAAAGACACTTTTGCTGTGCATAGCACTACTGGTCTCTGCCAGGTGCACTTCTGTTGGGGCATCCCATTCTTTGACTACACCAGCCTCTATTTAAGACCATATAACCATTTGCACCTATTATAATTGAAATTAGGCCTGATAAAGACACTTTTGCTGTGCATATTCTTAATGCTGCCTGCCAGGTGCACTCCTTTTTGGGGCATCCCATTCTGTGACTACAGCAGCCTCTATTTAAGTCCATAAAACCATTTGCACTTATTCTAATTGAAATTAGGCCTGATAAAGACACTTTTGCTGTGCATAGCACTACTGGTCCCTGCCAGGTGCACTCCTGTTGGGGCATCCCATTCTGTGACTACACGAGCCTCTATTTAAGACCATATAACCATTTGCACCTATTATAATTGAAATTAGGCCTGATAAAGACACTTTTGCTGTGCATATTCTTACTGCTGCCTGCCAGGTGCACTCCTGTTGGGGCATCCCATTCTGTGACTACACCAGCCTCTATTTAAGACCATATAACCATTTGCACCTATTATAATTGAAATTAGGCCTGATAAAGACACTTTTACTGTGCATAGCACTACTGGTCCCTGCCAGGTGCACTCCTTTTTGGGGCATCCCATTCTGTGACTACAGCAGCCTCTATTTAAGACCATATAACCATTTGCACTTATTCTAATTGAAATTAGGCCTGATAAAGACACTTTTGCTGTGCATTTTCGTACTGCTGCCTGCCAGGTGCACTCCTGTTGGGGCATCCCATTCTGTGACTACACCAGCCTCTATTTAAGACCATATAACCATTTGCACCTATTATAATTGAAATTAGGCCTGATAAAGACACTTTTGCTGTGCATAGCACTACTGGTCCCTGCCAGGTGCACTCCTGTTGGGGCATCCCATTCTGTGACTACACCAGCCTCTATTTAAGACCATATAACCATTTGCACCTATCATAATTGAAATTAGGCCTGATAAAGACACTTTTGCTGTGCATATTCTTACTGCTGCCTGCCAGGTGCACTCCTGTTGGGGCATCCCATTCTGTGACTACACCAGCCTCTATTTAAGACCATATAACCATTTGCACCTATTATAATTGAAATTAGGCCTGATAAAGACACTTTTGCTGTGCATAGCACTACTGGTCCCTGCCAGGTGCACTCCTTTTTGGGGCATCCCATTCTGTGACTACAGCAGCCTCTATTTAAGACCATATAACCATTTGCACTTATTCTAATTGAAATTAGGCCTGATAAAGACACTTTTGCAGTGCATATTCTTACTGCTGCCTGCCAGGTGCACTCCTGTTGGGGCATCCCATTCTGTGACTACAGCAGCCTCTATTTAAGACCATATAACCATTTGCACTTATTCTAATTGAAATTAGGCCTGATAAAGACACTTTTGCTGTGCATATTCTTACTGCTGCCTGCCAGGTGCACTCCTGTTGGGGCATCCCATTCTGTGACTACACCAGCCTCTATTTAAGACCATATAACCATTTGCACCTATTATAATTGAAATTAGTCCTGATAAAGACACTTTTGCTGTGCATATTCTTACTGCTGCCTGTCAGGTGCACTCCTTTTTGGGGCATCCCATTCTGTGACTACAGCAGCCTCTATTTAAGACCATATAACCATTTGCACTTATTCTAATTGAAATTAGGCCTGATAAAGACACTTTTGCTGTGCATAGCACTACTGGTCCCTGCCAGGTGCACTCCTTTTTGGGGCATCCCATTCTGTGACTACAGCAGCCTCTATTTAAGACCATATAACCATTTGCACTTATTCTAATTGAAATTAGGCCTGATAAAGACACTTTTGCTGTGCATATTCTTACTGCTGCCTGCCAGGTGCACTCCTGTTGGGGCATCCAATTCTGTGACTACAGCAGCCTCTATTTAAGACCATATAACCATTTGCACTTATTCTAATTGAAATTAGGCCTGATAAAGACACTTTTGCTGTGCATATTCTTACTGCTGCCTGCCAGGTGCACTCCTGTTGTGGCATCCCATTCTGTGACTACACCAGCCTCTATTTAAGACCATATAACCATTTGCACCTATTATAATTGAAATTAGGCCTGATAAAGACACTTTTGCTGTGCATAGCACTACTGGTCCCTGCCAGGTGCACTCCTGTTGGGGCATCCCATTCTGTGACTACACCAGCCTCTATTTAAGACCATATAACCATTTGCACTTATTCTACATGAAATTAGGCCTGATAAAGACACTTTTGCTGTGCATAGCACTACTGGTCCCTGCCAGGTGCACTCCTGTTGGGGCATCCCATTCTGTGACTACACCAGCCTCTATTTAAGACCATATAACCATTTGCACCTATTATAATTGAAATTAGGCCTGATAAAGACACTTTTGCTGTGCACTGCACTACTGGTCCCTGCCAGGTGCACTCCTTTTTGGGGCATCCCATTCTGTGACTACAGCATCCTCTATTTAAGACCATATAACCATTTGCACTTATTCTAATTGAAATTAGGCCTGATAAAGACACTTTTGCTGTGCATATTCTTACTGCTGCCTGCCAGGTGCACTCCTGTTGGGGCATCCCATTCTGTGACTACACCAGCCTCTATTTAAGACCATATAACCATTTGCACCTATTATAATTGAAATTAGGCCTGATAAAGACACTTTGCTGTGCATAGCACTACTGGTCCCTGCCAGGTGCACTCCTGTTGGGGCATCCCATTCTGTGACTACACCAGCCTCTATTTAAGACCATATAACCATTTGCACCTATTATAATTGAAATTAGGCCTGATAAAGACACTTTTGCTGTGCATATTCTTACTGCTGCCTGCCAGGTGCACTCCTTTTTGGGGCATCCCATTCTGTGACTACAGCATCCTCTATTTAAGACCATATAAACATTTGCACTTATTCTAATTGAAATTAGGCCTGATAAAGACACTTTTGCTGTGCATAGCACTACTGCTGCCTGCCAGGTGCACTCCTGTTGGGGCATCCCATTCTGTGACTACACCAGCCTCTATTTAAGACCATATAACCATTTGCACCTATTATAATTGAAATTAGGCCTGATAAAGACACTTTTGCTGTGCATAGCACTACTGGTCCCTGCCAGGTGCACTCCTTTTTGGGGCATCCCATTCGGTGACTACAGCAGCCTCTATTTAAGACCATATAACCATTTGCACTTATTCTAATTGAAATTAGGCCTGATAAAGACACTTTTGCTGTGCATATTCTTACTGCTGCCTGCCAGGTGCACTCCTGTTGGGGCATCCCATTCTGTGACTACACCAGCCTCTATTTAAGACCATATAACCATTTGCACCTATTATAATTGAAATTAGTCCTGATAAAGACACTTTTGCTGTGCATATTCTTACTGCTGCCTGTCAGGTGCACTCCTTTTTGGGGCATCCCATTCTGTGACTACAGCAGCCTCTATTTAAGACCATATAACCATTTGCACCTATTCTAATTGAAATTAGGCCTGATAAAGACACTTTTGCTGTGCATAGCACTACTGGTCCCTGCCAGGTGCACTCCTTTTTGGGGCATCCCATTCTGTGACTACAGCAGCCTCTATTTAAGACCATATAACCATTTGCACTTATTCTAATTGAAATTAGGCCTGATAAAGACACTTTTGCTGTGCATAGTCTTACTGCTGCCTGCCAGGTGCACTCCTGTTGGGGCATCCAATTCTGTGACTACAGCAGCCTCTATTTAAGACCATATAACCATTTGCACTTATTCTAATTGAAATTAGGCCTGATAAAGACACTTTTGCTGTGCATATTCTTACTGCTGCCTGCCAGGTACACTCCTGTTGTGGCATCCCATTCTGTGACTACACCAGCCTCTATTTAAGACCATATAACCATTTGCACCTATTATAATTGAAATTAGGCCTGATAAAGACACTTTTGCTGTGCATAGCACTACTGGTCCCTGCCAGGTGCACTCCTGTTGGGGCATCCCATTCTGTGACTACACCAGCCTCTATTTAAGACCATATAACCATTTGCACCTATTATAATTGAAATTAGGCCTGATAAAGACACTTTTGCTGTGCATATTCTTACTGCTGCCTGCCAGGTGCACTCCTTTTTGGGGCATCCCATTCTGTGACTACAGCAGCCTCTATTTAAGACCATATAACCATTTGCACTTATTCTACATGAAATTAGGCCTGATAAAGACACTTTTGCTGTGCATAGCACTACTGGTCCCTGCCAGGTGCACTCCTGTTGGGGCATCCCATTCTGTGACTACACCAGCCTCTATTTAAGACCATATAACCATTTGCACCTATTATAATTGAAATTAGGCCTGATAAAGACACTTTTGCTGTGCACTGCACTACTGGTCCCTGCCAGGTGCACTCCTTTTGGGGCATCCCATTCTGTGACTACAGCAGCCTCTATTTAAGACCATATAACCATTTGCACTTATTCTAATTGAAATTAGGCCTGATAAAGACACTTTTGCTGTGCATATTCTTACTGCTGCCTGCCAGGTGCACTCCTGTTGGGGCATCCCATTCTGTGACTACACCAGCCTCTATTTAAGACCATATAACCATTTGCACCTATTATAATTGAAATTAGGCCTGATAAAGACACTTTGCTGTGCATAGCACTACTGGTCCCTGCCAGGTGCACTCCTGTTGGGGCATCCCATTCTGTGACTACACCAGCCTCTATTTAAGACCATATAACCATTTGCACCTATTATAATTGAAATTAGGCCTGATAAAGACACTTTTGCTGTGCATATTCTTACTGCTGCCTGCCAGGTGCACTCCTTTTTGGGGCATCCCATTCTGTGACTACAGCAGCCTCTATTTAAGACCATATAAACATTTGCACTTATTCTAATTGAAATTAGGCCTGATAAAGACACTTTTGCTGTGCATAGCACTACTGGTCCCTGCCAGGTGCACTCCTGTTGGGGCATCCCATTCTGTGACTACACCAGCCTCTATTTAAGACCATATAACCATTTGCACCTATTATAATTGAAATTAGGCCTGATAAAGACACTTTTGCTGTGCATATTCTTACTGCTGCCTGCCAGGTGCACTCCTGTTGGGGCATCCCATTCTGTGACTACACCAGCCTCTATTTAAGACCATATAACCATTTGCACCTATTATAATTGAAATTAGGCCTGATAAAGACACTTTTGCTGTGCATAGCACTACTGGTCCCTGCCAGGTGCACTCCTTTTTGGGGCATCCCATTCTGTGACTACAGCAGCCTCTATTTAAGACCATATAACCATTTGCACTTATTCTAATTGAAATTAGGCCTGATAAAGAAACTTTTGCTGTGCATATTCTTACTGCTGCCTGCCAGGTGCACTCCTGTTGGGGCATCCCATTCTGTGACTACAGCAGCCTCTATTTAAGACCATATAACCATTTGCACTTATTCTAATTGAAATTAGGCCTGATAAAGACACTTTTGCTGTGCATATATTTTTACTGCTGCCTGCCAGGTGCACTCCTGTTGGGGCATCCCATTCTGTGACTACACCAGCCTCTATTTAAGACCATATAACCATTTGCACCTATTATAATTGAAATTAGTCCTGATAAAGACACTTTTGCTGTGCATATTCTTACTGCTGCCTGTCAGGTGCACTCCTTTTTGGGGCATCCCATTCTGTGACTACAGCAGCCTCTATTTAAGACCATATAACCATTTGCACTTATTCTAATTGAAATTAGGCCTGATAAAGTCACTTTTGCTGTGCATAGCACTACTGGTCCCTGCCAGGTGCACTCCTTTTTGGGGCATCCCATTCTGTGACTACAGCAGCCTCTATTTAAGACCATATAACCATTTGCACTTATTCTAATTGAAATTAGGCCTGATAAAGACACTTTTGCTGTGCATATTCTTACTGCTGCCTGCCAGGTGCACTTCTGTTGTGGCATCCCATTCTGTGACTACACCAGCCTCTATTTAAGACCATATAACCATTTGCACCTATTATAATTGAAATTAGGCCTGATAAAGACACTTTTGCTGTGCATAGCACTATTGGTCCCTGCAAGGTGCACTCCTGTTGGGGCATCCCATTCTGTGACTACACCAGCCTCTATTTAAGACCATATAACCATTTGCACTTATTCTACATGAAATTAGGCCTGATAAAGACACTTTTGCTGTGCATAGCACTACTGGTCCCTGCCAGGTGCACTCCTGTTGGGGCATCCCATTCTGTGACTACACCAGCCTCTATTTAAGACCATATAACCATTTGCACCTATTATAATTGAAATTAGGCCTGATAAAGACACTTTTGCTGTGCACTGCACTACTGGTCCCTGCCAGGTGCACTCCTTTTTGGGGCATCCCATTCTGTGACTACAGCAGCCTCTATTTAAGACCATATAACCATTTGCACTTATTCTAATTGAAATTAGGCCTGATAAAGACACTTTTGCTGTGCATATTCTTACTGCTGCCTGCCAGGTGCACTCCTGTTGGGGCATCCCATTCTGTGACTACACCAGCCTCTATTTAAGACCATATAACCATTTGCACCTATTATAATTGAAATTAGGCCTGATAAAGACACTTTGCTGTGCATAGCACTACTGGTCCCTGCCAGATGCACTCCTGTTGGGGCATCCCATTCTGTGACTACACCAGCCTCTATTTAAGACCATATAACCATTTGCACCTATTATAATTGAAATTAGGCCTGATAAAGACACTTTTGCTGTGCATATTCTTACTGCTGCCTGCCAGGTGCACTCCTTTTTGGGGCATCCCATTCTGTGACTACAGCATCCTCTATTTAAGACCATATAAACATTTGCACTTATTCTAATTGAAATTAGGCCTGATAAAGACACTTTTGCTGTGCATAGCACTACTGGTCCCTGCCAGGTGCACTCCTGTTGGGGCATCCCATTCTTTGACTACACCAGCCTCTATTTAAGACCATATAACCATTTGCACCTATTATAATTGAAATTAGGCCTGATAAAGACACTTTTGCTGTGCATAGTCTTACTGCTGCCTGCCAGGTGCACTCCTGTTGGGGCATCCAATTCTGTGACTACAGCAGCCTCTATTTAAGACCATATAACCATTTGCACCTATTATAATTGAAATTAGGCCTGATAAAGACACTTTGCTGTGCATAGCACTACTGGTCCCTGCCAGGTGCACTCCTGTTGGGGCATCCCATTCTGTGACTACACCAGCCTCTATTTAAGACCATATAACCATTTGCACCTATTATAATTGAAATTAGGCCTGATAAAGACACTTTTGCTGTGCATATTCTTACTGCTGCCTGCCAGGTGCACTCCTTTTTGGGGCATCCCATTCTGTGACTACAGCATCCTCTATTTAAGACCATATAAACATTTGCACTTATTCTAATTGAAATTAGGCCTGATAAAGACACTTTTGCTGTGCATAGCACTACTGGTCCCTGCCAGGTGCACTCCTGTTGGGGCATCCCATTCTTTGACTACACCAGCCTCTATTTAAGACCATATAACCATTTGCACCTATTATAATTGAAATTAGGCCTGATAAAGACACTTTTGCTGTGCATAGTCTTACTGCTGCCTGCCAGGTGCACTCCTGTTGGGGCATCCAATTCTGTGACTACACCAGCCTCTATTTAAGACCATATAACCATTTGCACTTATTCTAATTGAAATTAGGCCTGATAAAGACACTTTTGCTGTGCATATTCTTACTGCTGCCTGCCAGGTACACTCCTGTTGTGGCATCCCATTCTGTGACTACACCAGCCTCTATTTAAGACCATATAACCATTTGCACCTATTATAATTGAAATTAGGCCTGATAAAGACACTTTTGCTGTGCATAGCACTACTGGTCCCTGCCAGGTGCACTCCTGTTGGGGCATCCCATTCTGTGACTACACCAGCCTCTATTTAAGACCATATAACCATTTGCACCTATTATAATTGAAATTAGGCCTGATAAAGACACTTTTGCTGTGCATATTCTTACTGCTGCCTGCCAGGTGCACTCCTTTTTGGGGCATCCCATTCTGTGACTACAGCAGCCTCTATTTAAGACCATATAACCATTTGCACTTATTCTACATGAAATTAGGCCTGATAAAGACACTTTTGCTGTGCATAGCACTACTGGTCCCTGCCAGGTGCACTCCTGTTGGGGCATCCCATTCTGTGACTACACCAGCCTCTATTTAAGACCATATAACCATTTGCACCTATTATAATTGAAATTAGGCCTGATAAAGACACTTTTGCTGTGCACTGCACTACTGGTCCCTGCCAGGTGCACTCCTTTTTGGGGCATCCCATTCTGTGACTACAGCAGCTAGGGATGAGCGAATCGATCCGGACGAACCCGGATTCGATCCGAATTTCAGGAAAAATTCGATTCGGATCGAATCCGAATTTCCCCGCGATTCGATCACTCGAAGTTTTCCTTTAACATCCATTCATTTACATTTACAGGCATTCTAAGATGGCGGACGGGACATGTCTGGACATGTATCCCGCGCCAGTGCAAGCTGGGGCAGTCACATGCAGCCTATCAGCAGCCAGCAAGCCCGGTGACGTCACACAGCGGTATTTAACGGCGGCCATCTTGCTTTTCCTCATTTCTCTATTGCATTCGTGACAGACAGACAGAACGCTGTGTAGCTGAGGCAGTTAGACAGGCTGGAGACAGGGACAGACAGGGACAGGCAGGAGACAGGCAGGAGACAGGCAGGAGACAGACAGGAGACAGACAGAAAGCCAGGGAAAGGTAGGAAAAACGGAGCTGGCTGACAGGGAGATTTTTTTTTTTTCATCCAGCCTTTGTTAGCGTTTTCAGGCTGCTTATAGTAACTAACTGTGCATATATACTGAACTGATCTTAAGTCTGCTGTGAGGCATCCCATTCTGTGACTAAAGCAGCCTCTGTTTAAGACCATATAAGCATTTGCTCTTATCATATTTGAAATTAGGCCTGATAAAGACACTTTTGCTGGCCAAAGCACTACTGGACCCTTCCAGGTCCATTCCTGCCCAGGGCATCCCATTCTGTGACTACAGCAGCCTCTGTTTAAGACCATATAAGCATTTGCTCTTATCATATTTGAAATTAGCCTGATAAAGACACTTTTGCTGGCCAAAGCACTACTGGACCCTGCCAGGTCCATTCCTGCCCAGGGCATCCCATTCTGTGACTAAAGCAGCCTCTGTTTAAGACCATATAAGCATTTGCTCTTATCATATTTGAAATTAGGCCTGATAAAGACACTTTTGCTGGCCAAAGCACTACTGGACCCTGCCAGGTCGATTCCTGTTGGGGCATCCCATTCTGTGACTACAGCAGCCTCTGTTTAAGACCATATAAGCATTTGCTCTTATCATATTTGAAATTAGCCTGATAAAGACACTTTTGCTGGCCAAAGCACTACTGGACCCTGCCAGGTCCATTCCTGCCCAGGGCATCCCATTCTGTGACTAAAGCAGCCTCTGTTTAAGACCATATAAGCATTTGCTCTTATCATATTTGAAATTAGGCCTGATAAAGACACTTTTGCTGGCCAAAGCACTACTGGACCCTGCCAGGTCGATTCCTGCCCAGGGCATCCCATTCTGTGACTAAAGCAGCCTCTGTTTAAGACCATATAAGCATTTGCTCTTATCATATTTGAAATTAGCCTGATAAAGACACTTTTGCTGGCCAAAGCACTACTGGACCCTGCCAGGTCCATTCCTGCCCAGGGCATCCTATTCTGTGACTACAGCAGCCTCTGTTTAAGACCATATAAGCATTTGCTCTTATCCTATTTGAAATTAGGCCTGATAAAGACACTTTTGCTGGCCAAAGCACTACTGGACCCTGCCAGGTCCATTCCTGCCCAGGGCATCCCATTCTGTGACTACAGCAGCCTCTGTTTAAGACCATATAAGCATTTGCTCTTATCATATTTGAAATTAGCCTGATAAAGACACTTTTGCTGGCCAAAGCACTACTGGACCCTGCCAGGTCCATTCCTGCCCAGGGCATCCCATTCTGTGACTAAAGCAGCCTCTGTTTAAGACCATATAAGCATTTGCTCTTATCATATTTGAAATTAGGCCTGATAAAGACACTTTTGCTGGCCAAAGCACTACTGGACCCTGCCAGGTCCATTCCTGCCCAGGGCATCCCATTCTGTGACTACAGCAGCCTCTGTTTAAGACCATATAAGCATTTGCTCTTATCATATTTGAAATTAGGCCTGATAAAGACACTTTTGCTGGCCAAAGCACTACTGGACCCTGCCAGGTCCATTCCTGTTGGGGCATCCCATTCTGTGACTACAGCAGCCTCTGTTTAAGACCATATAAGCATTTGCTCTTATCATATTTGAAATTAGGCCTGATAAAGACACTTTTGCTGGCCAAAGCACTACTGGACCCTGCCAGGTCCATTCCTGTTGGGGCATCCCATTCTGTGACTACAGCAGCCTCTGTTTAAGACCATATAAGCATTTGCTCTTATCATATTTGAAATTAGGCCTGATAAAGACACTTTTGCTGGCCAAAGCACTACTGGACCCTGCCAGGTCCATTCCTGCCCAGGGCATCCCATTCTGTGACTAAAGCAGCCTCTGTTTAAGACCATATAAGCATTTGCTCTTATCATATTTGAAATTAGCCTGATAAAGACACTTTTGCTGGCCAAAGCACTACTGGACCCTGCCAGGTCCATTCCTGCCCGGGGCATCCCATTCTGTGACTAAAGCAGCCTCTGTTTAAGACCATATAAGCATTTGCTCTTATCATATTTGAAATTAGGCCTGATAAAGACACATTTGCTGGCCAAAGCACTACTGGACCCTGCCAGGTCCATTCCTGCCCGGGGCATCCCATTCTGTGACTACAGCAGCCTCTGTTTAAGACCATATAAGCATTTGCTCTTATCATATTTGAAATTAGGCCTGATAAAGACACTTTTGCTGGCCAAAGCACTACTGGACCCTGCCAGGTCCATTCCTGCCCGGGGCATCCCATTCTGTGACTACAGCAGCCTCTGTTTAAGACCATATAAGCATTTGCTCTTATCATATTTGAAATTAGGCCTGATAAAGGCACTTTTGCTGGCCAAAGCACTACTGGACCCTGCCAGGTCCATTCCTGCCCAGGGCATCCCATTCTGTGACTACAGCAGCCTCTGTTTAAGACCATATAAGCATTTGCTCTTATCATATTTGAAATTAGGCCTGATAAAGACACTTTTGCTGGCCAAAGCACTACTGGACCCTGCCAGGTCCATTCCTGCCCAGGGCATCCCATTCTGTGACTACAGCAGCCTCTGTTTAAGACCATATAAGCATTTGCTCTTATCATATTTGAAATTAGCCTGATAAAGACACTTTTGCTGGCCAAAGCACTACTGGACCCTGCCAGGTCCATTCCTGCCCAGGGCATCCCATTCTGTGACTAAAGCAGCCTCTGTTTAAGACCATATAAGCATTTGCTCTTATCATATTTGAAATTAGGCCTGATAAAGACACTTTTGCTGGCCAAAGCACTACTGGACCCTGCCAGGTCCATTCCTGCCCGGGGCATCCCATTCTGTGACTAAAGCAGCCTCTGTTTAAGACCATATAAGCATTTGCTCTTATCATATTTGAAATTAGGCCTGATAAAGACACTTTTGCTGGCCAAAGCACTACTGGACCCTGCCAGGTCCATTCCTGCCCGGGGCATCCCATTCTGTGACTACAGCAGCCTCTGTTTAAGACCATATAAGCATTTGCTCTTATCATATTTGAAATTAGGCCTGATAAAGACACTTTTGCTGGCCAAAGCACTACTGGACCCTGCCAGGTCCATTCCTGCCCGGGGCATCCCATTCTGTGACTACAGCAGCCTCTGTTTAAGACCATATAAGCATTTGCTCTTATCATATTTGAAATTAGGCCTGATAAAGACACTTTTGCTGGCCAAAGCACTACTGGACCCTGCCAGGTCCATTCCTGCCCAGGGCATCCCATTCTGTGACTACAGCAGCCTCTGTTTAAGACCATATAAGCATTTGCTCTTATCATATTTGAAATTAGGCCTGATAAAGACACTTTTGCTGGCCAAAGCACTACTGGACCCTGCCAGGTCCATTCCTGTTGGGGCATCCCATTCTGTGACTACAGCAGCCTCTGTTTAAGACCATATAAGCATTTGCTCTTATCATATTTGAAATTAGCCTGATAAAGACACTTTTGCTGGCCAAAGCACTACTGGACCCTGCCAGGTTCATTCCTGCCCAGGGCATCCCATTCTGTGACTAAAGCAGCCTCTGTTTAAGACCATATAAGCATTTGCTCTTATCATATTTGAAATTAGGCCTGATAAAGACACTTTTGCTGGCCAAAGCACTACTGGACCCTGCCAGGTCGATTCCTGTTGGGGCATCCCATTCTGTGACTACAGCAGCCTCTGTTTAAGACCATATAAGCATTTGCTCTTATCATATTTGAAATTAGCCTGATAAAGACACTTTTGCTGGCCAAAGCACTACTGGACCCTGCCAGGTCCATTCCTGCCCAGGGCATCCCATTCTGTGACTACAGCAGCCTCTGTTTAAGACCATATAAGCATTTGCTCTTATCATATTTGAAATTAGGCCTGATAAAGACACTTTTGCTGGCCAAAGCACTACTGGACCCTGCCAGGTCCATTCCTGCCCAGGGCATCCCATTCTGTGACTACAGCAGCCTCTGTTTAAGACCATATAAGCATTTGCTCTTATCATATTTGAAATTAGCCTGATAAAGACACTTTTGCTGGCCAAAGCACTACTGGACCCTGCCAGGTCCATTCCTGCCCAGGGCATCCCATTCTGTGACTAAAGCAGCCTCTGTTTAAGACCATATAAGCATTTGCTCTTATCATATTTGAAATTAGGCCTGATAAAGACACTTTTGCTGGCCAAAGCACTACTGGACCCTGCCAGGTCCATTCCTGCCCAGGGCATCCCATTCTGTGACTACAGCAGCCTCTGTTTAAGACCATATAAGCATTTGCTCTTATCATATTTGAAATTAGGCCTGATAAAGACACTTTTGCTGGCCAAAGCACTACTGGACCCTGCCAGGTCCATTCCTGCCCAGGGCATCCCATTCTGTGACTAAAGCAGCCTCTGTTTAAGACCATATAAGCATTTGCTCTTATCATATTTGAAATTAGGCCTGATAAAGACACTTTTGCTGGCCAAAGCACTACTGGACCCTGCCAGGTCCATTCCTGTTGGGGCATCCCATTCTGTGACTACAGCAGCCTCTGTTTAAGACCATATAAGCATTTGCTCTTATCATATTTGAAATTAGCCTGATAAAGACACTTTTGCTGGCCAAAGCACTACTGGACCCTGCCAGGTCCATTCCTGCCCAGGGCATCCCATTCTGTGACTAAAGCAGCCTCTGTTTAAGACCATATAAGCATTTGCTCTTATCATATTTGAAATTAGGCCTGATAAAGACACTTTTGCTGGCCAAAGCACTACTGGACCCTGCCAGGTCCATTCCTGCCCGGGGCATCCCATTCTGTGACTAAAGCAGCCTCTGTTTAAGACCATATAAGCATTTGCTCTTATCATATTTGAAATTAGGCCTGATAAAGACACTTTTGCTGGCCAAAGCACTACTGGACCCTGCCAGGTCCATTCCTGCCCGGGGCATCCCATTCTGTGACTACAGCAGCCTCTGTTTAAGACCATATAAGCATTTGCTCTTATCATATTTGAAATTAGGCCTGATAAAGACACTTTTGCTGGCCAAAGCACTACTGGACCCTGCCAGGTCCATTCCTGCCCGGGGCATCCCATTCTGTGACTACAGCAGCCTCTGTTTAAGACCATATAAGCATTTGCTCTTATCATATTTGAAATTAGGCCTGATAAAGACACTTTTGCTGGCCAAAGCACTACTGGACCCTGCCAGGTCCATTCCTGCCCAGGGCATCCCATTCTGTGACTACAGCAGCCTCTGTTTAAGACCATATAAGCATTTGCTCTTATCATATTTGAAATTAGGCCTGATAAAGACACTTTTGCTGGCCAAAGCACTACTGGACCCTGCCAGGTCCATTCCTGCCCAGGGCATCCCATTCTGTGACTACAGCAGCCTCTGTTTAAGACCATATAAGCATTTGCTCTTATCATATTTGAAATTAGGCCTGATAAAGACACTTTTGCTGGCCAAAGCACTACTGGACCCTGCCAGGTCCATTCCTGCCCAGGGCATCCCATTCTGTGACTAAAGCAGCCTCTGTTTAAGACCATATAAGCATTTGCTCTTATCATATTTGAAATTAGGCCTGATAAAGACACTTTTGCTGGCCAAAGCACTACTGGACCCTGCCAGGTCCATTCCTGTTGGGGCATCCCATTCTGTGACTACAGCAGCCTCTGTTTAAGACCATATAAGCATTTGCTCTTATCATATTTGAAATTAGCCTGATAAAGACACTTTTGCTGGCCAAAGCACTACTGGACCCTGCCAGGTCCATTCCTGCCCAGGGCATCCCATTCTGTGACTAAAGCAGCCTCTGTTTAAGACCATATAAGCATTTGCTCTTATCATATTTGAAATTAGGCCTGATAAAGACACTTTTGCTGGCCAAAGCACTACTGGACCCTGCCAGGTCGATTCCTGTTGGGGCATCCCATTCTGTGACTAAAGCAGCCTCTGTTTAAGACCATATAAGCATTTGCTCTTATCATATTTGAAATTAGGCCTGATAAAGACACTTTTGCTGGCCAAAGCACTACTGGACCCTGCCAGGTCGATTCCTGTTGGGGCATCCCATTCTGTGACTACAGCAGCCTCTGTTTAAGACCATATAAGCATTTGCTCTTATCATATTTGAAATTAGCCTGATAAAGACACTTTTGCTGGCCAAAGCACTACTGGACCCTGCCAGGTCCATTCCTGCCCAGGGCATCCCATTCTGTGACTAAAGCAGCCTCTGTTTAAGACCATATAAGCATTTGCTCTTATCATATTTGAAATTAGGCCTGATAAAGACACTTTTGCTGGCCAAAGCACTACTGGAACCTGCCAGGTCCATTCCTGTTGGGGCATCCCATTCTGTGACTACAGCAGCCTCTGTTTAAGACCATATAAGCATTTGCTCTTATCATATTTGAAATTAGCCTGATAAAGACACTTTTGCTGGCCAAAGCACTACTGGACCCTGCCAGGTCCATTCCTGCCCAGGGCATCCCATTCTGTGACTAAAGCAGCCTCTGTTTAAGACCATATAAGCATTTGCTCTTATCATATTTGAAATTAGGCCTGATAAAGACACTTTTGCTGGCCAAAGCACTACTGGACCCTGCCAGGTCCATTCCTGCCCGGGGCATCCCATTCTGTGACTAAAGCAGCCTCTGTTTAAGACCATATAAGCATTTGCTCTTATCATATTTGAAATTAGGCCTGATAAAGACACTTTTGCTGGCCAAAGCACTACTGGACCCTGCCAGGTCCATTCCTGCCCGGGGCATCCCATTCTGTGACTACAGCAGCCTCTGTTTAAGACCATATAAGCATTTGCTCTTATCATATTTGAAATTAGGCCTGATAAAGACACTTTTGCTGGCCAAAGCACTACTGGACCCTGCCAGGTCCATTCCTGCCCGGGGCATCCCATTCTGTGACTACAGCAGCCTCTGTTTAAGACCATATAAGCATTTGCTCTTATCATATTTGAAATTAGGCCTGATAAAGACACTTTTGCTGGCCAAAGCACTACTGGACCCTGCCAGGTCCATTCCTGCCCAGGGCATCCCATTCTGTGACTACAGCAGCCTCTGTTTAAGACCATATAAGCATTTGCTCTTATCATATTTGAAATTAGCCTGATAAAGACACTTTTGCTGGCCAAAGCACTACTGGACCCTGCCAGGTCCATTCCTGCCCAGGGCATCCCATTCTGTGACTAAAGCAGCCTCTGTTTAAGACCATATAAGCATTTGCTCTTATCATATTTGAAATTAGGCCTGATAAAGACACTTTTGCTGGCCAAAGCACTACTGGACCCTGCCAGGTCCATTCCTGTTGGGGCATCCCATTCTGTGACTACAGCAGCCTCTGTTTAAGACCATATAAGCATTTGCTCTTATCATATTTGAAATTAGCCTGATAAAGACACTTTTGCTGGCCAAAGCACTACTGGACCCTGCCAGGTCCATTCCTGCCCAGGGCATCCCATTCTGTGACTAAAGCAGCCTCTGTTTAAGACCATATAAGCATTTGCTCTTATCATATTTGAAATTAGCCTGATAAAGACACTTTTGCTGGCCAAAGCACTACTGGACCCTGCCAGGTCGATTCCTGTTGGGGCATCCCATTCTGTGACTACAGCAGCCTCTGTTTAAGACCATATAAGCATTTGCTCTTATCATATTTATATTATAAGACACTTTTGCTGGGCATAGGCTTACTGCTGCCTGTCAGGTGCACTTCTGTTGAGGCATCCCATTCTGTAACATAGCATACCCCTCTTTATTTACACTAAGCAGCTCTCTTATTTACACTAAGCAGGCCTGTTGGAGGCTGAGTGTTACTGCTCACTTTTGGTGTGCATTATATTCTGTTTCATATAGACCCACCGCTGCCCGGGGTTTTTTTAAATATCACCTACTACCACGCCAGTTAGACTATGTCGGGCAGACAAGTGCCTGGAAGTGAAAAGAGGAGTGGCAGAGGCCAAGATTCCGCAGGCAGAGCTCGCATCAGACTGGGGGCCAGTAGCAGCAGGAGTCACGCTGAGAGACCTAATCTGCCAGTATCTGCTAGCGGTCGGGTCTCCACCAGTAACGCATCTGCCGTGGTAGATTGGTTGACGCGCTCATCAACAACATCATCACAACTTACGTCTGAGACCCCCAGTCTAGGGTCGGTAGGTTCCTCTGACACAACCCTGAGTTGGCATGCCCCGAGAGCAGTCCCTGTCCTCCCATTGCCTCTGGCCTACGCCGTTCCCTCCCCCAGCGACGTATCCTATGCTTTGGGTTCAGCTCCACTCTTTAGTGAGGAGGACCATCAGATAGAGGACAGTCAGCAGCTACTGCCCAGCCAAGAAATGGAGGTGGCTTCTTTAGCTAGGCAGACAAATAGTGATGTGGACAGTGTCGTGGGTGCTGCGAGCGTTCCAGCTCCTGCGCCAGACACTGTTGACGAATCCACGAACATCAGTGACGTACAGCCACAACTCGGTGATGATGATGATGATGACGATGAAGCCGATCGCACTTGGGAGCCGGGTGATGAAGGGGCTTCATCGTCATCATCAGGAGAAGAGGGGTGCAGGTTGCCCCGGAGTCAGCAGCTGAGGCAGCAAGGTGGTAGCAGTCAGCATGGGGGCACAATTCCAAAGGCTGGAGCCGGCCGGGGCCGGGGCCGGGGTAGAGCACCTGCTGTGCGGCAGTCTACCTTATCGGGAGGTAGTGGAGCAGGGGTTCCTGGAGTTGGCAACAGCAGCAGTGAATCAGTGAGGCCAGGGGGTGGGAAAAGTAGCTACTCGGCAGTGTGGCAGTTTTTCCTGAGGCATCCGCAGGAGGGTAACATGGCCACATGCAAGATATGTAGGCAAAAGGTGAAGCGTGGCCAGGGTCCAAATGTTGGCACCACGGCCCTGCGTCAACATATGATGCGTCACCATAAAACGACCTGGGAGAACCGAGGCTCCCAAGGGGTGGTCCAGTCTGCTTCCTCACCAAGTGAGCTCCAATTTCTGCCAGCCAAGGCTCCAGCACCTCAGCCGAAGGCAGCTGTGCGTCATACCCATCCTCTGTCGCTCCTGCTCCTCCTCCTCCAAGTCATGCATCCCGCCAGCAATCCATCAGCGAAGCCATGTCCAAGAGACAGCAGTATGCGCCCACTCATCCTACGGCGCAGAAGCTGAATGTGCTCCTGTCCAAGTTGCTGGTGCTGCAGTCGCTCCCTTTTCAGGTGGTGGAATCTGCACCTTTCAGAGAACTGATGGCTTGTGCCGAGCCGAGGTGGAGAGTCCCAAGCCGTCATTTCTTTGCCAAGAAGGCAGTACCAGCGCTGCACACTTTTGTTGAACAGAAGGTGGGCCAGTCCTTGAGCCTGTCGGTGTGTAGCAAAATACATGGCAGCGCCGACATCTGGAGCTGTAACTACGGTCAGGGGCAGTACATGTCGTTTACGGCCCACTGGGTGAATGTGGTCCCTTTGCAGCAGCAACTTGGACAGGTCACGCCGCTTCGGCCTCCGCGCTCTCTGCCCATTGGGCCTGTGACACCGTGCGACTCGGCCTCCTCATCCTCCGCCATCTCCTCACCCTCCACTGTAGGCTCAAGTCTCAGTGCCCCTCCAGTCTACCATGTGTGCAGGGCACGGAGGTGTCACGCAGTGCTTCACATGGTTTGTCTTGGCGAACGGAGTCACACAGGGGAGGAACTGCTTAAATGTATTCATCAGGAAATCCAAACATGGCTTACTCCGAGAAAACTTAAAATGGGAATCATGGTTACCGACAATGGGAAGAACATTTTGTCTGCGCTGCGCCAAGGAAGCCTGACCCATGCCCCCTGCATGGCTCACGTCTTCAATCTGGTTGTCAAGCGGTTTCTGAAGTGTTCCCCCCATCTGCAGGACATCCTAACAACTTCACGGAAACTTTGCATGCACTTCAGCCACTCCTACACCGCCAAACACACCCTTCTTGAGCTACAGCGTCAGAATGGTATCCCCCAACATAGTCTGATTTGCGATGTTTCCACCCGTTGGAATTCCACCCTTCACATGTTGGACCGATTATATGAACAGAGAAAAGCCATCACGGATTTCCTGATGATCCAAGCAGATAGGGGGACTCCCCTGTGTAACTTCAATGTCAACCAGTGGCAGCTCATACGTGACACCTGCCGTTTGCTCAGGCCCTTTGAGGAAGCCACTTTATTTGTCAGTCGGCAGGATTACGGGATGAACTACGTGATTCCACTGCTTCATGTACTACAGCACATGTTGGAAACCATGGCTGGTCAGGGCACTGGAGACATGGCGTTTACATCTTACGGCCACATGAACCCCGTTGGAGCTGAACTGGAGGAGGAGGAGGAGGAAGAGGAGGAGGAGGAGTTGCCCAGCGAAACACAGTTTAGGCTTGGCGAAATGGCTGGTTTATCTAGTCAGCGGACAGGAGAGGAGGAGCAGGAGCAGCCAGAGGAGCTAGAGGTTTTTGAGGAAGGAGAGACAGAGGACCCGGGCACACCGTGGCAGTATGCAGTGGAGATGGAGACAGGTAGTCCATCCGAGTCACTTGCGCAAATGGCACGAAGCATGCTCACATGCTTGCGTAGTGACCCCAGAATTGTTTCCATCTGTCGGCGGGATGACTTCTGGCTGTCCACCTTATTGGACCCTCGCTTCCGGCACAAAATGGGGGCATTTTTTAAACCCACCGAGAGGGAGGACAAACTCAACTACTACAAAGACATTCTACGTAGGCAGTTGGCCGATGCCTATCTGCGCCATGGTCCATACTCTCGCAGGTCTGACTCGAGGGGACCTCTGCGCTCACCTTCCACTGCCATGGCCGCTGGGGGGGTTGGCAGCAGCAGCAGCAGAAGCTCCATCAGCAGCAGCAGCCTCAGTCTTCAGTCGCTAATGAGTAGCTTTCTACACCCGCATAGTGAGGCTACTCATGAGCAGCAGGAAGACCTGGAGCAGGACCTGAACCAGCAGGTCATGTCATACTTTGACATGACCATGCCAACACACCTTGAGGATCCGCTGGACTTCTGGGCAGCCAAACTTGATTTGTGGCCGCAACTAGCAGAGTTTGCCCTGGAAAAGCTGTCCTGCCCGGCAAGTAGCGTGCCATCTGAGCGGGTGTTTAGTGCGGCGGGGGCCATAGTTACGGCGAGGAGAACTCGTCTGTCAACTAAAAATGTGGAGAGACTCACCTTTGTCAAAATGAATCAGGGATGGATCAGCCAGGATTTCCACCCACCAATGCCTGATGCATGCGACTAGATTCAGCATGGTGCCACGTTTTACACTTTCCAAATGGTGCAAAACATATTTATGTCTTTAGGCCATTTTTTGGGCTCCTGCTGCTGCTGCTGCCAACTCCTGCCAACTCCAGGGTGTGATTCATCCAATTTTTGGGCTCCTGAGGCCAACTCCAGTGTATATTTGGGCTCCTGCTGCTGCTGCTGCCAACTTCTGCCAACTCCAGGGTGTGATTCATCCAATTTTTGGGCTCCTGAGGCCAACTCCAGTGTATATTTGGGCTCCTGCTGCTGCTACTGTCAACTCCTGCCAACTCCAGGGTGTGATTCATCCAATTTTTGGGCTCCTGAGGCCAACTCCAGTGTATATTTGGGCTCCTGCTGCTGCTGCTGCCAACTTCTGCCAACTCCATGGTGTGATTCATCCAATTTTTGGGCTCCTGAGGCCAACTCCAGTGTATATTTGGGCTCCTGCTGCTGCTACTGTCAACTCCTGCCAACTCCAGGGTGTGATTCATCCAATTTTTGGGCTCCTGAAGCCAACTCCAGTGTATATTTGGGCTCCTGCTGCTGCTGGTGTCAACTCCTGCCAACTCCAGGGTGTGATTCATCCAATTTTTGGGCTCCTGAGGCCAACTCCAGTGTATATTTGGGCTCCTGCTGCTGCTGCCAACTTCTGCCAACTCCAGGGTGTGATTCATCCAATTTTTGGGCTCCTGAGGCCAACTCCAGTGTATATTTGGGCTCCTGCTGCTGCTGGTGTCAACTCCTGCCAACTCCAGGGTGTGATTCATCCAATTTTTGGGCTCCTGAGGCCAACTCCAGTGTATATTTGGGCTCCTGCTGCTGCTGCTGCCAACTTCTGCCAACTCCAGGGTGTGATTCATCCAATTTTTGGGCTCCTGAGGCCAACTCCAGTGTATATTTGGGCTCCTGCTGCTGCTGCTGCCAACTTCTGCCAACTCCAGGGTGTGATTCATCCAATTTTTGGGCTCCTGAGGCCAACTCCAGTGTATATTTGGGCTCCTGCTGCTGCTGCTGCCAACTTCTGCCAACTCCAGGGTGTGATTCATCCAATCTTTGGGCTCCTGAGGCCAACTCCAGTGTATATTTGGGCTCCTGCTGCTGCTGCTGCCAACTTCTGCCAACTCCAGGGTGTGATTCATCCAATTTTTGGGCTCCTGAGGCCAACTCCAGTGTATATTTGGGCTCCTGCTGCTGCTACTGTCAACTCCTGCCAACTCCAGGGTGTGATTCATCCAATTTTTGGGCTCCTGAGGCCAACTCCAGTGTATATTTGGGCTCCTGCTGCTGCTGCTGCCAACTTCTGCCAACTCCAGGGTGTGATTCATCCAATTTTTGGGCTCCTGAAGCCAACTCCAGTGTATATTTGGGCTCCTGCTGCTGCTGCTGCCAACTTCTGCCAACTCCAGGGTGTGATTCATCCAATTTTTGGGCTCCTGAAGCCAACTCCAGTGTATATTTGGGCTCCTGCTGCTGCTACTGTCAACTCCTGCCAACTCCAGGGTGTGATTCATCCAATTTTTGGGCTCCTGAGGCCAACTCCAGTGTATATTTGGGCTCCTGCTGCTGCTGCTGCCAACTTCTGCCAACTCCAGGGTGTGATTCATCCAATTTTTGGGCTCCTGAGGCCAACTCCAGTGTATATTTGGGCTCCTGCTGCTGCTACTGTCAACTCCTGCCAACTCCAGGGTGTGATTCATCCAATTTTTGGGCTCCTGAGGCCAACTCCAGTGTATATTTGGGCTCCTGCTGCTGCTGCTGCCAACTTCTGCCAACTCCAGGGTGTGATTCATCCAATTTTTGGGCTCCTGAGGCCAACTCCAGTGTATATTTGGGCTCCTGCTGCTGCTGCTGCCAACTTCTGCCAACTCCAGGGTGTGATTCATCCAATTTTTGGGCTCCTGAGGCCAACTCCAGTGTATATTTGGGCTCCTGCTGCTGCTACTGTCAACTCCTGCCAACTCCAGGGTGTGATTCATCCAATTTTTGGGCTCCTGAGGCCAACTCCAGTGTATATTTGGGCTCCTGCTGCTGCTGCTGCCAACTTCTGCCAACTCCAGGGTGTGATTCATCCAATTTTTGGGCTCCTGAGGCCAACTCCAGTGTATATTTGGGCTCCTGCTGCTGCTACTGTCAACTCCTGCCAACTCCAGGGTGTGATTCATCCAATTTTTGGGCTCCTGAGGCCAACTCCAGTGTATATTTGGGCTCCTGCTGCTGCTGCTGCCAACTTCTGCCAACTCCAGGGTGTGATTCATCCAATTTTTGGGCTCCTGAAGCCAACTCCAGTGTATATTTGGGCTCCTGCTGCTGCTGGTGTCAACTCCTGCCAACTCCAGGGTGTGATTCATCCAATTTTTGGGCTCCTGAAGCCAACTCCAGTGTATATTTGGGCTCCTGCTGCTGCTACTGTCAACTCCTGCCAACTCCAGGGTGTGATTCATCCAATTTTTGGGCTCCTGAGGCCAACTCCAGTGTATATTTGGGCTCCTGCTGCTGCTACTGTCAACTCCTGCCAACTCCAGGGTGTGATTCATCCAATTTTTGGGCTCCTGAGGCCAACTCCAGTGTATATTTGGGCTCCTGCTGCTGCTGCTGCCAACTTCTGCCAACTCCAGGGTGTGATTCATCCAATTTTTGGGCTCCTGAGGCCAACTCCAGTGTATATTTGGGCTCCTGCTGCTGCTGCTGCCAACTTCTGCCAACTCCAGGGTGTGATTCATCCAATTTTTGGGCTCCTGAGGCCAACTCCAGTGTATATTTGGGCTCCTGCTGCTGCTACTGTCAACTCCTGCCAACTCCAGGGTGTGATTCATCCAATTTTTGGGCTCCTGAGGCCAACTCCAGTGTATATTTGGGCTCCTGCTGCTGCTGCTGCCAACTTCTGCCAACTCCAGGGTGTGATTCATCCAATTTTTGGGCTCCTGAGGCCAACTCCAGTGTATATTTGGGCTCCTGCTGCTGCTACTGTCAACTCCTGCCAACTCCAGGGTGTGATTCATCCAATTTTTGGGCTCCTGAGGCCAACTCCAGTGTATATTTGGGCTCCTGCTGCTGCTGCTGCCAACTTCTGCCAACTCCAGGGTGTGATTCATCCAATTTTTGGGCTCCTGAAGCCAACTCCAGTGTATATTTGGGCTCCTGCTGCTGCTGGTGTCAACTCCTGCCAACTCCAGGGTGTGATTCATCCAATTTTTGGGCTCCTGAAGCCAACTCCAGTGTATATTTGGGCTCCTGCTGCTGCTACTGTCAACTCCTGCCAACTCCAGGGTGTGATTCATCCAATTTTTGGGCTCCTGAGGCCAACTCCAGTGTATATTTGGGCTCCTGCTGCTGCTGCTGCCAACTTCTGCCAACTCCAGGGTGTGATTCATCCAATTTTTGGGCTCCTGAGGCCAACTCCAGTGTATATTTGGGCTCCTGCTGCTGCTACTGTCAACTCCTGCCAACTCCAGGGTGTGATTCATCCAATTTTTGGGCTCCTGAGGCCAACTCCAGTGTATATTTGGGCTCCTGCTGCTGCTGCTGCCAACTTCTGCCAACTCCAGGGTGTGATTCATCCAATTTTTGGGCTCCTGAGGCCAACTCCAGTGTATATTTGGGCTCCTGCTGCTGCTACTGTCAACTCCTGCCAACTCCAGGGTGTGATTCATCCAATTTTTGGGCTCCTGAAGCCAACTCCAGTGTATATTTGGGCTCCTGCTGCTGCTGCTGCTGCCAACTTCTGCCAACTCCAGGGTGTGATTCATCCAATTTTTGGGCTCCTGAGGCCAACTCCAGTGTATATTTGGGCTCCTTCTGCCCCTCATAGTGATGCCACTTCAACTCTCTGCAATTGTGCCGCTCTGCGATTCTATTAGCGATGCCTCTGATCTGCATGTGATATTTCTTCAAAGTATTATTTAACTAACCCAGCACGCATCCTGTGCGTGTTACAGCAAGGCTGAATGGTTTACAACCCTATTGAGGCTGTAGGAGGCTCAGAAATAGCCGTTTTTAATAGCGATTCGTCGCGAATTTATTCGGGTCGAAACGATTTTTGTCGGAAAATTCGGCGAATCAGTCGAATCGAATTTTTCAAAAGTTCGCTCATCTCTAACAGCAGCCTCTATTTAAGACCATATAACCATTTGCACTTATTCTAATTGAAATTAGGCCTGATAAAGACACTTTTGCTGTGCATATTCTTACTGCTGCCTGCCAGGTGCACTCCTGTTGGGGCATCCCATTCTGTGACTACACCAGCCTCTATTTAAGACCATATAACCATTTGCACCTATTATAATTGAAATTAGGCCTGATAAAGACACTTTGCTGTGCATAGCACTACTGGTCCCTGCCAGGTGCACTCCTGTTGGGGCATCCCATTCTGTGACTACACCAGCCTCTATTTAAGACCATATAACCATTTGCACCTATTATAATTGAAATTAGGCCTGATAAAGACACTTTTGCTGTGCATATTCTTACTGCTGCCTGCCAGGTGCACTCCTTTTTGGGGCATCCCATTCTGTGACTACAGCAGCCTCTATTTAAGACCATATAAACATTTGCACTTATTCTAATTGAAATTAGGCCTGATAAAGACACTTTTGCTGTGCATAGCACTACTGGTCCCTGCCAGGTGCACTCCTGTTGGGGCATCCCATTCTGTGACTACACCAGCCTCTATTTAAGACCATATAACCATTTGCACCTATTATAATTGAAATTAGGCCTGATAAAGACACTTTTGCTGTGCATATTCTTACTGCTGCCTGCCAGGTGCACTCCTGTTGGGGCATCCCATTCTGTGACTACACCAGCCTCTATTTAAGACCATATAACCATTTGCACCTATTATAATTGAAATTAGGCCTGATAAAGACACTTTTGCTGTGCATAGCACTACTGGTCCCTGCCAGGTGCACTCCTTTTTGGGGCATCCCATTCTGTGACTACAGCAGCCTCTATTTAAGACCATATAACCATTTGCACTCATTCTAATTGAAATTAGGCCTGATAAAGAAACTTTTGCTGTGCATATTCTTACTGCTGCCTGCCAGGTGCACTCCTGTTGGGGCATCCCATTCTGTGACTACAGCAGCCTCTATTTAAGACCATATAACCATTTGCACTTATTCTAATTGAAATTAGGCCTGATAAAGACACTTTTGCTGTGCATATATTTTTACTGCTGCCTGCCAGGTGCACTCCTGTTGGGGCATCCCATTCTGTGACTACACCAGCCTCTATTTAAGACCATATAACCATTTGCACCTATTATAATTGAAATTAGTCCTGATAAAGACACTTTTGCTGTGCATATTCTTACTGCTGCCTGTCAGGTGCACTCCTTTTTGGGGCATCCCATTCTGTGACTACAGCAGCCTCTATTTAAGACCATATAACCATTTGCACTTATTCTAATTGAAATTAGGCCTGATAAAGTCACTTTTGCTGTGCATAGCACTACTGGTCCCTGCCAGGTGCACTCCTTTTTGGGGCATCCCATTCTGTGACTACAGCAGCCTCTATTTAAGACCATATAACCATTTGCACTTATTCTAATTGAAATTAGGCCTGATAAAGACACTTTTGCTGTGCATATTCTTACTGCTGCCTGCCAGGTGCACTCCTGTTGTGGCATCCCATTCTGTGACTACACCAGCCTCTATTTAAGACCATATAACCATTTGCACCTATTATAATTGAAATTAGGCCTGATAAAGACACTTTTGCTGTGCATAGCACTATTGGTCCCGGCCAGGTGCACTCCTGTTGGGGCATCCCATTCTGTGACTACACCAGCCTCTATTTAAGACCATATAACCATTTGCACTTATTCTACATGAAATTAGGCCTGATAAAGACACTTTTGCTGTGCATAGCACTACTGGTCCCTGCCAGGTGCACTCCTGTTGGGGCATCCCATTCTGTGACTACACCAGCCTCTATTTAAGACCATATAACCATTTGCACCTATTATAATTGAAATTAGGCCTGATAAAGACACTTTTGCTGTGCATATTCTTACTGCTGCCTGCCAGGTGCACTCCTTTTTGGGGCATCCCATTCTGTGACTACAGCATCCTCTATTTAAGACCATATAAACATTTGCACTTATTCTAATTGAAATTAGGCCTGATAAAGACACTTTTGCTGTGCATAGCACTACTGGTCCCTGCCAGGTGCACTCCTGTTGGGGCATCCCATTCTTTGACTACACCAGCCTCTATTTAAGACCATATAACCATTTGCACCTATTATAATTGAAATTAGGCCTGATAAAGACACTTTTGCTGTGCATAGCACTACTGGTCCCTGCCAGGTGCACTCCTGTTGGGGCATCCCATTCTGTGACTACACCAGCCTCTATTTAAGACCATATAACCATTTGCACCTATTATAATTGAAATTAGGCCTGATAAAGACACTTTTGCTGTGCATATTCTTACTGCTGCCTGCCAGGTGCACTCCTGTTGGGGCATCCCATTCTGTGACTACACCAGCCTCTATTTAAGACCATATAACCATTTGCACCTATTATAATTGAAATTAGGCCTGATAAAGACACTTTTGCTGTGCATAGCACTACTGGTCCCTGCCAGGTGCACTCCTGTTGGGGCATCCCATTCTGTGACTACACCAGCCTCTATTTAAGACCATATAACCATTTGCACCTATTATAATTGAAATTAGGCCTGATAAAGACACTTTTGCTGTGCATATTCTTACTGCTGCCTGCCAGGTGCACTCCTTTTTGGGGCATCCCATTCTGTGACTACAGCAGCCTCTATTTAAGACCATATAACCATTTGCACTTATTCTACATGAAATTAGGCCTGATAAAGACACTTTTGCTGTGCATAGCACTACTGGTCCCTGCCAGGTGCACTCCTGTTGGGGCATCCCATTCTGTGACTACACCAGCCTCTATTTAAGACCATATAACCATTTGCACCTATTATAATTGAAATTAGGCCTGATAAAGACACTTTTGCTGTGCACTGCACTACTGGTCCCTGCCAGGTGCACTCCTTTTTGGGGCATCCCATTCTGTGACTACAGCAGCCTCTATTTAAGACCATATAACCATTTGCACTTATTCTAATTGAAATTAGGCCTGATAAAGACACTTTTGCTGTGCATATTCTTACTGCTGCCTGCCAGGTGCACTCCTGTTGGGGCATCCCATTCTGTGACTACACCAGCCTCTATTTAAGACCATATAACCATTTGCACCTATTATAATTGAAATTAGGCCTGATAAAGACACTTTGCTGTGCATAGCAATACTGGTCCCTGCCAGGTGCACTCCTGTTGGGGCATCACATTATGTGACTACACCAGCCTTTATTTAAGACCATATAACCATTTGCACCTATTATAATTGAAATTAGGCCTGATAAAGACACTTTTGCTGTGCATATTCTTACTGCTGCCTGCCAGGTGCACTCCTTTTTGGGGCATCCCATTCTGTGACTACAGCATCCTCTATTTAAGACCATATAAACATTTGCACTTATTCTAATTGAAATTAGGCCTGATAAAGACACTTCTGCTGTGCATATTCTTACTGCTGCCTGCCAGGTGCACTCCTGTTGGGGCATCCCATTCTGTGACTACACCAGCCTCTATTTAAGACCATATAACCATTTGCACCTATTATAATTGAAATTAGGCCTGATAAAGACACTTTTGCTGTGCATAGCACTACTGGTCCCTGCCAGGTGCACTCCTTTTTGGGGCATCCCATTCTGTGACTACAGCAGCCTCTATTTAAGACCATATAACCATTTGCACTTATTCTAATTGAAATTAGGCCTGATAAAGACACTTTTGCTGTGCATTTTCGTACTGCTGCCTGCCAGGTGCACTCCTGTTGGGGCATCCCATTCTGTGACTACACCAGCCTCTATTTAAGACCATATAACCATTTGCACCTATTATAATTGAAATTAGGCCTGATAAAGACACTTTTGCTGTGCATAGCACTACTGGTCCCTGCCAGGTGCACTCCTGTTGGGGCATCCCATTCTTTGACTACACCAGCCTCTATTTAAGACCATATAACCATTTGCACCTATTATAATTGAAATTAGGCCTGATGAAGACACTTTTGCTGTGCATATTCTTAATGCTGCCTGCCAGGTGCACTCCTTTTTGGGGCATCCCATTCTGTGACTACAGCAGCCTCTATTTAAGTCCATAAAACCATTTGCACTTATTCTAATTGAAATTAGGCCTGATAAAGACACTTTTGCTGTGCATAGCACTACTGGTCCCTGCCAGGTGCACTCCTGTTGGGGCATCCCATTCTGTGACTACACCAGCCTCTATTTAAGACCATATAACCATTTGCACCTATTATAATTGAAATTAGGCCTGATAAAGACACTTTTGCTGTGCATATTCTTACTGCTGCCTGCCAGGTGCACTCCTGTTGGGGCATCCCATTCTGTGACTACACCAGCCTCTATTTAAGACCATATAACCATTTGCACCTATTATAATTGAAATTAGGCCTGATAAAGACACTTTTGCTGTGCATAGCACTACTGGTCCCTGCCAGGTGCACTCCTTTTTGGGGCATCCCATTCTGTGACTACAGCAGCCTCTATTTAAGACCATATAACCATTTGCACTTATTCTAATTGAAATTAGGCCTGATAAAGACACTTTTGCTGTGCATTTTCGTACTGCTGCCTGCCAGGTGCACTCCTGTTGGGGCATCCCATTCTGTGACTACACCAGCCTCTATTTAAGACCATATAACCATTTGCACCTATTATAATTGAAATTAGGCCTGATAAAGACACTTTTGCTGTGCATAGCACTACTGGTCCCTGCCAGGTGCACTCCTGTTGGGGCATCCCATTCTTTGACTACACCAGCCTCTATTTAAGACCATATAACCATTTGCACCTATTATAATTGAAATTAGGCCTGATAAAGACACTTTTGCTGTGCATATTCTTAATGCTGCCTGCCAGGTGCACTCCTTTTTGGGGCATCCCATTCTTTGACTACAGCAGCCTCTATTTAAGTCCATAAAACCATTTGCACTTATTCTAATTGAAATTAGGCCTGATAAAGACACTTTTGCTGTGCATAGCAATACTGGTCCCTGCCAGGTGCACTCCTGTTGGGGCATCCCATTCTGTGACTACACCAGCCTCTATTTAAGACCATATAACCATTTGCACCTATTATAATTGAAATTAGGCCTGATAAAGACACTTTTGCTGTGCATATTCTTACTGCTGCCTGCCAGGTGCACTCCTGTTGGGGCATCCCATTCTGTGACTACATCAGCCTCTATTTAAGACCATATAACCATTTGCACCTATTATAATTGAAATTAGGCCTGATAAAGACACTTTTGCTGTGCATAGCACTACTGGTCCCTGCCAGGTGCACTCCTTTTTGGGGCATCCCATTCTGTGACTACAGCAGCCTCTATTTAAGACCATATAACCATTTGCACTTATTCTAATTGAAATTAGGCCTGATAAAGACACTTTTGCTGTGCATATTCTTACTGCTGCCTGCCAGGTGCACTCCTGTTGGGGCATCCCATTCTGTGACTACACCAGCCTCTATTTAAGACCATATAACCATTTGCACCTATTATAATTGAAATTAGTCCTGATAAAGACACTTTTGCTGTGCATATTCTTACTGCTGCCTGTCAGGTGCACTCCTTTTTGGGGCATCCCATTCTGTGACTACAGCAGCCTCTATTTAAGACCATATAACCATTTGCACTTATTCTAATTGAAATTAGGCCTGATAAAGACACTTTTGCTGTTCATAGCACTACTGGTCCCTGCCAGGTGCACTCCTGTTGGGGCATCCCATTCTGTGACTACACCAGCCTCTATTTAAGACCATATAACCATTTGCACCTATTATAATTGAAATTAGGCCTGATAAAGACACTTTTGCTGTGCATATTCTTACTGCTGCCTGCCAGGTGCACTCCTTTTTGGGGCATCCCATTCTGTGACTACAGCAGCCTCTATTTAAGACCATATAACCATTTGCACTTATTCTAATTGAAATTAGGCCTGATAAAGACACTTTTGCTGTGCATAGCACTACTGGTCCCTGCCAGGTGCTCTCCTGTTGGGGCATCCCATTCTGTGACTACACCAGCCTCTATTTAAGACCATATAACCATTTGCACCTATTATAATTGAAATTAGGCCTGATAAAGACACTTTTGCTGTGCATAGCACTACTGGTCCCTGCCAGGTGCACTCCTTTTTGGGGCATCCCATTCTGTGACTACAGCAGCCTCTATTTAAGACCATATAACCATTTGCACTTATTCTAATTGAAATTAGGCCTGATAAAGACACTTTTGCTGTGCATATTCTTACTGCTGCCTGCCATGTGCACTCCTGTTGGGGCATCCCATTCTGTGACTACACCAGCCTCTATTTAAGACCATATAACCATTTGCACTTATTCTAATTGAATTTAGGCCTGATAAAGACACTTTTGCTGTGCATAGCACTACTGGTCCCTGCCAGGTGCACTCCTGTTGGGGCATCCCATTCTGTGACTACACCAGCCTCTATTTAAGACCATATAACCATTTGCACCTATTATAATTGAAATTAGGCCTGATAAAGACACTTTTGCTGTGTATATTCTTACTGCTGCCTGCCAGGTGCACTCCTGTTGGGGCATCCCATTCTGTGACTACACCAGCCTCTATTTAAGACCATATAACCATTTGCACCTATTATAATTGAAATTAGGCCTGATAAAGACACTTTTGCTGTGCATAGCACTACTGGTCCCTGCCAGGTGCACTCCTTTTTGGGGCATCCCATTCTGTGACTACAGCAGCCTCTATTTAAGACCATATAACCATTTGCACTTATTCTAATTGAAATTAGGCCTGATAAAGACACTTTTGCTGTGCATATTCTTACTGCTGCCTGCCAGGTGCACTCCTGTTGGGGCATCCCATTCTGTGACTACGCCAGCCTCTATTTAAGACCATATAACCATTTGCACCTATTATAATTGAAATTAGGCCTGATAAAGACACTTTTTCTGTGCATAGCACTACTGGTCCCTGCCAGGTGCACTCCTGTTGGGGCATCCCATTCTGTGACTACACCAGCCTCTATTTAAGACCATATAACCATTTGCACTTATTCTAATTGAAATTAGGCCTGATAAAGACACTTTTGCTGTGCATAGCACTACTGGTCCCTGCCAGGTGCACTCCTTTTTGGGGCATCCCATTCTGTGACTACAGCAGCCTCTATTTAAGACCATATAACCATTTGCACTTATTCTAATTGAAATTAGGCCTGATAAAGACACTTTTGCTGTGCATATTCTTACTGCTGCCTGCCAGGTGCACTCCTGTTGGGGCATCCCATTCTGTGACTACACCAGCCTCTATTTAAGAACATAACCATTTGCACTTATTCTAATTGAAAATAGGCCTGATAAAGACACTTTTGCTGTGCATGCTACTACTGGTCCCAGGTGCACTCCTGTTGTGGCATCCCATTCTGTGACTACACCAGCCTCTATCTAAGACCATATAACCATTTGCACTTATTCTAATTGAAATTAGGCCTGATAAAGACACTTTTGCTGTGCATAGTAAAACTGCTCACAGGTGCACTGCTGGCTGTTGGGGCATCCCATTCTGTAACATAGCATACCCCTCTTTATTTACACTAAGCAGCTCTCTTATTTACACTAAGCAGGCCTGTTGGAGGCTGAGTGTTACTGCTCACTTTTGGTGTGCATTATATTCTGTTTCATATAGACCCACCGCTGCCCGGGGGTTCTTAAAATATCATCTACTACCACGCCAGTTAGACTATGTCGGGCAGACAAGTGCCTGGAAGTGAAAAGAGGAGTGGCAGAGGCCAAGATTCCGCAGGCAGAGCTCGCATCCGACTGGGGGCCAGTAGCAGCAGGAGTCACGCTGAGAGACCTAATCTGCCAGTATCTGCTAGCGGTCGGGTCTCCACCAGTAACGCATCTGCCGTGGTAGATTGGTTGACGTGCTCATCAACAACATCATCACAACTTACGTCTGAGACCCCCAGTCTAGGGTCGGTAGGTTCCTCTGACACAACCCTGAGTTGGCATGCCCCGAGAGCAGTCCCTGTCCTCCCATTGCCTCTGTCCTACGCCGTTCCCTCCCCCAGCGACGTATCCTATGCTTTGGGTTCAGCTCCACTCTTTAGTGAGGAGGACGATCAGATACAGGAGGACAGTCAGCAGCTACTGCCCAGCCAAGAAATGGAGGTGGCTTCTTTAGCTAGGCAGACAAATAGTGATGTGGACAGTGTCGTGGGTGCTGCGAGCGTTCCAGCTCCTGCGCCAGACACTGTTGAAGAATCCACGAACATCAGTGACGTACAGCCACAACTCGGTGATAATGATGATGACGATGAAGCCGATCGCACTTGGGAGCCGGGTGATGAAGGGCTTCATCATCATCATCAGGAGAAGAGGGGCGCAGGTTGCCCCGGAGTCAGCAGATGAGGCAGCAAGGTGGTAGCAGTCAGCATGGGGGCACAATTCCAAAGGCTGGAGCCGGCCGGGGCCGGGGCCGGGGTAGAGCACCTGCTGTGCGGCAGTCTACCTTATCGGGAGGTAGTGGAGCAGGGGTTCCTGGAGTTGGCAACAGCAGCAGTGAATCAGTGAGGCCAGGGGGTGGGAAAAGTAGCTACTCGGCAGTGTGGCAGTTTTTCCTGAAGCATCCGCAGGAGGGTGACATGGCCACATGCAAGATATGTAGGCAAAAGGTGAAGCGTGGCCAGGGTCCAAATGTTGGCACCACGGCCCTGCGTCAACATATGATGCCTCACCATAAAGCGACCTGGGAGAACCGAGGCTCCCAAGGGGTGGTCCAGTCTGCTTCCTCACCAAGTGAGCTCCCAATTTCTGCCAGCCAAGGCTCCAGCACCTCAGCCGAAGGCAGCTGTGCGTCATACCCATCCTCTGTCGCTCCTGCTCCTCCTCCTCCTCCTCCAAGTCATGCATCCCGCCAGGAAATCCATCAGCGAAGCCATGTCCAAGAGACAGCAGTATGCGCCCACTCATCCTACGGCGCAAAAGCTAAATGTGCTCCTGTCCAAGTTGCTGGTGCTGCAGTCGCTCCCTTTTCAGGTGGTGGAATCTGCACTTTTCAAAGAACTGATGGCTTGTGCAGAGCCGAGGTGGAGAGTCCCAAGCCGTCATTTCTTTGCCAAGAAGGCAGTACCAGCGCTGCACACTTTTGTTGAACAGAAGGTGGGTCAGTCCTTGAGCCTGTCGGTGTGTAGCAAAGTGCATGGCAGCGCCGACATCTGGAGTTGTAACTACGGTCAGGGACAGTACATGTCGTTTACGGCCCACTGGGTGAATGTGGTCCCTTTGCAGCAGCAACTTGGACAGGTCACGCCGCTTCGGCCTCCGCGCTCCCTGCCCGTTGGGCCTGTGACACCGTGCTACTCGGCCTCCTCATCCTCCGCCATCTCCTCACCCTCCACGGTAGGCTCAAGTCTCAGTGCCCCTCCAGTCTACCATGTGTGCAGGGCACGGAGGTGTCACGCAGTGCTTCACATGGTTTGTCTTGGCGAACGGAGTCACACAGGGGAGGAACTGCTTAAATGTATTCATCAGGAAATCCAAACATGGCTTACTCCAAGAAATCTTAAAATGGGAATCATGGTTACCGACAATGGGAAGAACATTTTGTCTGCGCTGCGCCAAGGAAGCCTGACCCATGCCCCCTGCATGGCTCACGTCTTCAATCTGGTTGTCAAGCGGTTTCTGAAGTGTTCCCCCCATCTGCAAGACATCCTAACAACTTCAAGGAAACTTTGCATGCACTTCAGCCACTCATACACCGCCAAACACACCCTTCTTGAGCTACAGCGTCAGAATGGTATCCCCCAACATAGTCTGATTTGCGATGTTTCCACCCGTTGGAATTCCACCCTTCACATGTTGGACCGATTATATGAACAGAGAAAAGCCATCACGGATTTCCTGATGATCCAAGCAGATAGGGGGACTCCCCTGTGTAACTTCAATGTCAACCAGTGGCAGCTCATACGTGACACCTGTCGTTTGCTCAGGTCCTTTGAGGAAGCCACTTTATTTGTCTGTCGGCAGGATTACGGGATGAACGACGTGATTCCACTGCTTCATGTACTACAGCACATGTTAGGAAACCATGGCTGGTCAGGGCACTGGTGACATGGCGTTTACATCTTACGGCCACATGAACCCCGTTGGAGCTGAACTGGAGGAGGAGGAGGAAGAGGAGGAGGAGGAGTTGCCCAGCGAAACACAGTTTAGGCTTGGCGAAATGGCTGGTTTATCTAGTCAGCGGACAGGAGAGGAGGAGCAGGAGCAGCCAGAGGAGCTAGAGGTTTTTGAGGAAGGCGAGACAGGGCACACCGTGGCAGTATGCAGTGGAGATGGAGACAGGTAGTCCATCTGAGTCACTTGCGCAAATGGCACGAAGCATGCTCACGTGCTTGCGTAGTGACCCCAGAATTGTTTCCATCTGTCGGCGGGATGACTTCTGGCTGTCCACCTTATTGGACCCTCGCTTCCGGCACAAAATGGGGGCATTTTTTAAACCCACCGAGAGGGAGGACAAACTGAACTACTACAAAGACATTCTACGTAGGCAGTTGGCCGATGCCTATCTGCGCCATGGTCCATACTCTCGCAGGTCTGACTCGAGGAGACCTCTGCGCTCACCTTCCACTGCCATGGCCGCTGGGGGGGTTGGCAGGAGCAGCAGCAGCAGCTCCATCAGCAGCAGCAGCCTCAGTCTTCAGTTGCTAATGAGTAGCTTTCTACACCCGCATAGTGAGGCTACTCATGAGCAGCAGGAAGACCTGGAGCAGGACCTGAACCAGCAGGTCATGTCATACTTTGACATGACCATGCCAACACACCTTGAGGATCCGCTGGACTTCTGGGCAGCCAAACTTGATTTGTGGCCGCAACTAGCAGAGTTTGCCCTGGAAAAGCTGTCCTGCCCGACAAGTAGCGTGCCATCTGAACGGGTGTTTAGTGCGGCGGGGGCCATAGTTACGGCGAGGAGAACTCGTCTGTCAACTAAAAATGTGGAGAGACTCACCTTTGTCAAAATGAATCAGGGATGGATCAGCCAGGATTTCCACCCACCAATGCCTGATGCATGCGACTAGATTCAGCATGGTGCCACGTTTTACACTTTCCAAATGGTGCAAAACATATTTATGTCTTTAGGCCAATTTTTGGGCTCCTGCTGATGTAAACTCCAGGGTGTGAATCATCCAACTTTTGGGCTCCTGAAGCCAACCCCAGTGTCTCTTTAAAGTAATGTTTGGGCTCCTGCTGCTGCTGCCAACTCCAGGGTGTGATTCATCCAATTTTTGGGCTCCTGAAGCCAACCCCAGTGTCTCTTTAAAGTAATGTTTGGGCTGCTCCTGCTGCTGCTGCCGACTCCAGGGTGTGATTCATCCAATTTTTGGGCTCCTGAAGCCAACCCCAGTGTCTCTTTAAAGTAATATTTGGGCTCCTGCTGCTGCTGCTGCCAACTCCAGGGTGTGATTCATCCAATTTTTGGCCTCCTGAAGCCAACCCCAGTGTCTCTTTAAAGTAATATTTGGGCTGCTCCTGCTGCTGCTGCCAACTCCAGGGTGTGATTCATCCAATTTTTGGGCTCCTGAAGCCAACCCCATTGTCTCTTTAAAGTAATATTTGGGCTCCTGCTGCTGCTGCTGCCAACTCCAGGGTGTGATTCATCCAATTTTGGGCTCCTGAAGCCAACCCCAGTGTCTCTTTAAAGTAATATTTGGGCTGCTACTGCTGCTGCTGCCAACTCCAGGGTGTGATTCATCCAATTTATGGGCTCCTGAAGCCAACCCCAGTGTCTCTTTAAAGTAATGTTTGGGCTGCTCCTGCTGCTGCTGCCAACTCCAGGGTGTGATTCATCCAATTTTTGGGCTCCTGAAGCCAACTCCAGTGTATATTTGGGCTCCTGCTGCTGCTGCTGCTGCTGCCAACTCCAGGGTGTGATTCATCCAATTTTTGGGCTCCTGAAGCCAACTCCAGTGTCTCTATAAAGTAATGTTTGGGCTCCTGCTGCTGCTGCTGCCAACTCCAGGGTGTGATTCGTCCAAGTTTTGGGCTCCTGAAGCCAACTCCAGTGTCTCTTTAAAGTAATGTTTGGGCTCCTGCTGCTGCTGCTGCCAACTCCAGGGTGTGATTCATCCAATTTTTGGCCTCCTGAAGCCAACCCCAGTGTCTCTTTAAAGTAATATTTGGGCTGCTACTGCTGCTGCTGCCAACTCCAGGGTGTGATTCATCCAATTTTTGGGCTCCTGAAGCCAACCCCAGTGTCTCTTTAAAGTAATGTTTGGACTGCTCCTGCTGCTGCTGCCAACTCCAGGGTGTGATTCATCCAATTTTTGGCCTCCTGAAGCCAACCCCAGTGTCTCTTTAAAGTAATATTTGGGCTCCTGCTGCTGCTGCTGCCAACTCCAGGGTGTGATTCATCCAATTGTTGGCCTCCTGAAGCCAACCCCAGTGTCTCTTTAAAGCAATATTTATGCCCCTGCTGCTGCTGCTGCCAACTCCAGGGTGTGATTCATCCAATTTTTGGGCTCCTGAAGCCAACTCCAGTGTCTCTTTAAAGTAATGTTTGGGCTCCTGCTGCTGCTGCTGCTGCTGCCAACTCCAGGGTGTGATTCGTCCAATTTTTGGGCTCCTGAAGCCAACCCCAGGGTCTCTTTAAAGTAATATTTGGTCTCCTGCTGCTGCTGCTGCCAACTCCAGGGTGTGATTCATCCAACTTTTGGCCTCCTGAAGCCAACCCCAGTGTCTCTTTAAAGTAATATTTGGGCTCCTGCTGCTGCTTGCAACTCCAGGGTGTGATTCATCCAATTGTTGGGCTACTGAAGCCAACCCCAGGGTCTCTTTAAAGTAATATTTGGGCTCCTGCTGCTGCTGCCAACTCCAGGGTGTGATTCATCCAACTTTTGGCCTCCTGAAGCCAACCCCAGTGTCTCTTTAAAGTAATATTTGGGCTGCTCCTGCTGCTGCTGCCAACTCCAGGGTGTGATTCATCCAATTTTTGGGCTCCTGAAGCCAACCCCAGTGTCTCTTTAAAGTAATGTTTGGGCTCCTGCTGCTGCTGCCAACTCCAGGGTGTGATTCATCCAATTTTTGGGCTCCTGAAGCCAACCCCAGTGTCTCTTTAAAGTAATGTTTGGGCTCCTGCTGCTGCTGCCAACTCCAGGGTGTGATTCATCCAATTTTTGGGCTCCTGAAGCCAACCCCAGTGTCTCTTTAAAGTAATGTTTGGGCTCCTGCTGCTGCTGCTGCCAACTCCAGGGTGTGATTCATCCAATTTTTTGCCTCCTGAAGCCAACCCCAGTGTCTCTTTAAAGTAATGTTTGGGCTGCTCCTGCTGCTGCTGCCAACTCCATGGTGTGATTCATCCAATTTTTGGCCTCCTGAAGCCAACCCCAGTGTCTCTTTAAAGTAATATTTGGGCTCCTGCTGCTGCTGCTGCCAACTCCAGGGTGTGATTCATCCAATTTTTGGGCTCCTGAAGCCAACCCCAGTGTCTCTTTAAAGTAATATTTGGGCTCCTGCTGCTGCTGCTGCCAACTCCAGGGTGTGATTTATCCAATTTTTGGGCTCCTGAAGCCAACTCCAGTGTATATTTGGGCTCCTGCTGCTGCTGCCAACTCCAGGGTGTGATTCATCCAATTTTTGGGCTCCTGAAGCCAACTCCAGTGTCTCGTTAAAGTAATATTTGGGCTCCTGCTGCTGCTTGCAACTCCAGGGTGTGATTCATCCTATTTTTGAGCTCCTGAAGCCAACCCCAGTGTCTCTTTCAGCCAATGTTTGGGCTCCTGCTGCTGCCAACTCCAGGGTGTGATTCATCCAATTTTTGGCCTCCTGAAGCCAACCCCAGTGTCTCTTTAAAGTAATATTTGGGCTGCTCCTGCTGCTGCTGCTGCCAACTCCAGGGTGTGATTCATCCAATTTTTGGCCTCCTGAAGCCAACCCCAGTGTCTCTTTAAAGTAATATTTGGGCTCCTGCTGCTGCTGCTGCCAACTCCAGGGTGTGATTCATCCAATTTTTGGGCTCCTGAAGCCAACTCCAGTGTATATTTGGGCTCCTGCTGCTGCTGCTGCCAACTCCAGGGTGTGAATCATCCAATTTTTGGGCTCCTGAAGCCAACCCCAGTGTCTCTTTAAAGTAATATTTGGGCTCCTGCTGCTGCTGCTGCCAACTCCAGGGTGTGATTCATCTAATTTTTGGGCTCCTGAAGCCAACTCCAGTGTCTCTTTAAAGTAATATTTGGGCTGCTCCTGCTGCTGCTGCTGCCAACTCCAGGGTGTGATTCATCCAATTTTTGGGCTCCTGAAGCCAACCCCAGTGTCTCTTTAACCCTTTTGTTGCCAAGCACGTAACACCTACGTGCTGGCTTGGCTGGGCCTTAAGTGCCAAGCCCGTAGGTGTTACGTGCTTGATTTCCCTGCTGCTGGTTTAAAAAATAAAAATAAAAAATACTCACCTGACCCCTTGTTGGAGTCGGCCGGGTCTCCTCTTTAATTTGGTGCCATCCGATCCCCCGTGGGGGGTCGGATGGCTCCAGGAGAGCCCCCGGAATAGGACGCCCCCCCCCGCTTCTGCAGCAGCAGCTGCTAACTGTAAAAAAATAAAAAAAATAAAAATGACATTCACTTACCTGTGTGTGCGCTGGCTCCCGTTGTCCCTCCTCTTCACCTGGGGGGCCTCCGATCCCCCCCCCAGGACTTACCGATCTTCAGGAGAGAGCCCGGGAGGCTCTCTCCTCTCTCCTCCTCGATGGCGGCCGCCATCTTGCCGCTAAGCCCCGCCCCCTTGCCGGTGATCGGCAATGGGGAAGGAGGTGGCAGGAGATCCTCTGATCTCCTGTCTCCCCCTTCTCTGGATGCCGATCACCGGCATCTGTCAGCAGAGCGACGCGGGACAAAGGAGCTTACAATCGGAGGTAAGTACAGTAAACATTTTTTTTTTTTTATAAAATACTTTTGTGTGGTGTCTTTTTCATTTAACCCTTTGTGAACTGGTAAGGGGTCCATGAGACCCCTTATACCAGTTCACAAGGCTCTGGGTATGGCAGGTCACCTGCGGCAAGCGGGTGACTTGCCATAACCCCCAGCCCCCCATTACCTGCCTCCCCAACGGCCAGGGGGGGGGCAGAAGGGCCCGGGCAACTTAGTGGCTATGTGGGCTAGTAGCCTGCAGGGCACAGGGGCCACCAACGCTGGCCCCTGCGCCCTGCTCTACAAGCCCCCATAGCTGGCCCGGGTCGGTAATGCTGGGTAGGGGGGACCCTACGTCATTTTTTTTTTTGATTTTTAAGGGTTTTTAACCCTTAAAATTCCAAAAAAAAATGGGGTCCCCCCCCCCTAGGAGGGGGAACCCTATGTCATTTTTTTTTTAATTAACCCTTTTGTTTTCTGTCATCCAGCAGCTATAAAAGGCTGAAAGAGTGTTCCACTATGGATGGGAGGTAAGTATTAAAAAAAAATAATAATAAAATATTTTTTCTCTTTGTGTGTCTGTGTTTTTTTTTTTACATTTAACCCCTTGTGAACTGGTAAGGGGTCCATGACCCCTATACCAGTTCACAAGGCTGGGGGAGGTGGCAAGTCACCTGCGCTAGCCGGTGACTTGCCATTAACCCCCGGCACCCCCATTACCTGCCTCCCCAAAGCCCAGGGGGGGGCAGAAGAGCCCGGGCCCACTGACTATGCGGGCTTGTAGCCTGCAGGGCCAGGGGCCACAAAAGCTGGCCCCTGCGCCCTGTTCCTCCAAACCCTGCATAGCTGGTCCCGGGCTGGTTACTTTGGGTAAGGGGGGGGCCCATGTCATTTTTTTTTTTATTTTTTAAGGATTTTTAACCCTTAAAAATCCCCCCAAAAAATGCCCCCCCCCCCTCCCGGGAGGGGGGACCCTATGTCATTTTTTTTTCTCGATTTAACCCTTTGTAGTGTGGATGGTAGTTGTATTTTATTTGTAAATGTTAAAAATTACTTGTTTCAGTTAGGGGGGTCTCCTGGGCAGGAACGGGGGGCTACCAATAAATATGTGGTACCGTTCTAATCGGTAGAAATGGGGCTTTCACATGCAATATGGTTTTCCCTAATCAAATACATTTTTTATTTAAAATAAAGGAGGCAATTTTCTAAAAAAAAATTTTTATTTATTTATTTTTTTTTACTTAATAATAAATAAAATTAATAATAAATAAAATTTACAAACAAGACATTTCATGTTAAAGCCTAAACTCTGCTGCAAAAAATATATATATAATTTTCCTGAAAATTCCAGCAAAAATGACGCAAAACATGGCGCAAAACGGGGAAAAATGACCTGTCAACAGAGGGTGACAAAATCTCAAGTAAGCTGGCAATTAAAAGGGTTAATAGTACCTCTGCATGTTGGGTATTGTTCTGTTCGGGGGACCTTGCGCTTTCAGACTTAGCTTATTTTTTCTTGTTTGCATATTTATATTTTAGGAAAAGGTGTTTTTTATTCTGCTTTTTTATACATTTTTTAGGGAAACTCTGCGCAACCAAAGAGTTCTTTGAGGGATTAATTCCAGAAAGGTGAGCCCACTACAACAAGCTGGGTACGCTTAGAAAGATTAACATGTGTACTTTCAGGGAATATATGGTTTATGGGGGATAGTCCAAATGTAAAGGGTTGAAAAATCGCAAAGTGCGCACTTTGTCTGCAGAGCTGAAATTTTCAAGAAAAATTACCGTTATGCTCATGTTCTGTTCGGGGGATGTTGCTTTTTCAGATTATACTTGTTTTTTCTTGTTTGTATATAGTTTTTCTAGGAAAATGTGGCTTTGATTCTGCTTTTTTATCCTTTTTTTAGGGAAACTCTTTGCAACCAAAGAATACATTGAGGGATTACTTCTAGAAAACTGTGGCCATATCAACAAGCCTGGTACAAATAGAAAGCCTGAGGTGTGTACTTCCAGAGAATATATAGTTTGTGGGGGTATTTCAAATGTAAAGGGTTGTTTTTCTGGAAAAACTGCAAGGTGCGCATAGCGCATATCACAGTTGTATTTTTTCTGAAAATCCCCTAAAGCTCTGTTTCAGTTTGGGGGAGTCTCCTGGGCAGGAAAAGGTGTCTACCTATACATATGTGGTATCGCTGTAACCGGGAGAAATTGGGGTTTCACACGCAATAAGATTTTATTGACAAACTTACATTTTTTATTACAAAAAAACACTACAAATTGTAAAAAATTTTAATTTTTTTGCACATATTTCGCCAAAAAATATTGAGAATACACCTAAAAAATGACAAACAAGACATTTCATGTTAAAGCTCAGACTCTGCTGAAAAAAACAATATATCATTTTCCTGGGAAATCCCTGGAAATCCCTTCAAAAATCACATTTGAACATGGGGAGCGCAAAATAGTGCAAAATGGTCTGGCAACAGAGTGTGACAAAAACTCCAGGTAGGCTGGCACTTAAAGGGTTAAAGTAATGTTTGGGCTCCTGCTGCTGCTGCCAACTCCAGAGTGTGATTCATCCAATTTTTGGGCTCCTGAAGCCAACCCCAGTGTCTCTTTAAAGTAATGTTTGGGCTCCTGCTGCTGTTGCTGCCAACTCCAGGGTGTGATTCATCCAATTTTTGGCCTCCTGAAGCCAACCCCAGTGTCTCTTTAAAGTAATATTTGGGCTCCTGCTGCTGCTGCTGCCAACTCCAGGGTGTGATCCATCCAATTTTTGGCCTCCTGAAGCCAACCCCAGTGTCTCTTTAAAGTAATATTTGGGCTCCTGCTGCTGCTGCTGCCAACTCCAGGGTGTGATTCATCCAATTTTTGGGCTCCTGAAGCCAACTCCAGTGTATATTTGGGCTCCTGCTGCTGCTGCTGCCAACTCCAGGGTGTGATTCATCCAATTGTTGGCCTCCTGAAGCCAACCCTAGTGTCTCTTTAAAGTAATATTTGGGCTCCTGCTGCTGCTGCTGCCAACTCCAGGGTGTGATTCATCCAATTTTTGGGCTCCTGAAGCCAACTCCAGTGTCTCTTTAAAGTAATGTTTGGGCTCCTGCTGCTGCTGCTGCTGCCAACTCCAGGGTGTGATTCATCCAATTTTTGGGCTCCTGAAGCCAACTCCAGTGTCTCTTTAAAGTAATATTTGGGCTCCTGCTGCTGCTTGCAACTCCAGGGTGTTATTCATCCAATTTTTGGGCTCCTGAAGCCAACCCCAGTGTCTCTTTCAGCCAATGTTTGGGCTCCTGCTGCTGCCAACTCCAGGGTGTGATTGATCCAATTTTTGGGCTCCTGCTGCTGCCAACTCCAGTGTCTCTTTAAAGCAATGTTTGGGTTCCTGCCCCTCATAGTGATGCCACTTCAACTCTCTTGAATTCAATTGTGCCGCTCTGCGATTCTATTAGTGATGCCTCTGATCTGCATGTGATATTTATTCAAAGTATTATTTAACTAACCCAGCATGCATCCTGTGCTTGTTACAGCAAGGCAGAATGGTTTACAACCCTATTGAGGCTCTAGGAGGCTCAGAAATAGCCGTTTTTAATAGCGATTCGTCGCGAATTAATTCGGGTCGAAACGATTTTTGTCGGAAAATTCGGCGAATCAGTCGAATCGAATTTTTCAAAAGTTCGCTCATCTCTAGTACGAGCGATTCTAAGCATGCATTGCAAGCCTTCTGTAAAGTCTTTTTCCGTTCGTATGCCAACAAGAATGTCATTTTCCAGCTTTCGTGTTCCTTTTTTTTTCTCATGTTACGTCGGCTTTCGTTTTTGCCCTTTTTCCATTATCTCCTCCCACGAATCCTTTGCGTTTCCCGTTAGATTTTGTTTTCCTTTTACAAGAAATAATCGTCCAGACGAAAATCCTTAAGATCTTACGCCTGCGCACAACAAACTTAACTCATTAAAGTGCTCTCCTACATATTTGGTTCACTCACTTGTGCTACTATGCTTAGCTAAATCACTTCGCGCTCTCATTCTTCTACCATTTCGGACCCCTAAAACTTACCCAAATCACTTTGCGGTATCATTCTTCTTCCATTTCTAACCCCTAAAACTTACCCAAATCACTTTGCCGTCTCATTCTTCTTCCATTTCTGACCCCTAAAACTTACCCAAATCACTTCGTGGTCTCATTCTTCTTCCATTTCTGACCCCTAAAACTTACCCAAATCACTTCGCGGTTAGGTTCTTCTTCCATTTCTGACCCCTAAAACTTACCCAAATCACTTCGCGGTTAGGTACTTCTTCCATTTCTGACCCCTAAAACTTACCCAAATCACTTCACGGTCTCATTTTTCTTCCATTTCTGACCCCTAAAACTTACCCAAATCACTTTGCGGTCTCATTCTTTTTCCATTTCTGACCCCTAACACTTACCCAAATCACTTCGCGGTCATGTGAATCCTCATCTCTAAATATTTCTTGGCCCATTCATTTTGTGTTAATGTATTTTGAAAATAAAATGACACTGAAACAGTTTTTGTTTTTTTGGGGTTTAATCCAAAGTGCCATTTTTTATGGCTTTTTAAAAAAAAACATTTATCATAAAAATGTATAACCTTTTTTTTTATTTACAAAATATAAAAAGTTTCAAATTTTAAAAATTTTAAAAAATATAAACCTTAAAAACTATATACAAAGCAATGGCAGGACCCAGAACATTAGTCTTCTTCTGTGGTCCCCAACAAGTCAAGCAGCTCCTGCATGTCGACCACCAACTGAAGGACCCTTTCACTCATTGCTGCCACTCTGGCACGTGTGGTCCCTGTATAAAAAAGAAACAAACATTGTTTGTTGGCAAAAACATGTTTCTCAGCTGTGGATGGAATGTTTTTTAGGTGGCAAGCTAACTCATGACGCCATATGTCATTATGCTAAGTAATTAATCTAAGGAAGAGGGCATATGTCATTATGCTAAGTAATTAATCTAAGGAAGAGGGCATATGTCATTATGCTAATGCCATTGACTATGGCTTTAGGTATCTTGGTGATCATGTCAATTACCACATACTCAAAAGAATGACATTACAACTTACTTCGTTGGTGGCCGACGTCTGCGTCAGGGATCACCCTGGGTTCTGGGACCTGCCACTGCTGGGAAGTTGAGGCTGTAGAGACATGTCAAATAGGGTCACTGCTAATGTCTGAGTCATTAGATCACTTTGAATGTGTATTGACAAATTGAATTTGTGTGTGACATCACCCACCTTCTCCATGTGCCTCCGTGGCATGATCTGCTGCAGTCCCTGCTCCAGATCCTTCACCCACTAACAAATCATCTAGAAAAAGAGATTAAGGGAATCAGCTTTTGTTTAAATAGCATGTATGTGTTTGCGGTTACATTGAGAGTCACATACCCGAGGCTAAGGGCTCCATCTCTTGGTACGACCCCCTGCCCACGCTGTGACGCCCCTCCTCTGTTGAGAGGTCCAGGGGCTGGTCGGAGGCCCCTACAGAGGAGGGGTAGGACCGTCACCCTGGAGATCCACCACCTTCACTTGGTGCTGCAGATTCATGCAGCACTGGCTGGCCTGTGCGCCTCCGGGTGCGTTGTATTCGGTACTCCATTTCCTGCACTGGAAAAGAAAATCATTTATAAATAAAGGCCTACCTTCTGTATTAGTTACATCTAGCATGCAATTGCTATGTACTTACTTGGGAAATGGAGCCTGAAAAATCGCCGCACCCGGGGCATGTGGAGCCGTTTCAGGTCCGACCAATGCTGCATGATCTGCGTGTGGGTGAAGGTGGTGTCTGTCTCGTGCTGGATCCTGGAAACGATCTCCAGGGCGACGGTCCTCTTCTCAAAAGAGTTGGGCAGGTAGTCGTACCTGCGCTGAAGCATCATCTAAAAAACACAAAATAAACATAGATGTTAGATCAAACTGCATATAAATATCTGTCACAATCAGTTGACTAAATGACATTCTCAGACACATTTTTAGTCTCAAACTATCCTTCTAGATGTTAGTAAGTTTGTTCGCAAATGTGCGCACTAACTTCTGTTTGCTACGGAGTTTTACAAACTTTTACACATAACTGTTTCTTCCTGCGCTTCCTTAAGGCCTAGGCATGCATTTAGATGGCAAATCAAAGTCATTACAATACACTTACAAGCATAATCAGCTCTTCTTATTGGCGGGTGAAGATCGTGGGTGCCATCTTTCTTCTTGTCCGCAGCAGATAAGTAATGCCCAGCGTTTCCGGGTTCTGCACGGCCGAACGAACGGCCATACACAGGCGTACGTGAACGCATAAGTGTCATACCCAGACATTAGTATTTAAAGGGTCCTGGACACACAGCTCATTCTCTTTGAGAGTCTCAACATGCCAGCCAAAAAACCTTTTGGGAAGTCCAAACCAGGCAATGAGGCCAGCAGCAAAATGCCACAGTGGCCTAAGAAGGCTTCTTCACGGCCGACCACTTGGTCACAAATACCAATGCCGAAGGTGCCGGAAACGCACAGCCACAGTGGCCAGGGCAAGGCAACAATACCCACCAAGTCCGCTAAGCCCAAAACAACCAGCAAAGCAAAGGAGGCAGCGGCGAAGAAGAAGACCACAACCAAGCAGGCAGGTATTCCCGCAAAAAAGGCCACTAAGAGGGTGAGAAGCCCCAGCCCCCAAAAAACACCATCCCCTCCTCCCCGGCCTAGCACATCCGTTCTGAAAAAACGCTCCACTGGCAAGGCCAGTAAAAGCCACAGGCCCAGAAGCCCCAGCCCACCCAGCTCAGCATCTCCTGAGCCACGTGGGAAACGTGGCCATGGAACCACCAAGAGCCACAGGCCCAGAAGCCCCAGCCCAGCCAGCTCTACATGTAATCAGCCACGTGGGAAACACACCCATGCGCATGGAAAGAGCAAAAGCCACAGGCCCAGAAGGCCAAGCACAGCCAGCTCAGCATCTCCAGAACCATGTGGGAAACACACCCATGGCCATGGAAAGAGCAAGAGCCACAGGCCCAGAAGCCCCAGCCCAGCCAGCTCAGCATGTAGTCAGCCATGTGGGAAACACACCCATGCGCATGGAAAGAGCAAGACCCACAGGCCCAGAAGGCCAAGCACAGCCAGCTCAGCATCTCCAGAACCACGTGCAAGTACCTCCCAAGGGCATGGAACCACAGGTGGCAAGGGCACAAAGAGGCACAGGGCCAGAAGCACCACCTCTCCTCCTCGGTCACATTTGCCACCAGCACAGGTGACAAGCAACTATCCATATGCCACATCCATGCCTGCAAGTTCAGTGGCCACCCAGGCAAGGACCCCCAGTCCATTTCCAAGTCCACTCCATTCCACTCCAACAGATAATGACATTCATAGTGAAGGTCACCTTGGACCGTTGGGGGAGTTGCCATTCCTGCTTGCCCACGTGTTTTATTGAAGCATATGTAGTAATCCAGATCATCAATGGATATTTGGGTGTTTACATGCCTTTTTATTTACAATACAGCCCAGCATCAACTCTCAGCAAGTGTGGAAGCCTCATCCAGTTGGACCACGACATCAACTTCCGTGCTGCCTAGGAGCCAGGAGCAGATATATATGGTAAGTGTATTTTGATGATTCTGCTGATGCATGTGAATGAACATGACGAATTTGCATAACTAATATATTTAGGGACCAAACCTAACCTTTTTTTGCACATGTCCCAACAGACCCACACACTGATGGAGGAAATCCAGGAGATGGAGGAGGATGCCACCTTGATGGGACCTTCACAACTGACCCCCCTGGAACATAATCTGCCACGGTCCCAACATGCTACTGCACCAAATCCTCTGCAGCAGAGTGAAGCTGGACGCATGCTGCCAGTCCATCGTGTGCAGCATGCAGAGACTGAGCCTACAGTCCCCAGTGGTTGCTCTGCTGCAGAGGATTTGCCGAGCACATCTGCGACTCTTGCTCGACCTAGACGTCCAGCATCTGCAGGTGCTCAAACCCGGGGAATTGGGAGACGTAGTCCGCAACGTCGTCCAGTTTCCCAGGGGAGGCGCGTGCCGATCCTGGAGTCAGCGTGGCACCATGAGAGGCGTTTTTTTTGCCAGGTGACTTAAAGAACCACAGAGCAGCTTACTGCACAAGATACATTAAATAATACATTCACCTCCATGATGACAGAATTTAGGACGAACAACAGCCACATGGCCACCTTAACTAATAATTTGACAGGCTTGCTTGAGGAAGTTAGAAATAGCAATAGACTCATGTTGGAACAGTGGCAGATTCTGAATGCGACACATGCCCAGGTGATGGGCCATCCCCAAGGCCCACCACCAGGGTTTTATGGGCAACACCCATTTTAACAGCTATTTGCCCTGTATCTGCTCCACATCTTTCCTCTACATGCCCACTGTATTGACCTGTCTGGTGAGCGCTACCAAGATTGCCTTTTTTATGGCTTTGCTTTTATGGTTTGGATTTTCACCCATATAGCTCATTAGAGTGCTGAGATACCCCACTTGCCAATGCCTGAGATAAAGCCTCACTGAACCTGCCGCTCAAGCTGCCACGCTGCAGGCTTTGGCCTAATGAAATTGTGTCTGGCTCATCCTGTTTCTAGGCATGATTGGGGGACATTCTGGCCTGGCAAACTACTACCTTGAACCCTGGCAAACATTGGACTGGACTTGCATTTGGACTGGGGGTTATTGTTTGGGTGGGCCACTGACTTACAGGGGTGGATGTGGCATAGGTATGGCTGCTTTCCACCTGTGCCTGTGGCAAATGTGGCCAAGCAGGAGAGGGTGTGTATGTGGCCCTATGTATTACTGGCCAAATATTCTCATGCAAATGCTTGCTCCCTATGTCTGTTTATTTTATTTGTTATTTAAACTTCGGCCTGGAGTGCGTTACTTTTAAACTCCTGGATGTGGCCAATTGTAGGTGCCCTGATTCAGCACCAATGTATATTTTTGTTGTACTATGTATGTACATGAAGTCTGCGAGTGCCCTTCAACTTCAATTTATCATATTTCCCCAAAAATATATTGAATGTGACTTTAGCTGTTGTTGACTAAGTTGATGCATTAATGTTTGGGTTATTTTGACAATACTGAAGGTTTTTCAAAACAAACAGGGCCCAAAAAAATGCATGAGGCTCAGATCATGTGTGAATATTTTGGTAATTAACTCATTACTATTTGATACAAAAAACAATACTCAAGCATTCACAAAGCCAAATTATACTATAAAATAAGAATTACATGCAACAAACAAACACAGGACAAATAAATTAGGCAAAATGGGTTTTAATCAAATTGGCCCGAACAGCTTGGCCAGAGGCACTAGGTGTGCCACGGTAGTGGTTTTCTGGGTCCTGGCTGGGTGGAGAGGGGGGCAGATCCACATACCTGGGGATACGCTGCATGATGGCAAAGTTATGTAGGACACAGCAGGCCAGTATGATATTGATGACCTTGTTGGGGTCATACTGGAGTGCCTCCCTCCAGGCGTAGGCGTCCTGTGCTGCGTTCTGTGGCTGAAGGACAGGCGTCATCAGTCAGGGAAGTAGCGTATAGCCGGAATCCCCTGAAAGAATAAGAAAATAATAACATAAATTACACATTACAACAAAAACATTTGTGAAAAGCGGTCGTTCCCCTTGACTAAGAGCCTATCTTATATTTTAGACACACCCTGTACATACAGATTACTCTGCTAAAAAAACAGCCTAACACCATCTACTGCATGTTCTGACCCTTTAAACATCCAAGATGGCGGATGAGGGCAAATCAGGCAGACTGCAAACAGGATTTAGGTTAGGACTGTGCTGTTCAGCATTCTTGGATGTCTTACCTTTTCAGGACCCCAGATCTGCTTTGTCTGAGCCAAGCACAGCTCTAACCCGCCCCCTGCACTTTAACCCAGCTCTCCTCTACTCAGTAAGTGTCCTGCTTCTGAACAAAGATGGCGCAGACCCTATCATAAAGTCAAGAACAGAATTGCAGCCGAGTGTTTGGAAGAATAATAAGTAATTTACTAGAAAGTAGAAATATATTCTTTTTAAATGGTGGCAAATCATTTTGTAAGGGTTTGTGCTTTGCGAAAGATCCTTGTTAGGGTCCGGTTTAACATATCATCAAGGGGTAAAAACAGCCATAGGTTCAGAAATGGGTCATCAACTATATTCATAGGCATACATTGAAAAGTGAATGACGTTATTTGCGTCAACTTACCAAGGAGCCATCCACCGGAGAATTTTCCAGACTCAAACCGACGGTACAATCCAGATCGTCGCAAGATGTACCCGTCATGGGATGAGCCTGGAAACCCGGCGAGGACGATAAGGAACCGCATGTCCGCCGCATGACTGCTTGGACATTCAGTGAGTGGCCCATTTTGCAAAAATTAGCAAGGCAAGGTAAACTACTCAAACACTAACTCCTAACATCCTCCCAAAAACATCTTGGGCAATACAAATAACACTAACTAAGTACCTAAGTATATTTTAACCCAAAAAGGGATATGTATTGTGGATCAACTAAAGATTAACTTTAAAATGACTAATTAAGGTCCACATGAAAATGTTTGGCTTTGGCTGACATGAAAAACATTTATGACGCTAAAGACGGCCAAATGTATCACAGAGACAATTTACAAGGAGGGATTCATAGATATACAGGGTAAGCTATTTCACAGGGACAATTTACAAGGAGGGATTAATAGATATACATGGTAAGCTATTTCACAGGGACAATTTACAAGGAGGAATTAATAGATAGTTAAAATACAATTTATGTAAACTATATAAAAAAATTACCGATTGAACTTAGCTATAGATGTACTCGTCGGCTGCTGGAGGGACCAATGCAACGTGGGTGCAATCAATGGCACCCATGACGTTGGGCATGTCGGCGATATTATAAAATGCCAGCTTAAGCGCGTTCCAGGCTACCATGTCGTCAGAAAAATAAATATATTTCTGACTAATGGTAGCCATGCCTTCCAAAAACGTGGATAGCGCGCGGCTCAGCGTAGGCTGGGAGATCCCCACAGAGAGGGCACCCAGCCTCTGGAACGAGCCATTCACCAAAAATTTCAGGCAGCCAAGCTTCTTGGTCATACCTGAAATTGCTTGCCCCTTCCTTGTGGTGTGGGCTAACCATGGCCGCAGCTCACTATACAACTTATGGAGAGAAGCGCGATTAAGTCTGGTCAACTCGAACAGCTCAACGTCATGTATGCCATCGATATGCATGTGTCAAGGCTAATATCCTCTATAATAAATGATTTTGGATGACAGGCTTAAAACAATGTTTCTGAATGGAGTCTGGATCCCATGCCATTACAATCACCTGCAAGCACCGTAGTCTCTCTGGCTCCTATATCCAAGAACCAAGCCTCATGTTCTAACAGTGACATTGCTTCCATCACAGTCTTGAAAAAGTTCAATAATGAAAAAATGTGTATGGATATGCACAGCCAGAGAGTAGTTTTTGTAGGTGCTGGCTAATGGGGTAAGTAGATCAGGAGAAAATTATAAAGCCGCACTCATAAATATATGAAAGTATAAAAGCAAAAATTTATTGTAATCGAATCTGCAGCTAAAACATACAACATACAAGAACAAAGTTAAAAAACATATATACACAAAGAAGCTAAAGGAGGAATCCTGAATATGGCTCTAATATATATACAAGTCCATAGAAAGAAGATGCAAGGGAAAGTGCATGAGCCAATTCAAGCAATCAATAATACATCAAAAGATGGATAACATCACCAATACTCATGAGCCCAGGTCCTCCTACAGCAGCCTACCACCGTGGCGTTGCGTGGCCAGATTCCACTTCACCAGGGTGAGGGTAATGAACAAAACATGTTGACATCATGAAGTAGAGGTGAAAGTAACGTGAAAGTAACGTCATGGTTTGAAAACGAAATGCTTGGTTCTAGGAAATAGGAACGATAGTGGCTACAGTGCTCATCTGCAAGTGTGACAGCACAGGATCCAGGAACGCAGGAAAAAAAAAGTGAGAATCAGGAGTAAAAATATTGTGGGTGTAAAACAAGACAGATTAAAATCAAAGCTTAGCAAATTGCTCCCCTAAAGCTTAATCCTATGCAGATCCACTGAACCAATGAGCCCCGTGTTTATTGTAGGGCAATTAGGTTGTTATTGTGGGCTAATTATTGGGGTTTCTTAGCCCTGGGGCTGCCAGAAAAATGATCACTGCCTCTATAAAGTTTATCCAACCTATGTTGAAATGTCATCATAGCTGTTAGCTTGAGTGTGCTTCATAAGTCTGTGGATTTCTGCCTTGTTATCATGTACGTCCCTTTTCTTTCTTTGATGTCTTCACCTCCTCCCTGGTACCCCTTCCTGTACATGTCCTTTGGCTACCCCAAGGATACCCGTTTCGATTTCCTGTGAGTGCTTGCCCACTTGTGGGCCTTAAGACATCCAGGGCAACTGTGGTCCTAGGACTTCAGGAGATATTGCTTGGGCCTTAAGACATCCAGGGCAACTGTGGTTCCAGGACTCTGGAGATATTGCTTGGGCCTTAAGACATCCAGGGCAACTGTGGTTCCAGGACTCAGGAGATATTGCTTGGGCCTTAAGACAACATCCAGGGCAACTGTACCTGGACACATGTGTCCAGCATCCTGCAAAATGGGGTTTTGTTCACTATGAATGATGAGGTGATAAAGATTGAGCAAGATCTCTCTGAACCAGGTTAGGAATATGGTCGGGCCTTACACTATGCTTCTGAAAAAGCCAGTCCAACAGGAAAAATTGCCTGAAATATAATCATCCCTTATTTCTAGCCAGAAGTAGTAAGCGACCAACTGTAATCACCCATAATTTCTTGAAGAGGACCAACACCCGCAGGTTTTGGTCATCGCCCCTATAGGCTGGGTGACGGGGTATCCAGAATGCTGATGAACCCCTGCACATAACCTCCCAGAATGCTCATAAATCTTACCTTTAACTCGGTCCCTTGCCGGGAATTCAACACAGCGTTTGGACGGCCGACGCCCACATGGGTAGTGAACGGTGCCATTTTGGATGCCGGATTGTCCTGCCAACACGAGCACCAGCGGCCCGTCGTGGCACTGGATTCCTGACGGGGGAGGTAAAGATAAGATTTATGGGCCTTCTGGGGGGTATATGTGTGGAGGGGGCTCCAGCATTGTGGATGCCCTCCGGCTTAACTTATAGCGATGGAATCCAACACCCGTGCCACACAAGTGAGGTAAATGAAGATATATAGTAACAGCTTACCCCTCACACAGACAGAATTCTTTTGTGTGTGTGTAATATGATGGACAGCCTGCCCCTTGTTTCTGAGGCATATTCTTTCTAAGTTTGGTGTCGGCTGCTGGCAAAGCTTCCCCCTCATGTGTAAGCAGGACTGTCAGGCGTGTAGCAAGTTGGCCGTTCCTATATAGTTTCGGAGTGCAGAATCTGCATTTTATTTCACATCTGCATGGGGTTAAACTGGACCAACAGCCTGGCACAGTTGGAAAAGAAAACTCCCCAAAATTGACTTGCTTCATCTGCCTGCATGATACTGAAGCATTGTCAGCACTCACACTTGCTTCTGCATCCACTCAAAGCTGAAACGCCTCCTCACCAATTTTCTACTAGTAGCAACCATTTTTGAGCTTCCTCTCCCAGCATCTCAGCCATGCTGCTGCCTGGATTCAGCTGACATAACTGGCAATGCATAGTAACAGATGTCCTGTAGATCGTGCCATTTTTGACTGCTCTTCCACTTTACGCTCTTTCAAATACCTTACATCACTAATAATGGGGGGGGGGGGGGGAGGGGTAGGTCTGCATTAAGAGAAGTGGGCCCTTCATTTAATAAATAATAAATTTAGGCTTGATATAAGCCAGATGAGAACATTTTCTTTAAATCTGCCTATGTGTTTTTTTTTCAGTTGAGCTTTTGGTTGTATAGAAAAGCATTAGAAGGCTATTTCATTTTAGTCCATTCTTTCTTATGTTTGTTCTGGTGTACAATTAGTATTATATAACGTTGTTAATGCCGCTATGCTCCTTCTCAGTTGCCAGCATACAACAAATGAATATAAAGTACAAAATACATGTTAAGGTTTTTGTTTCTATTTTATGTCTCCAGATAAGTATGCTCTCCATTAAAAGTTAAATGTTCAACACTAAATAATGTTTTTCTTCTAAAGTACATAATCTTCAATTCTTGCTTTACCAATAGTATACAGAATGCACACCGAAGTGGTAATTAGCCTCAATTAATCTTACCAGGCACCTTGGGTTTTAATCTCTGAGTAATTCAGGTCATATCAGCTGGTGACTTGTACTCCTTGGAGAGGGGCTAGAGTGTTAATGGTGTTCATTTTGTACTTGAGGTGCATTACCGTGAATTTACGTCACGCTTTATTACTGAGCATTTTCAGCAGAATAGTGCTCCAATCTTTTCCCTTTACAGCATTGCACCGTGCTCAGAAAAGTATTTTATGGGATAACAGCAATGGTTAGTATGAATAAAAGAAATATCCAAAGTTCTTTGCAGAAATAGATTTATAATTCACATTTTTTCCTTAGTAAATTCAGTGTTATTTATTTCTAAACAATACATTGTACCTATTTGTACAGAAAGGTCTCTAATGTTTATACTTTTCACACCCATTGCTTATTTAGTGCAGAAATGGGTATGTATTGAAGCTTAGCTGATCCGCTCTATTCTTGAGTGTTTATACAATATACAATATGCAGTAGTACAATGTACTACTAAATACATGAAATGTTTTCTTCACATCACCCATGCTATTAACGACATTCATGTTGCATTAGATTTAAAGTGGACCAAAATCCAGGATAGTCAATATTTTTGACTACCCTGGGTTTTGGCCCTTTCCCCGGGGGCACCCAATCGGGGGTGCCTCGCTGTGTGAAACCCACCAGATTGCTGCAGCCAGCTCACCTTTTCCCAGTGCCACGGCACGTCTAAGAGCAACATCTCTGATGGCCGCATCCTCCTCCTCCCTCTGACAGGGAGTGTGCCCGCGCCGGTCATTCACAAATCCAGGAGCTGGAGCAGACCCCACTACAGGAGAGTGCAGAGTTGTCACTCAATCGGCTCCGAACACCACCAACCAATGCACCTACACATGACCCCGGGCAGCCTACCAGCTCCCACACCCAGAACCGTGGGCAGGAATCAAGCAGCACCACTTCTACAGAGCTTCCCAGAGCCAGCCAGCCATGCCCTGCTGCCAGGTGCCACCTGTCGCTGGCACGGCATTGCCAAATCATGAAGGCAAACTGGCAGTCAACAGCACCACTTTTCACTGCAATTCAACATGGTATTTTAAAGTGGTGCATCAAACTGCCAGTTTGATCCATGAGGACCTGGCTGCAGGTGTGGTTAAGCAGCAGCACATGAATCAAATTTTGGAAGAGCTTAATCGCAACTTCAATGTGCTGCTTGGCCAAATTGTGGAACAGAATCAAAATACCAGAAGAATGCTGGCACTCCTGGAGGCCAGACAACAACCTACCCAGGAGGATCAGGCAATCTCCCCCAAATCGGCCATGACGGACCTTGGATTTTTACCTTTTCTTTGGCCGGTGGGCCCCAACTTTTGTTTGGTTCACAACTTGCCCTGTGCAGCCCTTGTAAGCACAATTTGGTTTCTCCCTAAAAAATTACACTTCAAAGAAATGTGCTTGGTATATTCCTTTACTTACAACTAAAACAAAACAAAGGGGGTACAAAATCAAAACAGAACAACGAAACCAAAATAAATTAAAAAAAAAAATTAAGAAAAGGACAAGTCTATCAAGTGTTGACAAACTGACTGTCCCGCTCAGCTCTGTGTGTCCCGGAATAGAGGTGTCTTGGAACCTCTGGAGCTGTGGTAGGGGATGCCTCCACCACATATGCAGCCACCCTCTCCAAAATTATGAAGGGCAATGTATGCCACAATAATCCTTCAACCTTCTCAGATTTATATTGCAGCATACCCCCAGTGTGATCCAGGCTCCTGAACTGGCTCTTCAAGAGGCCAAAAGCTCGCTCGACTACTGCACGGGTGGGGTGGCGGTCCCGGTTTTATGCCTCTTGGCAAAAGATTTCAGTGGGTGGGTAGCCGAATCACCTAAAATGCCAAAAAAATTAAAACCCACAAAAAAGGCAAAAGCAAACACGCAGAGAGCTACTAGGACTGGAACCGAAAAGGACAAAGAGGCTAAATTTAACCCCCCCCCCCACAAAAAGAAAGGAGGGCCAGATTTACCTGGCCATTAGACAGACAGTTTGTAATGAAAAACTAAAGGTAAGGCTTACTACAAGGTCAAAGGAGTTAAACTAAGAACAGGGTGGATGGGGGCTGAAACTAGGCACATGAACACACCGTTACTGAGGTAAGGCAGAGAGACACAGAGGCCACAACAAGAAACACAAAAAGACATACTATTAGGCCCAGTTGATAACAACATACAACATTGCAAATGCAAGGCTAACAATACAAACACATAAAAAAAAAACACACACTTACCCAGAAGCCAACCGGCACTCATATTGCCACTCTTAAAGTTACTAAACAAGCTGGAACTCATTGAACTCTGCAAGATGAATGCATCGTAGATTGATCAAGAGAAGAAGCACAAATCCGGACCCACAGCACATTGGACAATCAGGAGTGTTCTATCTTGAGGTTGCTAGAATAAAAGGACAAAAGACTATGGTTAAGAGGTTAATATACTAGCAACATTACAGTAGCAGGCAAAGAACATGAAGATACATGGGCATCTTGGACACAGGGATCAGATGGCACTATGAGCAACAAGGGTTACCAAGTTTAGGGGAGCAGAACAAAGGCTAGCATAAACACATGAGACTTGGCAAGAAGGAGGACCAATGACCAACTAAACATACCAAAACCTATACTTGTGAGCCACAGGAGGCACCAGCGACACGTGAATATAATTGATAATGCCCATGAGGTTCAGCATATCCACCAGTCCACCAGGTTGAAAAAAGACAACTTCACTATATTCCATGCTGTCAGGAAAAGACAACTATTTCTGTTGCAGGACAACCATGCCTTAAAGAACTTTAGGCAGGGTGCAGCTCAGCAAAGGCTGAGACATGCCAACAGGTAGTGCCCCAAGCATCTGAAAGGAGCCATTCACCAGAAATTAAAGCCAGCCAACCAATTTGGTCATACCCCTTTCTTGTGTGTGTGTGGGGGGGGGGGCACCATGGGCACATCTCTGAGTAAAGCTTCCCAAGAGAAAGGAGGTTCAGTCAGGTCAATTGGAACACCTTTTGATCGGACATCTGATCAATAGGGTTGATTCAGAGACAGATAAGTATGGACTTTCGCATGTGTCTGTGTATGTTTTTGTGTGTGTTTGCCATGTTTTTAGGTTTTTACGTTAATTTTTCCATGCGTATGTTCGTTCCCGCTAATGCGTATATGCGCTTTCGAGGTACGGATCTAAATCTGATCATTTGCGTTAGTTCAGATAAGTTACGTTATTGGGATGGGCTTGCGTCTGATTCTGAGACCTGATTGCCGAGGGACCACCGCCCTATAAAACGTTTCATTTGCGCTCCACTTACGGGACCATTTTTGCCTTGGATTGCTTGAACATGTATTGCGGCTTTGTGGAGGAGTATGAGCGCCTTCAGCTCCAAGGCATTGCATGTGTCAGCATGGCCGAGTCCAGATTGCACTGGCGACGCATGCATATCGATCGCATGCATGACGTTGAGCTGTTCGAGCTGACCCGACTTAATCGCGCTTCCCTCCATAAATTGTATAGTGAGCTGTGTCCATGGTTAGCCCGCACCACAAGGAAGGGGCAAGCAATTTCAGGTATGACCAAGATGCTTGACTGCCTGCAGTAATTGGTGAACGGCTCATTCCAGAGGCTGTGTGCCCTCTCCATGGGGATGTCCAAGCCTACGCTGAGCCGTGCGCTATCCAAGTTTCTGGATGGCTAGGCTACCATTAGTCCAAAATATATTTCTTTTCCGGATGACATGGTAGCCTGGAACGCTTAAGTTGGGTTTCTTTAATTTCGCCGACATGCCCAACGTCATGGGTGCGATTGATTGCACCTACGTTGCATTGGTCCCTCCCGCAGCCGACGAGTACATCTATAGGTAAGTTAATTAGGTCATTTTGTTATATTGTTTTGCCAAACTGTATTGTAACTATCTATTAATCTCTCTTTCTAAAGTGTCCCTGTGATCCAGTTTACAATGTATACTTTAATCCTTCCTTCTAAAGTGTCCCTGTGAACCAGTTTCCAATGTATACCGTAATCCCTCCTTCTAAAGTGACCCTGTGAACCAGTTTACAATGCATACCTTCATCAATTTTTTTCATGTATGCCTTATCAAACCATTTGAATGCTGACCTTAATTAGTCATTAGAATGTTAATCTTTATTTTCTCCCACATACATATAATCTTGGTTATTTAAACTACTTATGTACTTTGTTAATGTTATTTGGATTGTAGAACATGTTTTTTGGAGGGTGTTAGGAGTTAGTGTTTGAGTAGTTTACCTTGGCTGTAATTTATTTTTGCAGGAGCCGCAAGATGGGCCACTCACTGAATGTCCAAGCAGTGGTTGACCCGGACATGCGATTTCTTAGTTTCCTTACCGGGTATTCAGGTTCATCCCATGATGCTTATATCTTGCGGAGCTCCGGACTATTCCGTCGGTTTGAGTCTGGAGAATTATCTGGTGGATGGCTCCTTGGTAAGTTTCCTCAAATTCCATCATCTTCTTTTCACTGTATTCCTAGGAATAAAGTTGATGACCCATGTCTTAACCTATGGCTGTTTTTCCCCTTGATGACATGTTAAACAATAATGTTGGTTAGAATGTGTAATTTATGTAAGTATTTTGTGATTCTTTCAGGCAGTTCTGGCTATCCGCTTCTGCCCTGGCTCCTGACGCCCGTTTCTTCGCCCGCATAATGAGGCCCAGGAGTTGTACAATTGGGCCCACCAAAAGACCCGGGCCGTAGTGGAGAGGGCCTTTGGACTCCTGAAGACCAGATTCCGATGTTTGGACCATACAGGGGGGGGGGGGGGGCACTGCAATATGTCCCCAACAAGGTCATCAACATCATACTTGCATGCTGCATGCTTCATAATTTTTCCATCATGCAGCGTGTCCCCCAGTATGTCGATCTGCCCCCCTCTCCACCCAGCCAGGAGGCAGATCACCTTTATGATGGCACCCCTAGTGCCTCTGGTCAATCAGTGCGGGCACATTTGATTTCAGCCTATTTTTCATAACATTTGTTTTTTTGTTTATGTTGTTGTGTGTTTGGAATATGATTTGCCTCTGTGAAGGCCTTTTTCTTTATCCCCAAAAAACAGTAATGAGTTAATTACTAAAAATTTGACACCTGGTTTGAGCCTCATGCATTTTTTTTCTCATGTTTGTCCTTCAAAACCTTCATTAATATCAAAACAACCCAAACATTAATGCATCAACCTAGGCAAGAACAGCTAAAGTCACATTCAATCTATTTTATTGAAAAATGTAAATTTATCCTTGAAGGGCACTCGTAGACTCCATGTACATACATTTAAAAACATAACTATAAATTGTGGCAGACTCCTGGCCCCTACCAATTGGCCACATCCAGGAGTTGGAAGGTAACTGACTCCAGGCCGAAGTTTAACCAGCCACCAACATCAAGATCCATAGGGAGCACGAATTTCAAGGGGAATTGTGGGCCAGTAAACCAGCCATACCTATGCCACATTCATGCCTGTAAGTTTGGTGGCCACCCAGCCAATGACCCCAAGTCCTAATGCCAGTCCAGTACAATCTTTGCCATGGCCAAATGTTGTTTTTTTCCAGCCAAGAATGTCCCTCAATATTGCCAAGAAACAGGATGTGGAATCCTGCATTTGATTAGGCCCAAGCCTGCAGCGTAGGAGCTTGAGCAGCCGCTTCAGTGAGGCTTAAGCTCAGCCATTGGCTAGTGGGGTATGTGAGCACTCTAATGAGCTATATGGGCAAATTCAAAAACAAACCAGCAATGTCATAAACAACACAATCTTGGTAGTGCTCACCACACAAGTAAATAGAGTTGGGATGTAGAGGAAAGATGTAGAGCAGATCCAGGTCAAATAGTTCTTAATATTGATGTTGGCCATAATAAGGTTGTTTTTTTATAGAGAACAATAATTAGGTTATACAGTATATAAAAAAGATTTTTATAAGATGGTTTATTATTGTGTTAATGTTATTTGCACATTGCGTTGGATTGTTCATAATCTGCTATCAGTAGCTCTGATTAGTGGGTTTTTACAAGTATAAATATATTGTGTAATTTTAGATATGTTTTTAAATAACTTTGTTTGAATATAAATTAAAATGTTGTTTAATTATGGTTATGTATGTACTGTATATGCTGAGCAAGTTGTAAAATGCTTCCTGGTTGCAAATGATTGAGACCGATTGAAATTGTCCAGACAACCAATAGTTAAAAGGCAGGTTTCGGACCTTTAAAAACCAACACGCAGTCAGACACCTTCAGCCCATGAATAAGTCGGAGACCAACGAAATGCGTTGGGCGGGGTTAGTGTCTAACGGCGTCATCACGTTGTGAGTGTCAGAAGAGCAGCTTTGTCTTTGTTTGCTTCCGTGTCCCGCGGCCGAGGGAACGGCGCACAGAGCTGCGTGAAGACTGGTAATAGTTGACAATTGATTTAAAAGTGGAAGCATCTTCATTTTTGCTTTAGCATTTTGGATGGAGTAATTTATATGCGCTGATTATCGCTGTACTTTGGTGAGCATAATAAATACGGGCGGGCGGCCCCCTTTTTTAAAGAGGTTTTATGCTATGCCGTTTCTTCTTTCTTTTTTCATGTATTAAATGATCCATGGTGAGCAACGCATGAATATAATTGATGGAATAGAGCCCCCTAAGAGGATCTATATTATACAGCCTGAGAAAACATAATCTGTGCTTAATTGGAGTGGCAGGCAGCACTGCCTTTATGCAAAGGGACGCTGTCCTTCAAGAGGACCTAAATTTGAACTGCTGTTGCATTGAAGCCTCTGGTACGTGATTTAAGAACTGCTTTGGTGTTGGGATACACATAAGGTTTTTATTCCCTTGAAAACACTAGAGGTGATCGGTATTAAGAGACTCAAAATAAAACTTAATAGTTTTAAGAAACCGCGCTATAAATTAAATCAAATGTCCCAATAAACAAACTTTTCGCTCCAAGCCTTCAGACTGTTGTCATTCAGCCTTCAACATAAACATAAGTATAGGTACAAATACACTGCCCTAGAGCTGTGTATAAGGCTCAGCGAACCAAATGTTAACACCACAGGTGCTCTTCAAAATAAATTCCGTGACGTCACTCCACCACCACCTTCTTATATATAACGTACCAGATGTATTCTTGGTATTTTGCACATATGATTTCAATTATAATCTGAGAGGCTCCACAATTCCTCCTTTAGCCAAATTGATCACTTCTCAAAATAAGGTGCTTATTTACCGCCTCTTTAAACAACGGATAAGGAACTCCACTCTCCACACATAGGAAAATCAGCTTGCTCCGGATTTATTGCACATATTATAAAAACATAAACACAAACACAGGGATTGCTCCCATAGCGTAAAAACGTTTCACACAAAAGGAATCCACTTTGTGGCCACTGGCCCTTTAAAAAGCCGCTCACCAGATTTCTTTAAGAATCACGCATTCAATTTTAAAAATAGAACCACAGGCGTCATCCAACCCCTTCGGTTTAGGCCCGCACATCAAATATAAAGCGCTTTTGCGAGTATCAGCTCGCCGCCTCCTCCGGCCGTAGTATGCGGCGCTGCTCGTCAAATGAAACACACGTGACACTCCTTAGCTCCGCCCAACGCGTTTCGTCGTTACGACTTATTCATGGGCTCATGAATAAGTCGTAACGACGAAACGCGTTGGGCGGAGCTAAGGAGTGTCACGTGTGTTTCATTTGACGAGCAGCGCCGCATACTACGGCCGGAGGAGGCGGCGAGCTGATACTCGCAAAAGCGCTTTATATTTGATGTGCGGGCCTAAACCGAAGGGGTTGGATGACGCCTGTGGTTCTATTTTTAAAATTGAATGCGTGATTCTTAAAGAAATCTGGTGAGCGGCTTTTTAAAGGGCCAGTGGCCACAAAGTGGATTCCTTTTGTGTGAAACGTTTTTACGCTATGGGAGCAATCCCTGTGTTTGTGTTTATGTTTTTATAATATGTGCAATAAATCCGGAGCAAGCTGATTTTCCTATGTGTGGAGAGTGGAGTTCCTTATCCGTTGTTTAAAGAGGCGGTAAATAAGCACCTTATTTTGAGAAGTGATCAATTTGGCTAAAGGAGGAATTGTGGAGCCTCTCAGATTATAATTGAAATCATATGTGCAAAATACCAAGAATACATCTGGTACGTTATATATAAGAAGGTGGTGGTGGAGTGACGTCACGGAATTTATTTTGAAGAGCACCTGTGGTATTAAGAGACTACTTGTTAAATTTAAGAGAACCCCGCGGAGTGTCTGTTCGAGTAGCAGATAATTTGTATACATAATAAGGTTGTGTTGGGCCTTGGAGGTGACCCAACACCTGGGCATGTGTGGCATTCATAATCTGCCACTGCTCCAGCATCTGTCTGTTGCTAGTTCTAAAATCATCTAGCATGGCAGTGAAGTTAGCATTTAAGGTGGCCGTTTGTTCTGCCATCTGTCTGTTTAAGGTGGCCATTTGTTCAGCCATCTGGCTGTTGCTTGTCCTAAAATCAGTCAGCATGGTAGTGAATGTATTAAAGGTCTCTAATTGTGCAGTAATCTGCTCTGTTGTTCGTTGAGTCACCTGCCTAAAGTAACGGCTGTCATTGTGCCATGCTGACTCAAGGATTGGCACGCGCCTCCCCTGGGAAACTGGTCGACGTTGTTGACGTCGCGTCTTCCACTTCCCCGGGTTTGAGCGCCTGCAGATGCTGGAGTTCTAGGGCGACCAACAGTAACAGATGTGCTTGCCAAACCTCTGCAGCAGAGCTAGCACAGGGAACTGTAGGCTCAGTCTCAGCCTGCTGCCCACGATGGGCTAACAGCAAGCGTCCAGCTTCACTGCAGAGAATTTGGTGCAGTACGATGCTGGGGCAGTGGCTGATTAGGTTCCAGGGGGGTAATTAGCAAAGGTCCAATCTGGTTGGCATCCTCCTCCTCCATCTCCTGGGTGACATCCATTAGTGTGGGAGTCTGTTGGTACATGGGAAAAAGTGCATTCAAAGTTCACTTACCCTAGATATCTGGTCCTGTGTCCTAGGCAGCAGGGAAGTAGACGACGTGCTCAAACTGGAGGAGGCTTCGACACTTCCAGAGACTGGATGCTGGGCTGGGTTTAAAAGTAAAAGGCACGTAAACACACAAACATCCATTGATGAGCTGGATTAGTACATATGCTTTAGAAAACACGTGGCCAAGCAGGAATCACAACTCCCACAACGGTCCAAGTTGACCTTCACAATGAATGTGAGTATCTCTTATATGTATGCCTCACCCTGTACATACAGATTGGTCACCTTAAATAATACAAACATGCATGTACTGCATGTTAGGAGGCTTTACAGATTCAAAATGGCGCATTAGGGGCCCACAGTCAGCTTGCAAATAGCATTTGGCTTCAAAGTATGCTGCTGTGCATTCTTCCTATGTTGACCTTTCCCTGACCCCAGCTCAAGTTTGTCTGACCAAAGCACAGCTACAACCCCAGTGGTAGAAAGACAAAGAAGTAAGTGTTGTCTATTATTGACTATATTCACATCACATGTGCTTTGGTAAGATAAATAGTTTAATAGTGAGCAGAATTTTAAAGGTCGTGTATGGCATGCGAACCTTTTTAAGGACCATTAACTACTGCACCCTGGGAGAGTGTCCATCATGAAGGCCATTCCTCAGACATTAAACACCCGCCTAAAACAGTAACCTCCCCTCAAAGCCACTCCCTAGGGGCATGTGTTCATATGTGCCTGTGAGCCTCAAGTCACATGTTTACAATAGTTCACATTCAAACAAGCATTACTAACCTGCAGAAATGGTATGGATGTCCGTGTCCTGTCTGCCACAGAGGCCCTCTAATGCGATGGGGTGAATTAAAGCCAGGACCATTTCTTCAGCTCTGGTATATTGTAATTTGGTGGGGAAGCCTCCGCCAGTTTGTAAGCTGAAAAATAGAGGTTAACAAATTTTTGGCATTGTGGTCACTACAACAAGCAGCAAAACGCACAACTCAAATATGTACCTGTGATTGCGCCGTTTATTTTGTTTCTTCCGTGCTGCATACTTCAGGTCAGATATTTTTCTCTGCATCTGCTCCACATCTTTCCTCTCGTCCCCCCGCTGCATTGACCTGTCTGGTGAGCTCGTCCAAGATTTGGGTCTTTCTCATTTTGCTCGTTGCTTTTGAATGTCGCCCAAATAGCTCATCATAATGAAGTGTGAGTCCACTTGCCAGTGCTAGGGTTCATGCCTCCTCAAACCGGCCACTCAACTGGCCTCGCCGCAATGTTCGGCTGCATGGTTGGTCTACTGGCTCATCTCTGTTTGGTGGCAATTCAGGGGACATTTTGGGCTGGCTCTGTGGTGATAAATCGGGCGTCACGTGGCTGGAAAAAGACTGGACTGGACTCGCATTAGGACTGAGGGTCCTTTCCTCGGTGGCCACCAAACTTACAGGCGTGGATGTTGCATAGGTCTCGCTGGTTTCCACCTGTGCCAGTGGCAAATGTGTCTGAGGAGGAGAGGGTGTGCTTGGGGGGCTGGGGCTTTGGGCCCTCTGCTTCTTTGTGGTCTTGGAACTGGTGCTCTGTTTATCATGGTATGTGGTAGGGTGGGGAGGAGGAGAGGGTGTTCTTGGTGGGCTGGGGCTTCGGGCCCTCTGCTTCTTTGTGGCCTTGGAACTGGTGCTCCATTTATCATGGGATGTGGTAGGGCGGGGAGGAGGGGAGGGTGTTCTTGGTGAGCTGGGGCTTCGGGCCGTCTACTTCTTTGTGGCCTTGGAACTGGTGCTCCGTTTATCATGGGAAGTGGTAAGGCGGGGAGGAGGAGAGGGTGTTCTTGGTGGGCTTGGGCTTCGTGCCTTCTGCTTACTTTTCCCCTTGGATGTAGTCGTACCTTGCGGCTTGGATGTGGGTGCCTTCTTCTTTGAGGATCCTTCCTTGCTTGTGGTTGCTGTTTTGGATGTGCCTGGATTTGTGGGCAATGTTGCCTTGTGGTGGCCACTTTTGCTCCGCGTCTCACGCACCTTGCTAGTCGATTGGTGCGACCGAGTGCTCGGTCTGGAGGATGAGTGTCCTCATGCCGCTTTGGCCTTTTGGTCTTGGCATCCTTTGCTGCTGTTCCGCTCGCTTTTTTGGGTGCCATGCTGACAATCTCAAAGAGAATGAGCTGTGTGTCCATGACCCTTTAAATACTAATGACTGGGTATGACGCCTACGCGTTCGCATACGCGTGCGTCCGGCCGTTCGTCCAGCTGTGCGGAACCCGGAAACCGCTGAGGCATTACTTATCTGCTGCGGACAGGCAAAAAGATGGCACCCACAATCTTCACCCGCCAACAACAAGAGCTCATTATGCTCGTAAGTGTATTGTAAGGACGTTAATTTGCCATTTAAATGCAGGCCTAGACCTTAAGGAAGCGCAGGAAAAAACATTTTTGTTTAAAAGTTTTTAAAACTCCATGCCAAACAGAAGTTAGTGCGCACATGTGCGAACAAACTCACTTGCATCTAGAAGGATAGTTTAAGGCTAGAAATGTGTTTGGGAATGTCATTTAGTCAACTGATCTAATTGTGAATGATATTTGTATGCTGTTTGATCTAACAACTTTTTTTTTTGGTTTTTAGACTATGCTTCAGCGCAGGTACGACTACTTGCCCAATGCATTCGAGAAGAGGAATGTGGCCCTGGAGATCGTGGCCCGGATCCAACAGGAAACGGACACCACCTTCACCCATACGCAGATCATGCAGCACTGGTCGGACCTTAAACGACTACACATGCCTCGGGTGCGGCGATTTTTTTTCTCTCCATTTCCCAAGTAAGTACATAGCGATTGCATGCTAGATGTAAATAATACAGAAGGTAGGCCTTTATTTATAAATGCTTTGCTTTTCTAGTGTTAGAAATGGACCATCGCGTCAGACGCACCCGGAGGCGCGCAGTCAGGCCAGTGCTGCATGAATCTGCAGCAGGAAATGAAGGTGGTGGATCTCCAGGGCCAAGTTCCTACCCCTCCTCTGTAGCAGCGTCAGACCAGCCCCTGGACGTTTCTACAGAGGGGCTTCACGGCGTGGGCAGGGAGTCGTACCAAGCGACGGAGCCATTAGCCTCTGGTATGTGACTCTTAATGTAACCCCACACACATACATGCTATTAAAAGCAAAACTGATTCCCTTAATCTCTTTTTTTAGATGAATATTTAGCGGGTGAAGGATCTGGAGCAGAGACTGCAGCAGATCATGCCCAGGAGAAACATGGAGAAGGTGGGTGATGTCACACACACATTCTAAGTGTCATTTGCTTACTGTTGAATCAGACATTATAAGTGAGGCTATTTTAAAGGTCTCTACAGCCTCACATTCCCAGCAGTGGCAGGCCTCAGACCGTAGGCTGGTCCCCCAAGCAGAGGTCGCCCACCACCGAATTAAGTTGTAATGTAAATAGTTTGAGTATGTTGACAATGACATCATCACCAATCAACCTACATCCATTGGCAATGTCCTTAGCATAATGACATATGGCCTCTTTCTTTAAGAAATGTCTTAGCATAATGACATATGGTCTCTTCCTTTAAGAAATGCCTTAGCATAATGACATATGACCTTTTCCTTTAAGGAATGCCTTAGCATAATGACATATGGCCTCTTCCTTTAAGAAATGCCTTAGCATAATGACATATGGCCTCATGAGTTAGCTTGCAAACTAATAATCATTCCATCCACAGCTGTTAAACATGTATTTGCAGAACAATCATTTATTTATCTATTTTTAACAGACACCGCATGTGCGAGATTGGCACAAATCAGTGCCACGGTGTTTCGGTTGGTGGGCGAGATGCAGGAGCTGCGCGATTCGTTGGGGACCACAGATAAAGAATAAATATCTGGGGCCTGCCATTGCTTTGTATATATAGTTTTTTTGTTGTTTTCCCCCCCAAAAAAGTAAATATTTTTAAAGTTTTTAAACAAAAACCAAAAAAAAAAAATTGTACTTGAAAAAATTTTATATTTTTTTTTAAAAAGGCAATCCAAAATTGCCAGCTGAAAGTAAAAAAAAAACAAAACTTGTTTTTGTGTCATTTTCTGTTCTAAATACATTCATTAATGGTTGGTTACAGCAAAACGTAGGAACAACCAAAAAAGTAAAAATGAAGAAGAATGAAACCGCAATGTGATTTAGGTAAGCATTAGGTGAGCAAATGGAAGAAGAATGAAACCGCGATGGGATTTAGGTAAGCATTAGGTGCGCTAAATGGAAGAATACACAGACTGCAATGTGATTTAGCTAAGCATTGTAGCAGAATTGAGTGAACAAAATATGGAGACGAGCACATTAATGAGTTAATTTTGTTGTGCGCAGGCGTAAGGTCGTAACGATTTCCGTCTGGACGTTTATTTATAGAAAATGGAATTCAGAATCTACCGGGAAACGTAAAAACATTCGTTCAAGGCGACGTTGGAAAAAGGCCAAAAACGGAAGCCTACGTTGTTTCATGAGTAACATAAACGAAAAACGAAAGCTGAAAAATTAAATTTTCGTTGGCATACGAACGGACGAAGACTTTACTGAAGGCTTGCAATGCATGCTTAGAATCACTCGTACACTCATACGCAAGCGGGAAAAAAAAAAAAAAGGCTCTCTGAATCAACCCTAATGTCCAGGAGACGGCAGGTATGCCTAAGCTCTAGAAGGTACACAGTAAGCAGCCCACGGCACTGCAGATGGTCATATTCTTTCAAGAACTTGTCAAGGAACTTCATCATTAATGCGCTTGCCAAGAAGCTCACATTTTCACATGCAAAATGAGGCTGTAATTTGGCACCGGTAACTTCTGTTTTTTAAAGTGCTGAAAATGGTCAAACCAGGTCTCTGAATAACACTCGAGCGAAGGCAAAAATGTAAACTCTCGTATGTTGGAACACAGAATCTCCGGCTGAGCCATATTAATATGGCTTCGGGTACGCAAGATGAAAAGTCCCAGAAAAAAGCAAAATCTGCCCCAAAACATGGCCCTTAATAGTACAACCAAAAAAAAGCAAAAAAAAAACCAAACTTTTGGACCATTTCTGCATGCTGGACGCATACGGGAGAGGCTCTGAATCAGGCTTTATATCATTAGATATGATAGAACATAGCTGGATAGCTGGAGTTTCTTGTTTGAGGATGTACTGTAGGGCCAGTAAAGGAGGCCTGGGTGGGAGATTAAAGAGGCAAGGATTGGGTGGGGGTGTAAGAACCAGTCCAAAAGCAGTGTGCACATGAAAAAAGCAGCTTTGGATTTTGCTAATTTGGTTCCATCCTTATGAAATTCAGTCTGAGTCTGAGAGTTCACCTTTAGCAGAGCTCTTCATTTTTAGAAAGAAAGAAGAATCCCTCCTCCACTAAACTATAATAGTTGTAAATATAATTATACTAGAGACTCAATGTGTGTTTAGGGTGGAAATAAAATGTTTTGTCCCAAATCTAAATTTCTTTCAGATTCGCAGTTAAAAAAAAGTAAGTAAAAAATCACTTATTCACCTGTCTGGTTTCCTGCTGGCTCTAGTGGTGACATCTGTGATGTCAGGCTGGTACTCTCCCTGGCCAATCACAGAGTGCAGGCCCATCAATACCCTGCAGCAGGATGTGCACTAAAAAGGTATAACTGTCTCCCTGTGTGTAAATTGGCAGCAGCCTGGCAGCCGCCAGCTGCAGATGACTGCACCGAAAGATGGACTATACTGGCTCAAGATGAAGAGGAGGACACTGGCGCTGCCACCGCTACCACTGAAGCCAGGGGACGATCCACCAGCAAGTTAATACCTATTTTTTAGCAGTTTGGCAGTTTGTTTTAAATTTGATTTAGAAAGAACTGAATTCCTTGGGGAAATTCAGTGAATTATCCAAATTGAACTTTTCAGAAATGTGTTGATCTCTAATGACAGTTCCAGGGGGATGCCCCTGGGAGGGATTTCACTAGTCCTAGAGTCTTTTATACTATAGCGCATGTCTTGGTCTGCTTTAAAAGGACACTTTTCTTTCACTTGAAAAATGCATTATATTGTTAATAAGGAACTCTAGTACTATGTATGGATATTGGAGCTACAAAAAGATATAGGGGGTTATTTAAGAAACGCTAACGCCAGGTAGTGCCACATAGTGCCACGTAGCGTCAGATGAACGCTAGGCAAAATATGTGAAAACCATATATAAGTCAATCTGATGTGCCCCTCTAAAAGTGCCATGTTACTAGCAGCAGCTCAGTGTAAAGCACCCGCGCTGTGTGTTCAGCAGCGTCATTTAGTACATGTCGCTCAGAGGCGTTTTCTCATACATTTCAATGGTGTTTTATTTGGTTGGGTATAAAGAGCTTTTTCTGAATGTTCTAAATTTTTGGTTCAAATCATTGTGTGTCCTCTCCTGCCCAGCAACCAAACACTTTTATTATGATTTTTAAATTTTTTTATGCAGAATTGTATGTGCATGTCTGCCATTGCAGTGTCATTGTCACAGTGTTAAAACAATGTCATTCCATATGTTTTTCCTCTGGTGCTGGTCTTTATGTGTTTCGAAACAGACTTTTATCACATAGCTTCTGGCGCCTGATGCTAGAGCGCCCAGTTTTAGAGCTCTGATGCTGGTTGTGTGTAGTTTTTTCTTAAATACGGGCTTCGGTGCTGAGTGTCTGGCGCACTTAACTAGTGCTACCTATCGTTCGCAGTTTTGGGCGCTTTGAGCTCGGGACACCACCTAGCATTCTCGGTTGGTTCTGCAGTGAATCAGGGATATGGATATGGCCAGTAGTACTAGGAGACAGACTTTGACTCCTTGGTGGATGATTATGTGTCCACACATCCCTTGGTACTGAGTGGTTGGTCGTCCTGGATCAATTTCTGGTTCATTAAACTGGATATGTAGCCAAAGCTTGCCCTCTATGTCTTGGAGGTGCTGGCTTGCCTATTAGAATGTGTGCTCATCACTGCAGGGGGTGTCATTACCGACAGAAGGATTTGCCTATCCACAGCCAACATAGACATGCTTACATTGCTTAAGGTCAGTGAATCTCAACCCTTCTAATGCCGTGACCCCGCAATACAGTTCCTCATGTTGCAGTGACCCCAAATCAAAAAAAAATGTTGGTGGCTACTTCAAAACTGTAATTTTGCTACAGTTATGATTCGGAATGTAAATACCTGATATGCATTATGTATTCTCATTGCTACAAATCAAACATAATTTAAACATAGTGATTAATCACAAAAACAATAACATAGAAACATAGAAGGTTGACGGCAGAAGGAGACCATACGTCCATCTAGTCTGCCCTTATGTGTATACTGTATGTACTCTTTATCTTAGGATAGATGTGTGCTTATCCCAGGCATGTTTAAATTCAGTGACTGTTGATTTTTCAACTACCTCTGCTGGAAGTTTGTTCCAAGCATCTACTACTCTTTCTCTAAAATAATATTTTTTAACATTGCTCCTGATCTTCCCCCTGACAAGCTTCAGGTTGTGCCCCCTTGTTCTATCATTAAGCTTCTTCTTAAAAACACTTCCCTCCTGAACCTTATTCAATCCTTTCACATATTTAAAGGTCTCAATCATGTCCCCCTCTCCCTTCTTTCCTCCAGACTGTACAAATTAAGTTCTTTAAGTCTCTCCTGATAAGTTAAGTCCTTCCACCATTTTCGTTGCCCGCCTTTGGAACCGTTCTATTTGAATAATGTCTTTTTGCAGGTAAGGTCTCCAGAACTGCACACAGTATTCTAGCTGTGGCCTCACCAGGGCTCTATACAGCGGCATCACAACCTCCCTCTTCCTACTGGTGATGCCTCGAGCTATGCAGCCGAGCATCCTGCTTGCTTTTCCCACTGCCTGGCTACACTGTCCACTCATCTTGCAGCTATCAGTAATCAGTACCCCTAAATCTCTCTCCTCCGAGGTCCTGGCTAACACAGTGCTGCCCATACGGTATTCAGAGCAGGGATTCCTTCTACCCAAGTGCATGATTTTACATTTAGAGACATTAAACTCTAGTTTCCACAGTTTTGACCATCTATCCAGTAAAGCTAAATCATTTTCCATGTTGCAGACACCTCCAGGAATATCCACCCTATTACTAACCTTTGTATCATCAGCAAACAGACAAACTTTTCCTACCAAGCCTTCTCCTATGTCACTTACAAATATATTAAAAAAGGACAGAGCCTTGCATCCCACCACTTGTAACTCGCCTTTGTTCAGATTGCACACCATTTACAACAACGCTCTGATACCGATCCCTCAGCCAACTGGAAATCCACTGAACTATTTAATTAAATGTTGAGAAATATTTATTACTAATTCCAATACATAACATTTCACCATGGCATAGCATGTGTCGGAAACTGTCATTTCTCCACCTCTTATTGAAATTAAGGAGGCTGTGGCGGATTGTGTGGTAACTCGAGATTCTCTGGAGCTCTCTTCCACAAAATCTGCCGCACTCACAATGAAATCAATAGGAGGCAAATTCAATGCCGGAAACCGCTGATTTCAGCAGTTTCCCCATTCAGAATATGGGAAAATAGTGGGAGATATGGGAGATAATTATACATTGGGGAACAGTGTGAACTACATCTTATAGTTTTCTCTTATAGTATAAGACACTGTGTAAATGTATGGTGCTTTGTGTAAGTGTAAGCTGCTTTGTGTACTGTGTAATGATTACACACAAGGCACCTTACACTTACACAGTATTGTGTGTATGGTGTGTGTACTGTTTTTACATTATTAACCTTTTTGACACCAGCAGGCTCTCTTGCCTCTCCGTCTCCTAGGCTTCTGTCCTCCGGCGCTTGCTGCGTTGGCCCAGTGATGACGTCAGCAGGCGCCAGGCATGTATAATACACTGCTATGGACTGTGGAGCATTCCCCCTGCTTCCCCCGCCCCTTAGGCCCCGGGCGGATGATGCAATCACGTCTGCGCATGCGTGCAGGCATTCAGTTTGGAACGCGCATCCATAATGGTGTGCGTTACAGCTGAATAGCGCTGCTGCAGATGGTAGCGCGAATTCTCAGTGGCTAAAGACATCGGAAATCGGACCCCTGTGTTTTGGTTGTTCGACCCCCGCCAGGGTCCCGACCCACAGGTTGAGAACCACTGCTTAAGATGAACCATACATGTATACCACAGAACTTGGCTGTGCCAGCATCTGAGTGAGCGCTTAAACCGCCATATCCACCTCCACCACCTCCTCCCCATCACCCCCCAGACCTCTGTCACCTGTAAAAAATGTAAAATGTATTTTTTATTCACATATGTATATATCCATTTATTCATGTTAATATTTATTTATTTATATGTGTAAATGTTTATTTATGTATATATTTATTCATAGATACCGCCCAATTTGGCCTCCAAAATAATTTTAACAGTTTTTTATGTATGTACCGTATGTTTCGCCCCCTATAAGACGCACCTGCCTATAAGACACAACCTGTATTTGAAAGTACGCGCTGGCAGGCGTCACGGGCCATGCCCACCCCAGGCCGGCTCGCTGTGAACATACAACTGACAGCTGCTCCACGCCGCCACTTCCCACCGCTACACTCTTACAGGGACAGTGGGGAGCAGGAAGCGGCAATCAGCCGCATGTTGACAGCAATCCGATTCCGGACCCCGGGTGGGCGTGGCCTGTGACTCCCGCCAACGTCACGCTGGCAGGAGTTACAGGCCACGCCCTACCCAGGGGCTGGAGAAGGCAGACAGCGGCGACCACAGAGGCTGCGGAGATCGACGGAATGTAATTTTTTTTTTTTTTTTTTTTACATTCGCCCGTTAAGACGCACAGACATTTTCCCCCCACTTTTGGGAGAAAAATACGGTATTTCTTTAATGTTTTGTTTTTTGTTGTTATTTTAATTACTTTCCCCACCCCATTTTTACACAGGGCAGGTGTTACCTCCGTCCCAATTTCGCCTCCAACAACCAAAAAAACTATTCTTTTTGTTTTTTTAAATTTGTTTTGAGTACTTTCTCTAGCCCATTTTGTGCAGAGAATCACCCTGGTGTTCCATTTGATTTGCATCCCTCTAACCCTTGCTTTCCCCATTTTACAGCCATTTTTTTACACCTCATGTACGGGTCGCCATCGACTCCAGTGGGGTTGAGTTCAGATACCCGAACTGAACTTTAGTGGCAAGTTCGGCCAAACTCGTTGAACCCAATCATTCAGGGTTTGCTCATAACTACTGAGCACTGGGATTGCCTAGGTTCAGGAGCGCCACGTATTACCTTTTGCTTAAATATTTTTATGCAGAATTGTATTTACAGTTCTGGCACTAAATTGTCATTGTCACAGTGTTAAAAACATTTAATTCCATGTGTTTTCACTTTGTTACTGGTGTATATGTGTTCAAAAACAGACTTTGATCAGACAGCGTCTGGTGCTCTATGCTGGAGCGCCCAGCTTTAGAGCGCCTACGCTGTGTGTGTGTAGTTTTTTGTTAAATATGGTGTGGAGCGCCGAGTGCCAGACGGACTGAGCTTGCGCTACCTATCGCTCGCTGCAGCGTTCTCAATTGACTCTGCAGTCAATCAGGGACATCACTTCTACAGCGCCCACCACACATCAAATTCATCAATGCTGGCCACTATACTACAGCGCTACGCTAAGTTACAGCGCTGGCTCCAGCTTACAGCGTCTACTAGCGGTTGCTCTGAGCGCCGATATAAAGACGCTCACCTGGCAATACGTGGCGCTAGTAGTGAATCAGCCTCCACATCTGTCTCTTCTTAAAATTAAATAGAAACTCTCTCGCCTCTAAGGAGGCTTACTATTTGAAACTTAGGACTCGATTCAGCAAAGTTTGTAACAAGAAATCAGTCTGTTTCTTGAGAAAAAAATACTACAGTTTTAGCTTTTTCAAATTCTTGTGATTCAACAAATAATAAAAAAAAGCTTTTTTTCTACACTCATTATTTTCACTTGCCTTTTCTCATTAATTGAAAAATATAAAACTGAAATGTACAATGATAAAAAAAAGTGTGATTCAGCAATGTTTTGACTCTAGTTTTTACTACTCTTTGGAACGAATTATTTACAGCCCCGAGCAAGTGTAAAAAATTTTCAGCACATTCCCTTGTGTTTTTTTTTTCCTGAAAAAAACTGGTTAGCAACTGTCAGCATATTGGTGTAAAAGACACGTGGAATTAACTTGACTGTTTAAATTTAACCCTTCTAGTGCCAGCTACGTGAGACTCACATAGCTGACTTTAAACCCCCACAGAAAAAAAGTATAAAAGTTAAAAACTCACCTGACCCCTTGTTGGATTGGGCCAGGTCTTCTCTTCACCCAGGGGGCATCAGATCCCCGAGAAATTGCCCTCTCCCTCTCTTCCTGGGTGCCGGCTGCTAGCCCTGCCGTTTGTGGGGGGGGTGACATCATCAATGACCCGGCACCTGTCACCTGGCAGCCGGCCGACCTAAGAAGCTCAGTCACTCCGGGTGCTCAGAGGAGGAAGGTTGGGGAGGCAAAATGACTCTGATCTCTGCCCCCCCAGTCCTCCTCCACCAAGCACCCGGCAGCTGTCAACGGAGCATCGTGGGACATGATTGGGACATCTGAGGTGAGTAGAGAAAAAAAATAATAAATGTCTGTGTGTATTTATTTTTACTGTTAACCCCTTGTGAACTGGTAAGGGATCCATGAGATCCCTATACCAGTTCACAAGGCTGGGGGCTGGCAAGTCACCTGTGGCTAGCTGGTGACTTGCCATTAACCCTCTGCATCCCAATTACCTTCCTCCTCAAAGCCCGGGGGGGCAGAAGAGCCCAGCTCACGGGAGGCCACCAAAGCTGGCCTCTGCGCCCTGTTCCTACAAGCCCCCATAGCCCCATAGCTGGCCCAGGCTGGTTATGATGGGTAAGGGGGACCTCATGTCATTTTTGGGGGGATTTTTAAATGTTTTTAACCCTTAAAATTCCCCCCAAAAATGGATTCGCCCCCCCCCCCCCCCCCATTTTTTTGTAAATGTTATAAAGTGCTCTTTTCAGTTTGGGGGCTCTCCTGGGGGACTACAGATACATATGTGGTACCACTGTAATCAGGAGAAATGGGGCTTTCACATGCAATATGGTTTTCATTAATAAAATTTTTTTCACACAAAAATATTTTAAAAAACTGTAGAAAAATTACAAACAAGACATTTCATGTTAAAGCCTAAACTCTGCTGCAATATATATATATATATATATATACACAATTTTTCTGGAAATTCCAGCAAAAATCACGGTTAAACATGGCAGAAAATGGTGAAAAATGACGTGTCAACAGAGGGTGACAACACTTCAAGTAGGCTGGCAATTAAAAGGGTTAATAGTACCTATGCATGTTGGGTATTGTTCTGCTCGGGGGACCTTGTACTTTCAGATTTAGCTTGTTTTTTCTTGTTTGCATATTGATACTTTAGAAAAACATGTTTTTAATTCAGCTTTTTTATACATTTCTTTTAGGGAAACTCTGTGCAACCTAAGAATTCTTCGAGGGAATACTTCCAGAAAGATGAGCCCACTACAACAAGCTTGGTACAGTTAGAAATCTTAACATGTGTATTTTCAGGAAATATATGGTTTATGGGGGATATTCCAAATGTAAAGGGTTGTTTTGGTTGAAAACATTCCGAGGTGAGCACTTTGTCTGCAGAGCTGAAATTTTCAAGTAAAATTACAGTTATGCGCATGCTTTACTTTGTGGTGTTTGTCAACTCTTCCCTTGACAGTAGCTATGCATTCTGGGTATTGTTCTGTTCGGGGGATGTTGCTTTTTCCGATTATACTCGTTTTTTTCTTGTTTGCATATAGTTTATTTTAGGAAAATGTGGCTTTGATTCTTCCTTTTTATTATTTTTTAGCAAAACTCTGTGCAACCAAAGAATTGATTGAGGGATTACTTCCAGAGAAAACTATGCCCACATAAACAAGCCTGGTACACCTAGAAAGCTTGAGGCTTGTTCTTCCAGAGAATATAGTTTGTGGGGGGTATTTCAAATGTAAAAGGTTGCTTTTCTGCAAGGTGCGCATAGCGCATATCACAGTTGTATTTTATCTCAAAATCTCCTAAAGCTCTGTTTCAGTTTGGGGGAGTCTCCTGGGCAGGAAAGGGTGTCTACCTATACATATGTGGTACCGCTGTAACCGGGAGAAATTGGGGTTTAACACGCTATAAGATTTTTTTGGCTAACTTACATTTTTTATTACAAAAAAATATTACAAATTGCAAAAAATAGATTTGTAAAAAAAAAAATGTTGCACATATTTCACCCAAAAGAATTGAGAATACACTAAAAAAAGGCCATACAAGACATTTCATGTTGAAGCCTAGACTCTGTTGAAAAAAAAATCAAGGTTGAACATGTGTAGTGCAAAATAGTGGAATGTGGTCTGGCACTTAAAGGGTTAAAACTGCCAACACCCCAGGCAGAGCGCCAAACCTGAGCCAAATACTAAAGGACCAGGACCAGACTGATGCATCCACCTGGTAATCTGGAGAGAGGGGCCATTATTTTTTTCATTTTCATTAAAAAAAACTGTAAAAATAAATACAAAAGTTAATTCTAGTAGGTTTGCAGGAATAAAACTATGCAATTGCAATAGCTTTCTTTTTACTTTGATACGTTTCACAACTCCACCACCTTCTCTATAGGCAATGTTGAATTCATACATACATACATGTGGAGCAAAAGAACACAGCATGTCCAGATTGCCTTGATCTATTACTGAATACATCTCTTTATAAGTTACTTTAATGACACCCCAGCAAAAGAGCTAAACCTTGGCCAAAGGCCATGGGGCTGGAAAGTTGTCAGGGGCAGGCTGTTTGGCTTTTTGACCCTGGCCTTACTATGCCTGGTGCACTGGTCTGGTCATCTGGAGGGAGGGACATGATTATTCTTTCATTTGATCTGAAACAGTTACAAAATAAATAAGTCAAGTTAACTCCTGCATATCTTTATCATTTCACAAGTCATCCAGTGGCCTTTCCTAATAGCAGGATGAATAACAAAAATGTGAAGCAAAAGAAAACAGCAAGTCCAGTTGCCTTGATCTATTACTAAATACATATCTAGCATTACATGAATGAATTTAATCCATCATTACAAAAAGACTAGTTGCAAAAGTGCATTAAAAAACAATTGTCACCTGAGATATATTACATGGGGGCATCACCCGATCTTTCTGAAGCTGTGTGAAATATAGAAACCAAATGCACCATTTGGGGTAAAGACTTCTCAACACCATTATTAAAGGTCTAATTCAAATTTTTGTGTGTGCTTCTGGGACAAAGGTGCGATTCTTCGCACGAAAATTACATGCATGATTCAACAACCTTGAACGCCGCTATACAGACGCTCATCTGCCGATACCATGGCATTAGTATGGAATCTGGGTGGGGGCAGTGTAATCGCCCAGCTGGTCCAGCAGGAAACAGTTCCCTGCATTGAGCTGCCAGCGGCTGTGAGCATTGAGTGGCAGCTGATTGAAAGCTCTTGGGGGTTATTCCAAATGTAATGGGTTGTTTTGTTTGTAAAAGCGCAAGGTGCAAACTTTCAAGTAAAATTACCCTTGTGTTGTGCATGTTTCACTTTGGTGTTTGGCAACTCTTCCCTTGACAGTACCTCATGTTGGGTATTGCTCTGTTCGGGGGACCTTGTTTTTTCAGACTTAACTTGTTTTTTCTTGTTTGCACATTTCCATTTTAGCAAAATGTGTATTTCTTTCTTTCTTTCTGCTTTTTTATTCTATTTTTAGGGAAACCCTGTGCAACCAAAGAATTTGTTGGGGGATTACTTTCAGAAAACTGCACCCATGTCAACAGGCCTGGTATGCCTAGAAAGCTTGAGGCATGTACTTCCAGAGAATATATAGTTTGGGGGTATTTTTAATGTAAAGGTTGTTTTTCTTAAATAACTGCAAGGTGCACATTGCAGTTGAATTTCATCTAAAAATCTCCTAAAGCACTGTTTTAGTTTGGGGGAAATCCTTGGGCAGGAAACGTTGTGTACCAATACATATAAGTTGCTGTTGTAACTGTAATAAGAATATATTGAAAAAACTACATTTTTATAACAAAAAAACATTACAAGTTGAAATAATTTTTTTTTATTTTTTTTGGCACATATTTCCCCCCACAATATTGAGAATACATTTAGAAAATGACAAACAAGACATTTCATGTTAAAGCCCAGACAGCTGAAAAACAATATATAATTTTCCTGGGAAATCCCTTCAAAAATCACAGTTTAAGGGGGGCGCTCACGAGCAGCCGACAGAGATGGCTGCAGCCTAAATCGGCTCCTCACTGGGCGGGGAGTTTAACCGCTCTAAACAGCTCCACAGCGGCGGTTTTCGGGCCAGCTTGTTGGGGGAACCCCCCAAGACTGCGGGGAAGCGAGTGGGGGAGCAGAGGAAGCCGGCCCCTGCCAGCAAGAGACAAAAACAGCGCAACCGCCGGATCCAAGATGGCGGCCGCAGCACACTGACGCCAGCGCAGCTCCAGCCTGCCGGGGGAGACATCCAGGCTGCGGATCCAACCCACACCCGGACGCAGGTCAGTCAGACGCCCTGGGGCGCGGGGTGCATTGGAGGGAAGAGCCCAGGGCTAGGGGCACAGTACACTCCCAGGACCCTCTCCTAGCAAAATCCAAGATGGCGGCCGCATTATGCTGACGCCGACCTAGCCCCCAAACCTGCTAGCAAAGCCTCTCAGCCAGCTTCACAGCAAGCCCTCGGGGGCATAGGGGGCACCAGAGGGGAAAGCGGGAAGTCGGGGATGCAGTGTACCTGCCCGGAACCTCCCCTCCCCCCAGCGAAATCCAAGATGGCGGTCACCCCACGCTGACAGAGCAGCTCCCAGCAAGCCGGCCACCGCAGTACTAAATCCACCCGCAGTACGGCAGGGGGAAGGGGCAGACGGCATACCGCCTCGCAGTTAGCCAGGCCGCAGCTCACTCCTATCAGGATAACCCCCAGCCAGCCACCCGACTAGCACCGCGCAGCAGTGGCCCCCGGAGGCAGCGACGACGGGATTCAGTGATCCCTGGGGAGGCTGACAACACCTGGAGTCTGGGCAGCAGGGAGGAAGAGCCGACCCCAGAAGGCGCATTGTATTCGCTCGGGACCCCCGGTGACACATAGGGGGAGATCATAATCAACACACAGCAGCCCTGCCAGGAGCAGCCCAACATTTAGTGCACAAGCCCAGGCAGCGAATGGGGCGTAGAGATCGAGGAAAATCGGCGCAGACCCCGAAACCCCCCACGCGTGCAGCGGGCTCTAGGATGGCAGCCCCCTCGGGACCTCTATCTGGGCAGCGACTGTCCCCTTCCCCGATACCATCGCCTGAATTACTGGAATCTCAGCCAGAGCCACAGCTGGAGTCCCAAGCCGTAACCCCAGGGCACCCGTCATCGCCACACGCCAACCCAGGCATACGTGATGCGGAATTGCTAGAAAGATTTAAATCTGTACTGCAGCAAGAGCTAGAAACAGCCACTGAGAAGCTTTCCGCTACATTTAAAACGGAGCTGAGAGACTTAAGGTCCCGCACGTCTAAGCTGGAACACCAAATGACCGATACCACATCTGTCCTGGAGGAGCATGACGCAGAGATTCAAACCAGCAGAGCTGAACTGTCCTCCGCCCTCCAAAAGATAGAGGATCTGGAGAATAGATCCCGGCGCAGCAATCTGCGTTTCAGGGGACTGCCAGAATCTATTGTTGACCTTAAATCCACCGTCACGGTCCTACTTCAGGACTTGGTCCCAGCAATCCCAGTTGAACGCCTGGAGATGGACAGGGTCCATCGCGCCCTGGGCCCCCCTAGAGCAGATGGCCAGCCTAGAGATGTTATCGTCAAATTCACCTTTTATAACACCAAAGAGTTGATCGCCCAGACAGCCAGGACACGCAACGACTTGGCCTTTCAGTCCTACAAATACCAAATCTATTCTGACCTGGCCCCAGCGACCCTGCAGAAACGCCGCCTTTTGAAGCCGTATCTTCTAGTTCTTCAATCGCATCAGATAGCATACAAATGGGGCTTCCCGTTTAGACTTTCCTTTACATATATGGGTCGCACACATGCAGTCGCAACCCCAGAAGAAGCTTCTGAATTGCTGGAACGCCTGGGCCTGACTACTGTAACAGAGCCGTTACCCACATTAAAACCTCCTCAGGAGCAGCGCGCACGACCAACGCGGAGGGACCAGCGGACCAGCAGCCAGCGCCCCTATCCGGCCTCGACTTCAACACGAACGGCGGCAGCCCGCCACCCTGACAACGGTTGACTCTGGACAGAAGGTTGAGCAATCCACAAATGGTGCGACATAACCCCCAACAATTGGCAACCACGCACAATGTTTCGGGACTTTTTCCCTCACCCTTTTGCCCCGCTTCTTCCCGGAGACTTCCACTCCCCTTTTTTTCTTTGCTCCTACCTATAGGTGCCACCGAGATCCACGATGGACTGTATGGAGGTAACTGACCTGGTCACGTTGGGGGCGCCCGCCCGCCACTGGGGGGAGGATATTTTCCCCCTCCCGTGGGCCGACGGGGGCTCCCAACACAGGGAGACTTATATGCTTTACCTTCAATATCAATGCAATGTTACCTACGACCGTTATGCAATTGTTTTCTCTAAATTGTGATGTTGCTGGCCTACGCGGGCACTTGTGCCTTGATGCTGTGGTTCAGTCATGGGGTGCCGTGATAGGGCGATGGTCTCTGCTATATAGGCCCTCCTCCCCTCTGCTTTGAAAGCGGTAATGCTGACAGCGGGACCCTCTTGAGGGCGACCAGCTGCGCGGATGGTGGGGGCTGGGGAGACTACTCGGCCTGGACGGCTCCCTGAGTGAACAAAATTGATATCGGGCCTGTTTTAATTGTTATACGCAATTGTTTTTTCTTTTACTAAACTGTTACACTGTTAGCCCGCGTGGGCGTCAGATGTTTGGCGCTGTGGTTCGGTCGTGGGTCACCGTGGTGGGGCGATGGTCTCTAACTATCTAGGCCCTCGTTCTCTCCGCTTGAGGACGATGATACCAACCGTGGGACCCCCCCCGGGGGGGTGACCAGTTGCGTGGCTGATGGAAGCGGTGGAGACCATTCGACCCGGGCGGGGCCCCTGAGTGAACACTACTGTTATCAGACCGACTTTGAATGTTATATGACTCTGCGCCACATTGGGGGGTGGGCCATGTGGAGTGCGACACTCGCGGTCCACCCTGGCTGCCTCCCAATGGGGATGCATTTGTTTTTTGTGGTTAAAAGTAACGAAGAGGTGCGCCCCTTATGGGTGACCCTAGGTTAGACGCCGGTATTGTGTTAATCTGTTTCTGGCCCCGGTACCTCTCAAGCACGGAGTAGGATGAGAGGCATGAGCACCCTAGCTTTGGTTAAAGTTGCGGTTATTGTCTTGAGCTCTGAACTGATCTACTAAATTAACACCTTCCCCCCCCACGTCTCATTATATGTGACGCCGTTCCTAAACCGCTGCAGGTAACTTTACATTTGCTAGGCGACTCCCCGCCCAGAGGCGACCCCCCCTCTAGGAACCCAGAACACTTCCGATTGGGGGATACCCCCGGAAGGCAACCACTGACTCGATCCGAGTCGCTAACTCTTTTCCCCTATTCCCTTACCTCTGGGGCACCACTTGTAGTGACGGCCCCCAGCACCCCTATACTACACAGGGTATACTTGGGATACTCCATAGCTTGGGCTGTGCTGCACCCACTGCTACCCACTCTACCCTAAACGCTCTTGCCGTTCCCTAACCTTTCCCCAACCCCAAACACCCTAACCCCATAGCCTTCCTCCTCCCTCTCCCTCCCCCCCTCTCCCCTTTATATATTTATTCCTAGTACCTCCCCAAATTTTTTTTTTTTTTTTTTTTTATTTATTTATTTTTTCTCTCCTTTTGTACCTGAGTCTGCCTGCCTTTTAGTGGAACTGCTACAATGAGCCAAGCCCAAAGTTCACCGGGTAGAGCTGACCTAAACTTTAAACTGCTTTCGCACAATGTGCAGGGTTTTAACTCCCCGCACAAGCGGACCAAAGCGTTCCACTATTACAGGCAGATGCGGGCTGATATCTTATGCCTTCAGGAGACAAGGTTTTCAACCACCAGCTCCCCAAAGTACCTAAACCCGCAATACCCAACATTTTTCTTGGCCTGTCACAGGGAGAAAACCAGGGGGGTAGCCATTGCATTCAGACGTCACGTTCCATTCAAATGCGAAACGACAGTGGCTGACCCAACTGGCCGGTATCTGATTGTAATTGGAAGCTTAAATGACATACAGATGACCTTTGTGTCGTATTATGCGCCCAACACCCACCAGGCAAATTTTTTCTCACACCTTTTGAGGAAGATTAAGGAGCACAGCAAAGGGTTACTAATTATGGCCGGGGACTCCAACATTGCGCTGGACCCTAAGTTGGATAGATCACTTCAGCAGGGTAGGGGCCATTCCTCGCCACCCATGCAGCAACCTCCGAATCGCATTAATGCCATGCTGAGGGACGCAACCCTGATAGATGTATGGCGCGACCTGAACCCGAAAACGCGGGATTACACCTTCTATTCGAATCCCCACAACTCGTTTTGCAGAATTGATCACATTATGGTGCCCCAGACTGTTTTGCCCATGATTGGCAAATGCCAGATTCTGGCCACACCCTGGTCTGATCACGCTCCAATACTCATGAGGTTTGAAGCTGCCCCCCCCACTGCTAGACCGTTCAAGTGGAGACTGAATGACTCCATGCTCACACGCAAGGAGACCCACGATCAGATCCTGCAGTCCCTTAAAAATTATTTTGCGATTAACACTAATTCAGCCACAGAGATAAGCGTATGGGAGGCTCACAAAGTAGTAATCAGGGGAGAACTCATCGCGCTAGCCACCTCTCTTAAGAAACATAGAGCAGAGCGGATAGCCCAACTAACAACCAGTCTGGAAAAGCTACAATCTGCTTGGAAGGCGAACCCCACGAGGGAACTCAAAAAGAAAGTAGACGAGGTCACCATACAACTCAATGTTGCATTAGACGAGATAGCGGAGAAGAAGCTTAGGTGGGGCAGACAGAAGATGTATGCGAGGGCCAACAAACCCGATACCCCTTTGGCAAACAAGCTCCGATATTCGGGGCCAAGACAATCCCCAATTATGCTACGATCTGCAGAAGGGTCCAATACGGCTAACCCCATTAAAATTGTGGACATCTTTGGGAGAATGTTGGGCAAGCTCTACGCGGCGCCTCAGGGGTTCCCCATAGAGAAAGCCACTGAATTCTTAGACTCGATCTCGCTCCCCACGGTAGCAGAAGTTCATAGAGCTAATTTTGAAGCGGAGATCTCTGTCTCAGAGGTCTTAAAGGCAATCAAAAGCTTAAAAGCTTCCAAGGCACCGGGGCCTGATGGTTTCTCAAACTTATACTATAAAAAATATGCAGCGGAGCTGGCCCCTCATCTAGCAAAAATGTTTAATTCCCTCAAAGAAGAGGGCATCTTGAACCAAACCTCTATGGAGGCATTCATAAGCATGATCCCGAAGCCGGATAAGGACCAACTAAACCCACAGAACTACAGGCCCATATCATTGCTTAATGTAGATCTTAAAATACTGGGGAAAGTATTGGTCACCAGGATCAACGAGTTTCTGGGTACACTGATCGGGAAGGATCAAGTGGGATTTGTACCTAATAGGCAAGCCTCAGATAACATTCGCAGAATAACTCACTTAATCAAGCAAGCCCAGCAGAGGGAAATCCACAGCCTTCTCTTATCATTGGATATGCAGAAGGCATTTGATTCCCTATCATGGGACTATATGTTCCTTGCCCTTCGGAAGTGGGGATTTGGAAATAACTTCCTAACATGGATACGGTCCATGTACTCGTCTCCCTCAGCAAAGGTTCAGTATGGGGGCCATCTCTCTGAGTCATTCCCAATCAGCAGAGGCACACGGCAAGGGTGCCCACTCTCTCCAGTGTTATTCGTGTTAGCTTTGGAGCCACTAGCAATAGCAATCAGAACACACCCAGATATAACAGGATTAGAGTTAGCGGGGTACCACCACAAAGCATGCCTTTTCGCAGATGACATACTGCTAGTCCTCTCGAGACCACATATCTCGCTGCCCAATGCCCTCCACCTCCTAGACGACTTCTCACAAATCTCAGGCCTTAAAGTCAACAAAGAGAAATCTATGGGACTTAACCTAAATATCCCTCCCCAGATGGTGAGAACGCTCCAATCCAGCTTTCCCTTCCGATGGGCCCCGGGGACACTATCATACCTAGGGGTTAAAGTCACCCCTCACTATCATACTTTATACCAGGCCAACTACCCCTCCCTCTTTCGCTCACTGAAAGCTATGCTTGACTCTTGGCAGGGTCACGGGATCTCATGGATAGGAAGAATAAATGCGGTAAAAATGACCCTATTACCCAAGATGCTTTATCACTTCCGGACGCTCCCTGTTCAAATCCCCTCGCACCAGATTAGAAGTATGCAGAACAGCATAATGAGGTTTGTCTGGGGAAATACTAGGCCGAGGGTAGCTAAAACTACTATGTTTAGACATAGGACAGAAGGAGGGCTGGGAGTTCCGTGCGTGAACAGATACTACATGGCCGCACAAATCGCGCAGCTACACAGCTTACATCTTGAGGTGGAAATTCCTCTTTGGGTCTCCTTAGAAGCCATGGCATGCGATCCCGTCCCCATAGACAGCTTGATTTGGATCCCACCACAACATAGACCCCGCTTTACATGCCCAATCTTAGGCCACTCCCTCCGTGTGTGGGATGGAGTGAAATACTCGGGGAAGCTGATTTCACCGCATCTCCCAGCAATGCGTCTATTTAAAAACCCCTGGTTCCCTCCGGGGATGGAGAGCTCTGAAGCATTCACATGGTGGAAACGGAAAGGTATTGATAAAGTGCATCATCTCCTAGATCGGGAGGAATTAATTCCTTGGCCGATATTGGTGTCGAAAGAGGGGGCGCCTGCCGCCGAGTGCTTCAGATATGTCCAGATCCGGCATTGGCTGGCTCCCCTACTGAAGAACAAAGCCCATGGGGTAGATAAAACACCCTTTGAGAGGATGTGTATTCGAGGGACACCGACACCAGGCCTCGTCTCTATGATCTATGCTCAACTTACGTCCCTACCAGACAACATGAAACACGGATATATGACAAAATGGGAAACAGATTTGAATCGAGTCCTAGAAAGGAAGGAGTGGATGGACATCTGGGCAGGGATAAACAAATGTTCTATAAACATCACCACATTAGAGGCGGCATATAAGATGCTTACAAGGTGGTACCTGGTACCATCCCGCGTGGCCAAAGCAGTCCCAGGGTACCCGGCCACCTGTTTCCGAGGTTGTACTGCAGAGGGGACGGTCCTCCACATTTGGTGGGAATGCCCGAAGGTCAGGAGGTTCTGGTCTCGGGTCTTTGGCCTGCTCTACAGTCTCCTAAATGTTAACTTGCGCAGGGACCCTTGGGTAGCTTTGCTACACGTGAAGCCAGAAGGGATCACTAAGCCCCAACACACCTTGCTGACTCAGGTCATGCTGGCGGCCAAATTAGCTATTGCAAGCTCATGGAAGAAAGGGAATGTTCCATTTCAGTTGGTAAAAGAGAGGCTGAATGGTATTTTCATCAACGAGAAATTAACCAGCATCTTGAGAGATTCCCATGAGAGATTCATGAAGATTTGGGACCCGTGGGTGGAATACTCGTTCCCAGACTTGAGAGAGGCCCTGTTGCGGTGAGAAATGGCTTGCAAACCCTCCCCTTTAAACGCTTACACACACTTCCCTTTTTTGTTATATAATTTTTTTTTTTTTTTTTTCTTCCCTCTACTTCCCTTCATGTTTCCCGTCTGTCCCCCTCCTCCCCACTTGTCGTCTCCCGTCCCTCCCCTCCTCGGATCCCTTGTCCCCCTCACCCCCCCCCCGGACACCGGTGGGGTGGGGGGGTGGGGAGCATGTGGCAGGAGTGGGAATCCACCTGCCATCCAATTTGAGTAAGGACGGATATTAGTAAACAGGTGCTAATTTTCAATCGCTCATACCGGTACATCATTGAACTTTAAGAGCTCAAACATTCCACATGTGCCTTAGCTACTTACTGAAATTGGCATAACTGAGACACTGTATGAATAACGACAACTCATGTCCTGGAATAGTTTATTTGTAAGTGAACAAAATGCTGTACTGTTTATCTTTATACCAAAATTTCAATAAAAAAGATTGAAACAGAAAAATCACAGTTTAACATCTGTAGCGCAAAATGGTGAAAACGGTCTGGCAAAAGAGGGTGACAAAAACTTTAGGTAGGCTGGCCTTTAAAGGGTTAAACCAGACCAACAGCCTGGCACAGTTGGAAAAGAAATGGCCATTTTGGACCTTCCTTTCCCACGATCCCAGCCAACTGACAATGTACAAGTAACAGGAAGCCCAGCAGCACTTCCTGTTTTCAGGTGGCCTGCAAATGTATGAGCCACCATTTTGTTTCATTTTTGACTGTTTGGTCCGGTTTAAATATCCTTTTAAATGACTGCAAAAGACACAATGAATCCTAGTGCAGGGCTTTCTAGTCAATGATAGACATACTAGGATCCTATCAGGTGTTAATCAGCAAGGCTTCAGAATTATATCGCAAGCCAATCTGCTGCCATCAATACTTTACCCAAACACGATTTGTTCCATAAATATACTACAGCTCCAAAAGCTGACGAAAACTTGCATTTTAAATTGTGTGTTTTTTTTGTTTTTTAACAAAGGGGGTTATTTAAGAAGGGATAGCGCCAGGTAATGCCTTGTAGCGGCAGGCAGCGCCTGGTGAACGCCGAGCGCTGTACGCAAAACCACATTTAAGAAAGCGAATCTGCTGAGCGCCTCTAACAGCGCCATGTAGCGTCCGATCTATTATTACAGGCAGCTCAGAGTATATCTCCGGTGCTCTAGGTTCCAGAGCACCATGTAGTACCTGTCACTCTGTAGCGCTCCCCCATACATTTCAATGGGGCTTTATTAGTTGTGTATAAATTGCGTGTTTGGCAACTTTTTTTTTTTGCTCAAATCATTGTGTGACCTCTCCTGGCTGCAAACAAACAATTTCAGAAACTTTTTGGACTTTTAATATTTTTATGCAGAATTATCATTACAGGTCTGTCACTAAAGTGTTATCGTCACAGTGATAAAACAATGTAATTCCATGTGTTTTTGTTTTATGTATATGTAGGTGTATATGTGTTCAAAAACAGACTTTAATCACACAGTGTCTGATGCTCTATGCTAAAGCGACCAGCTTTATAGCGCCAAAGCTCTGTGTGTCTAGTGTTTTGTTAAATATGGTATAGAGCGCAGAGTGTCGGACGTACTGAGCTTGTGCTACCTCTAGCTCGCTGCAGCGCTATATTGTTGTTGCCGCACCCAACATACATCACATTCATCAATGCCAGCCAGATTACTAGAGTGACTGAGACGCTCTGTTACAGCGTCTACTAGCGGTCGCTCTAAGCGCCGCTTCACAGACGCTCATCTGGCAATACCTGGCGTTGATGAATCAGTGAATCCGTCAGCTATCGGCAGATGAGCATCTGTACAGAGGTGCTAAGAGCAACCGCTAGTATATGCTGTGATCGGCTATCGGGTGCTGTAACACAGCGCCTCAGTCACACTAGTAACCTGGCCGGCATTGATGAATGTGATGTATGTTGGGTGCTCTATCACCAGTACAGCGTTGCAGGGAGCGTAAGGAAGCGCCAGCTCAGTGCGACTGACTCTCAGCGACTCACACCATATTGAACAAAAAATCAGGCTCACACAGCATCGGCGCTCTGGATCTGGTTGCTATAGCATAGAGCGGATTAAAGTGTTGTTTTGGACACATTTCCACCAGTAACAAAGCGAAAATACATGGAATGATATTGTTCGAACACTGTGACAAAAACACTTTAGTGCCAGACCTGTAAGAACAATTCTGCCTAAAATTGTATATATAATTATTATAAATAATTATTATAGAGTAAAAAAAATGGGATCTGGAAAGGGATTAGAAGGAACGTCCATTGAAATGTATGGGAGAGCGAATGGTAGTGACAGGTCTTACCTGTAGCTCTGGAGCGCTGGCGCTATAGGCTGACCCGTCTGTAATGATGAATCATATGCTACATGGCGCTGTTCCAGTCTCTCTACAGAATCGCTTCCATACATGTGGTATTGCGTAGAGCCCCCAGCGTTCAGCAGATGCTGTCTGCCGCTACAAAGCACTACCTGGTGCTAGAGCTTTATGAATAAACCCCTTAGATTCATGGGCTTACATACCACAGAGGCAGGGGAGGTATCTACTACCAGCCCCAGGGCAGATGCACCTCTGTGATGGCTCGTGTGGTCTATCTCTTGAGTGGGATTTGCATTTAGATTGCACCGGACGGAACTAAAACACCAGAATTTTGTTGTTCCCTGGTGATTTGCGTATGGAGAGCTAAGGTCATTGCAGACAGGGCAGTTAAATCTCATACTGCTTAACCCAGACCCCAGAGCAGTCTGCAGTATCAGCAAGCACAGTACTTTTTGTTTGTTCTTTTTTGGTGGGGGAACTATGGCTTTTGCTATGGGGCTTTGTGAAATCAATGTATGCCCCTGAGTACCATTAAAATTGGTAAGTGGTACTGCTGCATGTCCTGTAAACCATTTACTGAAATCATAGCAAAATAACACAGAAAAAATAAACAGCTATCAGGATAAAGTAATGATTAAAGGGTCATTCCAAGGCTAGTTAATTAGCAGAGAAAACATTGACATATTTCAGAGCTCAGAAGCTGGCCAGGTAGCAAGGTATGTAACATACATAATACTTACTGAGCAGGATGAGAGGAGGAAAGGTGTCACTGAAGGCGAAGAATCCTGCCAGTGAGAGACACAGATTATTAAAAATCCAAAATACTTAGGCCCTTATTTATGAAGGAATAGCGACAGGTAGCGACTGGTGAGCGGCCGGTAATGACGGGCCCCGCCACGAGAACGCCGGCTCCCCACCACAATCACACATTTATCAAGCCAATCCTGCTTAGCGACTGAGATAGCGCCATATAGCCACTCATTCATCATTATTCCAGCCTCAGCCCACAGCGCCAGCGTCCGACCTTGAACAGAGACAGGTATGACCTCTCGCTACCTGGCGCTCTCCAATGCATTTCAATGGAACAATCTTTAAATATTAATAATTAATTGTTATTAATGTTTTTTTTTTTTAAATGTGAAAAATTCTGTGACCACTTCTGCCATTTTTAGAATTGTACAGAATTGATATTACAGGTCTGATATTAATGTATTCATATTACAAAATTATTTATAATACTTTTTTTTTTTGGTTTCCAAAAATATGGTGGTTTGGGGGTTAAAAAACTACTTTTAACACATCGCCTCCAGCGCTCTGGGGTTTAAACAAGCATTTCACAGCGCTTGAATTTTTTGAGCGTGGTTTTTTGATGAATATGGTGGAAGCCGGTCGCTCTGACCAGTCGCTATCATGCGCATCCATACATCGCAGAACCTGTCAAACAGCGACTCGTAACCTTGTATTCAACATTACGCCACACCGACTGAGTCGCTGTCAACAACCGAACAACGGCCAAGCACAGCAACTACTAGCGGGCGCTGTGAAAATACCGCTACAGTCGCTCAACTGTCGCTACATGTCGCTATTAATAAATCAGCCTCCCCGACTATATTCCAGCATATTTAAACTAAAACTTCTTAGAGGAGTCATAAAGAAATTGGCTTTTGCTCAGCCTGACAAAGGTCATTACTTGATGTTAATAAAAGCATAATGCCACATTCTCTAATTATGTAAATATGCAATTAATTAAAAGTTTGCATTGCAATGTAGGACAACATGTGGTGGATTTCTTGGCTATTCTCCCCCTGCTCGATAATTTGCACTTCATCCTGGGCATCAGGGGCTCAGCTGAACCTGGGGGCCATCAGCAAGTTTCTGGTGTTCTTCCAATGGTGCTAATCACCAACATCTGCCCCACTTACCCTCTTTCAGAGGTGCAAGCTAAATAGCCAAACCACAACCTAGAAAAATGTCTCATATACGATAGACAAGATTACAGAGAATCACCCCCTAATATCTTAAAACCTTATACGTCAGGTCCATAAGTTTATACATTTTTTTACAGTATATAATCTTCTGGAGGTGTTCTGAGCTCTCGTCTCTCAAGTCTGGGGGACATCAGCTGCCATGCCTTGTTTGTGTGATTAGTCCCAGGGCAACGGAGGGCACTTTTTAATTGAAAAAGAGAGTGGCAAAAAGTTTGACCTAATTGGCTAAGCAAACCATATAGGTAAGTTTAATTATAACCTGAAGCTGCAGCTCATCTTTACAAAACAGTCATGGCCAAAGGCAGCAGAAGAGGGAAACCGCAAGACAAGACAAAACCAAGAAATGCTTACACACCTAAAGATCGAACACTGCTGACCCTAATTAACACTTTAGAGCATACAGTGGCAATTTCTGCGATCTATATACAATTCTGAAACTTCTAGACTTTGAAATAGTGTAGTATTTCTTCAAAGAGTAAGTTTTTACCTGCTCTCCTCTTTTTATATGCTCATGCATCATAAACTAGGCAACCTTTTATGTGCCATCTGCTGCTAGGAATACTGCTGTGTTTAGGAAATAAACCTCTCCATGACAGCACAGTAACTGGCCAACTTAAAGACGATGTTGTCATTCTTTTCAGATAAGAGTTAACTAAAACATGTCACCACATGGCATCGGTATTTCATTATTTATTTTTTCATCTTTAAAAAGAATGTTATGAAGAATTGTTATATAGAACTTCAAATATTAAAGCAATTTGAAATTAATTATTTGTCTTGTCTGACAGCCAATGGCATTACCATTCAAGGTCATCTGTATGCAGCTTGTCCTCTGCTGCCAATGGTCGCCAATGGTCGCACTGACAGCATGCTCCCTTGCCAGGTCCCCCTTTCTCTAATTGTGAGTGAGCAGTCTTCCTTGCTGATTGGAGTGGAGCAGCACCTTGAAAAATCTTAGATCAGGGGTGCCAGTCTGGAGAAATGGCAGATGATGACAGCTGAAGACCAATGGATCAAGGCTGCAGAGAAAAAAGGGAATTCAGCTGTTTTTACACCAAATATACTTAAGTGCTCCATTACTGCTAATTTTTTTAAAAAGTGACATTAAGTTGATGCAGATGATGATCTTTCACATGACCCCAAATACAAGACTTGTGAGCAACTCTCCTTAAATGGATTAGAAATAAATGATGGAATGTTGCACATGCCCGCTGGCCTTTACTTGATTGTTCAGTTGCATAAGGATGGTTGTCTGAATTTCCCACACAGATACTTTAATGCTTGATGGAGTGGGGGCATGCACAAAGAATAAAACTGATCACCATGGCTCTGATATAGGGGGTTATTTAAAGAAGCACTATCGCAAAATTGTGTGATATTAAAAATCCATATAAACACTAATGAGGGGAGGGGTCACTTATATACCTGAACTGAATAAAACTCCCCTGGTAGTTTTCTTCCCCTGGTAGGCATAAAATCCTGGAGTTACAGGTTTAGTCTATGAGGGGTGACAGAGTCTGTCACCCGAGATGTCCTCTTCCTTTCATTAAAATAAAAAAATCATGCCTGGCTGCATATTTCTAGATGCCGGGTGTATAAGTAACCCCTCCTCCCTCCATCCAGCATATTTATATGGATTTTTATTCTTGGGCTATTTTATGTTTGCGATAGTGCTCCTTTAAGATGGGAAAGCGCCAGGTAGTGCCTCGTAGCTGCAGGCAGCATCTGGTGAACACCGGGCGCTGTACGCAAAACCACATTTATGAGAGCGAATCTGCTGAGCGCCATGTAGCATCCGATGTATTATTACAGCTGTATAGCGCCAGCGCTCTAGCTTCCAGAGCACCAGGTATTACCTTTCGCTCAGTGTCGCTCTCCCATACATTTCAATAGACGTTCATTTGCTTGTGTTTAAACAGCGTGTTTGACAATTTTTCTTGTTTTTTTTGCTCAAATCATTGTGTGACCTCTCCTGGCTGCAAAAAATTTTTTTTAGAAATGTTTTTGACTTTTTATATTTTCATGTAGAATTGTCATTACAAGTCTGGCACTAAAGTGTTAATGTCCCAGTGTTATAACAATGTCATTCCATGTGTTTTCGCTTTGTTAGTGGTGGATATGTGTTCAAAAACAGACTTTAATCACACAGTGTCTGGCGCTCTATGCTATAGTGACCAGCTTTAGAGCGCTAACACTGTATGTGTGTCTTTTTTTGAGAAATATGGTGTGAGTCGCTGAGAGTTGGTCGCACTGAGCTGGCGCTACCTTTCGCTCTCTGCAGCGCTGTACTGGTGTTAGAACGGCCAACACACATCACATTCATCAATGCGGGCCAGGTTACTACAGCGACTGTTACAGCGTCTACTAGCAGTCGCTCTAAGCCCCGCTATACACATCTACCGATACCTGGTGTTAGTAATGAATCAGCCTCCTGGTGTTCAAAGTGCGTGTTTTTGTTTATGTCGATAAAATAAATGCATCATTTTTTGCATCTAAAGTATATGTATTTCAATGGGCTCAAGGATAGTGGAAATGCTAACAAATTGCACCAGAAAGGTTTGAGCATGCTAAATACGTGTTCAAATGATATTTTACACATTTATTGGTTATTATATATCCTTACTTTGTTATTCGTTCTACGCTTAGAATAGTTAACATTTTACTGTTTCCATCAAAAAAACAGAACCGGTGCTGTCATTAACTATATTGGAAAAAAAAAGATCTTGTCGATAGTTAAAGCCTTTCCACCCTACCCGTAGAACTTCTTCATCTCAAAACTTCATCAGGTATAGGGGATTATTTCAAAACTGATTTTTTGGGCACTTCAGTTGAAAAATCACCATAAGGTGCAGCATACATTCACCACCACCAAAATGCGTTTACCAGTACAAAAGGAAAAATAGGACTTAATCAGAAGAACCATGTTCTTTAACTTCAAATTGGTCAAATCACATAATACCGATATTATCTAAGGAACTCATACAGCAATGTTCAAATAATTATATATATATTTGCAAATACACAGCATAGTGTGAAACTGTAAAATACAGTTGAAAATGGTATTAAGCAAAGATTTGTTCAGTTTTCATTATTTAGGGTCATGCTATTTATTTTGAGGCAGGTTTAACTCTGGGCGCACATTTGGGTATGAATTGCAGTCTGCATCTTTATGAGTTTTTTTAACACACAAAAAGTACAGTAAAGAAAGTAAAAGTACAGTGTTCTAATTTTTCCAAAAAAAGGAAAACAATCTCCTGCGAATACGATGGGGCAAAATGAGGTAAGAAAAATGTTTGGAAAGTTTGGAAATAAAATCACCCAATAGGGTTCTTATTTTTTATACATGCCTCATTGTGTGCTGTTGTTTCCAATCTTTTAAACAATTATTCTTATCTTCTTGGAAAGATGATGCGCCTCACCTGTAATAAATGCCCCAGTACTTGTGCAGGTGATTTTTTTTAAGGAAAAATTAAACAAATATTTTTATGTTGCACTCTTTGGTGTGTTAAAATTAAAAAGATCACTGAGATGCAGGCTGCAATCCAAATGTGCACCTAGAGTTGAACTTGCTTCACTTTAGGGGTTTATTTGGGAGACTCTAACGCCACTTAGCGACACGTTGCAGCAGATGTTTTAGCGGTGCTAATGCTAAAAGCCATATTTATGACAGGCAAAATGTCTTGCACCTCTAATAGCGTCAGGCAGATTTCTATCTAAGACTAGCACCCGGTGTCATCTTGCCCATCTTGTCCCCTCAACTTTATTCCTGACTCAGGCCTCTTGTGGTGACTTTAGAGTTTTTTAATAGCGTTTTTTTTTTTAAATAAAGAGTACTGTATTTAGCGCTGCACTTGTATTATTCCTATTTTGATATGCGTCTTTTACCTTTCTCATCAATTATCGTGCAGAAATGAGTAGTTCTATAAACAATAACATATAGGTGGTTAATGTTCTGGTCTTTATTAATTTTTTTTGTTTTTTCATTTTTTTTTTCATGTGTCAGTGGGAATATGATTATGCCCGACCCTTGGCCTGGAAGGAAACCATTGTGGAGGAGATTAGGGCCACTGTGTCCCGGTGCTTTAAAATAAAGCTCTGGCTTAAGTCTGTCCACCAACAGTGGTCGGACTTCAAGCACCGGGACCCAGCATCAGTCTACTGGCTCTGATGCCTATGCCTCCTGTAAGTGAAGAATGTGGGACAGCATTGACCGGTGTAGGAGCACAATCAATGAATTGTCCTTAATTTCTCTTCTTGTGTTGTGTCTTCACTGAAAGCAGCCTCTTCTTTACAAGTAAGGCAAAGAGGTTCTCCCTGCCCCCCTAACCCCAATCCCAATACATATGCTGGGGATGTGGCTTTACACCATTGCAAGGTGGAGGACCCAGGGTAGGAAGGGGATGAGGCTGAGGACATCCCAGAGGAGTTGGATGGTGAGGTGGGGGCTGTGTGGGTCATCAGCTCCTCTGATGAGGAAAAGCCAGAGTCTGGCTACAGGGAGGGCCAGTCTCAGGTGGGGAGTCCCGAGGTGGAGAAGGTGATGGAATCCCCATAACTCTATGAGGTGGCAGTAGAGGAAGTGGAGGAGTCTGACCCTTTGGAGTTGGGCTTCAGTTATCCAAACTGGGGGAGACATGCCTGCACTTCCTCCCCTTGCAGCCCTCCCTGGCTGGAGGCCAGCACCTCATCCCTTGGTGTGTAGGCTTTGTGTATATTAATGTGAGTTTTTTTGGAAGTGACTAGTGTGAACTTAATTTTTTTTTGTTATTAATTCTTATTGTTTCAGGGCATCATAGGCCGGTGATCTCCTACACCCCCTTCCCGTTTATTCTCTCAAGCCAATGTCAGGTAATAAGACCATGCACAAACACACAGAAACAAAAGTGTTAATAGTTTTCCCGAAAATATACTCCACAGATAACTTAGTAATGTTATTGTTCTTGTTTTTGTCTTGGATTCGCACAGCTCACCCTATCCTGCTGGCACATCCATTGCCTCCCCCCAAACCCGCTTTGTCCCCAACAGCATAAAGTTGGGTCCAGCAGCATGGGTCAAAGAGAGAACTGTGATGGTAAGTTACATATACCCTGGGTTATAACAGTAGCTGCCTTGCTGATCTCTCAATCATTGTATTTAAACCCCTACGGACCATTTATTGCCCATTACCAATTATGTGGCAGTCACATTTTTGGGGCTTGAGGAATGGTTCTCTCAGTGCTACGTTTTATTATGTATGCAGATAGGAATGCTAAATTCAACAAGCTTCTCAGAAATCCTCCCTCTTGCTGTTGTTTGGCAAAGCAACTCCACCATTAACACCTGGGCCTGTGTTACGTCCCTCAGATGCAAATGCAACATGTCGCTAACTTATAGGGACACCACATGTACAAGTGGTTGGCTTAGTGGCAAAAAGTCAGAATTATCAATGTATCTTAAGATTTTGGCCAATGTTGTATTTAAAGCAGGATGCATTTAGAAGTCCAAAGACCACTGCAGAAATCAAATAACACTGCCTTGGCGTCATATTTGGCCTGTGTACCATTGTATGTGGATTGTTGTACAGTGAGACGCTTGTGTGTTTAAACTAATGACACTTGTCTTTGTCCCTTAGAGGAATTGTGTGTATCGTGTTTTGTTTGCAATCGGTTTCTTGTTGGACACTTAGCCATGCACTATTAGTTGGTAGGGACATGTTGTAGCACCAATGTGTTAGTTAACATTTGTTGAAATGTGTTTCTTTGTTAGTGGTTTTGTCAAACTGTTTGACATAGGAAGAAGTAGGTGGAAGGTCCTAAAAAATGATTTCAGGCACTTAGGCCATAAGCTTAAGGCAAGGACCTCAACTGTAGTATTCTCAGAAATATTACCAGTACCAAGAGCCACACCAGAGAGGCAGCGGGAGATTAGAGATGTAAACAGGTGGCTCAAAAATTGGAGTAAAAAGGAGGGGTTTGGGTTCTTAGAGAACTGGGCCGACTTCACAGTGGGCTACAGGTTCTTTGGCAGGGATGGGTTGCACCTCAATGGGGAGGGTGCATCTGTTCTGGGGAAGAGGATGGCTAAAAGGTTAGAGGAGTGTTTAAACTGAGCATTGGGGGGGGGAGGGTAAAAGCTATTACAAAGGGGAAGTTAGGAAAGAAAGTGACAGTGGGTGTAGACATGAAACTGGGGGTGGAGAGGGGGGAGGGGTTAGCACATCTAGCAGGAATAAGTGCAATATACAAAATTATCAATATTGTCATAAGCATTTGAAATGCATGCTTACAAATGCTAGAAGCTTGACTAATAAAATGGATGAACTAGAACTGATAATAACAGAAGAACAATATGATATAGTGGGGGTAACAGAGACCTGGCTGGATGAAAGCTATGACTGGGCAGTAAATTTACAGGGATACTGTGTGTTTAGGAGGGACCATAACAAACGCAAAGGGGGTGGAGTCTGCTTAATTGTAAAATCCTCTCTACAGCCTGCTCTGCGGGAGGATATATGTGAGGGGAATGACCATGTGGAGTCTGTATGGGTAGAAATACATGGAGGGAGAAACAAAAATAAAATACTGATGGGGGTTTGCTATAAACCTCCAGATATATCCGAATCCATAGAAAATATGATGCTAAGGCAAATAGATATAGCCGCTAAAATAAATGAGGTAGTGATTATGGGGGACTTTAACTACCCAGATATAGACTGGGATGCTGAAACATGTGTTTCGCAGAAAAGTAATAGTTTTTTATCTAAAACAAAAGATGGCTACCTTTCCCAACAAGTACAAGCTCCAACAAGGGGGAAAGCCATATTGGACCTAATACTAACCAATGTACCAGACAAAGTAATAAAGGTACAGGTTGGGGGACACCTTGGAAGCAGTGATCATAATATCATTAATTTCCAATTAGCAGTCACTAGGGTGCCTTATCAAGGAGTCACAAAAACGCGGGACTTCAAAAAGGCAAAGTTTGACCAACTTAGAGATGCCCTACACTGCATTGACTGGGAAAATGTCCTTAAAAACAAAAGAATGGACGCTAAATGGAATACTTTCAAAGGAATACTTAATTTTCATTGTGACAGATATATACCTTACAGGAATAAAACTATTAGACACACATGTAAACCGATGTGGCTAAATAAAAAGGTTAAGGGGGCAATAAACAACAAAAAAAAGGCATTTAAACGTTTAAAGCAGGAAGGGACAGCGGAAGCGTTAAAAAACTATAAAGAAGAAAATAAACAATGTAAACAACAGATAAGGGCAGCTAAGCTGGAGACAGAAAGACTGGTCGCGAAAGAGAGTAAAACTAACCCCAAATTATTCTTTAGCTACATAAACCGTAAAAGGTACAAATCTGAGGGTGTGGGCCCCCTGAAAAGCAAGGAGGGGACCCCTATAGAGGGAAATGAGGAGAAAGCTAATTTGCTTAACAACTTCTTTGCTTCTATATTCACAAAAGAATTTGACATGCCGAGTGAAATGCAGGGGAATAACCGAAACCCTCCATTAAATGTCACTGGTCTGACCAAGGAAGAAGTCCAGCACCGTCTCAAGCAGATGAAAATCGATAAATCACCGGGACCAGATGACATACATCCTCGTGTTTTAAGGGAGTTATGTACAGTAATAGACAAGCCGTTATTTCTAATATTTGTGGATTCCATAACTACAGGGTTTGTTCCGATGGATTGGCGCTTGCCAAATGTGGTGCCAATATTCAAAAAGGGATCTAGGGGGGAACCTGGGAACTACAGACCGGTAAGCTTAACATCTGTGGTGGGAAAGCTGTTTGAAGGTTTCTTAAGGGATATTATCCTGGAGCACATTGGGGAAAATGACCTTATTACTCCATATCAGCATGGATTTATGAGGAATCGCTCTTGCCAGACAAACCTGATCAGCTTTTATGAGGAGGTAAGTTCAAGATTGGGATCAGGGGGAGTCATTGGATATCATATATCTTGACTTTTCTAAAGCATTTGATACTGTGCCACATAAAAGGCTGGTACAAAAGATGAGAATGCTTGGACTGGGGGAAAACGTGTGCAGATGGGTGGAAAATTGGCTTAATGATCGGAAGCAGAGGGTGGTTATCAATGGTACACACTCAGATTGGGTCACTGTTACTAGTGGAGTACCACAAGGGTCAGTTCTGGGACCAATTCTCTTCAATATATATATAAATGACATTGGGTATGGATTAAACAGTAAAGTCTCAATCTTTGCAGATGATACTAAGCTGAGTAAAGTAATTAAAACAAAGGAGGACAACAGGCAACTACAAACAGATTTAGATAAATTGGAAGCATGGGCAGTTAAATGGCAAATGAAGTTTAACACAGATAAATGTAAGGTTATGCACATGGGAAGGAGAAATCTGTGTTATGATTACACACTAAATAAAGAAACACTTGGTAAAACAACAATGGAAAAGGACCTAGGGGTTTTAGTTGACAATAAGCTCAACTGTAGTAATCAATGCCAGGCAGCTGCTGCCAAGGCAAACAGGATCATGGGGTGCATCAGGAGAGGCATAGGTGCTCATGACCAGAACATCATTTTACCCCTCTACAAGTCACTGGTCAGACCCCATATGGAATACTGTGTACAGTTCTGGGCACCTGTGCTTAAAAAGGACATATCAGAACTGGAGCGCGTTCAAAGAAGGGCAACAAAGTTAATAAAAGGAGTGCCGGGGCTAGAGTACCCGGAAAGACTGTCCAAGTTAGGTTTATTTAGTCTAGAAAAAAGACGATTGAGGGGTGATCTAATAACTATGTATAAATATATTCGGGGTCAATACAAGGATCTGTCCCACAATCTATTTATACCCCGGAGTGTAACCATAACCCGGGGGCATCCACTAAGGTTAGAGGAAAGGTGCTTTCTCCACCGACATAGGAGGGGATTCTTCTCTGTAAGAGCAGTGAGACTATGGAACTCGCTGCCAGAGGAGGTAGTAATGATGGATACAGTAAAAATGTTCAAAAGTGGCCTTGATGCCTTCCTGGCATGTAATAACATTTCCGGCTATGGCTACTAGACCACTGGAAGGAGTTAAACAGGCTGAACTGGATGGACTAAAGTCTTTATTCAGCCTTACATACTATGTTACTATGTTACTATGTTTTAAAATGTTTTTTTTTACTCCACAGCTTGCATACGGGATCATCACAGACTCTGGCAATACGTGGTCAAGTCACAATAAACAAATAAAGCTGTCTTGCTTGTGTCTCAGAGAAGTCTCCCCAGCATCTCCGCAGCTCTATACATTTGAACAAGGATCGCCTCTATGTTATCATTTGCGCCTTTAAATAAAATTATTCAATCTCGAGATGTTTCCTGGATGGCAAGTGTCTTGCCATCCAACCCCGGAAGTGACGCTGGCCGGGACCTCGGAACCGGAATTGACGTTCCGGAAACTTGCTTCCATTATAGCCACATGTAGTTCCTGTGCACGTGCTGCCTGCAGTTGTAGCTCCACCCGTTGCTCCTGTGCCAGTGCTGTCTATGGGACCAAAGGATTTCTTACAACTTGAATTTGAAGTTGACATTCAATGCCTTCCACTCTTTGGGCCATTTGCCCGTGACGTGGTTGCCTATTGTATGCATGCATCCAGCATTTTTCTAACAAACTTTCTGGCTCCCCAGCTAACACTAATGGAGTGTGAAAACAATACAAGAAAGAACAGTTACCTGAAGAAATCAGATCTTATTGAGCCTTATCTATAAAAATGAAGTTAGCAACAGTGGCTTAATTTTATGTGAAGGGGTCCTGCTGCAAACATTAAATGTCGCTCTTTCAAAGTTCATAATATAAACTTTTAACTCATTTGGATGCAGCTAGACAAATAAAGCCTGACCCAGCAGAGACAAATGATGCATAATTTCTCTAAATGATGGCAAGTGAGCACAAATATGGTGAAAAAAAGTGAAAAAAAGTGGAGGAGCAACAGGGATGGGACCTCTTTGACCTTCTGTGCCCCGTTGCGGTTGCACCCCTAAAGTTACGCCCCCAGTTATCAAATTATTCCAAAAAGTACAAGTAAAAAATGTAAACATTTACCGACTATGTATTATTCAGAAATGGCAATTCAAATGAACAAAGGGGGGTGGGAGCAGCTCAGTCACTATTATTTATACAAAATTATTATTATTATTCAGGGCCTGGGAACTAATTTACCGCCCAGTTTAACCCTCTCATCAACTAAATATCAAGCAACAAACATGTCTAGCCATGTGGAAAGACAGAGACCCGGTTGCATATATCTGCAGACACATGTGGAAGCCACACCGCCCCGGCAAGGCACCCTGTGCCCAGCGTGGTCCCCACTCCTAATTCTGAGTCCCCAAAGTTGGGACATGCAATGCAGACAAATATCTGAGAGCTACTCACCTGGGAAGCAGCCAGCCTCCCTTTAGAACACTTCACAGGGAGAAATCCATATTGACTGAATTCCTCCCTGCTTGTGCTCATGGCAATTCAAATGAACAAAGGGGGGTGGGAGCAGCTCAATCACTATTATTTATACAAAATTATTATTATTATTCAGGGCCTGGGAACTAATTTACCGCCCAGTTTAACACTCTCATCAACTAAATATCAAGCAACAAACATGTCTAGCCATGTGGAAAGACAGAGACCCGTTGCATATATCTGCAGACACATGTGGAAGCCACACCGCCCCGGCTCAGAAATGGCTTGAGAATTCTCGCATACATACAAGCAAGAAAAATATCTGTTACTACTCCAAAGCACTTAAGAAAAAAATGTGTGCTAAACAAAGTGTTGCACTGTACCTGTACTTCACAAACTATATTTACTGGTACAATGCAAGTTTTTGTGGTGTGTGTCTTTATTATTTACAGACAAGTAAAGGAAATGCCCAGAAGTTGATGATAATCAAATAAAAGTATTCTGCTGCAAAGTTTAATCAAAGAAACCATATAACGTAATCATGATATTTTGGAAAGCACCACCAGAACAATAATGCAGGAAATGGTTTAGACTTTTGGGCCCAGATATTTTGGAACAGTTATGTTACTGATACCATTTCTTAGACTACTGCTTTCTCTGCTATTGTACTGACTAAATGGTATGGCACCATATATGTTTTTTTCTCTAAAAGTCATTTTTTTGTATACAGGGTCCATCCCATGGAAATCATAGTAAATATACAGGGCTAAACAAGCCAAATATTAGATAGTGAGCAGCAATAGTAATTTATATTGCTTCAGGTTGATTCAGGCGATTTGCTGAATCTCCTCAAGAAATTCATGTTTGTCCGAATTAACTCACTTGTAAAATAAAAAAATAACCATACCTCCATCCCCGCTCCAGCAATGAATCCCCAACCCCAATGAAACCCCAACTGAAGCATCAGATTAAAGTTCACATATGGGTCAGGATTTCTTGTGCAGGTTCTGGAGCAATGTTTATCTTTGAAGGTGCAGTATAGTCCTTCTAGTTTCCTAAAAATGTCTGTTCCTATCACCTGTACCACCTTACTACTATAGTCACTTAAGCATACTGGTACCAGTGAAATTGAGTATTGTACTTGCCCCTGACCTACATCTGGTCATTGAGGCATAGTCTTTTCAGGACTATGTCTTGGCCTATGTCTTGGACTTCTTGCACATTGTCTTGGCCTTCATGTTGTAGCATGGAATAAACTGGGTTTAAACACCTGCGCAGTAAGTTCATACTGCAACCATACTGGTTGATTGGATAAAAAGTACACTGTACTACCATATATATACATAAACATTACTTACCTATTATCGTACTGTAGATTTTCAGATTTCAACACCAAATAACTGTTAAAGAACTACATAAATAAGGTGTCTAAGCCCAAAGACAAAGCGGAGCTGGTGCACACATTCAAAGACTTCTGATAAAAAGAGCCACAGTAAATAAAGACACTTGTGACAGTCATAAATCACCTTTTGAAAGCATTATATGCTATTCAGAGAAATGAACTTGCTACTAGGATGTGAAGAAATTATTTTTTTAATATTTTTATGCATAAAGGCACAGTTGATAGATCCAAGCCCATGAAACAGCATCGTAGCTCAGAAGAAGGCCAATGTGCTCTGGTAGGCTCTCATGGCTTTTGTTAGTTGAGTTATACTATGATGGCGGGGGCCTAATACCAATAGTCGACTGGTACTAACCTTTGCCTGGGCTATGATGCGGTGTATGGGGTTGGCCCTTGCTTGGGGAAAGTCTATGACTGGGTTTTGCTATTGCTTTGGGCCCTCCTATGAAGCAACATCAGAGTGCAGGAAAAGGCCATGGGGGGCTGGTCAAACTACAATCTTGGGGCTAGAGTTTGCCCTTGCTTGTGACAAACAATGCCAATTCTGGGCTGGTAGGCGGGCATGGACATTAGCTGAGCTACAATGCTGTGGCTGGGGTTGAACCTTGCTTAGGGCAACCCGTTGAACATCACTGTTGTGCAGCTGAACACCAACCATGTCGGGTTACATAGACTTTGGCTGAGCCATGGGGCTGTGGCTGGGGTTTGCCCACATACAAATTTACCCCGTTCCTTGCATGTTCTGCTGACTAGGGCATCAGCAAGGGTCAACCAAGTCGTTGCCCCTGCAACCTATTATATACATTTGAGAAAACCTGTACTGACCTCAGCGTTTTTATTCATGGTCCTGTCCAGTGATGCACCCATCCTAAATCCAGCAATGGGCTCAAGCAGTGGGTTCAAGGCCCCTTTCAAGTCTAGTGTTGTTGTCCTTTTCTGCTCATAGTGGTTGCATAGGCATCAGCCTTGGAAATAATTCCTGAAATGTTTCTTTAGAAATTGATGGTACAATTAAGAATGCATTGTAAGCCATTCTGTCAGAGAAGTGTAACCGACACGCCACACCAAGGCCAGCTGACATGTGGGGGGCGAGCTGTCACAAGTTCTTTAGGATCTTGAGGGATGGTTGGGATATGGGCTGGTGGAGTCATCACACAATGCAAATGTCTTTCCAAACTTTATTTGAAGCAAACACACTTCCACTTCAGCATCGACAATAAGCAAAGTACTTCAAACTATTAGCAAACAGGCTCACAGGATCCTGGGGTCACTCTAGGGGCTGGGACTATGCTACTGGTACCTTGTGTATTGGTGCTCAGTGCACTCCTCTCCGCTCCACCTAGGCCCACACGGATGTCTCTCTGTGGTATCTCTCTGTCTTGCTCTGCACACTATAACTCCTTCTTGTGTAGTAGCTCCTTCTCAAAAGGGTTAATAAGCTCCATTCTGTCCTGCCCACTACAGACTCCTCTGCATGGCTATCTCCATGGTTCTCTCTCAGCAATCCATGTTCTCTCTGCTCAATACATCATCTCTCGACAACAGCTCTGCATAGTCTCCGACTAAGACTCAGACGGCTCTGCACTGACAAGACTAAACTCAGACTGACTCTTCTAGAATGATGTCTGCTCTTATATAACCTCTGTTGATGATGTCACTCTCCCACAGCAGCCTCTAGTGGTTAACTCCGTCACTGCTGTTATGTATTATGCAGCTAAGCTATGTTATGCAGGGTTTTCTATGAGAGATTAGGTAACCTCAGTTTTTACCTGGGCCACAGAAGCAGCAAAACAGATCCAAACCATATGACACTGCTGTGTATCACAGATGGGATAATGTTTTTGTGATATATTGGAGTGTTTTCCTTTTAATCACTGTACCCCAACTCTCCCCCCGAGAGCCACCAACGGTTCAGGTTTTGTGGATCTCCACATAGCCAAATTACTTCACATGTGCATCTGTGTAGAGATCTGCACTTAAGAAGAGGGTTGGGAAACACTGCTTTATATAAACCAAATCTCTTCACAAAACATTCTGGCTTGTCCAGGTGATATATAAAAACTGCAGAAGGGCAGTAATGTTCTTTTTGGAGAAGAGCGACTTTGTCCTTACTGTCCTGCCGTTCACACCATTGTTGTTCATTTGCCTCATATGGTAGACTTCTCATGAATATTAATATCGTCTAATGTGAGAAAGAAAAAGAAAAGGTTACCTTGGGGTTTTTGTGACTTTTTTTTTGTGACTATTCAATGCCCGGTTCTTGGTTTGAACTTTGTTGGTCGACCACTTTCATCCTGTCACTCCCTGGCAACCCAATAGAGAGTAGCTCTAGATTTCCCCAATTTGGAAAGCACAAAGATGACTTACATGGTTTTACATTTTTGCAACTCTAGTCAAAACGAACATCAAAGTTGGATGGAGAAGCAGAGTGGACATTTGATTTACATTTATTTGCCCCCCTCTCCACATATACACACACAATGAACATTAAGACAAATTACATATATCTTGCTTGCCTAGGTACTTGCTTTGCATTACTTTTTATGTAGTCTCCTGCCTGCAAATATGAATGTTAACTCATGTGACCATTTAAAACCTCTGAAAATGTTATATGTTAATATTATAGACATTGGATAAAGAAAAATGTCACCACTATACTTTATTTTTAAAAAAAGATCTTTCCTTCTGTACTTTTTTACACTTGAAAGTCAGGAAATTTGCTGAGGTAGTACAGAACTGGCACTTATGGCATGTGAGGGATTGTGATGTGTGTGTGAAGATACAGCACTGTGCTTGAAATCTTTTTGAGCAGACACTGGCCACTCTGCTTTCTCAGGTTTAGCAGGGGTTAATATGCAGGCGGGCACCATCAATCAGGATATCTCCCATGTGATAGGAACATCACCCAATTTTTGAAAGATTAGGGTTTATGTACTGCCTATATGCATATTTCTATATGGTTATTCAGCATTCCATTCATGATATTCCAATATTTGCTGTAGTTCAATGTAAACGTATGCATGTGAGAGCCATCTGGCAGCCGTTTTTATAATAGCAGTTTTTTTTCTGTTTCCTGCTTAAAGGGAAGCCCACAATCCTACCTTTTCCAGTGGTGCATGCGCGTCTGCCGCCTACCGAGCGGCCCTCTAGCAGGGCGCGCTCCCGCGCCGGCCGTTTGTGAATGGCCGGCGCGGGTGCGCTCCCTGTAAGAGGGACGCGCTCTGCTTGTCCGCTGGCGGGGATTGGCTGCAGCGGTCACGTGGGAGCGGGGAGAGGTGAGTTTTTGGGGCTTTCTGGCGGGTTTCACACAGCGGGGCACCCCCGATCGGGGTGCCCCACCGAAGTGGACCAAAACCCAGGATAGTCAAAATCCTGGGTGTTGGTCCACTTTAATTCCTAATGCATTTTAGGAAGTTGCAATGTAATATCATTCACTTTACAGCTGAAGCATAGGTTTATGGGAAGGGGGAGGCATTGCCATTGTGAGCCTGCAGATACTGCTTGCTGGCAATCCATCTGAGCCATCTTACCCTTCCCAGCAGCTATAGGGAGAGATCATTTCAGTACTTATTGTTAGAGTCCTGTGTTATTGGTTAGTTGCATCATATTGTATCCATTCTGAATATTTTTGGATGCTGCTTTATGTTGACATTTCTGTTTGAAAATGTATATTGCTATGAAAGCTATGCAAATGTTTATTGTATTGTTATGTTTTCTCTAATGTGATCATTACTATATCCAGTCATTAAAACTGCTGCAATATTGTCTCTTTTATTGAAACATTGAAGGGTGTAGCGCTACCACTTGAAGATAAACATATATCCCAAGATATGAGAGGCACAGAACAGTTTACATCTAAGAGGGTCCATACCCTGCACTCTAAACATTAAAAAAAAAAAAACTTAAAAACAGCAAATAGAGCTTATGATGTCCTAGCATTCTGCCTCTAGTGACCAACGTATTTACTACATTCACCATCATACTGCACACCAGGATGCTTATTCATTACTAACACCAGGTATCGGCAGATGAGCGTCTGTATAGCGACGCTTAGAGCAACTGCTAGTAGACGCTGTAAATGGATATTGGGCGCCGTAACAGTGCGCCTCAGTCGCTGTAGTACCTGGTCTGCATTGATGAATGTGATGTATGTTGGGCGCTCTAACATCAGTACAGCGCTGCAGGAAGCGAAAGGTAGCGCCAGCTCAGTGTGACTGACTCTCAGCGCTCCACACCATACTTATCAAAAAAGGACACACACAAGGTATTGGCACTCTAAATCTGGTCGCTATAGCATAGAGCGCCAGGAGAGGTGTGATTAAAGTCTGTTTTTGAACACATATACACCTGTAACAAAGAGAAAACACATGTAATGACATTTTAACACTGTGACATTAACACTTTAGAGCCAGACCTGTAATGACATTCTGCATAAAAATATAAAAAGTCAAAAAAGTTTGTAAGTGTTTGTTTGCAGCCAGGAGAGGTCACACAATGATTTGAGCAAAAATAAATAAAAAATGTCAAACACGCTGTTTAAACACAAGCAAATGAAGGGCCATTGAAATATATTAGAGAGCGACACTGAGCGAAAGGTAATACCCGGCGCTCTGGAAGCTAGAGCGCTGGCGCTATACGCTGAGCCGCCTGTAATAATCGGACGCTACATGGTGCTGCTGGTGTTTTTTCGGCCCGCCCTAAAGTTACATGAAAATATGCACACAGACAATGTGTCAATCTGCACCGCGTGTGTGCTTGTGTGTGTGTGTGTGTGTACTTGGCATGCCGCAAGTAAACATTACATAGTGAATAACTGCTATAAACACAGTGACATAGTGATTTAACACACTATTCCAATAAACTACACTACTCAAATTCCTATCAAGAGTGGATAAAGTGCACTCTCATGCTGTAAAATAGAGACATTTTGCGATACCTGGCAAATCCCTGTCATACTTAAAAGGGCAGCGTAATGGGCAGTAGCCACATAGTGCTTCATCTAAAAATGTAGTGTACATTCTGTACAGTATCAGTCAAGCACTGGAGCTGCACACAGGAGACTTTCAGGCGTAAGGCCCTCAAAAGGCTCCTGGTGGGTCAGTCCATGCTAAGTTCAGTGTGCGGTATTACATCCTATATCATACTGTACATTGGGACTGAGAAATAAGAAATCAGATGCTCGGGGGGGGGGGGGGGGAGGGTGCATGACCAGGGTCTACTTTAACATTTCAGCTGTCAAATACCAAGAGAGTGTTCCGCAGCTGGCTTCTAAGTGCGCACCTGCATCCAGTCACAAGTCCACACTCTGGACTGAGAGTCAAAGGAATACAGCATGTAGGTGAGTGGGGTTTTTCTATTACCTTTACTGACAGTTGGCTTTTAAATGAGGGTGGGGATCACAAAAAAGCTTCAATCCCCCCAGAAAACAACAAAATGTGTGTCCCCCTCCCCTAAAGCTTGCCAACCCAATGCACCAATGCTGGTAACCCAGGTTTTAAGAGTATCCATCTGAAAAAAAAAATATTTTTAACCCTTTATTATGTGTTGGGATGAAGTGGTTGTCGGAAAATATCAAACACATGAGATGGCAAGTTCGTCACAAGGTCAGCTTGCTATATTATAGTGAATTACTCCCTAACTCTTAATGAATTATCCTTACAGTGATAATACATTTTCTGCAGATTCCCTGGACACTTTTAAGTAGAGTGAGGCACAATTAATGCTCATTTCGATGTTCAGATAACATTTAATTAGCTTAGAGTACCAGCGACAGATTGATTTTCAATGATTTAAAACTCTTCTATGGCCAAGCTACAGAGAAAGAACATAAGAGGAACTGATCACTTTTAAAATCAACCCTGACTTCATTGAATCCACATATTTTGCTAATGGAATACAAACAGACTAAATAAATAAATTACATGAGCCTGACATTTTTTGTTCAGAACGGTGCCCCCTCCATAACAAAAATGCACTCTGTGCCATCCAATGGCATCCCCACCTCTGAAAAATGAATCTGGCTGAAGTGATGGTGAGCAGGCGATGCTGCCACCAAGTACAAAATGTGCAATGTGTCAGCATTTTCCCATTAAAACTCATGTACATGCAATGGAGCATTTTTTCCAAGTGAGGTCTATTATTTTCTCAATGAGGTAAGGATCATTTTTTGAAAGTTCGGATACAACAACACCCTATGGGCTCGGCTAATGAACTTATCATTTTTTCTGCATACCCTGTAGGGCGCTGATTAAAGATCAGCAAACTGAACTATTTAAATTGGAGATCGGATCGAATTCCGGGAAAGTTTGGTTCGCCATGGTCTTGAATTTCTTGGGAGTTCATTCAAACTCCCTGTTTTCATTGGCTGATTTTGAGTGCCAGGAAGTTACCAGGGTGCCAGGCAGTGACCCAGGAGCAAGGCACAGAAAGCAGGAGAATCAATGATACGATGCCAGCCAATCCGCTCATAGCCCCCCACCCTTTGAGGTCACACTACGTGCTGCCATTTTAAATACCAGTATCTTGCCACAAAAACTCTTTGCTCCTTCCTGGTTGCAGACAGGCTCATCTGCAGGGACTTAGTAAAAAAGGGAAAGCTGTCATTTGATTGCTATGGGCAGAGATAGTTAATGTCAGGAATAAATCAGTCATTGTTTCCACAGGTCAACAGCCTTTGCCAGCGCTATATTTTGCCAGCACTACATTTGGAGATATATATCAGTTGTGTGCTTTCTAACCTAGGGATAGTGAGTACAGCCTCAGTATCCCTAGGTTTTTTAAGGGATCACCTACCTATCTACCTACCTCTCACTCGTCTAGGTGGCAAGCCACCGTAATCATAAAAGACATGAAGACAACACACATAAGACAAAGTTAAAAACCACAAAAGCCGGTCTACCCTGGACCCAATCAGTTTTTTTAATTATAAGTATATGTGGATCAAATACCCTTGGCAGACTTAGATAACTAATTATTAATAATTTTAATAAATATGTGAACCATAAAGTGCCATGTGCAACAATATAAATAATTAATAATGGTGAATGTAACCTGTAGTGCAATTAATAATACCTATGTTCAATTTAAAGAATCAGGGCTGTGTGGCGATTTATGCTGATAAAATTCATACACAATAGAAATAGAGACAACTCTCTTGTGCAAATAACGCAACAAAAGGAGAAGTTTGGGGACAAACCAGAATAGGGGGGAAGGCAAATGGAGCAAAGCCTGTAGGAAGGAGGAGGGATAAATCAAACAATCAGAACAAAAAATATTTCATGATCTCAAATGAAGTATAAATACCGCCCATTAGTAATCTATGTTGGGGGCCAGGTTGGCAGGGATGCTGCCCCACGTGCTCCACTGCGTGCCCACAGCTTCTGGAGGGGTAAGTTCTTTCCTACCTTTTCCGTCCTTTTAAACCTGAGCACCATGCCGCTGAACACCGCCCTCCATGCCCCTCAGCCATGCCGGAAATCCGGTCTCTGGAACGCAGCAGGGCTGCAGTCCCGAGGTCACACCCCCCACGATGACCCGGCTGCCGTCATCGGCAAAGGGGAGGGGCCTCGGGACCGCAGGGCGGCGCAGCAGCGCCGTTACTACAGGGCAGGGGGAAGGGGGGAGGGTAGGTCACTTATTTCAATAGGTGGCACATAATTATAAGAATCCATTAATTGCTATATAATTATGTATATTATAAAGTAAAAGGATAAAGTTAGTTACATGGTCACATTATGATATTTTCACAGCAGCAACATGGTTCTCACTTTAGGGGGTTCACATGTTTGTATATAGAGATATAAACATTTATGGCCAAAAAGTTAGTGTTACACCATACTTATACCAAAGGACAAAAATAAAATTAATTGCATTTTTAATTTTCTATATTTATATGGCAGCACATTTTCATTTTATAAGTTTCCATATTTTTGTATAGGGATCTAGGCATTTATGACAAGAAAGACTATTTACAAAGTGTTGCAAATTGTCCAATGGCCTAAAAAAAATACATATATTTTGCTCTGTCTTCCTGGTTTTCATTATCCTCTGTGTTTTGGCTTTCATCTTTTCTTCTCCCCTTTCTTCCTCTTATTTCCCCTTGAAGTTCTCTACTATTCTGAGCCCTCTCCTTCTCTTACTGATACACTGGGACAATCCTTGTTTTTCTCTGCTTGTCGCATCCTTCTAGTGCTTCCCTTATCACCCGACCCAGGTCACAACAGTGCCATAAACTAAAAACAAGCAAACACAAACAGTCACAAACCAAACATGCTTTGAAAATCCTGTATATAGTAGTAAAATAAAATAAAATAAAAAAAATTCTCGTGTGTGTATTATATGTGAGGCACCAGCCCCGACACACTTGCTCAAGAGGGTGCATGAAGCCCTCCCATTAGTGTCTATAATAAAGACCAAACCTAGTGAAGAACAAACCAATCCCAACCTTAGCGTTACTACACTAAACTCAATAAGTGGGTGGCAGCAGAGCACCAGAAAAAAATGATTTGCTATATGGATATCCCAGATAATTGGACATGTTGTTCTACCGGATATGAGAGAGGGAGGGGAAGAGAAGAGGAAGGCATTAGCCTTTTTATCCTATATATGGCCCATAGGATACATCCTCATTGAGACCACGAGGTGCTCCCGTGTCCAATTTATATATCCATTGGAGTTCCACCTGTAGCAGTTTGGCCTTAATGTCCCATCCTCATGCACCTAGTTGGACGCGCTGTAATCCCACTACCCTCAATGTATCTGTTCTTGATCCATGTTGTGACAAAAAGTATCTGGCGACTGGTGTCAAGTTCTTACCTGCTTGTTGGTCTCGACTTGCCAGGCGGATGTTTGATAAATGCATTTGGATGCAGGTTTTCAGTGCGTTTTGCGTCTCACCAACATACATTTTTGTGCACGGGTATTGTATCACATAGACCACTGCTTTCGTGTTGCAGTTGATGAAATTCTTTAAGGTAAATCTTTGTTCGGTGTGTGGGTTCTTGATACCCTTTGCTTTCACCATGTGTTTGCATATTGTGCAGGATCCACAAGGTGAAGTACCCCTCATATCCCGTGGAGGGAGCCACGTTGTCTCTTTCTAATCATAGTGGCTGTGGCAAACACGATCTTTAATATTCCGTGCCCTTTTCGGTATAAGGCGCGGAGCCTCTGGAATCAGGTGACCCCATTGTTGGTTGTACGTGGTAGTCAATCCTAGGCTGCTCTGGGGAGTTTGCTTCTTACATCTCAATAGGTCCATTCTTTTGGACATTCGTGCCCTTCTGTATGTTTTGGAGACAATTGCCTTAGGATAACCCCAGACCCGAAAGCTGTCTCATAAAATTGTAGCTTGTTTCTCAAATTCTTCATCATTAAAACAATTACATCTGGTTCTTAAAAATTGGCCCGTCGGGATGCAAGCCTTTTGGTGTCTGGGGAAGATATTGTAATGCAGCAAGCTGTTGCTGGCCGTAGATTTCCGGAATATGGTACTATCAATTGTACCATCTTTTTGAATTGAGAGGGAGAGGTCCAAAAAATCAATTTGATCTGTGGGGAATTTAAAGACAACTGATGTTAAACTTGTTATTATTGAGGGCCCTGAAGAACATTTTACACTCTGATTGTGTGCCATCCCCAAAAAATAGGATGTCGTCTATAAATCTAAACCACGTAACCATGTGGCTGAGGTGTGATTCCATTTGTTCCCCGAAGACCACCTCCCTCTCCCACCAGCCTAAGAAAAAGTTTGCTACTGAAGGGGCACAATGTGCCTCCATTGCCACCCCCATTTTTGTCGGTAGTAACGACCATTGAAGATGAAGTAATTGTGTTCCAGGGCGAACTTCAGAGCGCCAAGAATGAATCTCCGCTGTCCAGAGTTAGTATTAGATTCCATCTCCAAGAAATAAGATGCAACACTTTGTAAATAGTCTTTCTTGTCAATGCCTAGATCCCTATTTAAAAATATGGAAACTTATAAAATGAAAATCATGTGCTGCCATATAAATATAGCAAATTGATAATGCAATTAATTTTATTTTTGTCCTTTGGTATAAGTATGGTGAGATTGGATTACATATGCACGATTATTGTTTTTTTTTTTTTCCTTTTCAGCCATCAAACACTATGCAAATAACCTTTTTTGCCATAAATGTTTAGATCTCTATATACAAATATGTGAACCCCCTAAAGTGAGAACCATGTTGCTTCTGCGAAAATATCATAATGTGACCACGCAACTAACTTTATCCTTTTACTTCATAATAAATAGAATTATATAGCAATTAATCCGGACCTTCACCATGATTGAATTGATATTGAAAAGCCCAAACCCTTAAAAAACGATTCCCCAGCATCTAAAATTAATATATTTTAAGTTTTTAATCACTTACTTATTATTCTTTCCCCCACTGGGCTGCAACTCTGTTCAGGACTTTAGGATACGGGCGCCGCCTTCTTGACTCAGAAGCATCACACATACTGAGGAGAGGAGAGCGGGATAAAGTACAGGGGCGGGTTATAGCTGTGCTTTGCTCAGACAGAGCAGAGCTGGGGTCAGGAAAAGGTCAGCAGTCCCAGAATGCAGAGCGGCACAGTCAGAATCCACTGCCTGATGTTCCATGAGCAGCCATCTTGGATGTTTAAAGGCTCATAACATGCAGTAGATGCAGGTAGGATGATTTTTAATGTGAGCAATCTGTATGTGCAGGGTGTGGGAAACATATGATTTCCGGCGCGGCTGAGGGGCTTGGAGGGCGGTGTTCGGCAGCACGGTGCTCGGGTTTAAAAGGACGGGAAAGGTAAGAAAGAACTTATCCCTCCAGAAGCTGTGGACACGCAGCGGAGCGCGCGGGGCAGCATTTCTGCCAACCTGGCCCCCAACATAGATTACTAATGGGCGGTATTTATACTTCATTTGAGATCATGAAATATTTTTGATTGTTTGATTTATCCCTCCTCCTTCCTACAGGCTTTGCCCTATTTGCCTTCCCCCCTATTCTGGTTTGTCCCCAAACTTCTCCTTTTGTTGCGTTATTTACACAAGAGAGTTGTCTCTATTTCTATTGTGTATGAATTTTATCAGCATAAATCGCCACACAGCCCTGAGGCTTTAAATTGAACATAGGTATTATTAATTGCACTACAGGTCAAATTATTTATTAAGTGGTAGGAGGCTTTTTAACTTATTGTTAACACTTTGTTTTAAAAACAATGTTGTGGATTTATTGAAAGAAAGAGGAGGGACTCATGGATTAATATGAGGGATCTACATTATAATGAAGCTTTTGATGTGAAATATAAATGTTATCTAAGTCCGCCAAGGGTATTTGATATATATATATATACTTATAATTCAACAACCAGATTGGGTCCAGGGTAGACAGGCTTTTGTGGTTTTATTTACAGGCCTTAGGATGTTGATGCCCCTATTATCCACCACTATTGGTTTACCAGGCTTTTGGGCACTCAGAGAGACTGCTGATGCTCCTGTTACCCACCAGCACAGGCTTTCACAGACTTTAGAGGATCAAAGGTACTTCGGATGGTCATTCAACCCACTTCCACTGGCCTTAGGCAACTAGAGAGACTGCTGATGCCCCTGCTACCCACCTCCACTGGCTATCATAGAGAGACTGATGATGCCCATGTTAACAACTTTCACTAGCTTTCACATGTACTGGGCTCTCAGAAAGACTGCTACTGCTGTCACCCACCCTCCACTGGCTTTCACAAACCTTAGGCACTCAGAGAGACTGCTAATGCCTCTGCTACCCACCTCCAATGGCTTTCAAAGGCCGTAGGCATTTAGAGAGCTTACTGATGCCCATGCTACTCACCTCCACTAGCTTACACAAACTTTAGGCACTTAGATAGACTGATGATGTCCCTGCTACCTGCCTCCACTAGCTTTCACAAGCTTTATGCACTAAGAGAGACTGCTGATTCCCCTGTTACCCACTTTAATTGGCTTCCACAGGTCTTAAGCTCTCAGAGAGACTGCTGCTTCCCACCCTTTACTGGCTTTCACAAACCTTAGACAGAGAAACTAATGATGCCCTGCTACCACCTCCACTGGCTTTTAAAGACCTTAGACACCGAGAGAGACCGCTGGTGCCAATGTTAACCACCTGCACAAGTTTTGCAGGGCTTTAGATACTCATAGAGGCTACTGATGCCCCTGCTACCCACCTTCACGGGCTTGCACAACTCTTAGGCAGTCAGAGAGATGGGCTGATGCCCCTGTTAACCAGATCCACTGGTTTTCACAATGCCCCTGTTACCCACCTGCAATGGCTTTAACATGCCTTAGGCACTTAGACTACTGATTCCCCTGCTACACACTTCCACTGGCTTTCACAGGCCTTAGGCACTCAGAGAGACTGCTGATGCCCCTGTTACCCACTTCCACTGGCTTTCACAAGCTCTAGCAACTGAGAGAGACTGCTGATGCCCTGCTACACACTACTACTACCTGTCACAAGCCTTTAAGGGCTTAATGACACTGCTGTTATTTTTGCAGTGTGTTAATGTACTTGATGACCACCTCTTGAATGAGAGATGCTAATACTTTTCCACAGCTTGTGGGGGGGGGGGGGGGGTGACTGGTCAAGGCTCCCTTTTACTGCTATGGGGGACAGGTGGTGAAGGACCCCAGTAAACCCTAATAAGTGTTGCTATGTAATAAAATCTAAGGAAGAGGTAGATTATGATTTTATCAGGGATGAACTTGAGTGGCGTTAGAAACCCAGGGCCTCATCCATAGCCTCTGGGGCACTTCAGAAGCTGCCCTGGGTTGAGAGGTCCCCTGGCCAGTTCCCGTGGTGCACTGTTTGGTTCCTGTGGTTCTCTGGTCGGTACACTCTGAATGGCAGTGTGGGGAAAGGAACGAAGGGCTGCTTAACATCCCGGAACCCAGGCCCCAAGTCCTCCCATTGCAGGTTACCTTCTGCTTGACAAAATGCCCCCAAAACGCACCTGTATAGACTTGGCTGTAATTTTGTTAGTGATTTGGTTTGGTTCTAATCAAACCTTTCGAACCAATTTTTTTTAGATGTTCACTCATCTCTAGTCCTGATGCTTCCAAAAAATTTCTTTACCTCAATGGAAAAATGATGTACCTCACCTGCAACAATGCCCTAATGCAGGCGCAAGTGATTTTTTGGGAACAATTAAAGAAAACAATTTTTAATTAGCTTTATTGTATGTTAAGGTTAAACAGCTCAATGAGATGTAAGTTTCAGTATGACCAAAAACACAGCCAAAGTTAAACTTGTTTAACCAAATAATTGCCATGATCCCCCACAGTTCACTACAGAGCACGGGCATATGGACATGACAAACAACACATCATTAGCCTATGGGGTGTACAGGTTATTTAGCATAGTAGCTAGTATAGTGTAGGTCAGCACACCTTATACATGTAGAGCAGAACTGGATGCAATCCAAGAATTGAAGGAAACTTCCCACTCCTCCCTGATTACAGAATTCCGAAATATAAGATTAGGATGGACCCCACGCAATAGTTACATGCAAAAAAATAGTGTAATAAAAAATGGTGATATAGAATTAAACATGAATCTCACAATATTGCATGCTATTGGAAAGGATACACATTATGTTGACATGTTGAATTAAATTGAATCATGACATGTAGTAAGAGAAGTAAGAGAGAAGTACCCAGGTATAATAAGAGAGGTGATTGCTAGACAATAGTCTCAACCAATGTTTCAGTACTTAAAGCTCCTTCTTCAATGTAGCGATGTAAGCTGTCTTACATCCCATGAACCAGCCGGTCAGTTGTCCCTGGAAGCGCTCGCGGAACTACTTCTGGTTGCACCACTTCTGGGAGATGCCATCCCAACGCAATGCCCTGGCGTAGCTAGCTGGTAAAGCAGGGTGCTCACCTTGAAATCTTGACCGAGGCACGTGGGGTGCACACAATCTCGGACTCCTCTATCCAGTAGGACAAGAGCAGGCTATAGGCAAAGTGGCAGAATAATGCTAGGCTTGTGATGAGGAGGAAATGAGGGGGTCCACTTGATTTTGAAGCAAGCACCTGTTTTGTGATTCTGTGCATAATTTAAAAAACAAAGTAAAAATACAACTCTGTGAAGTACTCACCTGTAGAGTTGATATTATACGCATACAGCACGTCCTGCTCCCGAATAGTAATAACATGTGAGTAATCCTCCGCCTCAGGCGCCGTGCACTGCAGACATGCAGAAAACAAGCTCCCCCCGGCCCCCCACACACCGAGGGACCTCCCACAAATCCCTTGCTTTGAAAAGCAGTGAGAAGAGAAGCCGGGAGGAACAAACCACCCAGAATAACTGGTAACAATATCTAATGATAACAATCACCATACAGGGGATCCAGAATAAGTGAAACCAGGGTGGGGTGGAGCAGGACGTGCTGTATGTGTATAATATCAACTCTACAGGTGAGTACTTCACAGAGTTGTATTATTCTAAGCATACAGCATGTCCTGCTCCCGAATAGTAATAACATGTGGGACATCCAATAGCAGTGTCCATAAGCAGGGTGGGATCCCCAGAAAAAAACAAGGCACAGCGGACAGTAAAGGCACTGTCACCTGCAAAACTTGCAACAGGCATGACATGAGCAAAGGCTCTAACGTCAGTCTCATAACAGGACCATGAAGGTATGAACAGAGACAGGCCATAAGTCTAGTAACTGAATTAACACAGAAAAAAAACCCTGGTGCTGAAGGGCCAGTGGTACTCAAGCACCCAGATAACGGAGTAAACAGCAAAAGGGAAAATTCACTCCCCTGAAAGGAACATAGGTCAGTGTAATGACCCAACCAGCTAACAGGCAAGGAAGCCTTGTGGCAACACTTGTAACACCGCCAAAGGGAAACAGAAACAGGTCACCCGACCAAGGCGGGAATACAGACTCCTAATTATCAGGAAGCCAAGGCTTCCTCAGGATCAGGGGACATCCAGAAGGATTAATCCAAAGGCGCAATGGCGCTGGAAATAGATATCAGGCGCATACATAAAGAGGTGCCTGTAGACTCCAAGAACAGCAGTCCCCCTAAAGGCCAAGAAGGCCCACATGGGGAGAAGTGTAATACCTGTAGAGGGATGTAGGCCCTCATATTAGAATTATTAAGAATAAGCCCATGGCTAGACTAAGAGACTGAAGCAAAGATCCTACAGACCACCTGGACCGGAGGCCCAGCGTAAGAGGAAACACCCCCAGGCATGGGGTGCCTGTAGCCGTATATATCTGTACATATATATATATATATATATATATATATATATATATTCCTCGAGCCAGGGTTAAGTAACCAGATCCATTGTCTCAGGCACATGTCTGATGGAGTCAGGAGGCCCCAGAGAAGCGAGCTGGACTATGGGACAGCTGAGACAGCATCCAGCCAGGGTCCCCAGGAAGTCCGCAGGGTAAAAAATGAAATTGATCCCCACAGGGACCATGGAACTACTGGGGAGATGCAGCTAAGCAATTCCCAAAGGAAATCCCTACGAGGGCGAGCGAACCAGACTCCTGCCGGAAAGGCCAGGGCAAAGCCTACCCCTTCCAAGTCCCCAGATGGGGAGCCAACCCCAACTTACACTGTAATGACTTTAAAGGTCCTGGGAACCGAGAACGTCTAACAGGGAAGAGACTAAGGCACATGCCAAACAATATGGTGTACCACAAGGCCCCCATAGACGGAGGAAGGGGAAGCTGGGGAGCTAGCTCCCGGCCCCCTCTCATACTAGGTCACCCAGAAGATAAGACCCGTCACCAAGGGGTGAATGAATCAGCTGTGAATCCCCAGACAGGAGACCTTATATTGGAAACATGAAGAGGCCTGATAAGGGCAGAACCGCACTCCTGAAAGAGAGATCACAAGTCAGCAGCCTTCAGAGGCATCTGCGAACCACTACTCCCAAGGCCGCCCAGGCCATCCATCCCATGGGACTCTCTATCGGGTCAACCGTGCGCAGAACCCACAAGTAGGGTGATGAAGAGAAGGCCTATGAAATAATAAGTCTATGCCTAAATACTCAGCCCCCCTGACCGGAGTCAGAATATTCTGGGACAGTAGGAACAAGGGCAGAGCCCCTGTGTCAGGAGGGGAACCCCACAGAGCCACGCTAGGCTCCCCGGGCGACACCGGAATAGCATAACCTGCCGCTAAGGGCATCCATTGAAGCGAAAACTGCTGAGAAGCAGGGGGAGTAGACCCCCGCCCAAGGCAGGATCTTTAGACCAGTATTAAAAAACAGGCTATTGTCATTCAACAGACCAGGAGTCCCCCATAAACCAACCGATCCTGAAGGAGGAGAAGGCCAGCCATATAGAGTCAACGGGGGCCCACCGTTTCAACAAGCCCAGCAGGTAAGATGGACCCTCTAGGGGGCCCTACCTAGAACCACGGGGATTGTGGAAGGATTTTCCCTTCCCCCGACAAACCTGCGAGACTTGGTACCCAGGGTGACCATTCGCTAGAAGTTGCTAGTAAGGAAGTGGCGTGCCCCCCTGACGGGGCCCTTGCATATGGGAAGCTCAAGAGGAACCACCTTACCAAGAAGGCATGAGCACAGACCAAGCACCGGGTGCTGGGACATATGTAGGTTCAGTAACCTACTGCGCCGAAGAGCCCAAGGGCTCGGTATATACGTGACATCATCTTGATGTGCCTCCAACTGGCCCACCAGTTGCCATCCCGCCTGGTGAAGGCAAGGCGTCAGTAAAGGGGGGCAGAGCCCCGGTAACCAGGGGTCCCCTATTGCCAGATAAGAAGGCTGCAAGCCTGAACCGATTCCCAGGAATGGGGGATAGCGGATAAGGCACCATGAGGGAATGAGGTGACTGAGTAACCATCTAGTAGCTCCCAGGGGACACTGCCGGCCAACCGATCCACTTCTGTCTGATGCAGAGACTGGGGAGCAAGGAAGACGACCCGGTAGGTCCTAGCGCAGACGCCCCCCCCCCCTCGGGTGTGTCCCCAGTCGCGCCAGGCTAGTAGCCTGGGAACGAAAGAGAGGCCCCAAGTAATGCCTCATTCCGCAGGGTTGATCCTGCGACACTGTCTAGAAATAGTCTTGGCAGACCCAAGGGAGGCTAAGAAGATCTAGTGCTTCGCAAGAGGCCGAAAGCCCCCCCCCGCGCATGGGGCCCGTGACCTAAGACAGAGTTGTCATATATGGACTACCTGTGAAGGTAGAATTGCTAAGCCTGCCATAGGCCAACGCGGTCCAGACTACCTCATACTGTTGAGGGGGGAGGAAGGATAATATAGAGGCCATAGCCCCATACCGTTTAGGCAATCAGCAAGTGCGCCCAACACTGTAGGCCCAGTCCGGCCTGCGCCAATTTCAGAAGGAAAAGCAGGGACTGGAAGCACCCTGACATTCACTGAGGGGGACCGCCCAGCAAAAACCCATCCTGTGTCCAGGGGGATTACATCCCGGAATAACCAGAAGGAGAAGGCATATTCTGGATGTGAGACAGCTGCGGCTGTCGTCCCCTCGCCCAGACGGGCGAGGGCGCCCCTTCATGCTTGAGAGGTTTTGGCAGATTTGGACTTGGTCCTGCCAGAATGCCCAGGGCGCTGCCTGCCCGCCCCATGTTGGAAATCCACACCGAACAGCTGAAAACACACCTCAGATTCGCGTTTGACACTAACGTAGGGAGGTGGAGGGGTGACCCTGCCTCGTGGAGGCCGGAGCGGCCTTCTGCGCAAGGGTGCTATAGCCTTTTTTTCAAAAAGGTCCAAGCGGGCCCCAAATAACGGCCGTCCTCTGAAGGGAAGGCAAGTGAGAGCCTTTTTCGTAGCTCCGTCAGCACCCCACTGTCGCAGCCAGACCAGGCGGCGAATGGCTACCGCAAGTGCTGAGTTTCTAGCACACATCTTAATGGTGTCATCCAGTGCCGATAGAATAAACTTCACAAACGCCCCCAAGGGAGGTCCTCAGGGCGGTGATCTAGTATCTTTCTGACAAGGGTCCTGGCGGCAAACGCAGTGATGGCCGCGGCACAAATCGGGCGCAGGGCCGTCCCAGCACATGAGAAGGCGTGTGAAGCCAGTCTGTCACTGCGCCGGTCCTCAGCATCCCGAAGGGAACGGTAAAGGAGGGGAGGGGAGATTGACAAAACCTCAAAAATCTTGATAAGGATTTCATCTGTGTCACACAGACCCCAGGAACCGGGCTCAGAATCATCACCGCCCCCGGGCATCCCATGGGAGGAGCCCGAGTCTGAGAATAGCTCACTTTCCTCAGAAGGGTCAGGGTCCTGCATATCAGCAGAGTCATCGGTATCGTCAGGAACCGGGGAGCCTGGAGGCGTCAGGGACCGCTTTTTACCAGGACCCATACGCTCCGCCAATCCAGAAAGCACCTGCTCCGCCGTGGGCAACGCTCGCGGCACTGATTGCAGGTCATCCCCGCTGGAGTGGGACTCGTCATGAGTGATATTTGGGAGCGGGGAGACGGGAGTAAGGAAGAGAGGTTCCTCTGTTAGCAAACCTGCCTATTCTGCACACTGTCCACAGACCTGTGCCCTGTCAGCCTCAGCCAGGGGCTGGCCACACACTGCACACAGCCGGTCACGTCCCGGAGGGACCCCGGTTCCATAATTCTGAAATGCCTCCATATGGTGATTATTAAGCAGTATGACGCAGGGATTTATGCAATAGGCAACCCTGGATGCCCCAAAACCCACTAGTAATGTGGGAGAATTTGTAAAGAGGACCCGCTGTAATATATGTTAGGCCGGGGAAAGGCAACAAAGTCTTGGCGTCTGAAAGACATAATGGGACAAGGAGGGTGGAGTCAGTGCCATGCGCTGTCTGAAAAACATAGAACCATGCCGCCCCGGAGGGCACTTACATGACCGAAGATAGAGAAAATGGCGCCAGCGAACCTCAAGGGGTGGGCCAGGCCGGGCTGTGACGCGAGGCGCGTCATGCCGAGTCTCCGCCTCCCCCAAAGAGCGTGAAGCTCTAACCAACGGCAAAGGTAGAACAGCGGAGAATAAGCATACCTCTAATGCTGACACGCTGGAATGATGCTGCCGAACAAGCAGATTGTTAGTGAAAAAGACAGCTCGCGCTGTATAGCGAGGCGCGACACTGACCCCATAATTAAAGAACCAAGGTCTAAGGCGAATTAGCACTAGGGCTGCCACACCCCCCCCTTCTTTTCCCCCGAGTTACGGGAGGAAGCGAGGGGGAAGCTGACAGTGTCCATGGACTAAGTCTGTGAGGGGCACGGGCAAAATTGCGGGAGGGGCATCCTCTAGAGCAGGGGTACTCAACCACTTTATGTATAGGTCCATTAACAGGCATCCCATGAGAGGTGAAGTTCCGGACGGGGGGCTGTCGCGGGGGGTGGATAGTTATAGTGCAGTGTAGTACTTCATATGACAATGCTAGGTATGCTAGGTGCCAGGGAGACTAAGCACTACGTCGCTTATCAAGGGGCAGCTGATCAGGGGGCAGCTCTGAGCATAGCAACACATAAGCAACTGAGTGCAGGGCTACATGGAAGGGGTCCGAATATCTGGCACCGAGGTCCGCATTCGGACCCCGGTCCGCCAGTTGAGTACCGCTGCTCTAGAGGCTCACCATCGGCCTGACCGCCTACCCTATGGAGGGGGATTGCGGTGGAGCATGGCTCCGTTCAGCACACCAGGTGCTACCTACCTTCACCCGACCCGCGCAGCCTAGGCTGGGAGGCATATTTCTTCTGAAGAGGACGGGTGGAAATAGTCCCACAGGACCTTGGCCCGTAAGGCCCGCTCGCCTGCGAGAGCGTGATACTTCATGTCTTCGCAGTTCCAGCACTGCAGAGAAATCTGGGGATTTGTGGGAGGTCCCTCGGTGTGTGTGGGGCCAGGGGGGAGCCTGTTTTCTGCATGTCTGCAGTGCACGGCGCCTGAGGCGGAGGATTACCCACATGTTATTACTATTCGGGAGCAGGACGTGCTGTATGCTTAGAATAGAAGAAAAGTCATTATTTTAAACCACCTCTAGCAATCCACATATAAGGAATATTCCTATATACAGGGGAAATGTTTATTATATATGTTATGTACGCAATATGTTATGTACAGTTTTAGGTAGATATGCAATAAAATAGGGAGGGGAAGCTGTAGACAATAGGTTACACAAGGTAACTATGTAACTGTAGCTATGGTGAGTAGTGATTTTATTGTAGCGAGGGGAAATAATGTATGTAATAGACAAGGAAAGTATTTATGTATGCCCCGTGTATAGCCAATTCTAGAGATTTGCATGGTGATGGCAAGGGTTACAGGGGTACAATATGATAATAACTAAAAATACGGTATGAGGTATTGCTCTAGAGGGTCGGGGCATAGCCCAGTTCTCCCTGTGGCACTAATGTGTCAAGACGTTGAATGCACAGTAGTTCAAATCTCAATAGCACTAGGTTCCTATCCCCAACCCTCCTGGGGGCTAGTATGAAATCTATAGCCATGAAACTGGAGCTGTGAGATTTGATGCCCTTCCTCCAAATAGTGCCAGGTAAGTGGAGAGTCTTAATCCCTCCCATCCCCTAATAGAGTTTTGGTGCTCACTAATCCGTGCCTCTCTAATAGTTTTGCCAATATATTCTGCGAGGTAAACTACAAAAGTAGAAGGGCAGTTAAAGAATGAACAAATAGGGAACCATTTACTGGAGTAAGAGTGGATGAAATTAGCTCCTTGGAGACAAAGCTGCATTGAACACAATGCCCACAAAGAGGGATAGAGGAAAGCCAGAAGGTCTGCCAAGGTGTGCCACTATGTCCCTCTGTAGATGTGTCAGTCCTTACAAAATAGTCATGTAGGGTTGTGGGTTAATTTGAAACATGGAAGACTGGGTAAATGTATTTATAAGGTGCGCATCGCCCCTAAGCACATGCCAGTTCTTACGAATTATTCGGTCTATCTTAGGTGATATGTAAGAGAATGTGAACATAGGGGGCAAAGTAATGTCTATCTGTCCTTGGAAAACATGAGCTGCTTCAAGTATCTGATCTGGCGTCATATCCCCTGGCTAGGAAATCAGTAGTCAATTATTGTGCCTGGACTAGAATTGTGTCATTGTTAGTGATGATGTGTCTCAAGCGTATGTATTGGTTATATGGCAGTCCATCCTTTATTGTGAGATTGATGAATAGGGGGAGCTTACATTCATTGAACAAAGGCAGGTATCATGAGAGTGCCTAGGTTGTTTATTTTGTTAAGAAAATCACCTGTATTAAGTAGGAATGACCTAGTAGTAATAACATGTGATTGTAATACCTTGTTGAAGAATGTTGTCACCTTTTGGAAGATGGAGTCTGTGCCTGCCCTATAGGGCATACAGGGAATTATGTGGAATGCTTATGTACTTTTGGTATGATATAGAAAATAGGTGCTATTATTAATTCAGTCAACATGTAATCTCAGATTTTCTTATCTATCATGTTATCATCACAAGTCATGTTTAAAACATGACTCTAATTCCTTTTTAATGTCACAGATATGTCACAATTGAATGACACTTCTTTCTACAAACTGCTTTCCCGTAAATATTGGGTAATATTAAACCAGACCAACACCCGTTTTTTCTTTAACAGGTGTTGGTCCCGCAGACAGCGAATAAGAACAGGCTCAGAGGCACCTCCAGAATGTTGTAGCCCCCCAAACATAGCCCCTCCCAGAACGCCTGATATCCTTACCTTCAACTCGAGCCAGCACCAGGAAAGGAGTCCCGCGATTGGTTGCTGGGTGGTCACATGGGCCATAGTCATGTCCTTGGTGCTGGCCACTGGAATGCTCCAGGGTGCGTGCCAGGGTGCCAATTGCGGGACTCCTTTCCTGAAGTGAAGATAAGGATATCGGGCATTCTGCAGGGGTTATATATGGCGGGGTTCCAGCATTCTGGTTGCCCCCTCGAGTTTGTTCTCTGAGGGACCAATACCCATCTAAGGAAAAAATGGGTATTGGTCCAGTTTAAGAAAAAAATGAGAGGCTTGGTTTGTCAGCTTGGTAATGCTCAAAGTGGGGGACCTCACGCATAATTCTTTTAATTAAATAATCTTCATTATGGAAAAATACAATTAAAAAAATTCATTAGTAAAGTTTAATTACTAATACTAAAATACTTTATTGTTAGTGAAGATGATTTATTATTAAATCATCTTCACTAGCAAAAAGGGCATTTGTTTTCTTTATTTGTCCTTAGAGAATATTATTTATCAATAATAAATAATCCTTGTTGTTAGGGAAGATGATTTATAATTGATAAATCATCTTCACTAACAATGAATACTATTTATTAATAATAAATAATGTATTTAATGTATATATATGTGTGTGTGTGTCTTTGTAATTATTATTATTATTAGCAGAATAAAAGCAGAATAAAAAATGAATTTTCCTAAAATATTAATAGGCAAACAAGAAAACCAAGCTAAATCTGTCAGCGCAACGTCGCCCAAACAGAACAATACCCAACATTCATAGGTACTTTTAACCCTTTTAACTGCTAGCCTACTTGAGATTTTGTCACCCTCTGTTGACAGGTAATTTTCACTATTTTGCTGTTTCTGTTTAACTGTGATTTTGCAGGAATTTCCAGGAAAGTTATATATTGTTATTTTATGGACAGAGGTTGGGATTTAACATGAAATGTCTTGTTTATCACCTTTTTATGCTTTCATAATATTTTTGTTTAAAATTCAAAAAAAATTATAATAAACTATTTTTTTAAATGTTGTTGCATTTTTAAATAATAATTGTGTGTAAAAGAAAACCATATTGCATGTAAAAGCCCAATTGCTCACTATTACAATGGTAACTTATATGTATCAGTAGTCCCAGTAAAACCAGCCAGGACACTAGCTATATTTTGTAGACCAGGGAGTGGAGGCCAGCCTCGGTGGCCCCCTTCCTTGAGCGGGAGGCAGGTATTGGGTTCAATGGGTTAATGGCAAGTCACCCGCTCTCCACAGGTGATTTGACAGCCCCTCAAGCCTGGTCAACTGGTATAGGGGTCTCATGGACCCCTTACCAGTTCACAAATTATTAAATGTAAAAAAACACACAGACAGAGAGAATAAAGTATTGTATTATATTCATTGTTAATAATCACCTCTGATCCTGGAGCACCTTGTCCCCTGCCGATCACTCTAGCTTCTGCATTTACTCCTGCTGTTGGAACAGCAGGGCCACAGGACATCAAGGGTTAATTGAAAGCAAAATTCCAGTCACAATATAACCCCCCACCCTGCCACCCTACCCTGGTGCTGAAGCAGGATGGGGGTTACAAAGAAAAAAGCCCATAGCTTATCCAGGGGCCCACGCTGCTCCTCCAGAGCTCCTGATCCTGGATACTGCCATCTCAGACTAAAACACACATCCCCCGGCTATTTGTGTGCTCCCGTAGGCCCATTCAGGTGAATTGGTGATGGGAGCGAATTCCGGCCCGGGGGAAGCAACTTTGTATCGGGATGTGCAGCGCTGACCCCTGGATAAGGGGGTTATATTGTCACTGGAATTCTACTTTTAAAAAAATGACATAGGTCCCCCCCTCTGGGGGGGTGGGGCAGGCTTTTCTTTTAATTTTTAAGGTTTACATTTTTTTTTTCAAATGGCATGGAATCCTCCCCTTCCCAGCATAACCAGCCCGGGCACTAGCTATAGGGAGCTTGTAGATCATTGTGCCCCCCAGCCCTGAAGCCCACCATAGCCCTAGTGGGCCGCAGGCTCTTCTGCTCCCCTGGGTTTGGAGAGACAGGTAATGGGAGCCAGAGGTTAATGGCAAGTCAACCGCTCAACAGTTGGAGAGGCAGCTATGTGAAACTCACATAGCTGGCACATAATGGGTTAACCCTTTCGCTGCCAGCCTACCTGCAGCATTTGCCACTCCCTGTTGCCAGACGATGTTTCACCATTTTGCGCTACACATATTCAACTGTCATTTTTGAAGGGATTTCCAGGGATTTCCCAGGAAAATTATATATTGTTTTTTTCAACAGAGTCTGGGCTTTAACATGAAATGTCTTGTTTGTATTTTTTAGGTGTATTCTCAATTTTTTTGGGTGAAATGTGTGAAAAAAAATAAAAAAAAAACATTTTTTTACAATTTGTAGAGTTTTTTTGTAATAAAAAATGTAAGTTTGTCAATAAAATCTTATTGCGTGAGAAACCCCAATTTCTCCCGGTTACAGCGATACCACATATGTATAGGTAGTCACCCTTTCCTGCCCAGAAGCCTTTTATAGCTGCTGGATGACAAATGGTTAATTAAAAAAAAAAATGACATAGGGTCCCCCTTCCCGGGGAGGGGGACCCCATTTTTTTTTGGATTTTGAAGGGTTAAAAACCCTTCAAAATCCAAAAAAAAAAATGACGTGGGGTCCCCCTTACCCAAAGTAACCAGCCCGGGACCAGCTATGGGGGCTTGTAGGCACAGAGTGGGGGGGCCAGCTTTGGTGGCCCCCCCACCCTGCAGCCTACGAGCCCACATAGCCTATGTGGGCCCGGGCTCTTCTGCCCCCCCCTGGCCTTTGGGGAGGCAGGTAATGGGGGTGCGGGGGTCAATGGCAAGCCACCCGCTAGGGCAGGTGACTTGCCACCCCCCCAGCCTTGTGAACTGGTATAAGGGGTCTCATGGACCCCTTACCAGCTCACAAAGAGTTAATGTGAAAAAAAAACACCACACAATAATAAAAAGTATTTTATTAGAAAAAAAAAAAATTTTTTTTTACTGTACTTACCTTCGATTGCAAGCTCTTGTCCCTCGCCGCTCAGCTGACAGATGCCGGTGATCGGCATCCAGAGAAGGAGAAGGCAGGAGATCAGAGGATCTCCTGCCACCTCCTTCCAGGGCACCGATCACCGGCATCTGAGAAGCTGAGAAGGCTGAAGCCTGAGATCGGGGCCGGGATGACTTCATAAGCCCCGCCCCCAAGGGGGCGGGGCTTAGAGGCATGATGGCGGCCGCCATCGTGAAGAAGAGAGGAGAGAGCCTCCCAGGCTCTCTCCTGAAGATCGGTAAGTCCTGGGGGGGGATCGGAGGCCCCCCAGGTGAAGAGGAGGGACAGCGGGAGCCAGCGCACACACAGGTAAGTGAATGTCATTTTTATTTTTTTTTTTTTTTACAGTTAGAAGCTGCTGCTGCAGAAGCGGGGGGGGGGGCGGCCTATTCCGGGGGCTCTCCTGGAGCCATCCGACCCCCCACGGGGGATCGGATGGCACCAAATTAAAGAGGAGACCCGGCCGGATCCAACAAGGGGTCAGGTGAGTATTTGTTGTTTTTACTTTTTAAACTACAAGCGAGGAAAGTCAAGCACGTAACACCTACGGGCTTGGCACTTAAGGCCCAGCCAAGCCAGCACGTAGGTGTTACGTGCTTGGCAACAAAAGGGTTAAAGGTTGTCAAACCCATATTCAACTTATGTTATATCATTTTTTTACTCTATTCTGATTTTATTCGTTCTTCTTCATTATTTTTTCTGTTTACTACAATTTCTTTAAAACAAAAAAGCGTGAGTTTAATCACAATTTAGTTATACAAGTTCTCATAATGAAAATTACAGCTGGCATTTGTTTTATTTATTTTTTTGTTAGTGCAGATTATGTATTAATAATACATCATCTTCATTGTTAGTGAAGATTATTTATTATTAATAAATCATCTATTCTTCAGTAGCAAAAAATACACAAAATAAAAATTCTGGTTAATAATAAATAATCCTCACTAACAATTTATTTTTTTTTTATTATTCTTTATTTTCATTTTGCAAAGTAAAATGATGTACAACATAGGAAAACACATAAGGAAAGTGAGGCTGTCCGTAGCTCACTGAGTACATTTTCCATACAGAACAAATATCACTGCAAATAAAACAATAGCCCAAGGCATATAAAGTCATGTTATTCTGTAACATTGGGGGGGGGGGGGGTGTATGGGACTGGGCAGGGGTTACTTCCTCTCAAATCCGTCCCAATATTATTCCTGAGTGCTCTCACGTCACTTTTCCCCCATGATACTTGTAGTAATGTACTTTGTAGATGAATAGCTTCGTAGCAGTGGCACAGGGTATATGGGGGAGGGGTGAATGGGGTAGGGTATTCCGAAAACGGAGAAGGGTGGCCCCCCAAAAGAGGGTCGCTTGTTCCCGCCTCAGAGCACGGAATGTGTCAGGATCCACACAGGTGCCTCTATCCGATCGGTGTAGGCGATTCCAGATTATCTCCCACTTATTGACTCACTGTCCCACAGGACTCTCTCAATAACAATTTTGATGATTTATTATTAATAAATAATCTTCCCTAAGGAGATTCCTCCTTATGGGGAGGTCCCCATTTTAGCATTACCAAATCAGCAACCAAGCATAGGGGCATGTAATTCCTGGTATCAAGGGCCGAACAGCTGGCCGCTGGCCCTAACTATTACAGGCCTATATGCTTTATAGCACAGGTCCAGTGCCAAGCCCCGGCTGATGCTATGGGTTGCTGGGCTCATCTGCACCACCATGCCCATTGCTGGTGCAGGTAATAGCCATTGAACTGGTATAGGGGTATAAGTGATAACAACACTGTTTTAAAAATAACTTAACTTAAAAATAACAAAGCATTCCTTTAATTTATGCTGGTGGAGCACACTTGGTAAATTGGGAACACAGATTCCCTACTTTTCCCCTGGCTCCTGACCAGGTACCTCATACTGAGCCGCCAGGGAGCCTCTACATATAAGTCATGTATGTGACTTATACATCACAGAAGGGGAGGAACATGGAGGGGATTTCCTAGGAAATCCCCCTTCATGCTCCTCCCGTCCTGTGACCTATGTTGTCACTTGGGGGAAATCCCAGAGAGGCTCTGCCTCTCGGTATACAAGGATGCTCCACTTTGTCTCTGTATGGAGTCCCCGGCCAGGAGCTGAGAGGAAAGGAGGGGGGACCTTTTGTTCCCGTTGTGCAAGCAGGGACACCCGGCTTCAGTCCTAACACCCTGGTGCTGCCCAAAGAAGAGTAGAAGAGCCCCAAAGATCATCAGAGACCCAGCTGCTCATAGAAGAAGGAAGATGCAAGACTGGTGGTAAATTTAGAATACTAAAAATTGTGTGCGGTGTATTTTTTTTTTGTACTACACTTGGGATAAACTGGTAAGGGGTCCAGGGCCCTGGTGCCCATGCTATTTGACTTTTGGGGGGACCCCACACTTTTTTAAAATAAAAACATATCTAATCAAAAATTAAAAACGAAAAAGCCCCGCTGACAGTTTCATTGCTAAAAATGATGCCGCCTATTGCTGCGTTACTTTTCAATGAAAACTTTTCAATGGTGTTTATTAATAAAAACTTTTACAGATGAGTGCGCATGCGCGCGGTGCGGGGATGGCGGCAGCCTGACTGAGCTCCGTGCCCGACGACAGTGGAGCAGGACTGTGTGCGCAGCTACGTGCTTGGAGCCGGCGGTGTGAGATTGGTGCCATACCTGAGGGTGTCACATAGCGGCGGGAGCTGGTATGGAGCGGCACCGGAGTAGCCTGGAGCGAGTGAGGGTGACAGCATCTGTGGAGCAGACAGCCAAGATGGGGGACGACCTCTCTTCTAAAAATTTAGAAGAGACAGTGAGGCATTGTTCTTGGAGGAGGAGAGAGGTAGGACGAGACTGGCCAGCCCTGAGTCACAGCTTGAGGTGAGCAACTACTTGCTGAGCCATTTTGAATGTTTGCTGCAGAGTGCTCTGCTTTTCAATACAGAGCTGATTAAAGAGCATATGTCCAGAGAATTAGAAAAAGTAGCTGGTAGTTTAGCCACCCTGGAGGCTAAGATAAGTGAAGTGTAGACAGGCCAGGAGGTCCTGGACACTGAAGTAAACCTACTTAAAGTTAAAAACCTCTCAATGGCCGCTAAATTAGAGGACATTGAAAATAGGGATCGACGTTCTAACCTGCGATTTAGGGGCATCCCTGAACATGTGGAGGATGTTAGGGGGGGCAATTACAGCTTTGTGCCAGGAACTGGTTCCAGGTGTATCCTTGGAGGGCTTGAGATGGATCGGGTGCACAGAGACCAAGGTCCGCGGAGGCAGCCCAGTGATCCCCCCTGCAATATTATTGCTAAGTTTCATTTTTATACTTCTAAAGAACTGATCCAGAAGGCGGCGAGGCAACTTCCTAAATACCAAATTTATTCTGACTTATCAGCGACCACAATGGTCAGGAGGCGTGAAATGAGCCCTTCTTGTTGATCCTTCAAGAGCATAGGATACAGTACAGATGGGGTTTCCTCTTTCGTCTCACTTTTTCACATAATGACGCTACTTTCTCTGCAGTTAATATGGAAGAATTAAAGGCTCAGATGACGGCTGCAGGCATTTCTAGACCTGTGTCTATGAAGTCTCCAAGAGTGGGTGAGGATTCTCCCAAATCTCAGTGGTCTGGAAAGCGTCAGAGGCAGGAGTTCCGCGATCAAGCTGCAGCTCTTCATTGGCTTTTGAGGGCACCTGAGCAGTATTTACTTTTATTTGTGTATTTTTCTTGATGTTCCTGACATATGTCAATGTAATAATGGAGCTTTGGGCAAAAGTTTTTAGATTTTCTTTTTTCATTGTTCGCTGTTTTAGCTTTTTGCTGAGTGTAGGATGATGCTGTTAATCTTATGCTCGCTATGGTGCTTGGTACTGATATATGTATATGTATATATATATCTTCCATCGGTGGGAACACCATAGCGTAATATTTCTTAACACTATATGATATGGTTATAGTATTTTCCAAGCGGAATTGTTTGAGGTTAATGATGCCCCCCCTGTTCATCGGCTATTGTATGACGTACTCTCGTTTAATCAGAGGGATTTTCCCTGTGATTTTCTGGTAATTCTAATGGTGATTGCTACTTTTTTGATTAGTAATTAATATAAATAGTCCTGGTAGTAACCAGACTGACGGGCAGTCTCTTCTTTACCTATTGTTGGGTTCTGAGGGACTGACGGTCAGTGAGTGGATCCAGTCGGATAGATACTACATTGGAGTGTGAACTGGTGTGACCAGTGTTGTATAATTTGTATAATCCCTTGCCCTTTTACCTCCCCCCACCTTTTTTTTTTTGTTTTTTTTTTAGTATCTTCTTTTAGTATCTTAGTAGCCTAATATTATTTAACCATGGTGATGGTGTTATCTTTGAATGTGCAGGGCTTTAATTTTCCGAATAAACGGTGTTCTGCTTTTAGAAGAATTAAAGGATTGCGTCCTGATGTCATCTGTCTACAGGAGATGCATTTCTCGAGATCTTATCAGCCACGTTTTCTAAACTCGTCATTCCCCCCCTCCCCCTTTTCTGCAAATGCACACACTAAGCAAAAGGGAGTATTGACGGGTTTTAAAAGGGGGGTACCCTTTCATTGTCATAGGAGGGAGGGGTGTTATTGGATTCTGGTGGGGTTGTTGTAGGAGTCAGAGGTCACTAGGGATGAGCGAATCGATCCGGACGAAACCGAATTCGTTCCGAATTTCAGGAAATATTCAATTCTGAACGAATCCGAATTTCCCCGCGATTCGATCGATCGAAGTTTTCCTTTAAACTCCATTTACTTCAATTACAGGCATTGTAAAATGGTGGATGGACATGTCTGGACATATCCCCTGGGGCAAGTTATCATGGGAAGGTCACATGCAGCCTATCAGCAGCCAGGAAGCCCGGAGACGTCACCGTGGTATATAAAGCGGCGGCTATCTTGCTTGTGCACATTTCAGACTTGCATTCGTGAGACAGCGGTGGTTGCTGCAAACAGGGACAGACAGTTAGCGATAGGTAGGGAGAGTTACAGATAGGTAGGGAGATTTACAGATAGGTAGGGAGATTTAGAGAGGCAGACAGAGCCAGGGAAAGAGAGTGGAAAACCGGAACAATCCAGGGACAGCATAAAAGTGACAGTGACAGGGTGATTTGCCTGATCAGTTTTCCATTCAATTTAATTTCTTTGTGCTGTAAACCGTAATCTGCCTTGCCACTGTGCATGCCATCTATGCAGTGCCTTATGTAACCCTATGTGTTATACTAAATAAGGTTTTTGTCCTGATGTCAATACACCAGGCCGCAGGGTATCCCAAACCACCGCGTGGCACCGTATCTGTTATACTAAATAAGCGTCTACAGCCTCAGCTTTATTAAGTTATTGCATTTTGAATTGGTTTTGGTCTGCTTTAAATACACCAGGCCGCAGGGTATCCCAAACCACCACGTTGCACCCTATCTGTTATACTAAATAAGCGTTGTTCAGCATCGGCTTTATTAAGCTATTGCATTTTGCATTGGTTTTTGTCCTGCTTTCAATACACCAGGCCGCAGGGTATCCCAAACCACCACGTGGCACCCTATCTGTTATACTAAATAAGTGTCTACAGCCTCAGCTTTATTAAGCTATTGCATTTTGCATAGGTTTTTGTCCTGCTGTCAATACACCAGTCCGCAGGGTATCCCAAACCACCGCGTGGCACCGTATCTGTTATACTAAATAAGCGTCTACAGCCTCAGCTTTATTAAGGTATTGCATTTTGAATTGCTTTTGGTCTGCTTTAAATACACCAGGCCGCAGGGTATCCCAAACCACCACGTTGCACCCTATCTGTTATACTAAATAAGCGTTGTTCAGCATCGGCTTTATTAAGCTATTGCATTTTGCATTGGTTTTTGTCCTGCTGTCAATACACCAGGCTGCAGGGTATCCCAAACCACCACGTGGCACCCTATCTGTTATACTAAATAAGTGTCTACAGCCTCAGCTTTATTAAGTTATTGCATTTTGAATTGGTTTTTGTACTGCAGTCAATACACCAGGCCGCAGGTAATCCTAAACCACCACATGGCATCCTATCTGTTATACTAAATAGGCGTTGTTCAGCACCCGCTTTATTAAGCTATTGCATTTTACATAGGTTTTTGTCCTGCTGTCAATACACCATGCCGCAGAGTATCCCAAACCCCCACGTTGCACCCTATCTGTTAGACTAAATAAGCATCTACAGCCTGAGCTTTATTAAGCTATTGCATTATGCATAGGTTTTTGTCCTGCTGTCAATACACCAGGCCGCAGGGTATCCCAAACCACCACGTGGCCCCCTATCTGTTATACTAAATTAGCGTCTACAGCCTCAGCTTTATTAAGTTATTGCATTTTGAATTGGTTTTGGTCTGTTTTTAATACACCAGGCCGCAGGGTATCCCAAACCACCACGTTGCACCCTATCTGTTATACTAAATAAGCGTTGTTCAGCATCAGCTTTATTAAGCTACTGCATTTTGCATAGGTTTTTGTCCTGCTGTCAATACACCAGGCCTCAGGGTATCCCAAACCACCACGTGGCACCCTATCTGTTATACTAAATAAACATCTACAGCCTCAGCTTTATAAAGTTATTGCATTTTGAATTGGTTTTTGTCCTGCTGTCAATACACAAGGCCGCAGGGTATCCCAAACCACCATGTTGCACCCTATCTGTTATACTAAATAAGCGTTGTTCATCCTCAGCTTAATCAAGCTATTGCATTTTGCATAGGTTTTTGTCCTGCTGTCAATACACCAGGCCGCAGGGTATCCCAAACCACCACGTGACACCCTATCTGTTATACTAAATAAGCGTCTACAGCCTCAGCTTTATTAAGTTATTGCATTTTGAATTGGTTTTGGTCTGTTTTTAATACACCAGGCCGCAGGGTATCCCAAACCCCCACGTTGCACCCTATCTGTTATACTAAATAAGCGTTGTTCAGCATCAGCTTTATTAAGTTATTGCAATTTGCATTGGTTTTTGTCCTGCTGTCAATTCACTAGGCCGCAGGGTATCCCAAACCACAACGTTGCACCCTATGTGTTATACTAAATAAGCGTCTACAGCCTCAGCTTTATTAAGTTATTGCATTTTGCATTGGTTTTTGTCCTGCTGTCAATACATCAGGCTGAAGGGTATCCCAAACCACCACGTTGCACCCTGTTATACTAAATAAGCGTTGTTCAGCATCAGCTTTATTAAGCTACTGCATTTTGCATAGGTTTTTGTCTTGCTGTCAATACACCAGGCCTCAGGGTATCCCAAACCACCACGTGGCACCCTATCTGTTATACTAAATAAACATCTACAGCCTCAGCTTTATAAAGTTATTGCATTTTGAATTGGTTTTTGTCCTGCTGTCAATACACAAGGCCGCAGGGTATCCCAAACCACCATGTTGCACCCTATCTGTTATACTAAATAAGCGTTGTTCATCCTCAGCTTAATCAAGCTATTGCATTTTGCATAGGTTTTTGCCCTGCTGTCAATACACCAGGCCGCAGGGTATCCCAAACCACCACGTGACACCCTATCTGTTATACTAAAAAAGCGTCTACAGCCTCAGCTTTATTAAGTTATTGCATTTTGATTTGGTTTTGGTCTGCTTTAAATACACCAGGCCGCAGGGTATCCCAAACCACCATGTTGCACGCTATCTGTTATAATAAATAAGCGTTGTTCAGCATCAGCTTTATTAAGCTATTACATTTTGCATAGGTTTTTGTCCTGCTGTCAATACACCAGGCCACAGGGTATCCTAAACCACCATGTGGCACCCTATCTGTTATACTAAATAAGTGTCTACAGCCTCAGCTTTATTAAGTTATTGCATTTTGCATAGGTTTTTGTCCTGCTGTCAATACACCAGGCCGCAGGGTATCACAAACCATCACGTTGCATCCTATGTGTTATACTAAATAAGCGTTGTTCATCCTCAGCTTAATCAAGCTATTGCATTTTGCATAGGTTTTTGTCCTGCTGTCAGTACACCAGGCCGCAGGGTATCCCAAACCACCACGTGGCACCCTATCTGTTATACTAAAAAAGCGTATACAGCCTCAGCTTTATTAAGTTATTGCATTTTGATTTGGTTTTGGTCTGCTTTAAATACACCAGGCCGAAGGGTATCCCAAACCACCACGTTGCACCCTATCTGTTATAATAAATAAGCAATGTTCAGCATCAGCTTTATTAAGCTATTGCATTTTGCATAGGTTTTTGTCCTGCTGTCAATACACCAGGCTGCAGGGTATCCCAAACCACCACGTGGCACCCTATCTGTTATACTAAATGAGCGTCTGCAGCCTCAGCTGTATTAAGCTATTGCATTTTGCATAGGTTTTTGTCCTGCTTTCAATACACCAGGCCTCAGGGTATCCCAAACCACCACATGGCACCCTATCTGTTATACTAAATAAGCGTCTACAGCCTCAGCTTTATTAAGTTTTTGCATTTTGAATTGGTTTTGGTCTGCTTTAAATACACCAGGCCGCAGGGTATCCCAAACCACCGCGTTGCACCCTATCTGTTATACTAAATTAGCGTTGTTCAGCATCAGCTTTATTAAGCTATTGCATTTTGCATAGGTTTTTGTCCTGCTGTCAATACACCAGGCTGCAGGGTATCCCAAACCACCACGTGGCACCCTATCTGTAATACTAAATAAGCATCTACAGCCTCAGCTTTATTAAGTTATTGCATTTTGAATTGGTTTTTGTCCTGCTGTCAATACACCAGGCCGCAGGGTATCCCAAACCACCACGTTGCACCCTATCTGTTATACTAAATAAGCGTTGTTCATCCTCAGCTTAATCAAGCTGTTGCATTTTGCATAGGTTTTTGTACTGCTGTCAATACACCAGGCCGCAGGGTATCCCAAACCACCACGTGGCACCCAATCTGTTATACTAAAAAAGCGTATACAGCCTCAGCTTTATTAAGTTATTGCATTTTGATTTGGTTCTGGTCGGCGTTAAATACACCAGGCCAAAGGGTATCCCAAACCACCACGTTGCACCCTATATGTTATAATAAATAAGCAATGTTTAGCATCAGCTTTATTAAACTATTGAATTTTGCATTGGTTTTTGTCCTGCTGTCAATACACCAGGTCGCAGGGTATCCCAAACCACCACGTGGCACCCTATATGTTATACTAAATAAGCGTTGTTCAGCATCACCTTTATTAAGCTATTGCATTTTGCACAGGTTTTTGTCCTGCTGTCAATACACCAGGCCGCAGGGTATCCCAAACCACCACGTGGCACCCTATGTGTTATACTAAATAAGCATCTACAGCCTCAGCTTTATTAAGTTATTGCATTATTAATTGGTTTTTTTCCTGCTGTCAATACACCAGGCCGCAGGGTATCCCAAACCACCACGTTGCACCCTATCTGTTATACTAAATAAGCGTTGTTCAGCATCAGCTTTATTAAGCTATTGCATTTTGCATAAGTTTTTGTCCTGCTGTCAATACACCAGGCCGCAGGCTATTCCAAACCACCGCGTGGCACCCTATCTGTTATACTAAATAAGCGTCTTCAGCCTCAGCTTTATTAAGTTATTGCATTTTGAATTGGCTTTTGTCTGCTTTAAATACACCAGGCCGCAGGGTATCCCAAACCACCACGTTGCACCCTTTCTGTTATACTAAATAAGCGTTGTTCAGCATCAGCTTTATTAAGCCATTGCATTTTGCATAGGTTTTTGTCCTGCTGTCAATACACCAGGCCGCAGGGTATCCCAAACCACCACGTGGCACCCTATCTGTTATACTAAATAAGCATCTACAGCCTCAGCTTTATTAAGTTATTGCATTTTGAATTGTTTTTTGTCCTGCTGTCAATACACCAGGCCGCAGGGTATCCCAAACCACCACGTTGCACCCTGTCTGTTATACTAAATAAGCGTTGTTCAGCATCAGCTTTATTAAGCTATTGCATTTTGCATAGGTTTTTGTCCTGCTGTCAATACACCAGGCCTCAGGGTATCCCAAACCACCACGTGGCACCCTATATGTTATACTAAATAAGCGTTGTTCAGCATCAGTTTTATTAAGCTATTGCATTTTGCACAGGTTTTTGTCCTGCTGTCAATACAATAGGCCGCAGGGTATCCCAAACCACCACATGGCACCCTATCTGTTATACTAAATAAGCGTCTACAGCCTCAGCTTTATTAAGTTATTGCATTTTGAATTGGTTTTGGTCTGCTTTAAATACACCAGGCCGCAGGGTATCCCAAACCACCACGTTGCACCCTATCTGTTATACTAAATAAGCGTTGTTCAGCATCAGCTTTATTAAGCTATTGCATTTTGCATTGGTTTTTGTCCTGCTGTCAATACACCAGGCTGCAGGGTATCCCAAACCACCACGTGGCACCCTATCTGTAATACTAAATAAGCATCTACAGCCTCAGCTTTATTAAGTTATTGCATTTTGAATTGGTTTTTGTCCTGCTGTCAATACACCAGGCCGCAGGGTATCCCAAACCACCACGTTGCACCCTATCTGTTATACTAAATAAGCGTTGTTCATCCTCAGCTTAATCAAGCTGTTGCATTTTGCATAGGTTTTTGTCCTGCTGTCAATTCACCAGGCCGCAGGGTATCCCAAACCATCACGTTGCATCCTATGTGTTATACTAAATTAGCGTTGTTCATCCTCAGCTGAATCAAGCTATTGCATTTTGCATAGGTTTTTGTCCTGCTGTCAATACACCAGGCTTCAGGGTATCCCAAACCACCACGTGGCACCCTATCTGTTATACTAAAAAAGCGTATACAGCCTCAGCTTTATTAAGTTATTGCATTTTGATTTGGTTTTGGTCTGCTTTAAATACACCAGGCCAAAGGGTATCCCAAACCATCACGTTGCACCGTATCTGTTATAATAAATAAGCAATGTTTAGCATCAGCTTTACTAAGCTATTGCATTTTGCATAGGTTTTTTTCCTGCTGTCAATACACCAGGTCGCAGGGTATCCCAAACCACCACGTGGCACCCTATATGTTAGACTAAATAAGCGTTGTTCAGCATCAGCTTTATTAAGCTATTTCAATTTACATAGGTTTTTGTCCTGCTTCCAATACACCAGGCCGCAGGGTATCCCAAACCACCACGTGGCACCCTATCTGTTATACTAAATAAGCATCTACAGCCTCAGCTTTATTAAGTTATTGCATTTTGAATTGGTTTTGGTCTGCTTTAAATACACCAGGCCGCAGGGTATCGCAAACCACCACGTTGCACCCTATCTGTTATACTAAATAAGCGTTGTTCAGCATCAGCTTTATTAAGTTATTGCATTTTGATTTGGTTTTGGTCTGCTTTAAATACACCAGGCCGCAGGGTATCCCAAACCACCATGTTGCACGCTATCTGTTATAATAAATAAGCGTTGTTCAGCATCAGCTTTATTAAGGTATTACATTTTGCAAAGGTTTTTGTCCTGCTGTCAATACACCAGGCCACAGGGTATCCTAAACCACCATGTGGCACCCTATCTGTTATACGAAATAAGCGTCTACAGCCTCAGCTTTATTAAGTTATTGCATTTTGCATAAGTTTTTGTCCTGCTGTCAATACACCAGGCCGAAGGGTATCACAAACCATCACGTTGCATCCTATGTGTTATACTAAATAAGCGTTGTTCAGCATCAGCTTAATCAAGCTATTGCATTTTGGATAGGTTTTTGTCCTGCTGTCAGTATACCAGGCCACAGGGTATCCCAAACCACCACGTGGCACCCTATCTGTTATACTAAAAAAGCGTATACAGCCTCAGCTTTATTAAGTTATTGCATTTTGATTTGGTTTTGGTCTGCTTTAAATACACCAGGCCGAAGGGTATCCCAAACCACCACGTTGCACCCTATCTGTTATAATAAATAAGCAATGTTCAGCATCAGCTTTATTAAGCTATTGCATTTTGCATAGGTTTTTGTCCTGCTGTCAATACACCAGGCTGCAGGGTATCCCAAACCACCACGTGGCACCCTATCTGTTATACTAAATAAGCGTCTGCAGCCTCAGCTGTATTAAGCTATTGCATTTTGCATAGGTTTATGTCCTGCTGTCAATACACCAGGCCTCAGGGTATCCCAAACCACCACATGGCACCCTATCTGTTATACTAAATAAGCGTCTACAGCCTCAGCTTTATTAAGTTTTTGCATTTTGAATTGGTTTTGGTCTGCTTTAAATACACCAAGCCGCAGGGTATCCCAAACCACCTCGTTGCACCCTATCTGTTATACTAAATTAGCATTGTTCAGCATCAGCTTTATTAAGCTATTGCATTTTGCATAGGTTTTTGACCTGCTGTCAATACACCAGGCTGCAGGGTATCCAAAACCACCACGTGGCACCCTATCTGTAATACTAAATAAGCATCTACAGTCTCAGCTTTATTAAGTTATTGCATTTTGAATTGTTTTTTGTCCTGCTGTCAATACACCAGGCCGCAGGGTATCCCAAACCACCACGTTGCACCCTGTCTGTTATACTAAATAAGCGTTGTTCATCCTCAGCTTAATCAAGCTGTTGCATTTTGCATAGGTTTTTGTCCTGCTGTCAATTCACCAGGCCGCAGGGTACCTAAACCATTACGTTGCATCCTATGTGTTATACTAAATAAGCGTTGTTCATCCTCAGCTTAATCAAGCTATTGCATTTTGCATAGGTTTTTGTCCTGCTGTCAATACACCAGGCCGCAGGGTATCCCAAACCACCACAAGGCACCCAATCTGTTATACTAAAAAAGCGTATACAGCCTCAGCTTTATTAAGTTATTGCATTTTGATTTGGTTCTGGTCGGCGTTAAATACACCAGGCCAAAGGGTATCCCAAACCACCACGTTGCACCCTATCTGTTATACTAAATAAGCGTTGTTCAGCATCAGCTTTATTAAGCTATTGCATTTTACATTGGTTTTTGTCCTGCTGTCAATACACCAGGCCGCAGGCTATTCCAAACCACCGCGTGGCACCCTATCTGTTATACTAAATAAGCGTCTACAGCCTCAGCTTTATTAAGTTATTGCATTTTGAATTGGCTTTTGTCTGCTTTAAATACACCAGGCCGCAGGGTATCCCAAACCACCACGTTGCACCCTTTCTGTTATACTAAATAAGCGTTGTTCAGCATCAGCTTTATTAAGCCATTGCATTTTGCATAGGTTTTTGTCCTGCTGTCAATACACCAGGCCGCAGGGTATCCCAAACCACCACGTGGCACCCTATCTGTTATACTAAATAAGCATCTACAGCCTCAGCTTTATTAAGTTATTGCATTTTGAATTGTTTTTTGTCCTGCTGTCAATACACCAGGCCGCAGGGTATCCCAAACCACCACGTTGCACCCTGTCTGTTATACTAAATAAGCGTTGTTCAGCATCAGCTTTATTAAGCTATTGCATTTTGCATAGGTTTTTGTCCTGCTGTCAATACACCAGGCCTCAGGGTATCCCAAACCACCACGTGGCACCCTATATGTTATACTAAATAAGCGTTGTTCAGCATCAGCTTTATTAAGCTATTGCATTTTGCACAGGTTTTTGTCCTTCTGTCAATACACCTGGCCGCAGGGTATCCCAAACCACCACATGGCACCCTATCTGTTATACTAAATAAGCGTCTACAGCCTCAGCTTTATTAAGTTATTGCATTTTGAATTGGTTTTGGTCTGCTTTAAATACACCAGGCCGCAGGGTATCCCAAACCACCACGTTGCACCCTATCTGTTATACTAAATAAGCGTTGTTCAGCATCAGCTTTATTAAGCTATTGCATTTTACATTGGTTTTTGTCCTGCTGTCAATACACCAGGCTGCAGGGTATCCCAAACCACCACGTGGCACCCTATCTGTAATACTAAATAAGCATCTACAGCCTCAGCTTTATTAAGTTATTGCATTTTGAATTGGTTTTTGTCCTGCTGTCAATACACCAGGCCGCAGGGTATCCCAAACCACCACGTTGCACCCTATCTGTTATACTAAATAAGCGTTGTTCATCCTCAGCTTAATCAAGCTGTTGCATTTTGCATAGGTTTTTGTCCTTCTGTCAATTCACCAGGCCGCAGGGTATCCCAAACCATCACGTTGCATCCTATGTGGTATACTAAATTACCGTTGTTCATCCTCAGCTTAATCAAGCTATTGCATTTTGCATAGGTTTTTGTCCTGCTGTCAATACACCAGGCTTCAGGGTATCCCAAACCACCACGTGGCACCCTATCTGTTATACTAAAAAAGCGTATACAGCCTCAGCTTTATTAAGTTATTGCATTTTGATTTGGTTTTGGTCTGCTTTAAATACACCAGGCCAAAGGGTATCCCAAACCACCACGTTGCACCGTATCTGTTATAATAAATTAGCAATGTTCAGCATCAGCTTTACTAAGCTATTGCATTTTGCATAGGTTTTTTTCCTGCTGTCAATACACCAGGTCGCAGGGTATCCCAAACCACCACGTGGCACCCTATATGTTAGACTAAATAAGCGTTGTTCATCATCAGCTTTATTAAGCTATTTCAATTTACATAGGTTTTTGTCCTGCTGTCAATACACCAGGCCGCAGGGTATCCCAAACCACCACGTGGCACCCTATCTGTTATACTAAATAAGCATCTACATTCTCAGCTTTATTAAGTTATTGCATTTTGAATTGGTTTTGGTCTGCTTTAAATACACCAGGCCGCAGGGTATCCCAAACCACCACGTCGCACCCTATCTGTTATACTAAATAAGCGTTGTTCAGCATCAGCTTTATTAAGCTATTGCATTTTGCATAGGTTTTTGTCCTGCTGTCAATACACCAGGCTGCAGGGTATCCCAAACCACCACGTGTCACCCTATCTGTAATACTAAATAAGCGTCTACAGCCTCAGCTTTATTGAGTTATTGCATTTTGAATTGTTTTTTGTCCTGCTGTCAATACACCAGGCCGCAGGGTATCCCAAACCACCATGTGGCACCCTATCTGTTATACTAAAAAAGCGTATACAGCCTCAGCTTTATTAAGTTATTGCATTTTCTTTTCAAACTAATTTTTTATTATTTAACGGCTCTCAAGTACAGGTTGGTGTTACATTACAAGCCTAAAACATCTCATATCTCATTTACATGATAGGACGCTATTACATTACACACAAAAGTGACAGTAGCTCCAGAACCAATACAGTCCCAGAATTGACATTTTACAAAATGAAATAGGCATCCTGACCATCTTGCTTTCCTGCCCAAACTAACAACATATAAACTCTTGTATAGCCTAATAGCAATACTCACAAGACACAAGAGCCTTGATTAATAATGTTACCAAATCGAGAGAAAAGATTAGACAAAGGTGTAGAAGTGAATGTACGGAAAAGAGAGAGAGTGAGAAAGAGAAATATAGCTAGGGGGCAAGAGAGAGAGAAATAAAAAAAAAAAAAAAGGGAGAAAAGGGTGGGGGTCAGTCTGAATCGCATACTATACCATTTATAAGACTTCAAATGCTCAAGCCTGTTTGGTAGTGGGTAGTACCTTTGAAAGCCAACCAAGGCTGCCAAATCTGTCAAAATTTCTGCATCTTATCCTGCCTGGAATACACAATCTCCTCCATCTCCTCAATAAAGTTAACTTGGGATATCCATTCCATGATGGTAGGAAATGTTCGAGATTTTTAATGTCTAGGTATAACAACTTTTGCAGCATTAATAAGGTGAAGTTGCACCAAATTCTTATGCTTACTAGCTGATGATTTAGAGTGATGCAGTAGGTATAAGGAGGGTGTCATGTCATAATTCGACTCTAGTATAACGCCAATATAATTATGCACTTCCTTCCAAAATTTCTGGATTGCAGGGCAGGTCCACCAAATATGGAAAAGATCCCCTCTGTCTGCGCCGCATCTCCAGCAAGCCTCTGAAATCGAAGGATACATCTTGTGTAAATCCCAAGGTGTTTTATACCACCGTATCAATAGCTTAAAATTTGTCTCTTGAATGGAGCTACTGATAGACCCTCTATGTGTTAGCATGAGTATCTTACTCCATTCTTCTTCAGAAAGTGAGAAGTCCAGATCTAACTCCCACTTTCCTTTCCAACTATTGCTGCAAGATAGAGCATTCTCCCCCAGGAGTAGTTTATAGTTCCAAGATAACAAATGATCTCGTCGGCCTTGTCCAAGGCAGGTTTTTTCATACTGGGATGGGTTTCTAGAGACTTTAGCTACCATGTCCCTACCGGTCAGATAATGTCTAATTTGAAAATACACCCAGAATGGGAGGTCAGGATGGTATTCTTTTGACACTTCTGCTCGAGACCTAAAATTACCAACTGGCAAGCTAATGGTGTTGGCGGTTCACCCCACCTGCCCAGGAAATTTTTAGTAAGCCCGGGTATAAAGTCTGGATTGCCATGTATAGCGGTTAGGGGGCCCGTTGTGGAGGAAATGTCCGGATGAGAGGCAAAGATTCGAGAAACTGTCTTCAAAGTCTGAGGGATAAGCGGGTGATCCGAGTACACCCCCACTCGCCTTTTCCATCCAGACCAGCAAGCAAACTGTAAGAAGCCATCATACATTGTCCTTTCAATTTCATCCCACTCCTTGCTCCTCCCATTGATATTCCAGTCCACCACCCTTGAGAGGTGTACCGCTTTGTAGTACAGGTCTACACTCGGAGCATTCATACCCCCTTGTTCCTTTGTGGCTGTAAGAGCTCCAAAGCTCACTCTGGGATGCTTGTGTGCCCATATGAAGGCCGTCATATGCCTTTTATTGTCTTTGAGAAACCCACTTGGCAGTTCAATTGGAAGGCACTGCATGACATAGAGTATTCTCGGAAGCATATTCATCTTAATTAACGCTATGTGGCCAAACCAAGATAACCTAAGATTGTGCCATCTCTTAAGATCTCCCTTGATTGTGTTCCAGAGATTTATATAATTAAGAGCAAATGCGTCAGCCCACCTATGGGGGAGAAAAATGCCAAGATATTTAATGCTTATGGTTTCCCATACAAATGGAAATGATTGCTGGAGGTTCTGATCCTCATTCACCGCTGAGTTGATGTTCAGAACCATTGATTTATTATAATTAATTTTCAGATTTGCTATGTTACCATACTGTTCAAACTCTTTGAGCAGATTTGAAAGAGAAGTAGCGGGTCTTGAGACAAAAAACAGCATGTCATCTGCAAAAGCGGCGACTTTATACTCCTTCTCACCCACTTGCACTCCCGCTATGTCGGGGGTTGTTTTTCACATGTAATAAGAATGGCTCTAGGGACAGGGCAAAGATCAGAGGGGACAAAGGGCATCCTTGCCGAGTGCCATTTTTAATATCGAAAGCGTCAGAGAGTACATTGTTAGTTCTTACTCTTGCTGATGTAAAAGAATACAGCGCCAGGATTCTATTCGTCATTGATTGACCAAACCCCATGTACTCAAAAATTGCCCTTATCCAGGGCCAAGCCACCCTATCAAATGCTTTTTCAGCATCAGTCGAAAGAAAGAGCGTGCCAACCCCCTTCTTTCTTGTCCAATAGTGCATATTCACTGCTTTAATGACATTATCTCTCGCTTCTCTCCCTGGTATGAAGCCCACTTGATCCTGAGCTATCCATTTGGGTAAGTTACCTTGAGCCTTTCTGCAAGAATCTTTGCATAGAGCTTCACGTCATTATTAAGCTAAGAAATAGGCCTATAATTTTGACAGTATATGGGCTCTTTGTTTTCTTTATGTATAACCACAACATGAGCTTCAAGAAGGTTTTTGGAAAGCATACCAGTGTCAGAAGTTGTGTTAAATGATTTAACAAAGTGTGGTAAGAGGGAAGGGAATGTTTTATAATACATTAAGATGAATCCATCTGGTCCCGGCGCCTTTTCAGGCTTAGTGGCTTTGAGGGCACGAGCTGCTTCTTCTAGAGAAATTGGGTTGTCTAGGTCCTGAATTAAGTACCTGACTTAATTAAGTAATCTCTGACTATCTCCCTATGTGAAGTAGCCCAGTTAGCATTAGGTAGATTATACAAGTTCTCATAATACTTTCTGAATTGAGCAGCTATAGCCTTAGGAGTTCGATGCATTACTCCAGCACCATCTCTAACAGCCCCTATTTGAACCCTCATTTTCTGTGAGTTGATATATCTAGCCATCATATGCCCACTTTTGTTGCCATATTCATAATAAAGATGATTACGGTAAGCAAAGACCCTCCTAGCTTTAAGGTTCAATGCATCTCCTAGGTCTTTGCTCTTTTGGATGAGCTCCCCTAGTATGCCGTCGGACAATGATTTCTTTTTTTTCTTTTTGATAGCCTCCGACAGCATATCGATTTTGCTTTGGCGCTCTTTTTTTCAGCCATGCCCCTTCCCCAATCAGTACCCCTCCGATAGTACACTTATGTGCTTCCCAGACAGTCATTGCATCCACCTCATCCGTGGCATTCTCTAGGAAATAGTTTGTAATACCTTCCCTGACCCTGTGTTGGACCGCGGTGTCCTTGAGTAGGCCTGGGTTCAGCTTCCAGTTCCAGACACCGACACGGACAATCGGTAATTCTATGGATAGAAACACTGGGGCATGATCAGATATTGTGATCTGCCCTATCGCTGAGCCTCTAATCTTATCCAAGTCTTGGTGTTTCAAAAAGAGGTAGTCCAACCTAGAGTACTTAGAATGCATTGGAGAGAAAAAGGTATAGTCTCGAGCGTCCGGGTTAGCTAGCCTCCAAGTGTCCACCAGACCTAGGTCATGCAATGCCAAATTCAGTCGCTTAATATCCTTAAATGATATCGCAGATCTGGAATCTGACGTGTCAACTGTGGGATCCCAAACCACCACGTTGCACCCTATCTGTTATAATAAATAAGCATTGTTCAGCATCAACTTTATTAACCTATTGCATTTTGCTGTCAATACACCAGGTCGCAGGGTATCCCAAACCACCACGTGGCACCCTATATGTTATACTAAATAAGCGTTGTTCAGCATCAGCTTTATTAAGCTATTGCAATTTACATAGGTTTTTGTCCTGCTGTCAATACACCAGGCCGCAGGGTATCCCAAACCACCACGTGGCACCCTATCTGTTATACTAAATAAGCGTCTACAGCCTCAGCTTTATTAAGTTATTGCATTTTTAATTGGTTTTGGTCTGCTTTAAATAACCAGGCCGCAGGGTATCCCAAACCACCACGTTGCACCCTATCTGTTATACTAAATATATATACACACAAGGAGCTGCCAGTTACAGCTCCAAATGGACCCCAAGAAAAGGCCGCACAACCATGAAGTAAAATGTAAATTATTGTGTTTTTAATGTTCATAAAGTACCAATCTACAAAGATATACAATAACTACATAAAATAACAAGACTGATTAAAAACATACAAGACAATGCCACGGGGTGCTGACCCCACTGACTCTCTTAAAACAATATTGCACTATGCCCTCAATCTCATGTATCAACCAGAATATTAAATACTCGAAGAAGGTATGTAATTTAATACTTAATACTAAAAGTGTCTAACCAGAAAGAAAAAATTACAAAACCTAAATCCTGTGCAAAAAAATGTCAAAACCTAAATCCTGTGCAATACAGTGTGACATTATAACATTATACACATAGTGCTAATTTAAAAGTGCTTGCGTGCTGTGAACAATCAATATATACCGCTAGGTATCATATATAGTGAAATAACACCTCTCCGAGCAAACCTTAATAGCTGGGGCAAGGATAAGAATAAGAAATCAAAACTTGTATCACCATAATGTCATTTGGAGTCCGGGTCCGCACCAACATAGGCTATATCAACACCGACGCGTTGCGTGGGCGTGTCCCAGCCCACTTCATCAGGATTTTATAGAATCCCATGCGCTACCCCTTACCTTTTTATGTGTGTCGTGTGACCTGGTAAGCCAATCCCTCGACGGCCGCAGTGTGCGACATGCCCCGCCGCCACCCGCACTCCATAACCGGAAGTGCGTAGAGCCGGCGCGAGCGCGTCATACACCCGGCCGTCCCGGACCGCACACGTCACTTCCGGCGGGCCCGTCCGGCACGCGCGGCCCCGCAGTCCACGCCCGGGCTCACTCCCCTGCAGTAGGAGGCGTCCGGGCGTGGGCGCGAGCGCGAGGCACACCGCGCCCGCGCCAGGCGGGCCCGCCAGTCCCCACCGCTGAACAAGGATATGCAAACACTGCCAGCAGATGTCAAATAGCATATGCAGGTGCAAAACTGGGGAAATCCACACACAAGAAGGCAATAGCATCAAATCAAGACCACACATATACATATATACACATTTATGGTACTATTAAAGTCCTTACATTGTAACAACATATTTACATATTTACAAAAGAGAACTACTTTACTAAATAGATTAAATTGATTCATTAAAGAAGGAGTTCACTATATCCTAACCAACATGTATATTTAAGAGCAATAAAACTCAATACAAGCAAAAATAATATATAACCTCACAAGGCAACAAGGTAATACTATATTGACACAAGTACATATAATTTAAGGTGTCAGCAACAGATTTTGCATCTTATAAAATAATAATCAGAGAGAAACCACTGCAAAATATTCAATGATCAATCCAATGATTATGATGCCAGTACCCATTTATCCACCATAACCATGATGTTAATATCATGATGAAGACCTAATCCGGATGTCTGATTGCAGATGGTCACACGTTCCAATGGGGAGTCTTGAAGGGGAGGAAACTACAATTGGTCTAGGATCAAACCAGCGAGACTTTTGTGGACCCCAAGTGTAATCTAAAATAAAATAAAAAAAATTAAAGGAAAAAAGTGCAATCATTAATATAAACTAACACATGTGAAATACAATCAAGCAAAAAACAAATCTCACAATCCCCATTACCTTCCCCTTCTCTTTGTCTAGGATCTTGTTACACACACCACTAAACGTAAACAAACCCTCATTAATGTCCATTAACCATCCCTACCCAAAAAGGAGGAAAATGTGAATTCTCCATTCATTCCATGAGGTGCCCGAGTATCTAAATTGTAGATCCACTCCAATTCTCTTTGTTCTAGTCTTCTTTTTACGTTTCCACCCCTTCCCCCCAGAGTTACCTTCTCAATGAATGTTAGTCTCATACCATCCGAGCTCCTATTAGGTTTAGATAAAAAATGCGCAGCCACCGGGGTTAGTGTTTTCCCGGCCTCCTTGTCCCTCTTAGATAATCTTATATTGGACAAGTGTCCCTGTATGTGCGTTTTGGCAGCATTTGTGGTCTCACCAACATATTGTTGTGGACACGAGCATTGTAACAGGTAGACAACACCTTCTGTGTGGCAATTCATATGTTGATTAATATGGTACTTTTTCGGAGAGTTCAATCCCTGAAACGAGTCGCAGGTCACTACATGTTGGCAAATATTGCACTTGCCACATGGCCTACTTGAGCCCGATTTGTGGTTGCAACTAAGCCACGTTCTCGGTCTCACAAAGTGGCTCTTACACAGACGATCGCGTAAGTTGGGTGCGCGTCTGGGGGTCATTAGTGGTCCCATCCTAGTCCATCTAGATAGATATGGATCCGTTTTCCGTTTTTTCTAAAGATGGATTGTAGAGGAGACCAATCGCTATTGTAATTCGTAATGTATCTTACCTCCTCTCTCTGCACACTTTTTTTATAGCAAAGTAGGCTCTCTCTGGGCATGTTCTCCACTCTTTTAACCGCACTCTCAATCACCCCCGCTGGATAAGCACGTTGTTTAAATCGTCCTTCAAGTTTTTTCGGTATTCCTCTTTTGTGGCTCTTTGGGTGTGCACTGGTAAAATGTAGAAGGCTGTTCGTTGCTGTATCCTTTCTAAACAACCTAGTTTGCACCTTTCCATCTTCTGTCAAAGTCAAAGTCAAATCCAGAAACGTGGCCTGGTGGGGGGAGATTGCATGGGTCAGAAAGATATTAAAACTATTTGCATTCAGACTTTCAATAAATGCATTGCCCAATACCAAGGGGCCATTCCATAATATTAAAATACCGTCAATAAACCGATACCAACCAAGGATATATCGGTGAAAGTAGTCCCTTTCTTCTGCCCATACAATCTCCCGCTCCCACCAGCCCAAAAATAGATTGGTCACGAGGGAGCATGTGCTCCCATGGCGACACCCCAAATCTGTCTATAGTATCCCAAGTCAAAAGTGAATACATTATGGCTCAGGATAAAATCTAGTAAGTTTAACAGGAAAGTATGTAAGTTCCTTTTTTCCACTGATTCCATTTCTAGAAAATATTTCACCACATGAATGGCTATGTGGTGTGAAATATTTGTATACAGGGATTCAACATCGCATGTAATTAAGAAAGTGCCCTGTGGGACTATTATGGAGTTCAATCGATTAAGAATATCAGTCGAATCCCTGATATAAGAATCCATGGTCATTACATGTGGCTGTAGAAATGAATCTATGAATGAGCAAGCGTGTTCCGTTAAACTCCCCACCCCCGATACAATGGGGCGACCTGGGGGATTTTTAGCATTTTTATGCGGGGGAAGTCCACCCTTAGAAAGTCATACTGGGAGCGACTAATAGATCCTTCCGACAGGCCTTTTTGTAATAGATTGTCAAATTCCTGTTTGTATTGGCTTATGGGATTTTTGGGCAACTTCTGGTACGTGTTACTATCCCCTAGTTGACGTATGATCTCCTTTTGGTAATAGTCCCTATTAAGGAGCACTATGTTGCCCCCTTTATCTGCCTCCTTAATTATGAGGTCCTCCCTCTCCCGGAGCGACCGTAATGCTTCCCATTCTGCCTTAGTTAAATTTTTGTGTCGATTGTTAGGTGTTAATTCACGAATATCTTTACTTACAAGATTATAGAACATCTGTATAGCTTGACTATTTGTCCACGATGGTGTGAACGTAGACGGTATGCGAAGTGCCTGTGTTGTAGATTGGGGTGGATCTTGTTCTTCTAGTAAGCTCAAGAGGTCATCCAGAATCAGACCCTCTGTTTCACCCCAATTTGAATCAAATGTCTCATGTCTCGGGTTAAGGAAGTGCTTTTTGAGTAGTAAGCGTCTGCAAAATAAAAAGAAGTCTTTTGTAGCAATGAATTTATTGATGGTATTAGTAGGTGAAAAACTCAGGCCCTTTTGAAGGACAGTTTTCTGTAATTCAGTAATGGGAACGTCTGAGAGATTAATAACCTCTAATTCCACATTTACCGATTTCTGATCCATTGTTTCTGCGGATACCCTGTCACTCCCTTGTTCTCCTCTCTGGGCCTCAAGCATCTGTGATCCCCCTGTTGGTGTCTCAAGGGCTCCTTTCCTATCTTTTTGCTCCTCCTCCACCCCCCCTCCTCGTACGTCCCCTACGTGTCCCCTCTCTAAAAAACGATCCTCAATTGAGAATTCAGAGGTGTAACTGGACATGGAGGAGTCTCTCTCCCTGGGGTGGGTGGGGCCGGATACTTCCTGGGAGCTCGGGGATATTTCATAATTGGACTGAGATCGGTAAGCATGGTGTTTTTGACTATGGGAACGTCTGTTCCCATGATGTTTCCATCTGTAAACACGATTATTGGACATATCCCACCGATCCCTGTCAAGTTTTCGTTTCTTGTTGATTCTCACCTCCGTCTCATATTTGTCCATATCTTTCTTTATATTGTCGCCAAACTGTTGTATATAATCCTGAGATGCTAATGTCTCAAATTGGGCATATAACCCTTGTAAGTCATTTTTTACTCCTGACAATAGTGCCTTATCTTCTTTAATGAGCATGTCTATTAAAGCCATGGAGCAATTAGTTAGATGGGTTTCCCACTCTTTTCTAAACTCATCTGAAACCTCCCAAGCTAGGAAGATTTGTACTCTCAATCCACATGGTATGAGTTTCTGATCTTTGTATATCTCCAGGCTGCTGATGTTCCACCGCAGCCTGAGATAGTTATGCCTGGCTTGTTTAATAGACTTAATGATAGCTTGTAGTTTTATGTCTCTACTAGGGACCACTCCACCCATTGTGGGCTCTGTCCCTTTAAGTTCTAACAGATGTTGTGCCCACACATTCTCTACTCTTTCAAAATCCATAATGTTGCGTGCAGCGAACTTAATTACACCACCTGGTGTGAAAAACTGGCTAACCAATCAGAAACACATAAAAGTTCTTCACCGCCTAAATCAGAAATAGGTGCTAGCCTAAAGGGGACCCTGACACATCGTGTCAGTACAACAATATATATACACACAAGGAGGTAACCAGGTCACACGGCACACATAAAAAGGTAAGGGGTAGAGCATGGGCTTCTGTAACATCCTGATGAAGTGGGCTGGGACATGCCCACGCAACGCGTCGGTGTTGATATAGCATATGTTGGTGTGGACCCGGACTCCAAATGACATTATGGTGATGCAAGTTTTGATTTCTTATTCTTATCCTTGCCCTAGCTATTAAGGTTTGCTCGGAGAGGTGTTATTTCACTATATATGATACCTAGCGGTATATATTGATTGTTCACAGCACGCAAGCACTTTTAAATTAGCACTGTAGCCTCGATTCAGAGACACATTCGTCCGGACTTCCGTAGCTGTCTGTGAAAGTTTTGGTGGGTGTTTGTCATTTTTTTGCTTTTTTTCGTTCATTTTCTACTCGCACGAACGTTCGGGAAAATGTGTATATGCTCTTTCGATGAACGAAAGCAAATCGGAACATTTCCAAACAAAATCGGAAATTTTCAGTTCGTTCAGATAACTTCCGTTGTTGGGATGGTTTCTGTCTGATTCAGAGAGCTGATTTCCGACGGACCAACACCCTATAAATCCGTTTCATTTCCGATCCACTTACGAGACCTTTGAGGGCTCAGATTGCTATTGTTGAACATGTTTTGTGGCTATGTGGAGGAGTCTGCGCGCCTTTAGCACCAAGGCATTGCATGTATCAGCATGGCCGAGGCCATAAATTGTATAGCAATGCATACCTGAATCAATACTTTTTATGTATGCCTTATAGATGCATTTTAATGCTGACCTAAATTAGTCCTTAGCATGTAAACATTTATTTTTCCATACATCCATATAATTGCTATATTTTTTTAGACTTATGTCCTTTGTGAATTATATTTGGATTGTTGAACTTGAATCTTAATGTGTTGTAGGAGTTATTGTTTTAGTTGGTTACCTTTGCTTTGTGTAATTATTTTATATTTGGTTGCAGGAACTGCAAGATGTGCCACTCGCCCTTGCTCCTGATGCCCGTTGCCCGCCTGCAGAATGCGGGCCAGGGGTTCTCTAATCGGGCACTATGCAAAACCCGGGCCGTGGTGGCGAGGGCCCTTTGGCTTTTGAAGTCCAGATTTAGGTGTACATGGGGGGGGGGGGGCACTGCAGTATGACCCCAACAAGGTTATACCAAAATTTTAATTTACGTTTTTTAACAGGGACCACAAATGCCAGAGTGGCACAACTGAGTGTCAGGGTCCTTCAGTTGGTGGGCGAGATGCAGGAGCAGCGCAACTCGTTGGGGACCACAGATGAAGAATAATGTTCAGTGGCCTGCCATTGCTATGTATTTTGTTTTTTATAGTTGTAAAAATTTTACATTTTCAAAATTTTCAAAATTTATATATTTTATGATGGTATAAAAAAAAAAATGTTACATTGTCATTTCATTTACAAAATACATTAACACAAAACTAATGGGCCCAGAAATATTTAAAGATGAATATTCACATGACCGAGAAGTGGTTTGGGTGAGCTTTAAGGGGCCAAAAGGGAAGATGGAGGATAGTGCTAAGTGATTTAGCTAAACATTGTAGTAGAAGTGAGGGTGGCAAATATGTATGCAAGCACTTTAATGAGTTAAGTTTGTAGTGCGCAGGCGCAAGATCATAAGGATTCCGTCTGGACGATTATTTTTTGTAAAATGGAAACAGAATCTATCGGGAAACGTAAAGGATTCGTTGGAGGATACGATGGGAAAAGGGCAAAAACGAAAGCCTACGTTGTAACATGTGGAAATGAAACGGAAAAGTCTGGATGGAAAATGACATCCTCGTAAATCGTAATCTGCCGTACGAACGGACGGAAACTTTACAGAAGGTTTTCAATGCATGCATAGAATCGCTCGTACGCTCATACGAGAAAGGAAACATTTCACAGATCGGCTCGAAAACGGAAGTTTTTTTGTGTCTCTCTGAATCGAGGCTTATGTGTATAATGTTATAATGTCACACTGTATTGCACAGGATTTAGGTTTTGACATTTTTTTTGCACATGATTTAGGTTTTGTAATTTTTTCTTTCTGGTTAGACACTTTTAGTATTAAGTATCAAATTACATACCTTCTTCGAGTATTTAATATTCTGGTTGATACATGAGATTTAGGGCATAGTGCAATATTGTTTTAAGAGAGTCAGTGGGGTCAGCACCCCGTGGCATTGTCTTGTATGTTTTTAATCAGTCTTGTTATTTTATGTAGCTATTGTATATCTTTGTAGATTGGTACTTTGTGAACATTAAAAACACAATCATTTACATTTTACTTCATGGTTGTGCGGCCTTTTCTTGGGGTCCATTTGGAGCTGTAACTGGCAGCTCCTTGTGTGTATATATATTGTTGTACTGACACGATGTGTCAGGGTCCCCTTTAGGCTAGCACCTATTTCTGATTTAGGCGGTGCAGAACTTTTATGTGTTTCTGATTGTTATACTAAATAAGTGTTGATCAACATCAGCTTTATTAAGCTATTGCATTTTGCATTGGTTTTTGTTCTGCTGTCAATACACCAGGCCGCAGGGTATCCCAAACCACCACGTTGCACCCTATCTGTTATACTAAATAAGCGTTGTTCAGCATCAGCTTTATTAAGCTATTGCATTTTGCATAGGTTTTTATCCTGCTGTCAATACACCAGGCTGCAGGGTATCCCAAACCACCACGTGGCACCCTATCTGTTATACTAAATAAGCTTGTTCATCCTTCCTCAGCCTAATCAAACTATTGCATTTTGAATTGGTTTTTGGTCTGCTGCCAAAACACTAGGCCGCATGGTATCTCATATTGCCAATTTTCATAGTATCTGGTGCAGAGAAGCAGTTCCTCACTTTATTTAGCTTCTTCTTTTTAAAGTAAACACATGTTTTATCGTACCTATTGCGCATTTCAAATACATAAAAATGTCAGGCAGACAAGTGCAAGGATGTTCAAAGAGGAGTGGCAGAGCCCAAGATTCAGCAGGCAGAGGTCGCAGCAGACTAGGAGCGAGTGGCAGCAGGAGTCATGGTGAGAGACCTGATCTGCTAGTATCTGCTAGCGGTCGTGTCTCCGCCAGTAACGCATCTGCTGTGGTAGATTGGTTAACGCGCTCATCAACTTCATCACAAGTTACATCTGAGACCCCCAGTCTAGGGTCGGTAGGTTCCTCTGACACAACCCTGAGTTGGCATGCCCCGAGAGCAGTCCCTGTCCTCCCATTGCCTCTGTCCTACGCCGTTCCCTCCCCCAGCGACGTATCCTATGCTTTGGGTTCAGCTCCACTCTTTAGTGAGGAGGACGATCAGATAGAGGACAGTCAGCAGCTACTGCCCAGCCAAGAAATAGAGGTGGCTTCTTTAGCTAGGCAGACAAATAGTGATGTGGACAGTGTCGTGGGTGTTGTGAGCGTTCCAGCTCCTGCGCCAAACACTGTTGAGGAAACTGAGAACATCAGTGACGTGCAGCCACAACTCGGTGATGATGATGCCGATCGCACTTGGGAGCCAGGTGATGAAGGGGCTTCATCGTCATCATCAGGAGAAGAGGGGCGCAGGTTGCCCCGGAGTCAGCAGCTGAGGCAGCAAGGTGTTAGCAGCATGGTTGGCAGTCAGCATGGGGGCACAATTGTAAAGCCTGGAGCCAAACGGGGCCGGGGCCGGGGTAGAGCACCTGCTGCGTGGCAGGCTACCTTATCGGGAGGTAGTGGAGCAGGGGTTCCTGGAGTTGGTGACAGTAGCAGTGAATCAGTGAGGCCTGTTGGTGGGAAAAGTAGTTACTCGGCAGTGTGGCAGTTTTTCCTCAAACATCTGCTGGAGGGTAACATGGCCACATGCAAGATATATAGGCAGAAGGTGAAGCGTGGGCAGGGCCCAAATGTTGGCACCACGGCCCTGCGTCAACATATGATGCGTCACTATAAAGTGGCCTGGGAGAACCGAGGCTCCAAAGAGGTGGTCCAGCCTGCTTCCTCACCAAGTGGCACGCCGCTCCCAATTTCTGCCAGCCAAGGCTCCAGCACCTCAGCCAAAGGCAGCTGTGCATCATACCCATCCTCTGTCAACCAGTGGCAGCTCATACGTGACACCTGCCGTTTGCTCAGGCCCTTTGAGGAAGCCACTTTAATTGTCAGTCGGCAGGATTACGGGATGGATGAACAACGTGATTCCACTGCTTCATGTACTACAGCACATGTTGGAAACCATGGCTGGTCAGGACGCTGGAGACATGGCGTCTACATCTTACGGCCACATGAACCCCGTTGGAGCTGAACTGGAGGAGGAGGAGGAGGAGGGGCCCAGTGAAGCACAGTTTATGCTTGGCAAAATGGCTGGTTTATCTAGTCAGCGGACAGGAGAGGAGGAGCAGGAGCAGCCAGAGGAGCTAGAGGGTTTTGAAGAAGGCGAGACAGAGGACCCAGACACACCGTGGCAGTATGCAGTGGAGATGGAGACAGGTAGTCCCTCCGAGTCACTTGCGCAAATGGCAGGAAGCATGCTCACGTGCTTGCGTAGTGACCCCAGAATTGTTTCCATTTGTCGGCAGGATGACTTCTGGCTGTCCACCTTATTGGACCCTTGCTTCCGGCACAAAATGGGGGCATTTTTTAAACCCGCCGAGAGGGAGGACAATTCTGCGTAGTCAGTTGGCCGATGCCTATCTGCGCCATGGTCCATACTCTCGCAGGTCTGACTCGGGGGGACCTCTGCGCTCACCTTCCACTGCCATGCCTGCTGGGGGGGTTGGCAGGAGCAGCAGCAGCAGCAGCTCCATCAGCAGCAGCCTCAGTCTTCAGTCGCTAATGAGTAGCTTTCTACACCCGCAAAGTGAGGCTACTCATTAGCAGCAGGAAGACCTGGAGCAGGAACTCAACCAGCAGGTCATGTCATACCTTGACATGACCATGCCAACACACCTTGAGGATCCGCTGGACTTCTGGGCAGCCAAACTTGGCTTGTGGCCACAACTAGCAGAGTTTTCCCTGGAAAAGTTGTTCTGCCCAGCAAGTAGCGTGCCATCTGAGCGGGTGTTTAGTGCGGCGGGGGCCATAGTTACGGTGAGGGGAACTCGTCTGTCAACTAAAAATGTGGAGAGACTCACCTTTGTCAAAATGAATCAGGGATGGATCAGTCAGGATTTCCACCAACCAATGGCTGATGCATGCGACTAGATTCAGCATGGTGCCACGTTTTACACTTTCCAAATGGTGCAAAACATATTTATGTCTTTAGACCAATTTTTGGCCTCCTGCTGATGCCAACTTCAGGGTGTGCCTTTCAGCCAATTTTTGGCCTCCTGCTGCTGCCAACTCCAGGGTGTCTTTCAAGCAATGTTTGGGCTCCTGCTTATGCTGCTGCCAACTCCAGGGTGTGCCTTCCAGCTCATGTTTGTGCTCCTGCTGCTGCCAACTTCAGGGTGCCTTCCAGCCAATGTCTGGGTTCCTGCTGCTGCCAACTCCAGGGTGCGTCAGTCAATTTTTTGGCTCCTGCTGCTGCTGCCAACTCCAAGGTGTCTTTCAAGCAATGTTTGTGCTCCTGCTGCTGCTGCTTGCAACTCCAGGGTGTCATTCATCCAATTTTTGGGCTCCTGCAGCCAAATCCAGTGTCGCTTTAAAGTAATGTTTGGGCTCCTGCTCCTGCTGCTGCTGCTGCTCCTGCTGCTGCTGCTTGCAACTCCAGGGTGTGATTCATCCAAGTTTTGGGCTCCTGCTGCCAACTCCAGTGTCTCTTTAAAGCAATGTTTGGGCTCCTACTGCTGCTGCTGCTGCTCCTGCTGCTGCTGCTTGCAACTCCAGGGTGTGATTCATCCAATTTTTGGGTTCCTGCAGCCGACTCCAGTGTCTCTTTAAAGCAATGTTTGGGCTCCTGCTGCTGCTGCTACTGCTCCTGCTGCTTGCAACTCCAGGGTGTGATTCATCCAATTTTTGGGCTTCTACAGCCAAATCAAGTGTCTCTTTAAAGTAATGTTTGGGCCCCTGCTTCTGCTGCTGCTGCTGCTGCCAACTGCAGTGTGTCTGTCAGCCAATTTTTGGGTTCCTGCTGCCAACTTTAGTGTCTCTTTCAAGCTATGTTTGGGCTGCTGCTGCTGCTTGCAACTCCAGGGTGTCATTCAGCCAATTTTTGGGCTCCTGCTGCCAACTCCAGTGTCTCTTTCAAGCTATGTCGGGGCTGCTGCTGCTGTTTGCAACTCCAGGGTGTCATTCAGCCAATTTTTGGCTCCTGCTGCCAACTCCAGTGTCTCTTTCAAGCTATGTTTGGGCTGCTGCTGCTGCTTGCAACTCCAGGGTGTCACTCAGCCAATTTTTGGGCTCCTGCTTCCAACTCCAGTGTTTCTTTCAAGCTATGTCTGTCCTCCTGCTGCTGCTGCCAACTGCAGCGTGTCTTTAGGCCAATTTTTGGGTTCCTGCTGCCAACTCCAGTGTCTCTTTCAATCTATGTTCGGGCTGCTGCTGCTTGCAACTCCAGGGTGTCATTCAGCCAATTTTTGGGCTCCTGCTGCCAACTCCAGTTTCTCTTTCAAGCTATGTTTGGGCTGCTGCTACTGCTGCTGCTTGCAACTCCAGGGTGTCATTCAGCCAATTTTTGGGCTCCTGCTGCCAACTCCAGTGTCTCTTTCAAGCTAGGTTTGGGATGCTGCTGCAGCTGCTTGCAACTCCAGGGTGTCATTCAGCCAATTTTTGGCTCCTGCTGCCAACTCCAGTGTCTCTTTCAAGCTATGTTTGGGCTGCTGCTGCTGCTTGCAACTCCAGGGTGTCATTCAGCCATATTTTGGGCTCCTGCTTCCAACTCTAGTGTCTCTTTCAAGCTATGTTTGGGCTGCTGCTGCTTGCACCTCCAGGGTGTCATTCAGCCAATTTTTGGGCTCCTGCTGCCAACTCCAGTGTCTCTTTCAAGCTATGTTTGGCCTCCTGCTGCTGCTGCTGCTGCCAACTGCAGTGTGTCTTTAAGCCAATTTTTGGGTTCCTGCTGCCAACTCCAGTTTCTCTTTCAAATATTCCAAAATGCCGATGCACACTTACCAATGATAGTCTTTTGGGTGCCAGGCCGCGGTGGCGCCGCTTCAAATCCAGAATGTACACAAAAGGCCAGCACACCATATAGAGCAGGTAAGCTTGTATTAATAAGCATACAAGAATAGTAAGGCCATATAACAATCCATGGCATATAGTCCAACTGTGGGCAAAGTTATCCAGACGGCAAACAAAGTCTATTAAAGCCAAGCCGACGTTTCGGGGGTAGCAAACCCCCTTCCTCAGGGCAGACAATCAAACCGTCTGCAAAGGACCAGGCATTTAAATAGTATACATGTGTTGAAATTCCCGCCTGACGTCATAGTGACGTCAGCGGGTAAACAGAGTAATATGGAATACATGTTAAAGAATAAAAACGAGTGTGGACCATATCAGCCACAACTGTAAACATAAGAATAAGCTAACACATAAGCCAACTCACCTGACACCGCCAGGGCCCACAGCTCGGGGCCCCATCACCGCCGGACACCGATCGCAACTGCGTGATCGGTGGCTTCCCCGCCTGCTGAGGAGAAAGGGGGCATGACGCCGGGCCTGAAGTCTGCCCGGTAACAAGTGACGTGGTAGCCGGCGCAACCCGATAGGGCCGCGCCTGGCTCCACTGTCACAGCTCGCAGGAGCAGACATCGTAGGAGCCGAGCGTCCGCTGTCATGGAGACCACTCCAGCGGCACTCGGCTCCTCGACCACTGCGTGTCAAGTCCCCTGACCGGCGGTGAGAGCATGCTGCTCCCGGTCAGGTGGAAGAAACAACAACTATTATGTATAATAATATACAACACTATCGGGAGAAACGAGACATTAAAAAGGGGGACAGGAGGGAGAGACAGCCACCAGGGGAGACAGAGAGGGAAAAGCCAGGAAAAAACAAAGGCACATCAGGGAATGGGATACACAGAGGAGACAGGGAAGGAAAAGACAGGAGGAAAGGAAGCACAAAAGGAATGGGATACATCTTAGAAACAGGCAGAGGTTGAAGCCTGAAATGCATACAGGGACCGGCATGAAAAAGAAGAGACACAAAGTAGAGAGAGCACTAGCGGGAGGAATGAAAGAGAGGGGGGAAGTCAGAAACTAACACAGAGAGGGACAAATGGGAAGGCAGCCAGGACAAGAGGAAGAATGAGGCAAAGAGAAAGGGGACTATCATTGGTAAGTGTGCATCGGCATTTTGGAATATTTGTGACATATGCTTGGCACTTGCTGGTTGCACCTACCTGGATATACTGGTACCTTCTAGTACCTGAATGGAGATTTTTCGCGACATCGACGGCAACCCTGATAACCGCGCTAGGACACGCACATACAACCAGGATGAAATAGAGACTATTCTTTTTCCCTCTGACCCTGCAGCAGCCTTCGGCACAGATACACCCACAGATTTATTGAAAGAATTAAAGAGACTTAAGAGGAAGCGTGTAGATTTGGAGCTCCATGGCCAGACTTTATCCGAATACTATAGGATCAAAAAGATCCCCCGCGGCTTCAGAATTAAGAACCAGCCTACCATAGGTCGCAATAAACCCGAATTTTGCGAACGCTGGTGTGAGGTCTCGAATCAAAATTCATTGAACTACATGATTTTAGTCATTGAAGAAGTAAGAGCACAACTGTGCCAGTTAAATAGAGAAATTAATTCACTGGAACTGCGGGTACAAACAGAAAAGTCGGAAACAACTGAAGTGGACTTGAATAATCTACACACAGAACTCATAAACTACACTGAGAGACTGAAACGCTATAAACGCGATAAATTCAAACAAGTTTGTCTGGACTATACGGAGAACCGAGTGTACCCCTGGCTTTCAGGGAAGGACTCAGACCAATTCAGACCTAGAAGAAACACAGGAGCCCCGTCACGAAGAACCACACCCCGTGGACACCACCTACCTGCATCTGAGAGTGACCCCTTATCGGAGAACTTGTCGTCAGATACTGACACACAAGCGCGAGGCGCAAAGAGATATTCAAAACGCAAACCCCGGGAGGCCCATTTTCGCGCGACCACCGTACCCACCGATCCCGGCGGGGAGGGAGGAAGCGGCGACAACCCAGCAATGACCCTACGGTCAGCCAACAGGAAACCCCTATAATGAACCTCTCTTCAAGATCACTCTCAACAGATGAGGTAAGCCTCCTGAGCCGAGGACTATCTTTTTGTCCCACTTCACGGTTTGACCAATTCCAATTTGATGTTGAACTGTTTAAATTGGAGAGATCGTTAAAGATAAAACAATTCTTCTCATCTCATCCTGGTTCTATCCAGGACACTAAGTCTCTGGGGCCCTCTAAATTCAAACTTAAAAGCCAATTCATGCCTGTTGGCAATTTTGGCACCATAGACACTTATATCAACGTCATTAGATCTGAGACCGGACGGATTATGCGGTCCAAACAGTATTACCCGAATTTACCTAAAGGGGAACTGACAGCCTTGTCTAATCTAAGCAAGGACAAAAGTATTATTGTGAAACCTGCCGATAAAGGCGGAGCAATCGTCATCATGGACTATGACATGTACAGGCGAGGACTGCTGGAGATGCTCTCTGACACTGTCAGTTATGAACGCATCTCCAATAATCCAATCTGGAGTATCCAGAACACTGTGCAACAATTTATATCCCTAGGCCTGGTTAACGGATGGCTCAGTGAACACACTGCAAAATACATTGACATTGAGCATCCCATCACACCCGTTATATACGGGCTACCTAAGGTTCACAAGGGATGCAACCCATTGAAGTTCCGACCCATTGTGGCCGGCACGGACTCAGCCACACAACCATTAGCCCAATGGCTGGATTATTATCTGCAGCCATATGTTCACCAATTACCTTCGTACTTGAAGGATACTGGGGACTTCCTAAACAAGTTTAGGGATGTGCAGATTGAACAAAATGACTTGCTGGTAACAATGGACATTTCCTCGCTGTACACAAATATCCCCAATGATCAGGGGATAAAAGCGGTCAAGCATTTCCTCGTACGTGACCCCCCAGAAATTCCAGTGGAATACATCTTGACGGGCCTAGAGATTGTATTATACAACAATTATTTCAGATTTGAACACGTCTTCTTTAAACAAATACTTGGGACCGCTATGGGGAGTGCCATAGCTCCATCTTTCGCTAACTTGTTCATTGGATACTTGGAAGAGCGTTACATCTTCCCTTCCCCCCTATATATGGCGCATATTAGATATTGGGGGCGCTATATAGACGATGTGATCACTATATGGCGTGGGGATAGAGTGTCCCTGGATGAATTCATTGAACAGATAAATTCTGTGTTCCCTACGATCACGTTTAATCCCGAGATTTCAGAAACTAATGTCACCTTCCTAGATGTGGCCATCCACAAAGACGACAATGGAATGATAACTACTGGACTTTTTTCCAAACCCACGGACAGGAATACACTTCTGAGGTATGACAGTGCCCATCCCCGACCGCTGGTTAATAGCTTACCAGTATCACAATTCCTCAGGGTATACAGGGTGAACACCAACCCGGACACTCGTCAACAACAATTACATCAGATGTTTACCAAATTCCGTACACGGGGGTACCCGGTTGGAGTATTGACCCAGGCTCAACACCGCGCAGAACAAATATGGTCTGGTGAAGACCAACCACAGATACCCAAGGAAGAGAGGGTTCCCTTCATTATGACCTATAATCAAGCAGCTCCAGTAATTGAAAAGGTCACACATAGATACAGAAATATCCTGACCTCGGATAAGACTCTGTGTCCTATGGTAAAGAGACCACTTATGAAAGTGTACCAGCGTAACAAAAATCTGAGAGACTCCCTAGTGAAGGCTGACCCAGTTGATAAATATAGCAAATCACCTGTCATAATATCCTCCCGCACTGGGTGCTTCCGCTGTAACACCTGCAATGTTTGCAACTCACTTATCCTCGGTACAGAATTTACTCACCCACACACAGGCAGACGATATAAGATCCGTGGGACCTATTCGTGTCTTACAGAATACTGCGTGTATCTCTTGAAGTGCCCCTGTGGCCTCCTATATGTAGGTAAAACCATTGGGGCTTTTAAGAAAAGGTTTCAGCAGCATCGCAGCGACGTGCGGGTGAGCATCAAAAAACACCAAGAGGGAGAATCTTTAGACTATGATAAACCTGTGGCTGTACATTTCGTGAAACATAAACATCAAATATCAGAACTCCGCGGGATGGTCATTGAACATATTGAAAGACCACGCCGTGGGGGTGATCGCCACCTACGACTATTACAACGTGAGACTTATTGGATCCACAAATTAGATACTGTCCAACCAAGGGGATTGAACACTTCATTTGGTTTCTCAAGCTTTTTACCTAAGCGTTGATACCTGTTACTGTGATTTTTTGTACCCTTGGTACTGCTGCTTTCTGGTAACTTCCTCTTTCCCTTTTTCTTTCCCTCTTTTCTACCTTGTCACTATTTTCTCACCTTGCATCCAGCAGTTATCCTTCTCTTTCCTTTGCATTCCCCTGATTTTTTTCTATTTTTCCTTTTTTTCTCTTTTTTTCTTTTTTCTCTTTTTTTCTCTTTGTGCGCTTTTTTTCCCTTCCCCCCTTTCTCTGAACCCCATTTCTCTCTTCCTTGGCTATGCCTTCCCCCTTCTTCTTTTACACTCCCCGCAAATGGGTCCTTTCTTTTCCCTTTCTTTGCCCTCTGTTCTCCGTCTCTCCTTTTCTTTCTCTCTTCTTTTTTCTTCTTTCTTCTTTCTTCTTTTTTCTTTTTTCTTTTTTCATTCTCTTCCCCCATCACAGGCTCCACTTGTTTCTCCTTGGCTGTCTGGCTCTATCGATCCTCTGCTTTCAGATTGCTTTTCTGCTCCTCCTCTACTCTTGCCCTTCCTGTTTGTTTTTCCTTCTTACTGCCTTGTTCTTTTCCTTCTCATCGCTCCCTTCCTTTCCTTACTGTCCCTCAGTCTGCTCCCTTTCTCTTTGCCTCATTCTTCCTCTTGTCCTGGCTGCCTTCCCATTTGTCCCTCTCTGTGTTAGTTTCTGACTTCCCCCCTCTCTTTCATTCCTCCCGCTAGTGCTCTCTCTACTTTGTGTCTCTTCTTTTTCATGCCGGTCCCTGTATGCATTTCAGGCTTCAACCTCTGCCTGTTTCTAAGATGTATCCCATTCCTTTTGTGCTTCCTTTCCTCCTGTCTTTTCCTTCCCTGTCTCCTCTGTGTATCCCATTCCCTGATGTGCCTTTGTTTTTTCCTGGCTTTTCCCTCTCTGTCTCCCCTGGTGGCTGTCTCTCCCTCCTGTCCCCCTTTTTAATGTCTCGTTTCTCCCGATAGTGTTGTATATTATTATACATAATAGTTGTTGTTTCTTCCACCTGACCGGGAGCAGCATGCTCTCACCGCCGGTCAGGGGACTTGACACGCAGTGGTCGAGGAGCCGAGTGCCGCTGGAGTGGTCTCCATGACAGCGGACGCTCGGCTCCTACGATGTCTGCTCCTGCGAGCTGTGACAGTGGAGCCAGGCGCGGCCCTATCGGGTTGCGCCGGCTACCACGTCACTTGTTACCGGGCAGACTTCAGGCCCGGCGTCATGCCCCCTTTCTCCTCAGCAGGCGGGGAAGCCACCGATCACGCAGTTGCGATCGGTGTCCGGCGGTGATGGGGCCCCGAGCTGTGGGCCCTGGCGGTGTCAGGTGAGTTGGCTTATGTGTTAGCTTATTCTTATGTTTACAGTTGTGGCTGATATGGTCCACACTCGTTTTTATTCTTTAACATGTATTCCATATTACTCTGTTTACCCGCTGACGTCACTATGACGTCAGGCGGGAATTTCAACACATGTATACTATTTAAATGCCTGGTCCTTTGCAGACGGTTTGATTGTCTGCCCTGAGGAAGGGGGTTTGCTACCCCCGAAACGTCGGCTTGGCTTTAATAGACTTTGTTTGCCGTCTGGATAACTTTGCCCACAGTTGGACTATATGCCATGGATTGTTATATGGCCTTACTATTCTTGTATGCTTATTAATACAAGCTTACCTGCTCTATATGGTGTGCTGGCCTTTTGTGTACATTCCAGTTTCTCTTTCAAGCTATGTTCGGGCGCCTGCTGCTGCTGCTGCTTGCAACTCCAGGGTGTCATTCAGCCAATTTTTGGGCTCCTGCTGCCAACTCCAGTTTCTCTTTCAAGCTATGTTTGGGCTGCTGCTGCTGCTTGCAACTCCAGGGTGTCACTCAGCCAATTTTTGGGCTCCTGCTTCCAACTCCAGTGTTTCTTTCAAGCTATGTCTGTCCTCCTGCTGCTGCTGCCAACTGCAGCGTGTCTTTAGGCCAATTCTTGGGTTCCTGCTGCCAACTCCAGTGTCTCTTTCAATCTATGTTCGGGCTGCTGCTGCTTGCAACTCCAGGGTGTCATTCAGCCAATTTTTGGGCTCCTGCTGCCAACTCCAGTTTCTCTTTCAAGCTATGTTTGGGCTGCTGCTACTGCTGCTGCTTGCAACTCCAGGGTGTCATTCAGCCAATTTTTGGGCTCCTGCTGCCAACTCCAGTGTCTCTTTCAAGCTAGGTTTGGGATGCTACTGCAGCTGCTTGCAACTCCAGGGTGTCATTCAGCCAATTTGTGGCTCCTGCTGCCAACTCCAGTGTCTCTTTCAAGCTATGTTTGGGCTGCTGCTGCTGCTTGCAACTCCAGGGTGTCATTCAGCCATATTTTGGGCTCCTGCTTCCAACTCTAGTGTCTCTTTCAAGCTATGTTTGGGCTGCTGTTGCTTGCAACTCCAGGGTGTCATTCAGCCAATTTTTGGGCTCCTGCTGCCAACTCCAGTGTCTCTTTCAAGCTATGTTTGGCCTCCTGCTGCTGCTGCTGCTGCTGCCAACTGCAGTGTGTCTTTAAGCCAATTTTTGGGTTCCTGCTGCCAACTCCAGTTTCTCTTTCAAGCTATGTTCGGGCGCCTGCTGCTGCTGCTTGCAACTCCAGGGTGTCATTCAGCCAATTTTTGGGCTCCTGCTGCCAACTCCAGTTTCTCTTTCAAGCTATGTTTGGGCTGCTGCTACTGCTGCTGCTTGCAACTCCAGGGTGTCATTCAGCCAATTTTTGGGCTCCTGCTGCCAACTCCAGTGTCTCTTTCAAGCTAGGTTTGGGATGCTGCTGCTGCTGCTTGCAACTCCAGGGTGTCATAAAGCCAATTTTTGGGCTCCTGCTGCCAACTCAAGTGTCTCTTTCAAGCTATGTTTGGGCTCCTGCTGCTGCTGCTTGCAACTCCAGGGTGTCATTCAGCCAAGTTTTGGGCTCCTGCTGCCAACTCCAGTGTCTCTTTCAAGCAATGTTTGCAATGTTTGGGCTCCTGCTGCTGCTGCCGGCAACTCCAGTGTGTCTTTAGGCAAATTTTTGGGCTCCTGCTGCTGCTGCTGCCAACTCCAGGGTGTTTAAAAATGCTATTATAGCTATTTGATTTAACAGTGCACAAAAATAAATATTTTAGAAAGGAAAAAGCTGTTTAAAACAAGTTGTTTTCCTTATTTCAGGGTCAAAATAGGACTCTACAAATATATCGCCTAATAAATAGGTTTAATTTGCGGTTTAACATTGGCAGTGTTTTTACAGTATGCTTAAGCGTCTCACTTGTAAGCAGTATGAATCACAAGATTAGGCTGTTGATTACGAAAGTGTTAGAATGTGTATGAAAAACAACCCAGATCAATCTCTGTTTTTGTCTATCCACAGTAAACTACAGGAGGACGCACATCATTTATATAAACTCAACAATCTGGTTAGCCAATCTAGGCCAAATTATGTAATCTGAGGAAATCCATTAAAGAAATATAAATTATCCAATATCAGCAGCAACAGGACTTTGATATACATACATTTTGAACTCTGATTTATTGATTTATCATCATAAAGTGCCCTTTTGCCTACTCTCTCTGCACCCCCCTCCAATTTTTAAGTTATTGCTCATCATGTTAGTGATGTCATACACCCTGATGAGTTCACTATGTTTCAAAAAACATAATTATCATTAGTATCACCTTGATATTATGTTACTAATAGGCTCATCTGCCGATACCTGTCGTTACTAGTGAATAAACCTCTTAGGATCTTATTTATGATGTGCGCTCCCCAAAAAGGGGGCAAACTTTACAGTATGTTTTATTTATTGTTGTTGTCCACATTACACAATTGTAATAAAAAGAAGCCACGAAAAAAAAATTCTTTATAAAAAAAAAATTACATTTGGCAACATGTAGGTCCTGCGCTTCCATTACCGACAAGTCACAATGCAAGTTCTGTACAGAAAATGAATGCAATATTATTTCTAAGCATACAACATTTCAATCCAGTTTTGGCCATTGGACTCTAGGGAATTTTGACCTACAGCACCAGGTTTTAACTGGAGCTGCTTCAACCAGAGCGCCCGGTGCTGTGACCTTGCTGTGACCTTTTGGGCGCTAGTGTTAAATAAGATGCTAGCTGGCAGACGCATCGCCTTTGCCATTTCTTAATATCCTGAACAGATAAATAAAAAATATATATATTCTGTTATTTAAGGTATAAAAAGGTCTAAAAATATTATCCAATACATCACAATGGGGTTGATTCAGCACTAGGTGAAAATGTTCTCCTTAGGGGGAAAAAATAGAAGTGTTCTATTTCCACTTGGTGCTAAATGACCCCAAGGGCATACAATGCAAGTCAATAACAGTTTTAAACACTTTTAAAAAGTAGCACACTTTTTTGAGAGAGAAAAGGATAGTTCTAAGGGCAGAAGGGGCCACAAAGTCACCTGCTGGCAAGTCAGTGACTTTGCCAAAATACCACATCTGAATACCTGCAACGGCACACTTCATAAATCAGGCTCCGTGTTCATTGTTTAAAAAAAATAAATATGTGTCCACCCCCTCCCAGAGCCAACCAGCCCATCCACCATGCATAATCGTTATTAATCTAGGGCACAGGGGCCCAATGGCTGACCCTGGCCCTGCTAGTGTACCATCCCCTATGCCCTTCTGTATGGATTCTTCTAGGGGTGCTGAGGACACTAGGTAACCAGGCAGGGGGCATGTCGTCCACCAGCACTGGCAGGTGAGATGCTGGCCCCCTAAACTAACAGTAGCAAAAAAATAAACACACCCCAAAAATAAAACTCTCAATTGACTTGATTGCGGTGTTTTCCTCCTTTTGTTCCCCGCCAGGCGGCATCTTCCACTAGTTTGTTTTTGGACACATATCCACCAGTAACAAAGCGAAAACACATGGAATGACATTGTTTTAACACTGGGACAATAACACTTTAGTGCCAGACCTGTAAATACAATTCTGCATAAAAATATAAAAAGTAAAAAAAAAATGATAAAAGTGTTTGTTTGCAGCCAGGAGAGGTCACACAATGATTTGAGCAAAAAAAATAAATAAATAATTGCCAAATATGCTATTTATACAAAACTAATGAAACCCCACAGAAATGTATGGGAGAGCGCTACAGAGCGACAGGTACTACATGGCGCTCCCGAGCCTAGAGCGCTGGCGCTATACACTGAGCTGCTGGATTCATTTTCTTAAATGTGGTTTTGTGTACAGTGCCCAGCGTTCACCAGACGCTGCCTGCCGCTACGAGGCACTACCTGGCGCTAGCAGTTCTTAAATAATCCCCATAATCCTATTTTGCTGCAAAAATACCATTGCTCAAAAATAACATGACATGGATTTATTGTGACTAGAGATGAGCGAGTAGTGAAATATTCGAAATTTCGAATTTCGATTCGAATAGACCGCGTTACTCGACTACTCGACCGAATATCGAATCCCATTATAGTCTATGGGAAAAAAATGCTCGACACTTGGAAATCTCAATTCGACCACTTGGAGGTCACCAAGTCCACCCTGAAACATCAGAAAATGATGCCAACACTGCTGGAATGCAACTGGGACAGCAGGGGAAGCATGTCTGGGTGCATATAACGCGCCCAAGTCGCACTATTACGCCACTATCACAGCCTCTCAACAATACACTCCAAACACAATATTACTTCTACGTAAAGTGAGACAAGACAAGGAAACCTTCTTTCCTCTACATTGCCATGGACCCCAAGCCAAACTGTACAAAAAAGAAGAACAAAATTCTGCACCCCTTAAAATCACGTTGCCTAATGACAACCACAGATGGCATAGGCAAGGGGGAAAATAAATAGACCCCACCCCTAATTGTCATTGTGTGTGTGTGTGTGTGTGTGAGATGTGGTCAGACATGTCCTCTTGTGTCATTGTGTCACCCCAGCAGTAAGGGAAGCTTAAAGGAGGAGGTTTGTTACAGTGTGTCACCCCAGCAGTAAGGGAAGCTTACAGGAGGAGGTTTGTTACAGTGTGTCACCCCAGCAGTAAGGGAAGCTTACAGGAGGGGGTTTGTTACAGTGTGTCACCCCAGCAGTCAGGGAAGCTTACAGGAGGAGGTTTGTTACAGTGTGTCACCCCAGCAGTAAAGGAAGCTTAGAGCTGAGACCTCTTAAAAATTGTGTGGAGGCCCAAGATCTGAGACCTCTTAAAAATTGTGTGGAGGCCCAAGAGCTGATACCTTTTAAAAATTGTGTGGAGGCCCAAGAGCTGAGACCTCTCAAACATTGTGTGGAGTCCCACGAGCTGAGACCTCTTAAACATTGTGTGGAGGCCCAAGAGCTGAGACCTTTTAAAAATTGTGTGGAGGCCCAAGAGCTGAGACCTCTCAAACATTGTGTGGAGGCCCAAGAGCTGAGACCTCTTAAAAATTGTGTGGAGGCCCAAGAGCTGAGACCTTTTAAAAATTGTGTGGAGGCCCTAGAGCTGAGACCTCTCAAACATTGTGTGGAGGCTCAAGAGCTGAGACCTCTTAAAAACTGTGTGGAGGCCCAAGAGCTGAGACCTTTTAAAAATTGTGTGGAGGCCCAAGAGCTGAGACCTCTCAAACATTGTGTGGAGGCCCAAGAGCTGAGACCTTTTAAAAATTGTGTGGAGGCCCAAGAGCTGAGACCTCTCAAACATTGTGTGGAGGCCCAAGAGCTGAGACCTTTTAAAAATTGTGTGGAGGCCCAAGAGCTGAGACCTTTTAAAAATTGTGTGGAGGCCCAAGAGCTGAGACTGAGCTATGTATATGAGCTATATACTGTTCAACATAGCAGCACTAATAAGGGATTAAGGACTGTCTTGTCTTCTGGTAGCTGGTATATATGGTGGTAAAAGGTATATTCTGAGCTTCTGGGGCCCTGCCTGACTAAATAGAAAATGAGCTATATACTGTTCAGCGTAGCAGCCCTAATAAGGGCTCTTAAGGACTGTCTTGTCTTCTGGTAGCTGGTATATATGGTGGTAAAAGGTATATTCTGAGCTTCTGGGGCCCTGCCTGACTAAATAGAAAATGAGCTATATACTGTTCAGCGTAGCATCCCTAATAAGGGCTATTAAGGACTGTCTTGTCTTCTGGTAGCTGGTATATATGGTGGTAAAAGGTATATTCTGAGCTTCTGGGGCCCTGCCTGACTAAATAGAAAATGAGCTATATACTGTTCAGCGTAGCAGCCCTAATAAGGGCTATTAAGGACTGTCTTGTCTTCTGGTATCTGGTATATATGGTGGTAAAAGGTATATTCTGAGCTTCTGGGGCCCTGCCTGACTAAATAGAAAATGAGCTATATACTGTTCAGCGTAGCAGCCCTAATAAGGGCTCTTAAGGACTGTCTTGTCTTCTGGTAGCTGGTATATATGGTGGTAAAAGGTATATTCTGAGCTTCTGGGGCCCTGCCTGACTACATAGAATATGAGCTATATACTGTTCAACATAGCAGCACTAATAAGGGATTAAGGACTGTCTTGTCTTCTGGTAGCTGGTATATATGGTGGTAAAAGGTATATTCTGAGCTTCTGGGGCCCTGTCTGACTAAATAGAAAATGAGCTATATACTGTTCAGCGTAGCAGCCCTAATAAGGGCTATTAAGGACTGTCTTGTCTTCTGGTAGCTGGTATATATGGTGGTAAAAGGTATATTCTGAGCTTCTGGGGCCCTGCCTGACTAAATAGAAAATGAGCTATATACTGTTCAGCGTAGCAGCCCTAATAAGGGCTATTAAGGACTGTCTTGTCTTCTGGTAGCTGGTATATATGGTGGTAAAAGGTATATTCTGAGCTTCTGGGGCCCTGCCTGACTAAATAGAAAATGAGCTATATACTGTTCAGCGTAGCAGCCCTAATAAGGGCTATTAAGGACTGTCTTGTCTTCTGGTAGCTGGTATATATGGTGGTAAAAGGTATATTCTGAGCTTCTGGGGCCCTGCCTGACTAAATAGAAAATGAGCTATATACTGTTCAGCGTAGCAGCCCTAATAAGGGCTATTAAGGACTGTCTTGTCTTCTGGTAGCTGGTATATATGGTGGTAAAAGGTATATTCTGAGCTTCTGGGGCCCTGCCTGACTAAATAGAAAATGAGCTATATACTGTTCAGCGTAGCAGCCCTAATAAGGGCTCTTAAGGACTGTCTTGTCTTCTGGTAGCTGGTATATATGGTGGTAAAAGGTATATTCTGAGCTTCTGGGGCCCTGCCTGACTACATAGAATATGAGCTATATACTGTTCAACATAGCAGCCCTAATAAGGGATTAAGGACTGTCTTGTCTTCTGGTAGCTGGTATATATGGTGGTAAAAGGTATATTCTGAGCTTCTGGGGCCCTGCCTGACTAAATAGAAAATGAGCTATATACTGTTCAGCGTAGCAGCCCTAATAAGGGCTATTAAGGACTGTCTTGTCTTCTGGTAGCTGGTATATATGGTGGTAAAAGGTATATTCTGAGCTTCTGGGGCCCTGCCTGACTAAATAGAAAATGAGCTATATACTGTTCAGCGTAGCAGCCCTAATAAGGGCTATTAAGGACTGTCTTGTCTTCTGGTAGCTGGTATAGATGGTGGTAAAAGCGATATTCCGAGCTTCTGGGGCCCTGCCAGCGACAGCCTGTCTTTCCCTGCTGTGAGCGTCTGTCCCTCACTAAGTTCAAGCTGCTAATGCTGACGAAGAGGAAGTGCTGAGTTTTGTATATTCGAGGTCACATGGTTTTTCCAGCCAATGCGTGTAGACGCCGTTTTCGCGATGCCAGCGTCCTCCCAGGACCTGTCCCACCCCCCCGCATGGTGATTGGTGTAAAAAACGCGCCAGGGAAGGTGGGAGGGGAAACGAATTGTGAGTGCGCCATCGCCGCTGTACTCGATCGAAATCGAGTATGACGAACAGCGTAGTATTCGATCGAATACCGGCTCGGTCGAATACTACTCGCTCATCACTAATTGTGACATATATTTCATGTTATATGACTGTATATTTCAGTTATCTATCTTATCTATGTTCCTAGCTTGCTTAACATGGTCTTCATTCCAAAATCCAGATGATTTGCTCTAACTGCTGTTTACAGCATTAATTGGAGCAAAAGATAAGAATTGTTTCCCCAATTTTCTATGAGCTCTACACAACAACCTATCATGTGAAATGTATGATACCAAATAAATAAATTCCCAATTAGTAAGCCTTTGCCATCATTGCATAAAGGCATTGACAGGAATATGTAGGCTTAGGGTAAATTACATATATATGTATTTCTTATTAATAGACTTAGACTAGCTGTAGTTTATGGAGATTATTTTATAGGTTATGACACAAAAATTAATGAATGCCCTTTTCAAGCTCAATCGCCCAGACCATGCAGCCCTCAAGCATTATGTATTGGCTAATTAGCCATCCAGTGGCTGAAACAGTTTTAAATGTGGATCGGAAATGAGCACAGTTTTTCCTAACAACTATAAAATACAATTGTAAATGGCAATAAACAAATGCCTTTCATTGTACATAGCAAGTCAAGGGCCATATCTCTATCAGCGAGAAACTATGGCTTGTCCAGATTTCCTAGCGGGTCCCTTCTAGTGCTTTGCCAAAACTAGCTGTGGATGTCTTCCTTTTAATCTCCCATAATGCCTTATTCGATTACTGTCAGTGTTCTTCAACCGTGTACTGTCCCTTCAAACGTCTAATTCCCTAAGCTGAACAAGTCAGTTAAGTCTCAACTGTGATACGGAAATCAAAGAGCAAATACGGGGAGAAGGGTTCCATCTTTACTACAGTCTCCAACAGAATTTAACTGGATTACTAAAAGAAGTCAAGCTTGTGGCATGTGAAACTTAACACGGGTGACTGGGTAACAAGATTTTACTGGTCCTCCTAACTGCACAGAGGCATGGCTTGGATGATTGTTTGGTTATGCTGTATCCATTTAATGTGAGTAGATATTTCAGTACTGTATTAAACAATTTATATATCTATCCAGTAAAATTGTATGTGTCATTGCATCAAATACAATGTGTTAATCATTAATACTGTGTAAATTCATCATTAGATCATTTAGCTGATATTAAAATGCTATGTTTTGTATGTTCCTGTAGTGTAGATAAAACTATGGGCGAACATGTAGTTTATGACAATAATTACTCCGAAAATATAACACGAATATTGGACAGACTACTAGATGGTTATGACAACAGACTCCGACCAGGATTTGGAGGTAAACTCTGCTATGCCTAGTTTAACAAAAATAAAATCCCAATGGAATATTTTTAATGATAAATACACTTTAAGTTATTGTTAGGTATCATTTAGTAGTTTTATTAAACCATTAATATGATTTCTTTAACTGTTTATCAGGTCCTGTAACTGAAGTAAAAACTGATATCTATGTAACTAGCTTTGGCCCAGTTTCAGATGTTGACATGGTAAGGATTAGTTGTTTTTCCTTTTTAACAAAGTCAATGATTTCAAATGTAGTTAACATTTATTTAAACGTAATGTTTCTGTTGTTTCTTACATTGCATGATATCAGTACAGTATACAAGCAAACTGATTAGTGGAGATTACTTAGTATAATCCTATTGTCAATGCACAGGATAACACAGAAGGTTTCATTGTGCTGTTTCTATATTTAACAGTTCTTTATATAGACATTTTGTTTAAAACGCAGGGGGGATATCAGTCATGAACAATGACAATACAAAGTAAAAGTTTTTATTCACCAATCAGTCAAGCAAATGTGGCAACTAAAAGTGTTTAAAAATGTGGACATGTTAACATTTCAAACTTTAGTACGATTAAAGTATGTAGGACTATGTATTTATCTTGACACTATGAATGAGTTTTCAGGTATGCTTTAATTGGGGCTTTACCGGAGGGTTCTCTCTCTTGCCCTGCACCCTCAGTTTATTAGCGTCTAGGATAAAATTGGTGACAGTCTTTGATTTTAATGTTGTAGTGTTGTATATGTTGATTTAAAATTTGCATCCAATGAAATTTATACAGATTTAATTTCAAAAATACTTTGAGTTGTGCCTTTCATGCTGACCCAAATTGGTTTGTGTTGCTTATATATGAAAATCACTTAACTATTCCCCCTGTGCCTCTCATGCCTACTAACCAACACCTTTTACTACTTACTATCTCCAGCCTTATAAGTAAATTGTGGTTTTGCTCTCTCTAAATGTTTTTATTTATTACATACAAAACCCATGAAGAACAGACAGGTTATTGTGTTACATAAGGGGCATCCTGACAGCTTCCCCTGAAAAAAATTGCATGGATTTTCATAAACTTTTTTGGCCAATGTCTCATTGTTCATTCTGTGGCTCAAGAGTGTAGGGCCTTGTGGAAGTTAAATCAATAGCTAATATCATGGTTTCCCATACATTTTGAAAGAGCTCATCGGGGGCATATGACATACCAAAATGCCGGAGCTGGAGTGTATGTTTGGCCACTATGCTGCTCTGATTTTGGTAGATTGTGGGTTTCCAATTTACATTAGCTTTTTGTGGAAATAGATGAGTATAAAAAAACCTGTAGACCAGACTAGGGAAATAACTGGTAAACTAAGTAACAACTTTGGGTTGATGGGTCTATTAGGAAGATGCACCATGTAGTGAGCCTGGACGTCAAAATTCCATGCTGGTAATTCATACAGGCAACTGGACTGAGAAACCACAAGGAAGTCTAGCCAAAAGTATGTGAAATAAGGGTCAGATCTAAGTTTAGAGTAGGTGTATGTTTTGAAGAACATGTATATTATAATTCTATTTTTGAATGTTCTTATTTAATGACTATAGGTGACTGTGACTTCCACATTTGATGGTGACTATAAAACTGTCCATTCTACTATAAATGACAAAATGTATAAATAACTTATTTTTAGTAGTGATGTATTGCCTGGTTCAGGTGAGGTTGTTACTTTAAATCAAATCGGAGTTAACGTATTTAGCATTGGGGCAACTGTTTCTTTTTTAGCTCATTATCCATCCAACTTCATTATTATAATATTGACAGTTGAGATTGGTAATTACATTTATGTCAATAATGACTTAAACTGAAGACAGCAAATTATAATGATAATGTTGATGATAATGAAGATTAATAGTCATAATAATCATCGTCTTCATCATCATCAACAACAACATTATTATCTGTTAATAATAACCATAAGTCACTCAATACACTAATGGAAATTATCTATTCATATAAAGGTTTATTTTATGTGTTACAACCTGAAATTGCTGTCATGATTCTGGTAGGTTACCCATAGATGCAGGGCCACAGGTGGATAAAGGAGATGGGCAGGATGCAGAGCACAGCATTCAGCAGGACATGTCAAGAGATAGAAATCAGACCTGGCAGGAGACATAGAGACAGACTTGGCAGAACACAGATTCACAGCAGGACATAGAACTACTAGATTAGCCAGGACTTAGCAGGGCACACAAATGGTGAGACACTTTGTGCTTTTAAAGGTTTCTCTTTGGGAGGAAATGGTTTTGCTTTGAAAAAGAGTTGCAAACTGGAGCCGCAGGGACATTATTTATCCATTATAACTATACCTAATATTTTGATCTTAATAACATGTGGAATTATGTTAACTCCTCTCAGAAGCCATTGAAAAGCATTAAAGCAGAAGTCCTGTAATGCATGGAGTAGGTCACTGCACCTGTGTACAGCATAGGCACCTGCTCAATTACAGTAGATAGACAGATTATATTCCTCCCCCAATATATATATATATATGTTTTACATTTTTTTACATTGCTTTTATGATGGCGTGGCTATTTACCAAATGTATGATTAAGTTATGGGATCTACTGAGCTAGAACAGTTTGCACAAAACCAAATAAACAAAAAAAAAGAAAGATTTTATTGACTTTTTACAGGTTGTCGCATAATTTGCCTTAGAAAAGTCAAGCCCATTTAGTGCTGCTTGATTACGTTTTTTGTTCAGCGAGACATAATGTTAAAGACTCATTCCCCCTCCCCCTATAGTAGCTTTTTTAAGTAACTGCTTAATGATAATAGGATTAAAATCATTAAGCAGTGACAGAAGTATGGCTAACATGCTAGTTAAGTTGTCTATTAAATTACTGGGTCTGGTGCTTTACCCTGAAACCTTTAATGGTCTTAATTTTCCTACAGGAATACACGATGGATGTTTTTTTCAGGCAGACGTGGATTGATGAAAGGTTACAATTTGATGGCCCGATAGAGATTCTTAGATTAAATAACTTAATGGTCAGTAAGATTTGGACGCCGGACACTTTTTTCAGAAATGGGAAAAGGTCAATCTCTCATAATATGACAACCCCTAATAAACTTTTCAGAATCATGCAAAATGGAACAATCCTCTATACAATGAGGTGAGAAGGAATCTTGCGCTAGAAAATGTGTTATAGAATTGTTTTAACAAAATAACGTCAAGGCACATGCAAGCTAGCTAGAAAGTGATTGCATATCTGACATTCAGACACTGCATATACCATATCATCTTTAAATGTCATCACAGCCTTTAAACTTCAGATGACCCTGATAATTAATGTAATAAAAGAGGAAAACAGGTCAACTGAAAAGACTCTATATTTTTTGCAACTCTCAATTAATTTGATATACTTTATGGATGTATATGCTAATTTTCTGGTGAAGCCAGTGTGACTTGCAATGTGCATTGTGGTATAGTTTGCAACCTGCATTCTGTTGAGCTTTTTAGCGTTTAGACTCAAATGAGTGAAAAATAAATGTTTTTACTTCCTCTCCCCCAAAATGACCTGCAATTAGGCATTTTTACATGTTAGGTACATCATTTTTCCAGTGAGGGAAGAATATTTGTTTTTACGTTTGGAAACAATGGAAGCCTATGGGCTATGCAGAAACATTTGGTGAAATCTTTAGCATAGCCCACAGTCATGAATAATAATCAGAATAAATGTAGCACAGGGACGCTATTCCCATTTTACTGTGAAGTCATATGAGACAGAATGCTTGTGTACTTATAAGGGTTGGTACTTTAACCATTAAATGCAGTAGTTTGTGTATTACTTAAGCCGTATCCTGCAAAATTATAAAAGTAATGAAAGTTTATTGAAAATAACAGTAAATGTATCAATGACACCATAATACAATTTTAAAACAATAACACAAGAAAACTGTAGAAGCAGCAGATCCTATCAAGCTGTATCACATCTATAGTGCTCACCACCAACATAAACAATCCCTTATAGCACTACTGTTATTATATACAGTATATATACACACCATTTATAGACAGTGTTTCTTAAATACCACACACTTCTATGGGGATTATCCAAATGATTTTGGATATTGGAGTTTAAAGAGGCAGTCCGAGTTTTTCACACTCAGCACACAATAATATAAATTAAATCATGGTTTTCTTCTGTTTAGAAATCAACATCTGGCACATGTGATAGGGCAGATCTACATAATCATTTGAACAATCCTCTCTGACAATTACAATCTATAGTATCGTATATACATATAGGCCCTGATTTATCAAACATTTCTGCCATACAATGCCATATCAGTGCAAAAGAGAGTAGTGCAAAATATAGTTTATATTATTTTCAGCATGTTGCAGCACCGCTAATGTTTTATTAAATGTGTTTCTTGCAGTGTAACAGCATAGGCCAGTGTGTAAAAAGAATTTTAGAAATGATATTTTGCGTGTGTCATTGTCTGGCAGAAGTGCTTCATAGATCAGGCCCATAGTATAATATTTAAACTTAAAATGCAAAAACCAGAGCTAGAGCTGCAAATAATAATACAATATAATATCAAAGGAATGAAATGGTATAATAACTTTGTATTACAGTATAATCAAACTAATAGGTAAAGATGATTGCCACTGGCATGCTGTTAATACAATATTAAGGATTTTTCATATATTAGATATCTTCTAGCTAGTTCACCTTTGATTATCGAAATGTATACTTTTAGACTTAGCTCACTTAAAGGATAATCCCACTTTCGATTTTTAAAAGTTTCCATTATTGTGTGGAAAAAGTATGCCTTCAATGTGCTAATCATATCTGTTATTTTTTTTTAATTTTGTATTTGTTTGCAAATCTGTATTGTAAAAGAAAACAGTTTTCCATAGCAACAGCCAAAATGTGTTTACCATAGCTATGTATACCGAAGTGGTGATTTTGAGTACATATTATAGACTTCCTTACTCCTTACGCTTGCTATTCATCTGAATGGCTAAGGCATGGGTGACTGGCTTAACCCAGTCTGCTGAGATTCTTCAGTTTGGAAGGATCACAGTCTTGTGTTTCAGTAGCAAGGGCTATTGGCCGGGTTCTCAGCTTGGAGGTCATTAGGCTGGTTAGACTTGGCCAAAGATGCTAAAGAGTTCATCTGTTACATTGGAAGAATTGTGGGACTTATAGTTCATTGTTTATACTCAAGGCCAAGAAAACCACTCCCACTGTAGTAAAACAGAGGCCCAGGAATATAAGAATCATGGAAACAGTATGCTAATAAGTAAAATCACAGGTCTTGGGACACAAGCCTAGCGCAAATGTTTATTTTACATTCCGAAAGAGGAAAACAATAAGGCAGTACACCAAAGATATGCCAGTAAAGAGTTTTTGTGCCTTTAAAGCGGAACTTCAGTAAATTATAACCCCCTGCCCTGCCACCCTACCCTGGCACTGAGGCAGGATGGGGGGGGGGGCTTGGGTTACAAAGAAAAATACCTGGACACCTGGGCCATCTTGGGAGTAAAACACAAAGCTACATCTCCCGGCTCGGGAGGGAGCGTGTGTGGAAACGTGAGATGTTGATTTCTATCTTTTCCTGTGGTGGCCATGGGAGACCGGGAGGAGCAGGCCCCTGGTTTAAAGTGAGGGTTTTTTCTTTGTAACTCCCCATCGTGCCTCAGCACAGGAAGGTGGCGTTATAGTTGACTGAAGTAAGTCATTTTAAGTAAACAAAATAAAAAGACTTTTCAAATTGCAATTAGTACAGCATATACAAAGAAGTCCCTGTGCTCCAAAAAGTTTGCTGAGATGTAGCCCCTTTATTGGATTGAATAGAGTGGCCATGCTATTATTTTTAGGATTACAACCTTTTTTTAATTCTATTTTGGCAGTGCAGTGCAATTATAATGAAATACACATCTAAAAGGCACAGATGGGCCCAAAAAATCTGAATCTACTGTCCTCTTCACTGGAGACAGTTTATCTGGATCATAACTATAAAATAACAACTCCTTTATTCCCTATATATGCTGCAATAGGGCCAGTTTGTCTAGATTTTATCTATGGAATAACAATTTATTTATTCTCTAGACCTACAGTTGCGACAAAAGGTTTTAGTTGAAACTTTTGGTTTTTAACTGCTTCAGTATTTATAGTGGTAATATTAACTGTAGGTTGGTATGAAGCATAATTAAATTAGTAGAGGTTAAATACAGCGCTAAAAATGTTTTTTTTTTTTTTTTTTTTTAATGATCAATTCTACATTTAAATTAATACTGCTCAAGGTACTGAAACCTATGTTACATTAAATGTTTCACATATATAAATGTCCAAAATAGTGCACAGAGCAAAAATAGTATCCATGGTACTGTTCTAGATGATATCCCGAGGCTCGTGCACTTCACACTTGTATAGGCTGATTTACTACTAGCGCCAGGTATCGGCAGATGACCGCCTGGTTAGCGGCGCCTTGAGCGACCGCTAGTAGACACTGTAAGCGGGTATCGGGCGCTGTAACAGAGTGTCTCAGTAACCTGGCCTGCATTGATGAATGTGATGTATGTTGGGCGCTCTAACACCAGTACAGTGCTGCATTGAGCGAAAGATAGTGTCAGCTCAGTGCTACCGACTCTCGGCGCTCCACATCATACTTATCAAAAAAGGACACACACACAGCACAGGCACTCTAAATCTGGCCGCTATAGCATAGAGCACCAGATGCTGTGTGATTAAAGTCTGCTTTTGAACACATATTCACGGAATGACAGTGTTTTAACACTGTGAAATTAACACTTTAGTGCCAGACCTGTAATGACAATTCTGCATAAAAATATAAAAAGTCAAAAAAGTTTCTAAAAGTGTTTGTTTGCAGCCAGGAGAGATCACACAATGATTTCAGCAGAAAAAACAAGCAAAAAAAAAATTAGCGAAAGGTAATACCTGGCACTATACGCTGAGCCACCTGTAATAATACATCGGATGCTACATGGCGCTGTCCAGATATGCTTTCATAAATGTGGTTTTGCTTACAGCCTTCACCAGACGCTGCCTGCCGCTACGAGGCACTACCTGGCGCTATCCCTTCTGAAATAACCCCCATTGTGTCCTCCAGTTACTTAAAAGACTCTTACGATAACTCTTACCGTAATTCCATCCAAACAGTAAGTTAGGACGAATCTCTAATCCTGATAATGGACAGACCTCCTCATATACTGTTGCCAATCCACTAGTGTGACTTCAGCCAAAAACGTAAACAAATATCGAGGGCAATATTGTATAAAACCAAAGAATTTTAATAAGAAGATTTTGAATCCACTCACAAACATATGATAAAAATGTGTGTATTTACAAAAGACCAGGGAACGCCAGACGACTTGCACAACAGTCCAAACCAGTATGGCTGATATGGAAAGTAAAGATGGGCAGACCCATCTCTATGCAATGGGTTCGGCAAGTTTGGGCAAACTTTGACTATAACCTGAACCAGGTCCCCATTGAAATCAATGGGGACCCAAACTTTGAGGGAGGGGTTGCAGAGTGTGCAGCAACAAAAAGTTGCTTGAACTCACCTGTTCCCCAAACCTCTTCCTGTCTGTGGGGGCAGAGCGGTGTTAGCGGAGCAGCAGCAGCGGAGCAGCAGTCGCATTTCAATTCAGCCCCTGCTGGGGCTACCGAAAGGTGAGGACACTTCTAGTGCCAGCAGTAAAAGTGGCCTCACTCATGGGAGCCGGCAGCCATCTTTTCCCAGCCACGACTGGGGCCAGTTTAAAACACTGCTGCCACCACTCCACTGCTGCTGACAGGAGAGGATCGGGGGTCAGGTGAGTAACAGCAGCTGCCTGCTGCTGCCCCCTTAGGTGGGGGATGAGCTCAGCAGCTCATCAGCCAGATTTTTCGTGTTTCAGGCCTGATGCCATAATCGAACAGAGACTTCTGGCTGGGAACCTGAACTCACAAAGTTTGGTACGAACAAGAACTTAGTGAAAGGTCTCACCATTCTGCGCCACCGCCAATGCGTTCCGATGCTCTGTGACTTTAACTTAGGCAAGCATCATTCATGTATGGGCTTTAAATCCAAAGTAATAAAGCATATGAAAAAAATGTAAACCTCCTCTAAGAGCAACTTTTCCCAACAAATCAAGAGCCATTTAGAAATGACTAATGGCTTTTCCAGCATGATGGAGCACCATGTCACAAAGCAAAAGTAAAAAACTAAGTGGCTCTGTGAGCAATGCATTGACATTTTGGGTGTATATCGGCGTGATGGGGCCCCATACTATGGCCTCCATCACGGGCCCCCATCAGCACCCACCCAGGGCCAATACTCACCTGCCAAGTCGAGACAAGATGTGGGGCAACAAGGGATGTGCAGGACAAGGATGGAGACCAGCAGAATGCACACAGCAATGATGGACACGAGCAGCACACGCACAGCAGAGATGGACACCGGCAGAGCACAAATGGTGGGTATGGACACCAGTGATAGTGAGGGAGAAGTGCACATACAGCGCTGATGGAGAAGCACTGTGTGGAGTAAGGAGACTGGGAAGACATGTGCAGATAGTACATGCTACAGAGGCAGAGGCTATGGAGGTAGCTTGGGCTGGACCCACTTGTTTTACGGGCCGGGGCCGTGTACCTGCACTGCCTCTATGGTATGTACGCCACTTCATATATTAAAAAAAACACCAGATTCACAAACAAAAATGCAGAAATTGTTATAAACAATATACAGTACTGATGCTAACCCATTCTTGAGGGCAAGTGGATCTGGGGATGCCTCAAGGAGTGGGACTCAGATGGGCCTTAAGTCTTTTAGACTCCTGAGTATCCAAAGTTGCTTTTTAATGTATTGTTGGTTAAAGTTTATAAACTAATTTAGTGTTTCAGTATACCTTACAAACATCTGACTAACTTATACTCACCCATTTTCTGTCCTCCGCTGGGGGGCATCTTCCTCGGGTCTAGGGGGTCTTCTTTGTCCCGCGCCATCTCCTCATTCTTCTTTAGGGCTCTTCAGGGCCCCCTCCAGCATGTACATGTGGCAGCACATTTGAATGAACATAGGGACTCAAGTTAGGGCCGGGGGAGCTGGCTTTTATACTTAGAGATGTGGCCTCCATGGAACTCCCTGATGTCATTGCTGATGCCAAAGAACATGAGGGGCCTAGAGGGGATTTTCCCGTGCCATCCCTCTAGGCCCTTCTCCTTTTGTGAGGTCATAAGTGATGTTGGGGAGATTCCTGAGTGGTCTTGTCTCTTAATATAAAAGCCTCTCCCCAGCAGCTCATCATGAAGCCCCCTGGCCAGAAGCAGGGATAAACAGGGGGGGAAGACATCTGTGTGTGTTTTACTACACTTTTACTTTTAAAATAGTAAGGGGTTCCCATAGACCCCTATATCAGTTCATACTCCATTACCCACACCACCAATGGCCAGGGTGGTGTGTAGCAACAGCGATGTGATGTAAGCACAATACAAGTGTGAGAGGAGAGAGAAGGGGGGTTTCAGAGCTGCAGGGAGAGGCAGACAATCAGGGAGTGGGGGGTGTTTTTGTTCTTCATCCACTGAAGTTTGATTGATGGACCTGGTCAGCAGGGTTGGGACTGAAAGCTGAATGAAGAAGTGATTTTCCTTACTAATTAGACAGACAGAGGAAGCAGAATGTTCAAGCCACTCAATGAAAGTAAGTTACTGATATTTATATTTTAACTTTTTACCAATCACTCTAACTTAAGTACTCTAACCAGCACTTATCCAGAACTCTTGAGTCTGAAGAAAGAGTTAAAGAGGTCTATGAGACTCCAGGGCCAGCTGAGTCCCTCTCCCCGGGGGATCCCAGACTGGGATGCACTGCTCTATGAACCCACAGAGCAGCCCAATATCCTTAACAGTTCGACAAGCTCTCAGTGCATATAAGGCTGGTGGCAGCATAATTCGTGACCTTTTTAGGCTTTGCACAGCCACCCCTGCCGCAACTGAGTGGCTTCGCATTGCCGCAGGCGCCGCCAATGTGTACAGCTGGGATTTTGCTCAGCTTCTCCAGCTGCACATTAATATACACAGCCGGAGAAGCTGATGATACGAGAGGCAACACATAGGTGGTTAGACCCAGGAGGGGTAAGTTTACCCACTGAACGGTAGGGTTCCACACAGTGTTGCAACTTAAACTAGGGTGCCACAGTGGGGTAGACCAAAACCTGTGATTCAATCTCTCTTCCATGGTAAACCCCCAGAGATGGGGGGGTAAAAGAAATAATATAAGTAGAGAGATGTCAAAAAAGTAATCTCAGGAAAATCCACCAACTGAAGTAGTGAAGGCTTTATTCTCCTAAAAGGGGAGTAAAGGCCCAGCATGCATTTCCTTCACCTCAAATCTGGGGACCAGACAGCCGCATACTCACTCTTCCACATTATATGGTATGGCAGCAGTTCAGTGAAATATGCAATTTTCCAGATGGGAGTGCAACACCCCACCTGCCTGCTGTTTCCAACTGGTCACAGCAGACTGAAAGACTGGTCTAATGGAAAAGGGAAGGAATAAGTACAGGACTCTCTGGTCTCAGGCTTAAGGCTGAGAAAATGCAATCTCAAATTGGAATGCCCTTATGCTGCGGATCTAGAGGAAGTTATGTATTTTGAAAATGTATCATCACTTAAATGGTAATACAACACACAGTCTGTTATTTATGTACCTCAAGTCAGTGCTTTCCAGCAAGCAATGACTACTGTCAGGAAACCACAAAGATCATGTCATGCCAAAAAACATGTGCCTTTTCCCAAACATGCACATGCAAAAAAGTCATCTGTAGGCATGAACCAAAACAGAATACCCCCCTTACCTTCCCTGATCACCTTTCGTGGTTTTTGTGCTACAAAATTACATATCCTGAAGTCAAATCCTCCTTTCCTCTGCTGGGGGATTCTCTGAGTTTCAGCCTGGCATGCAGTAAATGGAACTATGCTCACTGTGATAACAGCGATGGGCAGTGTTCTGAACGTTACAGGTAGGGACATTTCTAGGAAAAATAGCTTTCCCATAGTGGTATGTGCCATACTGGGCCTCTTCCATATTAACAGGGAGTGCCCCCCCCCCCCCCCCCCCCCCCATGACTGAGCCCAATATTGGGTAATGGCCTGGCATATGGCTGTTAGCACTAACAGTGGTCCTGACCTATCTGTGGAACACAGGAAGACTGGGATAAAGGTGTCCCTGCATACACAATGGCCTTTGAACCCAGAAGGATTCTCCTGGAAATAGCCCTGTCCACCTAAATGATTATGAACATTATTATGGGTTTATTTAAATATGAAGTAAGCAGTTTCGAAAGTTACCTAATTATAGGTGAAAACCGCCTTCATGAGCCAATGGAGAATTTATTGTCAGGAAAAAATCAAGCTTCTGGATGCAACCCAGCTAGTTGTAGCTGCAGTTTATCAATAAAGAGCTTAGAGGGCCTATATACCACTTTACTAAGAGGCTTCGGGTTATACTTGTTACATGCATCCCTTTCTTGACTGAATCTAATTTACATAATAATTAAAGAAACATTAAATGTTTTAGAATGTATTTATTACAGATTGACGATTAAAGCAGAATGTCCCATGAGGCTGATGAATTTTCCTATGGATGGACATGCATGCCCTTTAAAATTTGGAAGCTGTAAGTTAATTTCACGTACTGTTTTTTGGTTTCAGTTAGTTGATGTTCCCTTGACTTTGACTTGAATGACTTTTTTATATTGGTAATTTTTATTCAGAAAGACAGAATCAGGGGCATACATAGATTTCATAGGGCACAATAGCACACCATTACAATCTCCTTCCACCACCACCATTGGCTTATTTTTGGATTCTTTTGGCAAATTATTGGAGTCTCTCTAATGTAGACAGGGCCGGATTAAGTGTGGTGGAGTCCCCAGATAATGTATTTTTTTTTTCCTTTGAAACAATGGTCCAACCAAGTAACTGATTGATGGTTGTCTGGCACTCCCCCTCATTATCTGGTCCGAAATGTAGTACTTGCAGACAGTGTGAGGGGGTAGAATAGGTTAGTTCAGCGTCCCTGTAAACTAGGATCATCCCTGGCACAGATTTGGCAAAGAAATCACTTGATATGGTGATTCCATGGAACATGTGTGGACACCTCTAATTGTGACTCACCGCCATGTATATTAATGCCTGACAATGATTCTTGAATGTATTAATTAGCTCGAACCTCCCCATGGCTGATTTTGTCTGACTTGGGCATGTGCAATGATATAGTGCAGGGGATGCCAGAGGTCAGTAATGGCAAAATAGGGAGGACTTCACATAGTGGCCATCTTAAATTGGGATTTACACTGGGTCCTAGAGTCTCTTAGATCCTAGAGCCGGTCTTAGGTACTGGCCTGCTTTAAGATTACCTAATGGGATGATTCGCTATTACTGCAAGTTTAAAGCTTAGCAGCTGATTGGAGAAGAAGCATGTGCCCTAACTAACCATGCCATATTTCTTAAAGTAGAACTATGGTAAAAAATGCACAAAGTTCCACTGTACTATAAAACAGTGAGGCAGCACAACCTGGGCTACCCCACTGCGCATCGCTGAGTATAAAACACCCGGATACTCACCGCTTCTGGACCTTTTCTGCAGAGGGAGTAGAAAGGGTGCACAGAAAAGGAAGGCCAAACTTGTGTTGGATAATGATGCAAGAGTGTCAGTCTCAGAAATGGCAGCCCTAGCGGATACTGCTCTCCCTAACAGCCAGTTGGACAGCCCAGCTACTGAGCGGGTGGTTGGGACTGCAGGTAGGACTATACAGTTGCTGGTAATAGTGGATTGTATTTTCAGGTGGACTGATAGAATAATTTGTCACCAAGACCGCATCAACCAAATAGTTTGCTGTCTCCCTGGTGCAAGGGTTCGGCATGTGGTGGAAAGGGTGGACAAATTACTGGGAGGGGCTGGGGATGACCCAGCTGTCATGGTCCATGAATACATTAAAGGAAATGGGCACCAAGTTGAAGAGAAGGACCTGCAAGGTTGTTTTCTCTGGAATACTGCCTGTGCCATGCACTACACATGAACGACAGTGGGAGCTTAGATAGTTAAATGCATGGCTCAAGTCCTGGTGCAGGGCAGAGGGATTTGGGTTCCTAGAGCACTGGGTTGATTTTCATTGGGGTACAAACTGTATTCTACAGATAACTTGCACCTGAATTGAAGAGGGTCTGCTGTGCTGGGTAAGAGAATACTAGAAGGGGTGGCAGGGTATTAAAACTAGAGATGAGGAGGGGGGGCCAGAAAGAAAATATAGGGGAAGATAGGTTACTTAGGGGACAGCATATGATGGTGGGTGGAGAATTTTAAGGGGAAAGGACTGTTATGCAGCAGTGAAAAATTAGGCAGATGCATTACTGCAGAAGCTAATACTAAAGCTCAATGTGTCAAACTAGATTTTAAAGTGTATGTTCACAAATGCCAGAAGTCTGGCTAGTAAAGTGGGGGAGCTTGAGGCTCTGGTACTGGAGGAAAATATCGTTGTTAGTAAGGCTGAGATATAGCTGGATTCCACACATGACTGGACTGTCAATCTTCAAGGGTTTGCTCTCTTTAGGAAAGACAGCAACATGGAAAGAGGGCAGCATGTGTCTCTATGTAAAGTAAGAATTCAAAGCATATATTAATGGGGGGATACTAGCAGAAGATTGTGAGGATGTAGAATCCTTGTGGGTAGAAGTGCGGGGTGATGTAAACAATGTTAAAATACAGTTTGGTGTAAGCTATAGGCCAAGTGTGGTACAGTGGTGGTGATGGGGGACTTCAACTACCCCTCATGGCTGACACCTGCGGTTAAAGGGGCAAAATAGAACAACAAAAGGGCATTTAAACATTACAAGGCTGAACTCTCAGCTGTAACTTGAAAAGTATAAATTAGTAAACAAAGCACGTAAGAATGAAATAAGTTTGGCCAAAGCACAAAATAAAAGAGATCTGACCAAAGAAAGCAAAACAAACCCTAAACATTTTTTTTAAATATATAAATTAAAAGAAAACTAAATCAGAACAGATAGGTGCCCTAATTGATGATAATGGGGAAATGGTCACTGGGTATGAAGAGAAGACGGAGCTGTTGAATGTATTCTTTAGCTCTGTGTACGCAAGAGAGGAGCAAAGAGCCAACACAGGATATGCCACTGATAGCAATAACCCACGTAAAATTCTTAACAAGCTAAACATTTGTATCATCCAAGAAAGACTAAACAATTTAAATGTGTATTACACTGTAGGATCAGATGGACTTCACCCAAGAGTTCTTAAAGAACTCAGCTCAGTTATCTCATCACCCCTGTTCTTGATCTTTAAAGACTCACTAACAACTGGTATAGTGCCAAGAAATTGGCTGTATACGCCCTGAAAGGGTCCCATTTAATGTCTGCACCAGAGCCACGTGACATTTAGTTATGCCATTGCGCAGCAACCAGGTGCTACTTGATATAAATCAGAAAATGGAAAGTGGCATTTGATGAAAAACGTTTGGGAACCCCTGCTTTACAGCATTATTTTTTTTTTTATTTTTTTTTTTAGGTTAAGCTAAAAAACTAAAAGCAATAAGAAAAGGCCAACATTGATTAGACGTATTTTCAATCTTCTTAAATCTAATTTTTTTTTTTTATAAAGATGCTTACCCAAAAAGTGAAATTGTGTATACATGGAAAAAAGGACCATTATACTCAGTTGAGGTGCCAGCAGAATCTTCAAGTCTTCTCCAATATGATCTTGTTGGACAAACAGTTTCAAGTGAAACAATGAAGTCTAATACAGGTAATAAATAAGGGTTCTTTTAAAAGTATTTATGTATTTGTCATGCCATGTACAAATGTACACATGTAGTGTCCTTTTTATCTAATATGCATTAGTGACAATTAAAGAAGGCACCTCATCGCAGAACTGTATGCAAATAGTATTAATAATATGAGCCAAAATATTATTCTAGTAATAGCTAGTAATGAACTTCGGCTTCTGGTCTTGGCAGCATACCAGCCCCATAGGCAGGTTTGAAGGTACCGTTGTAAAACCACCAGACCCATGTAATGGACACCAGACTCTTTGGGTATTGATAAGCCACCCATCACATACAAGGCAGGTGGATTCTGTAATGTTTTTAAAAATAGTCTACCCCGCTGGAAGCTTCTGGGCTAGAAACAGGGGCTTCCCAAATGCTTACAGGGCACTGATCTACTTCCCCTGTTAGAAAGAGAGTGCAGCATCCTCTCACATTTTGTTTTTCAGATTTGACAGTTCCTCCCATCCTTTATCTCTGGTATTGTGGTGGAAACACACAAGCTTAGTGCAGCGCAGTACACAAATATGTGCTGTGCCATTGCTCCATTTAGGTGTGGAGCAACAGCAGCACTGCATGCCTTAGAGCAGTGGTGGTGGTGGAGGAAGGAGCAAAGAGCTGGAGACAGTGGTGGAGGAAGGGGCTCCGAGCTCAACTAAAAGTCTATATATGTGCTTTACCTGTGGTGCCCATAGACTATATACTGCATTGCAGTTGTGCTGCAGGCAAAACTTTGCCTGCAGCATATTATGAAACATAGTGCACACATGTAATTTATGGGCTGCGTTTTCTTTCCATTTTTGACGTGCTGGAGTATTTCTTCTCTAACACAACACAAACAGGAAAGTGTGAAAGGGGTCTAAAGGATTGGGAAATTATGGGGTTTATTTAAGAAATGCTAAGGCCATGTGGTGCCAGATAGTCCCAGATGAGTGTCAAGTGAATCTCAGGTCCCATTGAAAATGGTGCATTTATCAAGCCAATGAATGGTTACTTGATAAATACTCTCACCGTGTGGTGTGTATCACCTACATGCCGGCACGGTGGGAGCGGAGGAGGCTGGCCGCACTGTCAGTGGGAAGTGGAAGCCAGTTTTCACAGCTGACAGTGCAGCCGGCTTCCCCCACTCCCACAGTGCAGTGTGTAGCTTACCTACATGCCGGCATGCTCGTGGTAGAGGCCAGCTGAGGAGGAACCGGAGAGGAGTGGGGAGTCGGCTACACTGTAAGCTGTGCAAGCGGCTTCCGCCGCACACACTGGATCCAAGCGTGGCGTTGGAACGAGCATGGTGGTGAGTTTTTTTTCTACCCTCCGCCCAGTGAATTTCCTGCTGAATCAAATTTTTCCTGAAATTCTGAACAAACTTGAGTTGTGACGAACCAGTTCACTCATCCCTAGTTACAATGCGCTATGTATTTTTTTCATAAATACATTCATCTTGTGGTGCTCCCGGCCGGCGCTAGGTGTTGCTAGCGCATAGGCATATAAAAGTCGTGTGCTGCAAATACTGCCTGGCCGGGGAGCGCTACAGCTGACAGTGCCACTGGCCTGAAGCCGATGTTGCGGATGCTGCCGAGCATCTCTGATGAGGCGCTCAACTGCTGCCCACATCTATTAAATTAGCATCCATGTTGCAGTGTTCCAGCCTGTTTTTTTTTTAAGATTTACACTAATATGTTATAATATGGTATCTGTTTTTTCATATACACGTTATGTTTTTTTCCAACAGGTGAATATGTTGTTATGACGGTGCATTTCTACTTACGAAGGAAAATGGGCTATTTTGTTATACAGACATATATTCCTTGCATAATGACAGTGGTTCTTTCTCAGGTTTCCTTTTGGATTAATAAGGAATCAGTGCCAGCAAGAACAGTTTTTGGTATGCCCTGGTCCCAGTATGTGTCCTATCACATCCACCTTGTCATTCATTTTCCATTTCATTATCTGTCTGTCACAGGTGAATATTCACAGCAAGTTGTCCTTTTCTATCTGCGAAGGAAGATAGGTTATTACATCATTCATACATACATCCCATGCAGCATGACTGTTGTGCTGTCTCAAGTTGTGTTTTGGATCAACAAAGAATCAGTTCCAGCTAGAACTGTTGCTGGTATGGAGAGAACTATCATTGCTATTTTCTGATAAAGTTTGGCTCTACACATTTTCTGTCATGTAAGACAAAGCATTTTTTACCTTATAAAAAGTAAGTGTACACGAGCCCTTTCCATACTCCTCTCTAAACAGGAGCACCAAAACACTTGTAAAGTATCCAAAAAATTATTTATATTGTTATAAATGTAACCAAGGCTCTTATTTAAGAAGGGATAGTGTCAGGTAGTGGCTGGTTAATGAGAGGTAGCGACTGGTGAACGCCGGACACAGCGCGCAATTACACATTTATCAAGCAGAATCTGTTTAGCAACTGGGATAGCGCCATGTAGCGTCTGATTCATCATTTTCACAGCCTCAGCGAAGAGCGCCGGCGTTCAACCTTGCACATCGCCAGGTATGTGACCTCTCGCTACATGTCGCTCTCCCATACATTTCAATGGACGAACCTTTTCTTCTCTTTAACTGGGGTATTTGTTTTTTGTTTTTTTTTCTAAAAATCACAATCAAAATTCTATGACCTCTTCTAGCATTGAAAAAGCAGTTTTTTCACAATTTTTTCATTTTTTATATATTTCTTCAGAAATGACATTACAGGTCTACCATTAAAGTGTTCATGTTACAATGTTGCTATAATGTAATTCCATATGTTTTCGCTTTGTTACTAGTGGATAGATGCTGAAAAACAGACTTTAAACACACCGCCTCCTGTGCTCTGGGCTTCAAACAAGCATTTTTCAGAGCCAGAGTTGTGTGAGGTTTTTTTTCTTGAATATGGTGTGAGTCGGTCGCTATGAGCAGTCGCTACCATGCGCTCTCATACAGCACTGTACTGGTCAAATAGTGACTCGTCACAATGTATTCAACATTACTGCACAGCGTCTGAGTCGCTATAAACTAGCGACTCACGGCCGAGCACTGCCACTACTAGTGGTCCCTCTGAAAATGCCTGCTACAGACGCTCTTTTGTCGCTACCTGGCGTTAGTGATGAATCAGCCTGCCCATAAAAACAACTGCATATGTCCAATATATTTACTGCCTAATTTCCATTGCAATATAAATTCATCATGAGGCAATTAAAGTTCTATAAAGTGCCTGACAATTACTTTTAACCCCTAAGAAAGCTTCATGAGGAATCCACTATGGTGATGACAAATATTCATAAGAATGATATTATATTATTTTATTATTGATATATTTAGTATTATTATTTATTAAAAATTATTGTGAAATATCATTATTCCAAATTATTAATTTTTAATTATATATAAAAATTAATACATTTTTATTTTGTTCAGGCACAAACTTTTCTATGATATCAAAGAAGGAAAGGTTTCATTTTAAATTCATTAATCTATGTTAAAAAAAAATCTTATGCTCCAATTTATTAATTAATTAATAAAGTGTATAAATAAATAAATATCAAACCAATAAGTGACTTATTACCATATATACATAATTACAAAAATAATAATAAATGTGCTTAGCCTTCGCTAATTAGTTAATTCATTAATAAAGTGTATAAATACATTCCAAAGCCAATAAAAAACTTATTACAGTATATACATAATTACAGTAAATAATAGTAAATGTGCTTAGCCTTCGCTGTTGTTGTACTATTTTGACATTACTAAATCTGAACAACAGTAATCATTAATCATTGTGCCAAAACAATTGTTATGAGTAACCACCAAATCAGTATTTAAACATTAATCATGGACTCAAGAGTGAGAACACACCATTACTCTTAAGGAGATCGTGCTATCAGCACAAATAAACAGATACAAAACCTGAAATGCAGCAATGATACTCTCAGGGTGTTGTGGGCAGAGGACAAAAATCCAGGGTAGTCCACCTGCGCACGTGGTCTCCTATGCCACTTCTGTTGGGTGAAGGCATTTTTTGTAATTATGTATATATGGTAATAAGTTACTTATTGGTTTTGGTATTTATTTATTTATACACCTTAATTAATTAATTAATTAATTGGAGCATAAGATTTTTTTTTAAATAGATTAATGAATTTATAATGAAACCTTTCCTTCTTTGATATCATAGAAAAGTTTGTGCGACACAAAATAAAAATGTATTCATTTTTATATATAATTACTTATAAATTAATAATTATGAATAATGATATTTCCCAATAATTTTTAATAAGTAATAATACTAAATATATCAATAATAAAATAATATAATATCATTCTTATGAATATTTTTCATCACCATAGTGGATTCCTCATGCAGCTTTCTTAGGGGTTAAAAGTAATTGTCAGGCACTTTATAGAACTTTAATTGCCTCATGATGAATTTATATTGCAATGGAAATTAGGCAGTAAATATATTGGACATATGTTTTTGTTTTTATTTAGTGTTGTATGTGTTAAGGTGTAGCAGTTTTTATGAGCCACTTGTTTACATTTATAACAATAAAAATTATTTTTGGGATACTTTACAAGTGTTTTGGTGCTCTGATTTAAAGAGGAGTATGGAAAGGCCTAGTGTACCCTCCCTTCCCTCTCTGTGTTTACATTGACATTGGGTTGTAGTGAGCATATACTTGTGATTAGTGGTGCTACCCTTTTCTCTTGATTATAAAAAGTAAGAAGATGAATAAACACAAAGCTTATACATTGCAGCATATAGTAATTCAGTTATAGGTTACCGACCAACTTTGTATCATAGAGCTCTTAAAGTGGAACAAGACCTCAGATTTTTACTATACCAGGTTTAGTTCCTTGCCCCTAGGGCATACTGATTTGGAACGCCCCACTGTGTGAAGCCCCCAGAAAGAACTCACATTTCCTCGGTCTTACTGCACATGCTCAGACTCTCATCCAATCCAATCTCATCCTCATCCAAACTGTGCATATTAATGCTTGGCAAATGGCTCTGCGCTCAGCAATCAGGAGCGAAAGCAGCTGCATTCCCAGACGTGGGCACGCTCAAGCCCCTCGTCTAACCAAATGGCAAAGGTGCAGCAGTGTGCCTTTGCCAAAAGATGGTGCAGATGTGGTGCTCTTGCTCACCAATTTTGACATCGTCTGGGGAGCTGCCAGAAAAGGTCAGATTTAATGGCATAAAGCAGAGGCTTAACACAGCGGGACATCCCAATCTGGGATGCCCCAGGGGAAAGCCTGTGGCTGGCACTGGAATCTTTTAGATTCCAGTACTGGCCCAGTTGTGTTTTGTTCCGCTTTATAGTTTCTAGTACTAAGGTTTACAGAAGTTTCAGATTCATATTTTTCTGCTCAGGATTTATGTACAAAACTGCTAGCTAAACCGGACCTTTAGCATAATTTAATGAAAAGCCCAAACCCTTAAACAATAATCCCCAGCATCTAAAAGTAATATATTTTACATTTTTTGCATTATATTATTCTTTCCCCTGCTGGGCTGCAACTCAGTTCAGGACTCTAAGATATGGGCGCCGCCATCTTGCCTCAGAAGCATCACATACTGAGAAAAGGAGAGTGGGGAAACTGCAGGGGCAGGTTATAGCTGTGCTTTGCTCAGACAGAGCAGAGCTGCGGTCAGGAAAACGACAACAATCCCAGAATGCAGAGCAGCACAGTCAGAAGACACTTCCTGTCTGCCGGCAGTCTGGGACGCCATGAGCCACTATCTTGGATGTTTAAAAGTTTAATGCAGTAGATGCAGGTAGGATGATTTTTTAAAGTGGGCAATCTGTAAGTACAGTGTGTGGGAAACCTATAAGATAAGTCTGGTTTAAACCGGACCTTCACCCTGAACCTAGCTTATATCTTCCCCCAACCGTGTACATACATATTGCCCACATTCAAAATCATCCAATAATCCTTATCTGACTAGTTGAAGTTTGAAAACAGTGATTGAATGCAATATACTGTATTGTAAGTATTGTAAGTACAATGCATGGATACATTATCTGCATTGTGGTTTTACAGCAAATCTCAGCCGTGCAATACATACTACGCAATTATATGTTTGTGGTTAAAGTGGACCAACACCCAGGATTTTCACTATCCTGGGTTTTGGTCCACTTCGGCGGGGCACCCCGATCGGAGGTGCCCCGCTGTGTGAAAACCCCCAGAAACCCCAAAAAACTCACCTCTCACCGCTCCCACGTGAACGCCGCAGCCAATCCCCGCCAACGTCCAGGCGGGGGACAGGAACGTCCAAGCCGCTTCCGCCGCCGTCGCCTCCCTCGCGTCACTCTCGGCGCGCACGTCTGGAGGGGCGCGCGGGAGGCGGCGGAAGCGGCGGCAGATCAGGTAAGATCTTTTTGGGGTTTCTGGGGGGTTTCACCCTGCGGGACATCCCGATCTCGGATGTCCCGCGGGGTGGGAGGTGATCGGCCCGGGAATCTTATAGATTTCCGGGCCGATCACCCCTGGGTGTTGGTCCACTTTAATGTCAATTCAGGTAGTAGCTTTGATTTGTAGCAATCTATTCCTGGCATTTGCACTAACAATGTAAGTTCACAGTTACATATTTTTTACACTGAAAAATAACTAAATTATAGAAAGTCTAAAATAATATATTTTATGGTTTTCATGGTGGGATCTTTTTGGTTTTGAGTCAAGATATTCTTGTCAATTAATTTTATATTATTGTATTTAATATTCAATTAAAACTTTAGGGTAGATGAATAACCCTAGATCCCCCAGAGACATTATTTTGCTTTAATCTTCAGTTTGAGCTAGGCAGTGGGGGTCAGGGTTGTTTGTAGACTACAGACCTGCAGACATGCTGCTTTTAAGCTGCAAAAGATTTCTAGATGTTTCAACAAGGTTTTGCTTGAACAAGTCACTCTGTAGATGGTGGGAGAAATGGCAATTTGGGAATATAACTGTAATTATTTTTTGGTTTCAGATCTTCACATGCTAAGCCCTGAACGGGTATACTGGGTGGGTGTACTGTAGATAGCTTTATGTTAAGAAAATCATCTACATAAGTGCCACAAGAAGAGGTTATGCTTAAATGTAAATTATTGATCCAGTTCTGAATTACAATATTTAAGTGCTGAAGACTTTGTATGAATCAGATCACCACCATCAGAGAAATAATGTGAAATACTTTGTGGCTGGAATCCAACAAACCTGGTCTATGAATGTTTATTTCTTCTGGAATGCATCCCCAGTTCTAATGCATTTTTGAAAACTTTAATCCCATGAACCTGGTATTATTACATGGTTCACAGCAGTTTTTAATTTAGACCTTACTTCAAACATTTTCCTTTATACAGGCGAGTGCTTAAAGTGATCCCCCTGATGTTTTCCCTAAAGTATTGCCTTAAGGAAGTTTTAGATAGGCATCTGTATGTCCCAGTGCTACTAATAATTTCAGGGTCACAAGGTAGGGTTCCTTATCTTTCTCAAATTTCTCTGTTCAGGCCAGCATAAGAGAAGAGGCATGGTTGAGTTAGATAAATACCTGTCTAAAACCAGACACTCCAGTATTGGAACTGCACAGGGGTGTGTTGCCACCATGGAATCGGTTCAAGTTCACTGCTGATACCACCATCTTTGGGCATATTCTGGAGCATAATGATCCATCCTACCAACATTGAAGGTGTGGTGTAAGCAAAATAACCTGATGCTCACTGCAGGACAGTCTGTGGAAATGGTGATTGGCTTAAACTTTGGAAAATCACCCTTGAGGTTCTGCCCTGCATCTATTTTGATAAAGAAGTTGGAGAAGTAGAGAGTTGGAGAGAGGGAATAAAGTTTTTTTGGAATGCACAAAAACTCGACTCAGTCTTTAACCCCAGAATAGTTCAGGACTTATGGTTTACCAAAAAAGCTGTTGGCTATGATTTACAAAACAAACATAAAATCAGTTATGCGTGTCTTAGATCTGGTCTGGTATGGATTGGCGAGTACAAATGAAAAACTCCAGCTAAAAAAGATTACTAGAAAGCAGAACAAATTATAGGGACTCCAGAGCTGGACATCCTCCTGGCATCCTCCTCTGAGCCAGTTACAGCATGCTTTGCCAGGGTTAGGCTACTAATTAACGGTGTATGACTCAGATTAACAGCATGGAAAAAAAAGAAAGAGGGAGGAAAATTTGCAAGTTTATTTAACCATATCACCTGTAGTATAGGTAATGGTAGGCAACTTCAATCAATGACTTATTTTTCCTTCTCTATTGTGAAATGTTTTTTATTTCTTTAAAGAAGTTAATTTAACAGAAATATTGTAAGTTGCCCATGAACAAGATCGGTAATAGTGGCATATATTTTCTTGTTACCACCCTTTAGTCGAGAATTTACCAATAAATTAACCATCTGTCTCTGCCGAAGGAATATTTGTGCTACATCACACCAGTAAATAACAAACAGCAGGAAAGTAATGAAATGGCTCAACCCCCTATCCAAAACTAACAGCTGTATTTGGGCTTTAAATCTTATAGGTGTTTTAAATCTATATAATTTACAAATGGAACCATCGCCTTAGGATCTTTAAATGTTTGGGCTTTCTAGGGAGGCTCAATTTTGAGTGATAGCTTTTCCCACTCAGCACGCAATAACATGGAGACTAACAGAATATCCTGCCCATGCAATGTGTCAGTTCAAAATGTAACCTCTCTAGAGAATCTAAAAATCAATTAGATAACCCCCCCACCCCATATCTCATTTACTACTAGTGATAAATGTGGGTATCACTATTTGAGGTTGTTTATGTTTAAAATATTTTGCAGTATATCAGCTATGCAGGTTTGGCCTTATTACCAACATTGTTTTTTCTTATCTTTAAGGAATTACAACAGTTCTAACCATGACCACTTTAAGCATCAGTGCCAGACATTCCTTCCCTAAAGTATCATATGCCACAGCAATGGATTGGTTTATAGCTGTCTGTTTTGCATTTGTCTTCTCTGCCCTTATTGAGTTTGCTGCAGTGAATTATTTTACCAATCTTCAAACTCAAAAAGATATGATGAAGGTAGCTAAAGAATCAGCTGCATTAGCAACAGTGGCTATAGCAGCAACCGCAGATGAGATTGTTAAGGTAAGCTACAATACAGAGTAAAATTAAAAGTTTTGTATTATTTTATAAGAATCCCCACTCTTGTTGATACAGAATTCAAGAAAAGTCAGTACTCTTTTTCATGAAAATCAACATCAAAAATATGCTTTTTCATGTATCATGTTTTCTATTTTCTAAGTACTTCTTAACCTACGGGTTGTCAGCACCTAAAAAATGCAAGAGATGCACAAAATAAACATAAATAGTAGGTCTCGTCAGCTTTTGGAGCAGTTTTCTTGTTAGAGAGGCAATGGTAAGTAAAGCTTAGATGGCAGAAGTTCAGGTTCGGATGAAGATTAGTCTGACCAGGCTAATTACCACCTGATAAGATCTCGAGTACCACTGATGATACTCATACCATACCACTAGTTGGGAACCACTGTGCTATATAAACAATTAATATATATGTAACAGTATCCCTAGGTTTCACTAGATGATTTAGTAAAGTGTACTCAATGTCTCTAAATCAGTTGGTTGGAGTGTTGGAGCAAAATAAATATTGTTACACTTGAGGAAAAGAAGTTGCTAAAGCTTTAACGGATATTAGAGAATGAGGAGAAAAAAATCTTCAGTGAATTTCAATACTTGGATAATTAACACCCAATGTGGAAGATAGAAAGGACTGATTATTATTAGAAGGTTTATTCTAAAAGCTGTTTAGATAAACAAACCCAAAATTTAAGTTAAAAAAAACTACATAATTAAGTAGTATTAAGTAAAAATTGTATACTATGACTATAATACACCAAAGCCAACAGAAAACACAACCTGAAACATCACAGCAGAAAAAATTTGTTTTTTATTGTTAATTATTTTTAATTAAAAAAAGTCTACATCCATGTAGTCTTGGACTCCTTTGGCTTAGTCCAAGGCCCCTTTTTAACCTAAATACATAATATTTACTGTATATGGCAGCCCAACTTCTATAGAAGTTTGGGGGCATCCACTCTTTGCCCACTGATATTTATAAAGGGAAGAAAAGTCAAAATCCCGCTCAAATAAAAAGAATCGTCAATGCACCCAGTGAGCTAAAGGGTCCCTCCATATTGGCTAAAAAAGTAATGGAGATATGGAACGCAGATGGTTGTTGAACTGAGCAGGTCAAATCCTAACAAAAATAATAATGAGGTTCAGGAATCACTATCTTGGACTGCCAAGCAGCTCAATTAATCATGTTCAGTCACACGGGAACGCAGCAGTTAGATCTGGAACAAACATTGAAACATCATTAGAGAAACATTTGGTTGCTCATGGAACATTTATTGGTGACTATGATTAGGTTTGAACTGCACTTTATATAGAGATTTCTGTTAATGCACACTTCAAATATCCCCAAATTGCACGATTGTTTTGAGTATTTAGCAATGCTGCTGTTAAATTTACTGTTTACAAACCATCAGGAGTCCGTACTATTAACACATGGCTTTGATGGAAAAAATTCGAATGCAAATTAAAAAAAATTGTAAAAAAATGTCAGCCTTAAAATGGATCTGTGTTATTGAGTACATTCATAATTAAACTATGCTGGAGGTGTTCCAGTAGATCTATAAAAAATAATTTAAACTGTAAGTTTGAAAATAAATCATTTTTAAAATGTGACCCCACCCACCCAGTCGGCCTACTGCAATGCTGCATGTACTTTAACAAAGTCTCTGCATATGACATTTATGTCTCTACCCAACAGGAAGTCTATGAGCTTGGTTTCCTGCCTCTTGAATTAACTGATCAGATGTCCAATCTTGTCCAACCGGTGGGACAGTCTGATTTTAAGCATTTTGTCCCACCCAAATGTCACATTTTGCTCATTCTTTGGCCAACATTGTTCCACCAAATCTGGGAAATCTGATCAGTTTATAACTGTTGCCCTGAACCAACTTATTGGCTGAACAGTTGTAGTTGAATGCATAGTTGAGGCTAAGTGATAGGCAAATCACCAACAACCTTTACAGACTAGGCATACCTTAGTTGTACTTTGGGCATGTGGGAGCAGGACTACACCTATTTACACACAGAGACGTAGCATAGAATTATGCAGATCTTTAAAAGCCCACAAATAAGCTATACCCCCACCTATATTGGTTAGGTTAGGTTAAGCACTTACAGGCCCTCCTTTTTGAAAACAAGTAAAAAGTATTTAAGTTCCAGCCCACCATACCTATCCGAGTTTTAGCACTATCCCATTATGATGCGGACGATCCTAGCTCTGTATGCCGAATCTCATCTAAAAGCATGACATATGGAAATTGCGTGGATGAGAGTCGAGCATGCACTGTGGATATGTCAGTAATGTAAATTTGAGGGGTGATCTGGCTAGACCAAGCCCAGGAATAGGAAAAATCCCTGGCTTTAGTAAATTTTAAAGACCTGTATTATCAAGCACTATAGGCTCGATTCAGAGAGACCAAAAAAAACTTCAGTTTTAGTGCGATCTGTTTTTTTTTTAAATGTTTCCGCTCTCGTATGAATGTACGAGCAATTCTATGCATGCATTGCCATCCTTCTGTAAAGTTTCCGCCCGTTCGTACGGTAGATTACGAATACGAGGATGTAATTTTCCAGCGTGACTTTTCCGTTTCATTTTCACATGTTACAACGTAGGCTTTCGTTTTTGCCCTTTTCCCAGCGTATCCTCCCACGAATCCTTTACGTTTCCCATTAGATTCTGTTTACCTTTTTCAATAAATATTCGTCCAGACGGAAATCCTTACGATCTAGCGCCTGCGCACTACAAACTTAACTCATTAAAGTGCTCGCCTACATATTTGCCACCCTCACTTCTACTACAATGTTTAGCTAAATCACTTAGCACTATCCTCCATCTTCCCTTTTGGACCCTTAAAGCTCACCCAAACCACTTAGCACTATCCTCCATCTTCCCTTTTGGACCCTTAAAGCTCACCCAAATCACTTAGCACTATCCTCCATCTTCCCTTTTGGACCCTTAAAGCTCACCCAAACCACTTAGCACTATCCTCCATCTTCCCTTTTGGACCCTTAAAGCTCACCCAAACCACTTAGCACTAGCCTCCATCTTCCCTTTTGGACCCTTAAAGCTCACCCAAATCACTTCTCGGTCATGTAAATATTCATCTTTAAATATTTCTGGGCCCATTAGTTATGTGTTAATGTATTTTGTAAATGAAATGACACTGTGACTTTTTTTTTTATTCCATCATAAAATATAAAATTTTAAAAAATTTAGAAAATTTCAAATTTTTACAACTATAAAAACAAAATACATAGCAATGGCAGGCAACATAACATTATTATTCATCTGTGGTCCCCAACGAGTTGCGCAGCTCCTGCATCTCGCCCACCAACCAAAAAGGACACTGACACTCAGTTGTGCCACTCTGGCACGTGTGGTCCCTGTTAAAAAACGTAAATTAAAATATATTGGTATAACCTTGTTGGGGTCATACTGCAGTGCCCCCCCCCCCGTATGGTCCAAACACCTAAATCTGGACTTCAAAAGCCAGAGGGACCTCGCCACCACGGCCCGGGTTTTGCATAGTGCCGATTAGAGAACTCCTGGCCCGAATTCTGCAGGCAAAGAACGGGCATCAGGAGCAAGGGCAGGAGTGGATATCCAGAATCCCCTGAAAGAATTTTAAAATACTAACATAAAATACACATTCTAAGCTACAATATTGTTTAACCTGTCAGCAAGGGCTAAAAACAGCCATAGGTTAAGACATGAGTCATCAACTATATTAATTGCCATACAGTGAAAATGGATTGATGGAATGTGAGCAAACTTACCCAGGGGCCATTCACCAGATAATTCTCCAGACTCAAACTGACTAAATAAGCCGGAGCTTTGCAATATATAAGCATCATGGGACGACCCTGGATGCCCTGCAAGAACACAGAGGAATCGCATAGCTGCACACAAACACTCCTTGTATGTTGTGTGAGTGGCACATCTTGCGGTTCCTGCAACCAAATATAAAATTATTACACAAAGCAAAGGTAACTGACTAAAACAATAACTCCTACAACAAATTAAGATTCAAGTTCAACAAACCAAATATAATTCACAAAGGGCATAAGTCTAAAAAAAAATCGCAATTATATGGATGTGTGGGAAAATAAAAGTTTACATGCTAAGGACTAATTAAGGTCAGCATTAAAATGCATCTATAAGGCATACATGAAATGTATTGATTCAGGTATGCATTGCTATACAATTTATGGCCTCAGCCATGCTGATACATGCAATGCCTTGGTGCTAATGGCGCGCAGACTACTCCACATAGCCGCAAAACATGTTCAACAAAAGCAATCCGAGCCCTCAAAGGTCCCGTAAGTGGATCGGAAATGAAACAAATTTATAGGGTGGTGATCCGTTGGAAATCAGCTCTCTGAATCAGATGTAAGCCCATCCCAACAACTTAAGTTATCTGAAGGAACGAAAAATATCAGATTTTGTTTGGAAAATGATCCGAACGATTGCTTCCATTCATCAAAAGCGCATATACGCATTTTCCCGAACGTTCGTACGAATGAAAAATGAACGAAAAAAAACAAAAAAATGACAAACACCCACCCAAACTTTCACAGACAGCTACGGAAGTCCGGACGAATGTGTCTTTGAATCGAGGCTTATTTATTTGCCAGACTACACCATATTAGTGCAAATTAAAGTGGTGTCAAATATATTTTTTTCAGCATGTTGCTGCACTGATGATTTAGCAATGTGTTTCTTGCAGTGCAGCAATATGTGCCATTCTAACTAATGTTATGTAGTCTAACAAATAGTACTTGAGACCTTAAATGCTTAGTATTATTTTCTAGGAATGCAATTTTTTTTTAAATCTGAAATATTCCTGTATAACATATTAAAGGTATAAAAATATGAATTATTACTATAGCATGTACAATATATATATTCTAACAGTTTTTTTAACCTTTGCTTTGCTTTCAGCATTCAGATTCAAACTGCAATTTAAAGAAAAGAATTAATTCAATGATCTCTCAAGGTGATGTATCTCTTGAAGACAACATCCCACCTTATGAAACACCATATTGTCAGCAAGCTGATGTTCCTGAAGCTGATTCCTCACGACTCAGCAGCTCCCCAGCTCTTCATAGTGGTACTAGCAAAATAGACCAGTATGCAAGAATACTATTTCCAGTAGCATTTGCAGCATTTAACTTGGTCTACTGGGTGGTTTATCTTTCCAAAGACACAATGGAGTTAATTGACAATATTTGAAGTTTAAAACAAAAATGGAAGGACATCCACTTAAGTGGAAGCCATTGAACCTATAGTACATGCATTTTAAGAGGTTTATGAACCTATAGTTGAAATAAGAAACTATGAAACAGAGATTTTGGCCTATTTTTTATAGGAAGGGGCAACTATGCCAAGATGTCATTAGTTAGATTACTTTAATTAGAATCAAAATAAATGCAAATAAACTGTAGCACTGAAAATGGCAGTGGCAACAGCAGCAATGATGGAGCAGAACTGCCAACTTTACTGTGTTTTCATACACAGTAAATGCTCTACATGACTAAACTAAACTAAAACTCAACTAAAGTCCAACCTGGGTTCAGTTTTTTAGTTTAGGTGGTCCACATTGTCTATTTACAGGTGTAAGTTACTACCACCTCTTGCTGCACATATTATGCAAGCTCTGCTCACTGGTCCATCTTGGACCCCCAATAGTCTACGAGGCCCTAATTTTGGAGACTGTCGGTATCCGAGCTGGAACTTACAAACTCATTCTGTCTTTTTTAGTTGTTTTAAAAAAAGGAGGGCTTGTAAGTGCTTAAGCTGACCGATATGGGTGGAAAGACTTTGCAGCACATCTGCTGAACATTCCCTGCTACTGTTGGCACTAACGATTGTGATTCAAGCCTGTCTAGCATGGGTCACAGTTCTGAAATAAGTAGCAGATGCATAGTCTGTCATCATAAAAGGATCTACATACAATACCTTCCCGAGAACCCAGATTCCTGTCAGTGTGGTAGAACATTAGTTTTCTCGGTCGGCCCCTCCATTCAGCCCCTCCATGGTACTCGCATTTTTGTTTGTAGAAGTTTTGGCAAGAAGAGCCATGTGATGCTGGGCATCCTGTGTAGGCCACCTGAGTCGCAAAATAGTACTGTGTCTTCATGTCTGTATGACAGCAGTTACAGCATCAGCATTTGTCCAATACTACAGATGCATTGTTTTTGAACATGCAGCGTTGTGCTTATATGAAATATTCATGCTTTTCAATGGCTTCTGTGTTGAGATAGCCTGATTAATTGAGCTGAGCTTCTATGTTTACCAATTGCTACATCTGTAGCCTTAATCCCCTTGAGTTTTATCTTTTCGTGAGCTCTAAAGCCTAGGTGATGGATGGATACAGCAGCTGCTGGACATTCATATGCTTAAAACTGCACTGTATGTAATGTATAGACCAATGATGGAAAGGGTGTTGGCAATTCTATGTTTACTCTAATCTTTGTGCTTTTTAATATGAATCTCTGTGATTCATCACTGCTGGAGGTAGAGCTCAAGCAGTGATAATGTCCATATATAAATGTGTCTCTATTGGATGAAAAGATACTGTAGTGGGAGAGGGAGCAGGGTGAGAATACTGCTTGGCTCTATGTCCCATGTGCTCTCTCTATGAAAATGGCTAATCTGTCTTTATATGATTGCTCATGCATGTAGTATCCAGATTGTTGATAATGTTGCCTTACTTCAAGAGGGCAGATGGTTTAAATGACCACTGTTTTCTAATCAGCTGAGGTATCAAATATTGTCCAGTAGTCTGAGATCCTGTAAACAACTCAAGAGATGGGCCTCAGCTGGCCCTGCCTATCTCTGCTCAAAGATGAAGATTCCCTATTGTGGCTGTTGATGGTCACAGTGTTCAAGCTTTTTTGGTTTTGGATGTTGCTGTTGTGCAACTTCCGCTTTTTGCTTTTCCTTTACTTTCAGCTCTGTGCCTTTACCACATGCTGGGTATAACGTGCTGTCTGAACCCATTGATTCACCCTGTTTTAGCTCCCTTAGCTGGACCCTCTCCTAAGAGGAGTGTAGAGTTTGAACATCAGTGTATAGTTGCTCAGTCTGTTTCAGGTTGTCTGGGACAAAATGAAAGAGAGGAAGCATGTTCATGTGTCTCCACTATACTACGTCTTCTGTATGCCTAGATTGGAAAAAACAACACCACGTTTAAGAAATAGCAGTTGTGAATCTGCTCCAGCTTTTTAGTGCTGGAGCTGACTGGGTAGTCAATATCCAATATTCCCTTACTACGTCCATGGCTTTCATGCCTACCATCTTTGCTCATTCTTTAGTCTTTTGTTCTTTCTGTTTTGGAGACACTGAGAAGACCTAAATACTAAAATGAGACACTGGTCACTTTATCAAAGTACACTGCTTTTTTGCCCCCTTAATAAAATAAATTTGTGGCTTTAGAAAAAAGTGTCAGGATCTGTTTGTTTAAATGCCAAAAAGGGAGCACTGCCCCTCTAATGTGCAGTGAAGTAATTAGTATCTTCCTTTCTCTTGAGTGCAATGAAATTAATATGTGATTAGTAAAATACAGAAAATGTGTTTAAATTGTATTCATATTAATTATATTACCCACTAAAGGCAGTAAAACCCATGAAAAGACAGATGTAATAAAAGAGGTACTGGTTCTTTGACAAATTACAAATAATTACTTATAAAACAAAATCTATAATCAATAATTCCTCTGTGGAAATGACCATGCCAATAGTTTTAAACAAAAATGTGTGCATCGGTCAAGTGTTGAATAGTTTTGACTGCCATAAAATATCTTGTTCGGCACATTACGGTCACCACAATCATCCACAATCAACCAATTAAAGGGGGTATAAAAAATAAATAAGATGGATTATTACTGAATTGAAGTATTGAAATTTGCTCAGTCCATTAGTATTCGTCTATTGGCTGCCTGGAAATAAGAATTGCATGAATGGTAAGAGTTGGGGAGAGGAAGTTTCAAAGTTATTCTTCCTGCACCCACATGCAAACACATATATGAACAAAAACATGGCTCTGCCTTCTCCCTGTGATTGTGCTCACAGAAACAACACACGCAGAACCACTTCCATTAAAGTACAGTCAGTACTTTTCACAGCAGTTAATTCCATCATCACTGTTCGGCCACACACAGGCTGGTGCCAAGGAAGATATGGCACCAATCTCGGAACTCCACTCTCCAAGTGTAACTTGAACCCTGCTGACATTTTCAGAGCAGGTTGTGGCATCATTTCATATAAATTCATATAGTTAAGGAAAAGGCACCCCTACATAATCAATTCCACATGTGTGACAGAATGTCTAGCTAAAAATAAATTCCTGCCTATGGGATTATTCATGCAAAACCGCTGTCACCTGGCAGATGTTGGTTCAGAAACTATAAAAAATTAGCTAAATAATAAAAGCTACTACATTTATATATTCATCCCTTAGAACCCTAATTATAGCTTCACAGGTTTCAGAAATAATGGGGCTTAGCACAGGTGTCAAAATTGCCACGGTGAATTTCAGATCTTGGATTAACCTTCCCACTGCTAAGCAGTGCATTGTTGACAACAGCCACTATTCTGCTGAGATACTTTCATGCATGACTGTATCTTGTCTCTATATCAGTGGTTTGAAATCCAACAATCCATTTTGGAAGGACTCAACTTACATCTGCAAATATTTTTCATCCCTTCCATGTTGTTAGCATGAAGCTTATATATGACAAGGCCCAACATTTCTTTCTTTTACGTCCAATTCTCTCTTTTCTACTTCCACCTCCTTTTCTGCTTCATACTGCATAAGCTGAAGTAAAGAGCTTTGCTTAGTCAAGAAAGTCATGTCGCAGTACTCTCCCACCCACATGTTTTGAAATGTGAAAATAGTGGATTTAAACAATAGGTGGGGACTATATACAGCTTTGCCCCCATTTTTACACATTTTCTGATCACATTCTGCATGCACCTTACGCAATACTTCTGCTATTCCAGGCATGAAAGATTAGCCAACAAGTCTTCCATGTGTGAACGCAAGTTGTCTGATCGCACACACCTCACATACTGGATTGCTTTAGCAATTTTTCGTTCAAGTAATGTAGTGGAAATGCACCATAAGTAACTAAAGTTGAATTGGCGATTTTATGGTCCAAGGTAACCATGATCTGTACCTTAATGGCATCACTGCTACTAAGCTAAAATCACAAACCAAATAAGCTCATTGTGTTGATGATTTCTTGACCAAAGGTGATGGCTTTATTAGGAAAGACAGTAGACTAATACAGCTAGCTCTCCAAAGTGTATCTGAAGCACCCACTGTACATACTTATAATATAATATTCACATGTACACACACGTATCCAAAATTTGCTTCACAGATGTTTATTGCAATATAACGGTCTGTCTTGCATGTCTTTGCAGCTTATGTCTGGCAAAAACACAAAAAAGTATAGAAATATCTGACTTATCCTCTGAAATCATATCTACTCAAACTCCCAAAGTCTATACCTCTATGCCGTGACATCATGTCTCCAGCCACTACATTCTTGGGCTCTTTATCACACTGCTGGCATAACCTACAGGCTATAAAATATCATTTGGTGAGAAGTCTTCTTATTGGTTGACCTAATTGAGCCAGTGGGACATTCTGCTGCCCACAAAATAGGACAAGTGACTTTTGTAAAGTGGAGGCATGGTGGCTTTTAAGCTACTGATGATTAGATCCTAGCTGTATACTGATGACATGATGAAACACTGTCAAACAAGACAAATTAAACTCATCTAAAAGAAAATTAAGTTTTATTTCTCTCTCTCAGTCTTCATAAAGCTTTCACTGCGTACTCAGCCACTACTGGATTTCATTTAGTTTACATTTAAGTCATTGTCACAGCATTCTGTAGCATGTAAAGCTGTACACATGTCCCAACACTTGGTTAACAAAGTTTATTGCAGAAAGTAAGTGAGAACATTTTATATTATGTAAACTATGAATGATTCCCCTCTGACTGCAGCCTAGACAACTGATCTTAATTAGATTGAAATGGACCAAAATTCTTTGGTACAATATTAGTGGAGGGGGAGGGGTGTCAGTCCTTGCCACACCTCTTCCAATGCAGTGAAATAAGTGTGCATGCTTAAAGCACTCTCACTGATGGCGGATGACCATTTGTTGTGGAGGCCTGTGCAACATAGGACCTGATCTAAGGAATCAGTTAGTTTCACACTGTGGGATCGCTTCACTACATGGGATTAAAGGTGAAAAAGTCCTGATACTTGTCCTGATACTGATACTTGGAGGATTCCAAAAATGTTTCAAATTTAGTTCAACATTTTAAAATTTAAAATTAAAAATTTAATTTCTAGTATTTATCTTTGTCTGTATTTGGAGGAATTTAGTAGCTACAAAGGTCTTTTTCATATAATAGTTTCAGTGAAAAAAACATCAGTGCTGACAGCAGAAAAATGGCACATCATCAGATTTAGGATTTATTAACAGAGAGGAGAGAGGTACACTAGAACCTGAGTTCACTTCGAATTTCAGGCAAAGTTCAATTTGCCACAAAACCACATTTTTAGGGGGTTTGTGCTGATTTAATTTTCCCCCGAAAACCTAACTCACCGGCTCTATCACTGTCCTATGTCAGTCCCACTCTGTTGCTGTCCTGCGCTGGTCTCCACAGCATCCAACGTTTCGGCTAGGCTCTCGGCATCTCTGTAAAAAGCCCCTTGCTGTGACAGGGGGCCAAGCAGTTAGAAGCCAGGGAGATCGTACAAAGCTGGACATATGCCCGGCATACGCCAATCTCTTCAGCTGTCAGTGACAGCAGCAGCGGATCGGCACAGCAGCAGATTGTCGTATGGTGTGGGACACATCGTTGAATTCCTGTGGAGACCGGTGATGGATTTGAAGTAAGTATGGGTGAATTTTTTCCTCTTTGTCTTTGTTTTTTTGATATTTAACTCTTTGCGAACTGGTAAGGGTTCCATGAGATACTTACAAGTTTTCTCCTGGTAGCAGGCATGCTCCCTTATTATTACCTAAGCCAGGGAAGCAGATGAATACAGTACCTGTCAGCATTAGGGCTCTTCCAAGGTTGCTCATTTTTTGAAAAGCATATGGACTAGTTAATTTGGCCCGGGGACCAATGGCAGACTGGGGCACAAAAATCAGTACAGGATTTTACCAGTCAGGCCAGCCCATGACTAGCCTATAAAATCCCAGCTGAGTGCCCTTCAAGGCTGAGGCCATATTGTTGTAGGGACAGACCATGAACAGGGGTGGAAAAGGCCAATTCGCTGTTACTGAAACTTTAGCATTGTAGGGGCAGATTTTGTGGCATACACAGCTATGATTTTGAGGCTATAGCACAGGGGTAGAGCACGGGCTGGAGTTTCTTGGTTGGGGTGGTACAGTGGAACCAGGTACAGGTGTGGGAAGAAGACTAGGAAAACAAGATTTAGACCAGGGTGTAATAAGCAGCATCTCAACTAGCGTCAAAGCAGTGTGTCTCCCTGGGGTCAGTCTGCCTCTGTCAGAGGCCCACTGCTGTGGTCTATATGCCATGGGGAAAAATCTTTCAATGTAAAATGAAAGAGCAACATGTGGACATCAGGAGATCTCATGGTGAAGTACAAATTCTATCACATCTTTATTTAATCAAGACTATTAAATATTCACCCTAGGCTTTGCAGATAAGAAACTGTGCCATGTATATTACACCAGTGCTCCTGTGCAACTATGAATAACTACAAATACAATCATTCCCTTTCTATAAAATGTTTGATCCCCATACACATTTCCTTTTAAAACTGTCATAGGAGAGGAGTCTTAAATAGTGAATCAACCTTATAGGCTTTTATTGCCAACAGCATCCTGTCTGACACTGGTATATGAAATTTCTATTGGGTGATAGATAATTATTTTCAACATCTAATGCATAGAACAAGCAACATACATTTTCCATTAACTTAAATATTTGTTGCATGTATATATATATGGTACATTTAAAATACACTTTATGCGTATGCATTTTGCTGATGTAAGTGAAAAAATACAAAATCCTTAGCCTCTTACTGAGCAGTAGCTTTTCATAGGTGACCCCTCCCAACCACACACACACTACTGCACTGGCAAGGTGGGTGAAAAAAGGCATGAGTAATGTATTACATCATCACACTCTGCTTGCAATTTTTTTTTAATAAAATATTTTGTCTGTGTCTGTGGGCACATCCTACTTCTCTCTCCCTATGTTTGTTTTCTATTCTCAACACAACTGCAGAAGTTAGAAACCTACCTTCCCTCCCCCCTTAAATGGTCTTAGAGGGGACAGGCATTACCCAAAAAATCATGTTTTATACACCACAGCTTCTCTATCCGGTTCCAATCTTTTAAACCTTACCAACTGTGGTGACCCAGTACTGCACCGTCCAGCGTTGGTCTCCTTTCACGAGGCAACATTCGTCCCCTCAAAGATGGGGGACCGTATCTTTCACACACCCATTCCATTCATTGCAATGGAGGCATGATGAGACTTGGAGCCAACAGAATGGGTGTGGGGAGCAAAAGGTGTTTATAGATATTTTTTGTTTGTCTGGATAGACCCTTTAAAATAAATGCCCTTGCAGCTTCCTAGCAGCTCAATACTTTGCTGTCCTTTAAATTCCTCAGCAGTGTGAGGGCTTAAGCCATAGCCCTTTTAAAGTACCTGTTTATCAGTGTTAAGCACCTTAATGTGGCTTGCTCCAAAGTAGTGTTATTTTGTTTGGCTTGTTTGAAGTCAAAGTATGTTTTTGCCCTGAGAGTGAAATACTTGGGCTCATCTCATTGGATGCCTCTAATTAGTTTGTCCATTATGTCTAAGCCTTTATTACAAGTGCCCTTCTCACCCATATCTGTGCCTGCTATCTATGATGGTGTGGTCAGTTGCTCCCCAAGTCTCTTGTTCCCTAGGATCAATATAAGACCAAGGCCAAATGGTGTCTGAGAACTTCCACTTGACCTGCAGCCTGTACTATGACCAGTCTGGTATTTGCATATCCTTTTCACCTCTCCTTTGCTTATGGTAGCGAGCACTACTAAATTATTAATAGATCATTTAAAAAATTATCCCTCTCACTCTTTTTTTTCTATGGCGATAGGCCATTAACTGTTAAAACGGGTGGAAACCCAATTTTGAGAGAGTCGATTGAGATAGGGAAACATATCTGAATCCATTTATAGTTGCTGAATTAGCTTGTTTCTGCTCAACTTGAGCTGATGGATGTTTTCCCATGAGAAAATATCTAGGGTTAACTCTAAAGAAACTGAAGGAAAAATTACCAGGAGAATGTCTTTTATTAATAGACCTGCCTTCCAAACGAAAGTGAAAACAATTCCTTCAGATTATTTTAAAACTTTCTACATATGCTTTGGTTAAAGTCTAGCTTAATAATATCTGTGTTTAAAGTGGACCAAAACACAGAATTTTACTCTGTAACCCTAAAGCGCCGATTTGGGATGCCCCAATTTGTGATAACACATACCTTACCAGCAATACCATGGTGCAAGTGTTGCTCTGCTCCAATTTTTGGTGGCCACGTACAGACTGCATGGATTCAGGAGATGCCACCACTGTCCACACCATGGGATCATCAGAGAGATATGTATTGTGGGGGACTGGCACATCTTTCACATTCACTAGCAAATATCTGCATACGTTCGTGGAATGGACGTTCAAGGAATGAGTGATGAAAGGAATAAGAAAGGAAAGGAGAAAAGGATGATGGGAGGAAAGGAGCAACTAGCAAATAATTGAAGAAAGAACAGAGGAAAGGAAGAAGGGATTTAAAGAAAAAAAAGAAAATGCAGCTGGGAAGTGTGTATCAGTTTCCACCATCTGTTGCAGTTCCAGTGTTGGGTCACATGCATATTGGTGTCATATTTAACTTCATTGTATTTCGCCGCCCACCCATGGTTTGGCCCAACAACACAACAAGCCAATAAATCAAAAATGTATACTGGGGTCAATGGGATTTGTTTGGTAGCAGTTGGCTGTTCTTCCGTAGTGCTGGCTTCCTCACTGTAAGGGAAAGGTATGCGTTAGTATATTGTAAGATTTCAGAGCCATTTGGACAAAGTACAGTCCCCCGGGGGGGGGGGGGGGGGGGGCGCAATGTTTAATGCATATATTGTGCAATATGCAGCAGCCAGGATTATTTTGGAGGCTTTCGTAGGGCAGGTCCCCCCCAGTTTGGGCATACAAAGAAATCTTTCAGCAGTATGATGGTTTGCATGATGATGATTCTTGTTTTGCGATGAGCATGGTTGTATTGCTTCTGGGGCTCTGTAATGGGCTTTCAGAAAAGGGTTATCAGCCACGGCAGCCATTCACTTCTGACCTCCTTGTTGGGAGATGACTAATGCGATGAGACCTGAGGAGGTCTGAAAGCTCCCTCTGCGCAGGATTTACAATGTTGCCAATAGTCAAACCATGCCTGGCTCTGCATGGTTGGGAGCAGTGTTTGGATCGATCTTGGACCGTATTTGCTTATACAAATCCAGAATAGCTGTACAGTCTGAATCTAGTGCAGATCTGCTCATCATCCAGCTAATTCAGTTCAGTTGTAACCAAATAAATTATCTCCACATGCTCTCTGGGATGGGGATGCTCCTCAGCATCCTCCTCCATGGCCTGGATAGCATAGGAGGCACTATGAAGCCAGATGGCTATCATCAACTGGAGATCTCTTTGCTGGGAGGCACTTATCCTACCAACCCACAAACACAAGCCTCTCATCAGCCAAACACCCTCCAGCAGAGAGCTTTCAACACAAACAGCCCAAGCAACTCACAGCACAACTAACAGTCCCACAAACTCAAGCAATTCACAGTTGAGCTTTCAGCTAACAGGCATAAAAAAACACACAAACACCCCAACCACGCCTTTGTGGTGGTGTGCAAGGGCATTTGCAGGGGCATGCAAGGATGCAAAAGTGCATGGCCACGAATAGGCACAAAAGCGGGACCCGCGAATGAGAGAGTACAGCATAAAAGTACGAGTTGCGCACAAATCAAATGCATATTTGCAAAAAACAAGGCAGAATTCACGCCAGACTGCTTTTAGAAGTAACAACATGTCTGGGCATGGACGTGGACACCGATACAGATAGCCTTCTTTGAGAAATGTAGACCCAGAAAATGTAGTTGAGTTTCTGTACCACCGGTGTTCGGTCCACACCACAGAGTCAACATGCAGCTCCTGTTTGTCATGCCTGGAATTCCTCCTTAGCCTTCGCCTGTTTCTCTGTAGTAGGCAGCTTGACCACCAGGTGGTGCTGTCCTGCAGAGCACCTGGAGATCAGCCAGCACCTGTGTTAATTAGCTACTGGCCTTTATATGCTGAGTCTGGCATGTAGTCAGGGCTCAGCATATTACTCTGTCTTTTGGAACCTGAATGCTGTACCCACAGCCTTGGAACCTGATTCCTGAACTCTGAACTCTGAACCCTGAACCCAGGACTTCCTTGTGAGCCATTGCTTTTCCTCCTGTTTGCTGTTTTCCTTTTTGGACTTACCTAGGACTGGACTTCATGCATGTATGTTTTCCTCACTGCACATTGCATAGCAATCTGAGTGTGAATGTTTGCTTGTTTCTCACAATAAACACAGTTTGCTGCATAATCCTAGTCGCTCTGCCTTGCAGTACTCAAATTATTGGTCACTCTTTATTAGTGGATATCTCCCTTGAGATATCCATGACACTGTTCATGGCCAAGGAAACAAGTCAGCTGTGACCAGATCTGTGCCCATGCTGATATTTGAGAGTGGCCAAAACTTCAACAGATCTGCTGGGTCCAGGGTAAGAAGCCGCACATGTGTTGGTGCAGCTAGTTGCCCTGATTCCAGTGCTGCTCCTGGTCCAAGCTGGGCTACAGAGCAAGCACCTGGGTCTAGTCCTGTCATCAATGTGAGAAGTCAAGCTCAGAGGCATGTGGCAAGTGTGGTTCCAGGTGGTGATGCTGACATGGATCCCTCACCCCCCACCCAAACTCGAAGGACCAGAAAAGGTCCACGGACAGGATCAACCACAAGGTCGGGTCCAAAATGTAATTGTGAAGAAAATAAGATCCTTTGTGAACTGGTCATTGAGAATTTGCACAGTCTATATGGCGAATACGCAAACGTGCCTTAGGCAATGATGATAAAATTGCTATTTAGTGCCAAATAGCAGAACAATTAAACCTTTCCACACAGACTTAGTGGTGCGTGCACAAAAAAGAGGTTCCAATCTTTTTGGAGTTTTCTGCAGAAAAAAGTAACCAAAGAAATTGATATAGAACGAGGAGTCATTTCTGACCCCAAGCCTAAGTTTAGTCAGTTCTAATTCCTTGTTAAGCCCTACATCTTCCCACGCCACCATCCATGGCTAGAGATGAGCGAACTTTTGAAAAATTCGATTCGACTGATTCGCTGAATTTTCCGACAAAAATCGTTTCGACCCGAATTTATTTGCGACGAATCGCTATTAAAAATGGCTATTTCTGAGCCTCCTAGAGCCTCCATAGGGTTTTAAACCATTCTGCCTTGCTGTAACACGCATAGGATGCGTGCTGGGTTAGTGAAATAATACTGTAAATAATTATCACACACAGATCAGAGGCATCGCTAATAGAATCGCAGAGCGGCACAATTGCAGAGAGTTGAAGTGGCATCACTATGAGGGGCCCCTATAGTGTCTGAAAAACACACCCTGGAGCTGGCAGCAGCAGGAGCCCAAAAATTAGCTGAATCACACCCTGGAGTTGCAAACAGCAGCAGCAGCAGCTGCAGGAGCCCAAACATTGCTTTAAAGAGACACTGGAGTTGGCTGCAGGAGCCCAAAAATTGGATGAATCACACACTGGAGATGCAAGCAGCAGCAGCAGCAGGAGCACAAACATTGCTTTAAAGAGACACTGGAGTTGGCTGCAGTAGCCCAAAAAGTGGATGAATCACACCCTGGAGTTGCAAGCAGCAGCAGGAGCCCAAACATTGCTTTAAAGAGACACTGGAGTTGGCTGCCGGAGCACAAAAATTGGATGAATCACACCCTGGAGTTGCAAGCAGCAGCAGGAGCCCAAACATTGCATGAAAGAGACACTGGAGTTGGCTGCAGGAGCCCAAAAATTGGATGAATCACACCCTGGAGTTGCAAGCAGCAGCAGCAGCAGGAGCCAAAACATTGCTTTAAAGAGACACTGGAGTTGGCTGCAGGAGCACAAAAATTGGATGAATCACACCCTGGAGTTGCAAGCAGCAGCAGGAGCCCAAACATTGCTTTAAAGAGACACTGGAGTTTGCTGCAGGAGCCCAAACATTGGATGAATCACACCGTGGAGTTGCAAGCAGCAGCAGGAGCCCAAACATTGCTTTAAAGAGACACTGGAGTTGGCAGCAGCCGCAGCAGGAGCCCAAAAATTGACTGACACACCCTGGAGTTGGCAGCAGCAGCAGCAGGAACCCGGAAATTGGCTGGAAGGCACCCTGAAGTTGGCAGCAACAGGAGCACAAACATTAGCTGGAAGGCGCACCCAGGAGTTGGCAGCAGCATAAGCAGGAGCCCAAACATTGCTTGAAAGACACCCTGGAATTGGCAGCAGCAGCAGCAGGAGGCCAAAAATTAGCTGAAAGGCACACCCTGAAGTTGGCATCAGCAGGAGCCCAAAAAATGGCTGGAAGGCACACCCTGATGTTGGCATCAGCAGGAGCCCAAAAATTGGTCTAAAGACATAAATATGTTTTGCACCATTTGGAAAGTGTAAAACGTGGCACCATGCATCAGCATTGAAATAATACTGTAAATAATTATCACACGCAGATCAGAGGCATCGCTAATAGAATCGCAGAGCGGCACAATTGCAGAGAGTTGAAGTGGCATCACTATGAGGGGCCCCTATAGTGTCTGAAAAACACACCCTGGAGCTGGCAGCAGCAGGAGCCAAAAAATTAGCTGAATCACACCCTGGAGTTTCAAACAGCAGCAGCAGCTGCAGCTGCAGGAGCCCAAACATTGCTTTGAAGAGACACTGGAGTTGCCTGCAGGAGCCCAAAAAGTGGATGAATCACACCCTGGAGTTGCAAGCAGCAGCAGGAGCCCAAACATTGCTTTAAAGAGACACTGGAGTTGGCTGCCGGAGCACAAAAATTGGATGAATCACACCCTGGAGTTGCAAGCAGCAGCAGGAGCCCAACCATTGCGTGAAAGAGACACTGGAGTTGGCTGCAGGAGCCCAAAAATTGGATGAATCACACCCTGGAGTTGCAAGCAGCAGCAGCAGCAGCAGGAGCCCAAACATTGCTTTAAAGAGACACTGGAGTTGGCTGCAGGAGCACAAAAATTGGATGAATCACACCCTGGAGTTGCAAGCAGCAGCAGGAGCCCAAACATTGCTTTAAAGAGACACTGGAGTTTGCTGCAGGAGCCCAAAAATTGGATGAATCACACCCTGGAGTTGCAAGCAGCAGCAGGAGCCCAAACATTGCTTTAAAGAGACACTGGAGTTGGCAACAGCCGCAGCAGGAGCCCAAAAATTGACTGACACACCTTGGAGTTGGCAGCAGCAGCAGAAGGAACCTGGAAATTGGCTGGAAGGCCCCCTGAAGTTGGCAGCAGCAGGAGCACAAACATTAGCTGGAAGGCGCACCCAGGAGTTGGCAGCAGCATAAGCAGGAGCCCAAACATTGCTTGAAAGACACCCTGGAATTGGCAGCAGCAGCAGCAGGAGGCCAAAAATTAGCTGAAAGGCACACCCTGAAGTTGGCATCAGCAGGAGCCCAAAAATTGGTCTAAAGGCATAAATATGTTTTGCACCATTTGGAAAGTGTAAAACGTGGCACCATGCATCAGCCATTGGTGTGTGGAAATCCTGGCTGATCCATCCCTGATTCATTTTGACAAAGGTAAGTCTCTCCACATTTTTAGTTGACAGACGAGTTCTCCTCGCCTATGGCCCCTGCCGCACTAAACACCCACTCAGATGGCACGCTACTTGCCGGCAGGACAGCTTTTCCAGGGCAAACTCTGCTAGTTGCGGCCACAAGCCAAGTTTGGCTGCCCAGAAGTCTAGCGGATCCTCAAGGTGTGTTGGCATGGTCATGTCAAGGCATGACATGACCTGCTGGTTGAGTTCCTGCTCCAGGTCTTCCTGCTGCTCATGAGTAGCCTCACTATGCGGGTGTAGAAAGCTACTCATTAGCGACTGAAGGCTGAGGCTGCTGCTGATAGAGCTGCTGCTGCTGCTCCTGCCAACCCCCCCTGCAGCCATGGCAGTGGAAGGTGAGCGCAGAGGTACCCCCGAGTCAGACCTGCGAGAGTATGGACCATGGCACAGATAGGCATCGGTAAACTGACTACGCAGAATGTCTTTGTAGTAGTTCAGTTTGTCCTCCCTCTCGGCGGGTTTAAAAAATGCCCCCATTTTTTGCCGGAAGCGAGGGTCCAATAAGGTGGACAGCCAGAAGTCATCCCGCCGACAAATGGAAACAATTCTGGGGTCACTACGCAAGCACGTGAGCATGCTTCCCGCCATTTGCGCAAGTGACTCGGAGACTACCTGTCTCCATCTCCACTGCATACTGCCACGGTGTTCGGGTCCTCTGTCTCGCCTTCCTCAAAACCCTCTAGCTCCTCTGGCTGCTCCTGCTCCTCCTCTCCTGTCCGCTGACTAGATAAACCAGCCATTTCACCAAGCCTAAACTGTGCTTCACTGGGCCACTCCTCCTCCTCTTCCTCCTCCTCCTCCAGTTCAGCGCCAACGGGGTTCATGTGGCCGTAAGATGTAGACGCCATGTCTCCAGTGCCCTGACCAGCCATGGTTTCCAACATGTGCTGTAGTACATGAAGCAGTGGAATCATGTCGTTCATCACGTAATCCTGCCGAATGACAAATAAAGTGGCTTCCTCAAAGGGCCTGAGCAAACGGCAGGTGTCACGTATGAGCTGCCACTGGTTGACATTGAAGTTACACAGGGGAGTCCCCCTATCCGCTTGGATCATCAGGAAATCCGTGATGGCTTTTCTCTGTTCATATAATCGGTCCAATATGTGAAGGGTGGAATCCCAACGGGTGGAAACATCGCAAATCAGACTATGTTGGGGGCTACCGTTCTGACGCTGTAGCTCAAGAAGGGTGTGTTTGGCGGTGTAGGAGTGGCTGAAGTGCATGCAAAGTTTCCTTGAAGTTGTTAGGATGTCTTGCAGATGGGGGGAACACTTCAGAAACCGCTTGACAACCAGATTGAAGACGTGAGCCATGCAGGGGGCATAAGTCAGGCTTCCTTGGCACAGCGCAGACAAAATGTTCTTCCCATTGTCGGTAACCATAATTCCCATTTTAAGTTTTCTTGGAGTAAGCCATGTTTGGATTTCCTGATGAATAAATTTAAGCAGTTGCTGTGTGACTCCGTTCGCCAAGACAAACCATGTGAAGCACAGTGTGACACCTCCGTGCCCTGCACACATGGTAGACTGGAGGGGCACTGAGACTTGAGCCTGCAGTGGAGGGTGAGGAGATGGCGGAGGATGAGTAGGCCGAGTCGCATGGTGTCACAGGCTGCTGCTGCTGCAAAGGGACCACATTCACCCAGTGGGCCGTAAACGACATGTACTGTCCCTGACCATAGTTACAGCTCCAGACGTCGGCTCTGCCATGCACTTTGCTATACACGGACAGGCTCAAGGACTGGTATCTGTGTTTGTTTCAGCGCAAAGGTACCAAGGGGGGGGGGGGGGGAATTCAAAACTCCAATCAACCTAAGAAGCCAGGCGAGTCCAGCATTGTGCACCACCGATAATTACAATACCTACTGTCTATATATATTTACAACAAGTACCCAATAGAGCCACACACGGCACTGGGTCCTTACAGTCCAGGTAACCATTAAGTTGGTAACCAGGTAGAGAAAAAATCTCCAGTAACCTTGGAGATTTTTGAGGCCTAATCAGCCAGAGGCAATGATACTGGTTGTCGCTGGTTTGATTAACTGGTAGAAATACCACCCTCAAACATTCCTAATCCTAACCAACCAACTTCCTTTCTCCAGCCTTTAACAAGCTTATTTGGAAGAATCACCTGCAACGTAAACCCACTCTTCTAACAAGAAAGTTATTTCTACCTGTGCTAACCTTTTTTATCCACTAATCTTTATTCCCATCCAAAGCACACCTAATACTTAACTTTTCCTTGAGTACCTATAGGATTAGGACAAGTAAACAGCCACTTCTAGGCTCAAGGACTGGCCCACCTTCTGTTCAACAAAAGTGTGCAGCGCTGGTACTGCCTTCTTGGCAAAGAAATGACGGCTCGGGACTCTCCACCTCGGCTCGGCACAAGCCATCAGTTCTCTGAAAGGTGCAGAGTCCACCACCTGAAAAGGGACCGACTGCAGCATCAGCAACTTGGACAGGAGCACATTCAGCTTCTGCGCCGTAGTATGAGTGGGCGCATACTGCTGTCTCGCTGATGGATTGCTGGCGGGATGCATGACTTGGAGGAGGAGGAGCAGGAGCGACAGAGGATGGGCATGATGCACAGCTGCCTTCGGCTGAGGTGCTGGAGCCTTGGCTGGCAGAAATTGGGAGCGGCGTGCCACTTGGTGAGGAAGCAGGCTGGACCACCTCTTCGGAGCCTCGGTTCTCCCAGGCCGCTTTATGGTGACGCATCATATGTTGATGCAGGGCCGTGGTGCCAACATTTGGGCCCTGGCCACGCTTCACCTTCTGTCTACATATCTTGCAAGTGGCTATGTTACCCTCCTGCGGATGCTTCAGGAAAAACTGCCACACTGCCGAGTAGCTACTTTTCCCACCAACAGGCCTCACTGATTCACTGCTACTGTCGCCAACTCCAGGAACCCCTGCTCCACTACCTTCCGATAAGGTAGCCTGCCGCACAGCAGGTGCTCTACCCGGGCCCGGCCCCGTTTGGCTCCAGGCTTTACAATTGTGCCCCCATGCTGACTGCCAACCATGCTGATAACACCTTGCTGCCTCAGCTGCTGACTCCGGGGCAACCTGCGCCCCTCTGCTCCTGATGATAACGATGAAGCCCCTTCATCACCTGGCTACCAAGTGCGATCGGCTTCATTATCATCATCATCACCGAGTTGTGGCTGCACGTCACTGATGTTCTCGGTTTCCTCAACAGTGTCTGGCGCAGGAGCTGGAACGTTCGCAACACCCACAACACTGTCCACATCCCTATTTGTCTTCCTAGCTAAAGAAGCCACCTCCATTTCTTGGCTGGGCAGTAGCTGCTGACTGTCCTCTATCTGATCGTCCTCCTCACTAAAGAGTGGAGCTGAGCCCAAAGCATAGGATACGTCGCTGGGGGAGGGAACGGCGTAGGACAGAGGCAATGGGAGGACAGGGACTGCTCTCGGGGCATGCCAACTCAGGGTTGTGTCAGAGGAACCTACCTACCCTAGACTAGGGGTCTCAGATGTAACTTGTGATGATGTTGATGAGAGCGTTAACCAATCTACCATGGCAGATGCGTTACTGGTGGAGACACGACCGCTAGCAGATACTGGCATATCAGGTCTCTCACCGTGACTCCTGCTGCCTCTCGCTCCTAGTCTGCTGCGACCTCTGCCTGCTGAATCTTGGCCTCTGCCACTCCTCTTTGAACATCCTTGCACTTGTCTGCCTGACATTTTTATGTATTTGAAATGCGCAATAGGTACGATAAAAAATGTGTTTACTTTAAAAAGAAGAAGCTAAATAAAGTGAGGAACTGCTTCTCTGCACCAGATACTATGAAACTTGGCAATATGAGATACCCTGCGGCCTAGTGTTTTTTTTTTAAAGGTAGACCAAAAAACAATTCAAAATGCAATACTTTGATTAAGCTGAGGAAGGATGAACAAGCGTATTTAGTATAACAGATAGGCGGCTAAGTGCAGGTTTGGGATACCCAGGTGGGCTGGTGTTTTTTTTGTTAAAGGCAGACCAAAAACCAATTCAAAATGCAATACTTTGAGTAAGCTGAGGAGGATCAACAAGCGTATTTAGTATAACAGATAGGCTGCTAAGTGCAGGTTTGGGATACCCAGGTGGGCTGGTGTTTTTTTTTGTAAAAGGCAGACCAAAAAATATTAAAACTAATCCAGTTATATTATGATAAATGCTTGTGTGTAACAGATAGGGTTAAATAAGCCACTGCATAGATGGCATGCACAGTGGCAAGGCAGATTTACAGCACAAAGAACTGAAATTGAATTGAAAACTGATCTGGCTAATGAAAAAAAAAAAAAATTCACTGTCACTTCTAAGCTGTCCCTGGCTGGATGGTTCCGGTTTTTCCCTATCTTTCACTATCTTTCCCTGGCTCTGTCTACCTCTCTGTCTGCCTCTCTGACTCTCCCTACCTATCTCTAACTCTCTGTCCCTGTCTGTAACGAGCTATGCTCTGGCCGCAATAGAACGCTGAAATGCGCACAAGGAAGATGGCTGCCGCTTTATATAGCACGGTGACATCACCGGGCTTCCTGGCTGCTGATAGGCTGCATGTGACTTACCCATGATACCTTGCCCCAGAGGACATGTCTGGACATGTGCTTCCACCATCTTAGAATGCCTGTAATTGAAATAAATGGAGTTTAAAGGAAAACTTCGATCGATCGAATCGCAGGGAAATTCGGATTCGTTCAGAATCGAATTTTTCATGAAATTCGGAACGAATCTGGGTTCGTCCGGATTCATTCGCTCATCCCTATCCATGGCATCTGTGACCCAGATGAGTCTGAGATCTTGGCACCTGGTAAGATTTGGCACAATATTGTATCTTGATTCATAGCATGCTTTCCTAGAAAGATAGATTCACTTTTGGCTGCCTAGACAGATCAACCGAAGTTGGATAGTTCACAAGAGCAAATCAGCAATATTTCAACATTAAGAACCCCACACACAGGCGTGATTCCTACTCACCATCCTTTTAAAATCTTTTTTGGTTTAGAAGTACATATAACTTAAATATTTTTTTGTTTTTTGGGCTATATTGTGGCTGACTGGCAGGGTATTTTGTTTAGAACCTGAGGGAAGATCCAAACTGGAGGAAAAGCATAAGCCAGACTGAAACGCCCACAGTCATACATCCCGCCGGAGCCTCACAAGCCCAATATGGTATCAGAGATGGGAGGGGTTGGTGGGAAGGGAAGGGGATCTGGAAATCCCCCCTGGACGATTTCCACAATGCCTCAGACCGTTATTTTTTGTTTTATTATGTTATCGGTGACATTCAAAAATCCATTAAGGTAGAGCATTATTTTGTGTAAAGAAAACAGAAAAAGCAATTAGAACACCACCGCTGCTTCTCGGGCTGGCGTGCGCACACATGGATCAGGTGTGTGCGCACACCGGCCCGAGAAATACTGGCGGTGCCGGCAGCGGGGACAGTGGGCAGGGTTCAGTTGCTGGCTCCAGGCGAGACTGTAAGTATCTTTTCTCTTATCTCCAGCATGGGGTGGGGATGGGGGGGGGGGGGGATTCAGCCACACTGCCTATGGGATGGGGGTATACCACACTGCCTATGGAATGGGGGGTATGCCACTCTGCATATTGGAAATGGGATGGGGGTATGTCGCAATGCATATGGGGAATGGGATGGGGGGAATGCCACAATGCCTATCGGAATGGGATGAGGGTATGACACACTGTCTATGGGAATGGGGGGAATGCCACACTGCCTATGGGAATGAAGCGAATGCCACACTGCATATGGGGAATGGGATGGGGGGAATGCCACAATGCCTATCGGAATGAGATGGGGGGAATGCCACACTGCCTATGGGAATGGGATGAGGGAATGCCACACTGCCTATGGGAATGGAATGAGGGAATGTCTGTAATGGGGTGTTTTAGCACAACATTTGGTTTAGAATATTTTTTTTTTATTTTCCTCCTCCAAATCCTAGGTGCTTCTTATATACATGTGCATCTTATAAGGCGTCTTATAAGTTGCCCCTTATAAGTTTGCAGAAAATCCCTGGAAAATTCCTGAAAGTGGGCAGATTTAAAGCAGTGGTAATTTCCAGTATATTAAGAGCAGACCATCCCTGCAACCTTCACTGGTCGCTATGGGTGCAGGTTTGCTGTAATGAATAATATAACAAAGTTTAAAAAGATTTATAGGAAAGTAAAAATGCTTATCCTGGCAGACCTCGCTGAACTTTAGTTTTGCTTTATATTACGCAATGTTCTTTCCAGCAAGTATGGCTTGCATTTGTTCTTGAATTCCGTGTGTTTGCTAGAGGGCTTATGACTTCATATTGTTCAAGAGATATTGGTTTCAAAAGTTGGAGACTTGTAATTTGGTGAGCAATATGTTCTTTCAGTTATGTATGTGAGAGCTCCTGCAAAAGGCTCAGCAGTCACTCATTTTTGTAAATACTTATGAGTTACACGTGATCAGGCACAAGTTACTGAATTTGAATTCAATGTTTTTTTTTTTCATTTAAAAGTAAAGTCAGTCCACCAGGTGCTGAAACAGAAACATGATCCAGAAGAGTAGGGAGGTTCTGGCAAAAATAAAATCAACATGCCATTTCCAAGTTTCTTTTATTCCTGTGTTGCTAAACCGGGAATGGACTTCCTCTCTATTAGTAAAGCATAATATAGTTTATGACTACAAATCCAAGAATCTTCTCAACAGATTAGCTCATCGGAAGCTTTGACTTAATCAAGCAACAGTAATGACCTCCCCAGGTGAACACTGTAAGTAACCCTTTACCTACTGGAACACAAGATTGTAATCAATCCGAGCAGAAGGGGTTAAACCTGTGAGCTCAGGAATGTGGAGCATCGCCTCTGCCTCAGCTTCTCAGATGGTTAGCAAGCCAGAGTAAGGAAGTCTCTGCCAGGTAAACCAAACACAGTAGTTGGTGTACATTGCTAAGTTAAACACATTGTTGTTACTAAAGAGAGTTTTCTTTAAAAACATAGAATTGCAAACAAATGGAAAAGAAAAAAAAAGCAGATAAGATTAGCACACTGAGGACAAACGTTTAACAATGTCATCAAAAATAGAATTACCCTTTACGTTACATTAAGCAATTCAGCATTCACAGGTAGAACACCATAGCAAGAGCTAACTGGCAACAATTTGCAACTTGTGTTATAAAACCGTTTGTTTCTCTGCAGTAACAATGCGTTTATGTTAGCAAAGAACACCAATGTGTTGTCTTCGAGTACATATCAAAGACTTCCTGACTCTGGTTTCTAATCATCACACTGGCTGAGGCAGAGACAACAGGTTTAACCCCATCTGTTCTAATTCAAACTCTGCAGATAATAGCATCAAAACCTTGTGTACCAGTAGCTAAAGGGTTACTGACAGTGTTCTCACCTGGAGCTGCATGTTTTAGCCAAAGTTTAGTCTGAACACTTACCCGAGCCAGCAATCAGGGTCGATGTTTGACGCAAGGAGCTGCAATAAGATGGCCACCTCCATGAGTGAGCACACTGGCAGCCCCCCCTCGATTCCTGACCTACTTGCCAGTCGCCAATCCTATGAATTTGTGGGTCATTTTTGGGGCACCATGTTAAAGTTCTTGTTGATTTCACTGGGGTTCTAGTTTAGGTACCCGAACTTTTGATCAATGTTCGCCTGAACTTGCCAAACGGGAACATCACCTGGTTTGCTTAACACTATTTATTATTTGTTCTGTACATTTTCACATATTTTTGGCTTTATTAACCCCCAAAACCTGGCCTGAAGGAAATAATTAATAAATGACTAAACGGTCAGCTGTGCATTGAGTTTGGAGAGACTATTATGCAACACACAATAGTAAATGTATATGTGTCTGGTTATTGTTGAGAGATCATGTAGCTGTACCCCATCTATAATATTAGTACAGGGTATGATTTACTAAAGCTATTCTGAGCTTTACCAACCTACTTTCAACCAACACAGCTGGGCATGCATGCTTTTTTTTAAAAAAAAAGGTGATTTCTGCCTTGAGGCACTCACACATGGAAGGATACTATATAAACCCGGAAAACCAGATGATGCACCTCCACCAAATAGCTACAGGCTATTTGCTAACTTTCCATTTGCTCCTGCACCACTCGTTGGTCTCTTGCGGTCTCAGTATGAGAATATGATAAGCTGTGCGTCCAGGTGGCAGTGGCCTGTATAGGGCGACTATCTAGAAATGCTGGCGGATAGATGCACACCACACATATATATATAGTTTGCAATTAAAAAGTGTATTAGAGTATCACAGGTTTACAAATATAAAAAAAAGACAGACATGTCATTACCAGTAAGCACAGATAAAGTGATCGCAAACAAAAAGCCCATGTTTCGGGGCCTCTGGCTCCTTTATCAAGGCTGCGATAAATGAACGCTTTCCTGAACGTCAATTCCGGCGGTGGCATCCCTGCCGACATCACATCCGGGATCGGATGACAATGTGTAATGTTGGCATCCAGAGACCAGTGATGTAGGTGCATGAGATTGCGCGCCCCGGACAGCTGCTTACATGTCTAATGAATATAACTTTATTGTCAGACGTAAATCGAGCAGTAGAATAGGGGTGATGGTAGATGGCTCAAGGCGATGAAATGCAGCTGGGGGAGATCTCAAATTGGGAGGAACCCACAGGAAAATAAATGTGCAATAAAACAAATTAAAACCAGAGTTGTGTCACTACTTATAGCCATTTCAATAACTGTATAGGGAGACTACCAGTCAAGTGGCATCTCCATACACAAGTATACTATGACACTTCCTGTTCTCAATGGGAGCCTTTGTACACAGGCCATGCCCATTCCCTACGCCATTTTTTTTCAATTTTTAACCCTTGATAGTTAACTGCATGGTACATATGTGGTGCCATTGTAGTTGGTGGGAATGAGATTTTTACATGCAATATGATTTTCTTGAAAAACGTACAATTTTTATTTTTAAAAAATGCTACAAATGTAAAAAATAGAATTGTTTTTTTTTCACCTATTTCCCCCCCAAAATATTGAGAAAGCACTGAAGACACTACAAACAAGTCATTTCATGTTAAAGTTCAAACTTTTTTGAAAGATTTACACGCAAAATGGTGAAAAACTGCCTAGCAACAGAGGGTCACAAATTCTCTAGGTAGGCTCGCAATTAAAGGGTTAGCCACTCCCAATCAGTGCACCAAGTGTGAAATCATTTGATAAATGATACACAGCTGGTGTAGAGCACACCAGCACAGTCTGACGCACACAGTGCTCACAGTTCAGCCTCTATATAACAAACATTTAATTTAAATGTTTCAAATGTAATCAAACACTTCTGTCACATTGGAGCAATTTAGAACAGTGCAAAATATAATAAAATGTATAATTTCTACATGCTGCAGCGCTGCTAATGTTTCAGCACATGTGTTTTTTGCAGTGTAGCAGCATGTGCCAGTGTAAAAAATGTTAATTTATATTTTGCAGGGCTCTAATTTGCCCTAATGCGGCATAGTCTGGCAAAAGTGCTTGATAACCATAACCATTTAAATTTTAATGCAACCCAGGATGATTTTCTACTTTAAAAAAAAGACTGCTGCCTTTATTTCAAATCATTGTAAATAAGAATAAAAGGTAACTACGCAAAATCATTTTTATTTATTTTTTCAGTTGGTTAATAAAGGTTGATAATGTTTTAAGAAACAGCCTAGCCTACTTGTCACAGACCGGATGGAGCGGACTCGGGTGTGGATCCGCTTTAACTGTGGAACCAATGGCGGGTACCGTGTCAGGGGAGCGGAGTCTAAGGGGCCACCGGTATTCACCAGAGCCCACCGCAAGGCAGGTTGGTCTTGTGCGGCGAGTGACCCCCAGGTCGCTACCTCCCAACAGCGGCCCAGTCCCACAGTCAGCCGAGGTTCAGCGAGGTACACAAGTGGCAGGCAAAAGGCGTAGTAAGTACAGGCAGAGGTCGGGGCTGGCAGCACAGGTTCACAAAAAGGAGTAGCCGAGGTCAGGGCAGGCAGCAAAGGTTCAGAGTCGGGGACAGGCAGAGGTCGGTACACAGGTGAGCAATCCAAGTATGTCTGACTTTCAACAAGCACGGAGAGACCAAGATCTGGCACTGAAGGAAAGGAAGTGCCTCTTTAAATAGGGGAAGTGGATGCAGGATTGGATGAGCAGGCACCAATCAGTGCTGTACAGGCCCTTTAAATCTCAGGAATCCAGTGCGCTCGCCCTCTAGTGGACAGAGACGTGCGTGCACCTGAGCATGTGAGGAGGAAGCATGGGGGGAAGGGCGGCAAGATGGATGACAACTGCATGCAGCCATGGATGTAAGTGACTTGCTGTGAGACGGGCGTGCAGCGCTCGCCCTAACACTACTCAAATTGAACCATTTATTAAGATTTAATGGGAACAGTTTCTAGAAAGGACAGATTGCTTACATCATACAGATGTAGCCACCATTATCTTACCATTATCTTACCAATTACCAATATCTTAACCAAATTGGTTAAGTGAAACTGGTGAAGATATCTAGCTATTGTGTGGAAATGTAATAGCCTGGCAAGGTGCTATTCAGTGTTGTCGACACCAGGATGAGCATGAAAGCATGGCCTATCATAACTAGAACACACACACTGGCCTCTTTTCCATAACAGTTGAAAAAAAATCTCCTGGTAAGAAAAAATGCCTTTTAGATGAAAAAATTATAAGAATTTCATTACCCGTTGGACAACAATTCAGTGGTACTTTTATGGAAGGATCCAGCCAGGATCTATAGATTGACTGTATGTTTAGCCCCTCCTCTGCCTGGGTCTAGTGTTTGTGGGACGTTTGGACACAGCTGACATGGGGCCCAAATCCTGGGCCCTGCCACCAAGAAAGGTAATGGGGCCCAAGCCATACATGCCATAGTGCCTGGCTGGGCCCCTATAACCAAGAATAGGAGTAGAATCTTCCACCGCCCACTTGTTCAAAGCCTAGGGCCAAGATATTAGCATAGATTATGGAGGGGCCCACCAGGAACCACAGACTGACTGTATGGTTTGCGGCACCCCATAACCTTTATGTCTAGAATCTTCTGGGGAAGGTGGTGGGTCCAAGTCATGACATGGGTCCCGAAGTAAAGGCTTAGCCCCAAAGTAAAACTTGCTAGTGTGCAGCCTGCACCCCAGCAGCGGCCATAGCAGCAGCATTCTTTGTCTACTGTGCTCACTTATTTCTTCTTGTAGATCTTGGTGTACAGACTTGGTGTACAGTTACCAATACCAATAGATTGCTAGTAGTGAAAACTGCTTACATAAAACACATTATTACCTGCAATCTGTTGCTATTAAGTGAGTCCTGTACACACAGAACACTACTGCTGGCCATGTGTAGGCAGGGGCATAACTATATAGGGTGCAAAGTTTGCAACCACACAGGGGTCCAGGAGGTCAGGGGCGGCCCCTTATTGTTCCTCATCCACATTATATATCATATTTGTGATCACTTGGCATCATTTGGAGCAAGAAATCACCATTTGTCTCTGTTGTTCCAGTCTTTAGTTGTCCAGCTGAATCTAGTTGAGTTTAAAGTGGACCAACACCCAGGATTTTGACTATCCTGGGTCTTGGTCCACTTCGGTGGGGCACCCCCGATCGGGGTGCCCCGCTGTGTGAAACCCCCCCTAACCCCCCGAAAAACTCACCTCTCCCCGCTCCCAGCGCCGACGTACAAGAGAAGATCTTGAACGTCTAAGCGGCGGCGGCCGCCGCCGCCTCCCTCGCGTCACTTTGAACGCGCGCGCCCCCGCGCCGGCCATTCGCAGACGGCCGGCGCGGAGGCGCGCACGCCTACAGGGGCGCGAGGGAGGTGAGTTGGGGTGTTTGGGGGGGGTTTCACCCCGCGGGACATCCCGATCTCGGATGTCCCGCGGGGTGGGGGGTGATCGGCCCGGGAATCTTATAGATTCCCGGGCCGATCACCCGTGGGTGTTGGTCCACTTTAAAGACAGAAAGACGTTTACTGTGTAAAACCTTTAATGTTCGCACCACGGGCCCATCACAACTATTTATGCTATTGTGTGTAAAGTTGAGTAAGCTCCCTCACCTCAGCAGCGGCCATAGCAGCAGTCTTCTGTGTGTACAGAATCTTGGAGAACAAATTTGCATTGCACAATTGCTAATAGCAACAGGTTGTAGGTAATCAAAATTACTTCTATAAAACACATATTTACTACCTGCAATCTGTTGCTATTAGCCACTGTATGCCAAGTCTGTACACCAAGAGCCACAATAAGATTCTGAAATGGGTTCTGTACACACAGAACACTGCTGCTATGGCTGCTGCTGATGTGAGGCCGCTCACTCACACCTACACATGCCCAGCATCTATACATACATTATGCAGCACTGATTGAATGCTGGTTTTGGTCCACTTTAAAGAATGTGTAGCCCTGGGAAAAATGTGAAGCAGAGCTATCAACAACAGATTCCAGGGCTGGCCATTTCACTATGTTTGCGGCACAAATACAGGATGCCCGAGGGGGAAAGGCGGGCCGGCCAAGTAGGGATTTGTTCCATTTTAAAAGACTCCTGGAGGTTGTTGGTCTACCTCTTTGTAGGGCATTCCAAATTCAGTCCGTGTATGTGCCATTGGATCGTGGGTTAAGTAGGTTTTACTGGGGATTTGAGAGATTCACACAGCGGAGCATACCATTTTAAACTTAGTCCACTTTAAACTCAAAGGGGGTGTTGAGCATCTTTAAAGTGGACCTAAACTTGGGATTTCTTGGGGCATCCCAATTTGGAATTTAAAGTAGGAAACAAAACTGAAATTTGCCGGCTTTGGAATCATTCAGGCTCTGGACTTACCATGAGGCAACACTCGCCTTTTCTGGTGGCTCTCTTGACAATGAAAGCAATCTGGAGGGAGAGCGGGTGCATCCCCAGCATCTCTGGGTTAAGACGAGCCATCTGAGCTATACAGATAGGCTGGGGGCAGGAGAGGTCTGAGGATGTGGCTCGCTCCCCATAGCCATAAACTGTTTGCCTAGCAATTAATATGCACGGCAAAGAGCTCTGATTGGATGAGAGCCTGCACATGCACCGTAGGGCCGGGGAAAGGTGAGTTTCTATGGGATATCTGGGGGGGGGGCTTACAAAGTGGGGCATCCCAAACTGGAATGCCCCCAGGGCAGTGAAAGTAAACCTGAGATAGTCAAAGCCTTAAATCAGCTTAAAAAAATGTTTTTTTTGGAAGCAGTTTCGCTACCTCCAATCTGTTGCTATTGGCAACTGTACACCTAGATATAAAGGAAGAGACAAGTAAGCCAGAACACACAAAACACTGCAGCTATGACCACTGTTGAGGTGAGGGGGCTTACTCAAATATACTCCCAGCAGCAGTATTCCATGTGTACAGGTCTCACTTCTCCCTTCTTGATGTATGGTTTCCAATAGCAACTGATTGTAGCAAGATAAACGGTTGCCATAGAACACACATTTACTAGCATAAGAAAAAAAAAAAACACTAGATAGGATGAGGACCTTGGGAACACCTTTTTTGGCACAAAAGATTTGCACTTTCAAGTTCCCCTGGGGCATCCCGAATCAGGATGCCCAACTCTGTAAGCTCCCTGCACAGGAATGCACAATAGCCCCATATTAATCTAACTCTAATTCCATGGTTGTCATTGGGAGCAGAGGAGTGTCACTCCAGCCAAAAGATGAGACTCTGGAGTCTCACAACGGGGCATCCTAAGAGGGAAACCACCGAAGTGGTTGCTCCTATTAAATGGAATGGTCTTCTCGATCTCATGCAAGATGTCATGCACCACCACTGGGACAGGGAGGAAGCCAGACCCAGGACCTGACTCACCAGGAGCTTCCAAAGAGTAGATCTTATGTCTTCTGCAGCAATTGCTATTGCTGAAGTATTTTCAAGCATGGGGCAACATAGGCCAGGAGCTGACCTTGAGCTGAGCAGCTTGAGGGCTTTTCACCCGGCCACCGTTCTTCCAGTCTCACAGGAAGGGTCTAAACAGGACTGGAAAATACCCACCCAGCCAGACGGGCCAAAATGCTACAAAAGTTATGTTTTATAACCAGGAGAGAAGAAAACACGACCGAGTTGACCATCCCTAGGCCACCCTCCCGCCTGGACAGGTAAGTGACATTTCTTTTCACCAGGTTCATGTGGTTTTCCCATAACATCTGAAAAAACATGCTGTAAACCCTGGTGTAGAGGGACACTGGCAAAACACAAACAAAGCTGACATATAAAAAGATTGGTATCAGGTAGGTTTTGATAAGTCAACCCTTTCCTTGAGAGACATTTTCCAAGTCTTCCAGACTGCAACCTTGGCATGGCCAATTTCCAGCCTGCGCTCCCAGTTTTTTCGGCCATAATAGCCTGGGCTTAAAGTGGACCAACAGCCTGCTGGATCGGCCCGGGAATCTATAAGATTCCCAGGCCAATCCGATCCCTCCCCACGGGGCATCCAAAATCGGGATGTTCCGCTGTGTGAAAACCCAACGGCGCATGCGCGGGACGCATCTCGCGCTTCTCTCTAGCAGGTGTGCCCACCCCGGCCATTTCTGAATGTTAGAGAGAAGTACGAGATGCGGCCGCCAGCGTGCTCGGAGCCGCTGCGGTAAGACGTCTCATTGATGCGCATACCACAGCGGCTCCGAGCGCTCTGATTGGACGAGCGGCCGCGCATGCACCATCTGGAAATCTGGGGGGTTTCACATAGCGGGGCGCTCCCGATCGGGGTACCCCGGGGAAGTGGACCAAAACCCAGGATAGTCAAAATGGTCCACTTTAAATTAATGCCAAGAATTTTAATTACCTGCTGGGGCACTGAGAAAGCATCTGGAAGTTTGGAGCCCTCGCCCTTCTTACCCATTCAGAAAACTTCACTCTACTCACTATTGACCTTGGAGCCCGACGCTTCTGTATCAATGAGGCCACCTCCTCTGCCTCATTTGCCTCAGAGACACTCACAGATACATCATCGGTGTAGGCAATGACCTTCAAAGTAAGATCACCAGGCATACCCAGAGGTACCCCACATAAAATGCTGCTTTCAACCCTACTAATTAAGGGATCAATCACAAACATATAGAGTAGGAGACTCAGAGGGCATCCCTGATGCACACAAGAACCAACCTCAAAAAGCCTTCCAACCCAACCATTAACAAGAGGGGAGCTCTCAGCTTCTTCATACGAGCCTTGAAGCCAATTAATGAACTTACCCGGCAAGCCATACATGCCAAGAAGCAGCCATAGGTACTCATGACTGACCCTACCAAAAGCCTTTCCCTGGTCCAAAGCCAACAAGTTCTTTCCCCAGCCCCCAGCCCTGCAATGCTCCAAGGCTTCCCGGACAGCTAAAACCACTGAGAAGGTGCTTCTACCTTGGATCGAGCAGTGCTGATGACAGGAAAGCAGTCACTCTGCGAACAAAATCTTTGACAGTATCTTTTTATCGACATTAAGAAGGCTGATGAGGTGCCAGTTTGTGATCATCAAAGGGTCCTTACCTTTTGACAGAAGGATAACAGCCAAGTGCCTCATAGAGGGAGGGAGGGAACCCTCTGCCAGACAACAGTTAAAGACCTTCACCAAATGGGGTGCCAGGGTAGCCTTAAAACACTTAAAATTCTGCCGCCAAACAATCTGGCCTGGGCAACCTTTTGATGGCCCAGGCCAGATGATCAGTCGCACTTACCACCTCATCGGCTCTGTCAGGCTAGTCAAAGAATGGTCACGATTTCCTAATCCTGCAGTAGAGTCCAGGAAAATTTCCATCCTTGCCCAGTCAAGAATCTTTCTGCTCAAGAGGTCAGAATAAAAGGACATAATAATCTCCAGAATTCCTAATTTAGGTCTCACTAGGGAACCTGTGCTATCCTTTACGCCAAGGACAGTCTTAAGTGCTGCAGCCTGTCAATTCTGGTAGGCATCGGGCGAGTGATATTTCCCATAATCCCTCTCCAGAACCAGAGAAGCATGCCAGTCAGACTGACACTTCCTGAGGAGAAGCTTGACTTCAGAAATTGTCCCCTGATCTCCACTTTTCGTGACAAGGAGGACCAGCTTCCTTCACAAACCCTGGTATTTATCAAGTCCTTTTTTTTCTAGGCCTCTGAAAAGCCCAGCAATTCTCATTTTGGTCAGCTCCCACCAATCCGACCTGCTGCTGCTAAATTTCTTGATAGAAACCTGTGCCTGAAAAAATTCTCAATGGTTTGTCTTGAACTCTCCTCCTGAAGGAGAGGTGAATTCATCCTCCAGGTGCCCTTCCCCTTAGAAGTGTATCATAAGCATTCAAGATCATCAATAGTGATAGGTAATCAGAGAACTCGGCTGCCTGCAGCCTCGGAGGCTGGGAAGCCGGCACACCTTCAAAGAATGCACCTCAAACCAGTTGGAGAGCTACAACCCACTGCTCTCCTCCAGCTCCGGCATTCCACCACCTTTCTTACCCTCTTTTGTAGCTATCCTGAAGGCAAGGTAATCCCAATCCTCAGGGGAGAACCCAGACCACTCTGCCTTGGGATTTGGACTCCCATCCTGCTCAGAAAGGGGTGCAGAATCAGAATCACCCAGCCCATGAGGTGTTAAAACAAAGATTCTAACAGGATCCAATATTACTGGAACCAATTTTGGTACTTACAGTGCCAGCCCCCTGAGCTGCCTCAGCTATTGCATTGTTTGATCTTACATTGGGGATTGTTGACTTGGGGGCAGACTGGAGATTCACCTTAGGGCCACCTGCAGATGGCACAGGCACATGGGCCTAAGGAACCCCCAGCTGAGTGGAGGGAGGAGCCATGGGAGGGGGCCATGATAATGCTCCCCCTCATCCAGCCACAGCATCTCCTACACCATCTCCCTGTCCAGTTTGTGCCAGTCCTCAGGGCTCTGACTATGAGGATAGTCGAGCTGGTTACACAGATTACAGCGGATGATGTTACAGTCCTTAGCCAAGTGTCCTATGACACAATGAGCACCTCAGAAGTGCGGATGAGCTGAAGTGACACTTGGCATTTTGGCAAATTTTGGGCTGACCTGGGTAAAAAGTGAGTGACCTGGTTGCCATTCCTGTGGAGCCTCAGGGTCACTGATCAGCCCACAGCCCGGTCATCCAGGATCTTTTTCAGGGGAGTGAGAACATCATCATATCGCTTTATCCAAACTGTCAAATCTGAGGGGGGAATAGACTAATTTCTTACTAGGATGGTGATGTTTTTTACGAGCTGCTGTCTGGAGACATGGATGGGAGTTAACACCTTCCAGGACATTGCTTCTGCAGTTCGTAGCTCTCCCAAAGCTCAGGTCATGCTCTGCACTCCCCACGGGACTTTTCAAGACAAAGATGTCTGTGGCTGTAAATCCCATGCCCAGGATGAGGCCACCTCTGCCTGCCGAGTAATAACTGGCCCCTCTCCCTCCAACCTAAGCTGGACAAGGTTGTGCCTATTGAATCCACTGGCTGGAGAATTAGCCTCATTGGGTGCAGATGACCTCTCAGCAGTGACTCCACCTCGATTCCTGGAAAATTGCGCATAGGACATAGGGGGCTGTACTGCAGCACCAGCACCACTCCCTGCACCACCCCCTGGATAAAGTGCAGGGCAGAGTCCACATGCAAGGCAGACACAGGAAGGTTAACTTAAGCGTCCGAGGCCTTTTCCACAGCACCAGTAGTGACAGCAACAGGATCAGAAACTGCAGTAGGCAAAGGGGAAGTTTAAGCCACAGCAGTCACAAGAGGCAGGGCGCTAGCAGGGCATAGATCAGCAGCAGACACAGTGGGTGGGTAGAATCAGACCGATGATGCAAGCTGGCATCAGACAAAGGAGGCAGACTGGCATTCACAGGAGACAGGTTAGCAGCAGCAGTGATAGGGGGCAGGCTGTCGGAAGAGCCAGGGGGAAGGCTGGTTGGAGACCTAATCCTGCAGGGGAATCACCCAGGGTCTGGTGCCCACCAGATTTAGCATGCTCCAGAACTGGGATAGGTGCCAGAACAGTAAGTGAGGCTGGTGCCACCTCCTCCTTGGCAGGACAATCAGCGTCAACAACGTCACCACCTGACACATCACTATCAGTGCCCTCCGCAGGATGGTTGGCTAAGGTGACATGACACTTAGGTGCCATTGGTGCCTCACATACCTGTTGACGGTTCGCTCTCTTGTAAGTCTCCTCCACTGCAAACCATTGCTGCACATACCTGATGATCTGCTCCAGGCACAGATATATATACATGCACAGATTCTGGGTCTCCAAGCTCTACCACTGCTGCAGCCTGGGTGGACATGGGGTCTGAAGAATCCTCCATTGGGGTCTCCACCTTTTGGTCAGCCTCCTTCTCCATGGCTTGGCCTGCGCACTGCATGGTTTTAAAGCTCTGCTTATTCCTGTTTTCCTTATTCCTGAATTCCTGGCATTCCAATAATGCTCCACTGTTTTCTTTCATGGACTTCACTAACTTCTCCTAACTTGCAGGTTTTCAAGGAAAACAACCCTTAACATCTGAAATCCTTACCCAAAAGCTATATATTATCTGAAAGTACACATCTCAAGTTTTCTTGGCGTACCAGTCTTTTTGTTGTGGGTGCAGTTTTCTGGACCAAAATCCTTAAGGAATTCACTGGTTGCACTCAGATTTCCATAAAAAATTAATAAAAAGCACAATTAAAACAACATTTTCCTATATCTATATGCAAACAAGAAAAATCAAGCGCACGTTCCCCCGAGCAGAGCCATACCCAAGATGCATTGGTTATTTTAATTGCCAACTAACCATTTAACTGCCAGCCTACTTGAGATTTGTCACCCTCTGTTGCAAGACCATTTTCATTATGCTTAACTGTGATTTTTACAGGAATTCTGTGGATGGAAAATTATTATTTATTTATTTATTTTTGTCAGAGCACAGTGCTGTGTCTTAAAAAGCAACATTGGGGGAGGGTAAAACCTCCACCAAACCTCACTGGACTGCTGACCCCCTCCGCTTTCAGCTTTGGACAGTTTCTACCCCCTCCTGTTACAGCTTTGGAACATCCATCTTCTGGATCCCTCGGATTGGGGGCGACCTCCCGATGGGCAACAGCCTCCTGTATCCTATCAGGCACTGTGATCTTGTGCCTGCACAGTGCCCACGAATGGGATAAAATGGGGGCCACTTGAAAAGCCGCAAGACTTTGAATGAGCTTGAACTTTGATGAGCATGGCTAAAGGCGTGCTATCGATTAGCGATGGCTAAGCTGGCAGGGGGGGGCAGAGAATTGGGCCCTGAAGCAGCTGGATGTCACCGCATAAGGTGGCTGTGACATCCAAAAGGCAAGCAGGGCCTGATGGGTAATCACCCAGATTTTTTTTTAAGTCTGATGTTCCTCATTAAGACACATCATAATCCTGTTTTAATTATACTTATATTTGCAGTGAATGGCATTTATCTTGTGTTATCTGCTGTTTGGATTCATGTTAATGTTAAACTCACACAGAATTTTGGTAATTCAGTTCAGTAATGGGGGGTGAGCATGAAGCAAACTAAGAAACCTTAACCATCTCCCAGACAAAAATGAACTGAAGGCGAAAAGCAAAAATAAAAAAGAAATGCATCTACAATGATATAGGCAGCTGCTGGTATGGTTGAACAGCTGCTTATTTCTTTAGGTTCACAGGAAACAGGAACAGCATCTACCCTGCAGATACTCGCAGTACACATTATCTTTCTAAACTCGTGAAATTGGCAGCTTTTTCCTTTGGGTTTTATGCAAAGAAAAATCATGTTTAATTAGCAAGTATGATTACCTTTAAATACAGAACTTAATTAATCATGCATATTGTAAGTACACACACAGTATTTGCTTGACATTTAACCAATAGCCTGGTTGACTTATTAGGTTATATTTTTAAAGAAAATTAATAACCTGACTTCAAAACTTTCAATTATTCCCTAAATACATATATAGTGGAAACATTACATATCTTATTAAAAATAAAACGTTAAGATTATGAGCACAGGTATAAAGCCCTTGCTTCAAGCCTATAAATTAAGAATTTCATTAACTAAGTATCTCGTTTATGATGGACACCAATTTCTGCTATATAAAAAAAAATTAGAAAAGTGTAAAACTAGTGGGCTTGCTTATTAAGGTCTCTGTACAGGCATCAACAAAAAAGGTCATCCTTACATTTAGAGGGTGATTAACTATGTCCACTACCGTTCGCTACTTGACAAAAAATATATTCATCAGGCGCAGGATGGATGCACAATGGACACCCTACTCGAAATGCATTTTGCTGCATTTTGGGGCGACCTCTTCTCTCCTGTTATGCATTTTGCTGCGATATTGACAGAGTCAGCCTGATACTTTAAATTTTTTGCTGCCGCAATTAGCTTGCAAAAGTCACAGGTATTTACATTGGAAAGTAGTTTGGAGAATGGTGACAAAATGTTGGCGAACTGCTGGGGTAGAACACACGCTGAAAACATGCTGAAACACACTTTTATAGCATATGTTAGCATTAGAGGGGTCTCAGAATATATGTGGGGTATCATTGAAGTGTCTGGGTTATTTGAAAAGATTAAGAATAAAAGTTTATTTGAAAATCTGAAAGTCATGTAAAAACGTCATTATTAGTTGTTTTTCACATACTGGGTAACTTTCTACTTTCTAATGTAAGTGCTTGAAAAATAAGTTAAGGATGCTAAAAAAAACCTAAAGTGACAATCTCTCCATAAATAACATTGATTCCTATGGGGTTCGATGCTTTTAGTGGCGAATGCAAAAGTGTTCGCCAGCATTTGCCTAGCCAAATTGAAGTAGAAGTAAATCCAAGAAACAATGATATCACCAGCGGAACATGCTAAATTTTACTCGATAAATGCATGAACCAGTGGATACCCGGCGGATGTGTGACAGATGACGGTGAAGAAAAAATTACCCCCTCTTACAGTTCACAGGTGAATTCTGTGACCAATGTGACATTTTTCTTTTATGCCTGGACAGTAGCTAAGTGACATCTTCTGCTGGCTTGCACCATTTTCTGCCACTTACAATTTACTAAAAAAAAGTGCATGTGGTATACTAACACAGCACAGTTTCTGTTTACAAGTCCACAGCAGCACAGATAGTGGCCTGTAACATGATCAGGACAGAATCAGATATCCCAGAGAATAACAAATGTTATTGGCCTTGATTTGTTAAAGGAACTGTCCAGGCAAAACTTAAAGAATTCAGTGATTCAGCAGCTTACCTTGTCATATCTGCCATCTCCCTTCCTGGAAGGGACACAGCAACACCTGGAAGCAGGAACCTAGCACTAACTTCTGACACTTTCCCTGATTCTTCTGGCAGTAGACCACCAATCATAGCAATCATGGTGGAGTCCCTCCTATCCAAGCAAAGCCAGCCCGGACGCCAGCTGCGGAGACTGGTAGACCAGGGTGCGGAGGCCGAGTGGACAGCTCCCGGCCCTAAAGGCTACCAGCCCAAATAGCCTAACAATAGCCCCTCCTTGGGCTTTGGGGATGCAGATGGCTTGCCTCACCTCTCCTGCTCTAAGGACTCCTTACCTGTTCCCAAAAGGTTAAATGAAAAAACACACACAAACATAGAAAAAAGTCCTTCTTTTCCTTATTAACCTCCATCTATTGCCGATCACCGATGTCCCTCACCGATCACTGCACTGCCTGAGAGCCGGAAGCTGGACACGGGTCAAGGAATTGAAGTCCCCTGTCTTGCACCCAGGCTCTGCTGATCACTCCGAGCTTTTCACAGTCACTCCTGTCACTGGGAGGGGCCTTTTATACTGGCAGAGTGAGCTGAGCTGGTGACTGGAAGACTGGACTTATACGTCAGTAACATCACTGTACCATATTAACCCTTTAACTGCCAGCCTACCTATTGATTTTGTCACCTTCTGCTGCCTGCCCATTGTTCACTGTTTTGCTTTATACATGTTTAATGTGCTTTTTGAAATTATGCCTGGGATAAGCATACATCTATCCTAAGATAAAGAGAACACACGGTATACACATAAGAGTAGACTACATGGACCATATGGTCACCTTCTGCCATCAACCTTCTATGTTTCTATGAAAGAATGTCCAGGGATTGCCAAAGAATATATTGTCTATTTACAGCAGTGTTGGGATTTAACATGAAATGTCTTCTTTGTAATTTATTTAGTGCATTAATTGTAGCATTTTCTTAAAATAAAAAATGTAAATTTTTAAGAAAACCATATTGCATGTTAAAACCCCCTGGTTAAAGAAAACCATATTGCATGTTAAAAACCACATATGTTTTGGTAGACACCCCTTCCTGCCCAGGAGACCTCCCAAACTGAAACAGATTTGAAAATGATGAAATACAGCTGCTATCTGCACCTTGCAGTTTTTTTTTTAATCATAGTTTTTATTAGAATAAAATCTGAAAACAAAACAGTGTGATCTTACAGTCAAGGCATTTTCCAAAACCTCGCAAGAGGCCATAAAGAAGCGCCATTAATTAACAATCGTCCAAAGAATATGACCAATATGAACAGAATACTGACAAAGAAGAAGAAAAATTATCTCAAGCATCATCGAAAGAAAAGCTGTAGAGAAAAGAAGAACAAGAGATGCGCGGAATAGAGGGAAAGAAGGGGAGAAATAGAAAGGGGAGGTAAAAGGTGGGTTCCAGGCCTTCGTTCATTTCTCAGGGAGAGACAAGGCGGGGTTCTATATTGTGAGGAGAACACAGTTGAGACCTCCCGGATGAAACTGAGAAATCCAGCCTTCCCAAGTGGATAAGAAGGGGGCAAAATCACCCCTTATCATGGCTGCCATCTTCTCGAACATCATAACTTCGTTGACCCGGGTGATAAGGCTTCCCCTGGGAATGGCTGGTTTCTTCCACGACTGGGCTATAATCAACTTGGCTGCCGTGCTAATGTGCCTTATGAGGCCAAACTGAGTATTCGTGCATTTTGGGGGTTTCAAGTTAAGGAGGAACAGCTGAGGGGATAGGGTTAATCTCAGCCCGGTTGCCTTATTAATAACATAAAGGACTCTGATCCAAAATTGTTTTACTATCCTACAATCCCACCAGGTGTGCAAGTAAGTACCAGGGAGCCCGCAGCCTCTGAAGCAATCCCGCGAATATGAGGGGCAAAATTTGTGGATTCTTTGCGGAACAAGGTACCACCGAAGGAGGACCTTGGTGTTGACCTCCTGAGCACCCGCGTTAAGGTAGGCTGAGAAGGTGTGCCTCCATACTGCCCTCCATTCTCCATCCGATAGGGTCAAATTAAGGTCATCACTCCGGTAAGCCGTGTGTTTCGGAGGTAACGCCCCCTCCGGTTCAGAAAGTAGTTTGTAGGCTGACGCGATCACCCCTTTACCCATGGGCTGCTCTAGGCAGAGTCTTTCATATGTCGTGAGAGGAGGGAGTGGGGCACCAAGCTTGCACTTGGATCGGACGTAGTGATGGATTTGCGAGAAGCGAAGGAACTCCCTCCCTGGCACATCATGCGAGGATCTCAATTCGGCAAAAGAGAGCAGACCCTGGCGCGTGAAGAGATTCTGGACTCTGGTGAGATTATGGCTCCTCCACCATTCAAACGCCGCCGATTCCAAAAAGCCCGGGGAAAATTCCGGATTGCCAAGAAATGAAAGTGGGCAATGCGGCGAGGCTAGATTCCCCCGCTTCTTATTAGCCCTCCAAATTCTAAGAGAATGATTTAAAACAGGATTGGAGATTTTCCCACAGACCGCTGGGGGGGGGGGGGGGGGCACAGCAAACTATGTATGGAGATCGGGGAGCAATCCGACTCCTCAATATCCACTCACAAAGGTCTATCGCTTCCCCCATGCAGGACCGTCAATTGGGCAATTTGACAGGCGTTGTAGTAGCGTGCAAGGTTAGGGACACCCAAGCCTCCTTTCTGTTTTGCTCTATAGAGCGTTCCACGGTCGACTCGCGGCCTACCCCCCCCCCCCCCCCCCCCAGATGAATTTGTTCAGGTCAGTTTGGAGATGTTTCAGAGCTGAAGCCGGCACGGAGATCGGCAACACGCGAAAGAAATAAAGTAATTTGGGGAGCCACGACATTTTCACTGCAGCAATCCTACCAAGCCAAGAGAGATTTAATTTGGCCCAGTTACCTAGGAGGGATCTCAAGGTCTTGAAGATATGAGGGTAGTTTTCCCCGTATAGAGAGTTATAGTCGGATGTCAGCTGTGTCCCTAAATATTTAATAAGCCTGGTCTGCCAATGAAAATCAAAGGAAGCCTTGACTGTACGCAAGACTCTGTCGGGTAGGGAGATGTTAAGGGCCTGCGACTTGGTGGAATTAATTTGCAGGCCTGAAAGCCTCGAAAAGGAATCAAGGTCATTGAGTCCTTGATCACCATGAGGATATCATCAGCAAACAGTGATATCTTGTGCTCGTATCCCCCCACCTCAATGCCTGCAATACCACTATTGGCCTGGATAAGTCTAGTAAGGGGCTCAATGGCTAAGGCAAAGAGGAGGGGGGAGAGCGGACAACCCTGTCTTGTGCCCCTACCCAGAATAAAGCGGTCTGAGGAATAACCCGAATATCTTACGAACGCCCCTGGGTTGTCATAAAGGGATGAAATCCAGTTCAGAAAAAACGGGCCCAAACCCCATTTATTGAGCGTGAAATGCAAGAAATCCCAGGCAACAGTATCGAACGCTTTGCGTACATCTAACGCCAACAACATAGTATGGTAGCCTTCCACCCTGGAACGGTAAATAAGGTTGGCGATCTTCCTAATATTGTCTCCAGCTTGACGTTGTGGCATGAAACCCACCTGCTCCTTAGATATGAGCAGATTGATAAACCCATTGAGCCGTGCCGCCAGAACTTTTGCCAGAATTTTAACATCAACATTCAGCAGAGAGATAGGCCTATAATTGGACCACATTGTGTCATCTGTGTTAGGTTTGGGAATCATACTAACCGCTGCTGTGAGTGAGTCAGAACTCCAGGCAGCTCCCTCCCTTAATGCGTTAAAAGCTGTCGTCAAGTGCGGGACCAAAATTTGGCTAAATTTTTTATAATAGAGCGTTGAGAAGCCATCAGGGCCTGGCTGCTTGCCAACCTTTAAAGATGTTATGGCCTCCTGCACCTCATCCGACTCAACGGGCCTATCAATGGACTCCTTAGCACCCGGGGGAAGAGCGGGCAAGTTAAGTTGGCCGAATAATTCCTCAGCTATACTTACATTTAAGCACGACTTTGGTTTATATAAGCCCTCCAGGTGTTTGGAAAAGGTAGCCACAACTTTTGCTGGGTTGCTAGAGAGGGTACCATCTACTGTCCTAATACGTACCGGTTTAGATCTTAGTGCGATACCTCTAATCCTTTTTGCGAGAGGAGTATTGGGTTTGTTACTCGTTCGATACTAGTGGATTTGTTCAGTTGGCGGGCGGCTTCGCCAGATAAACACAGATTAAGCTGGCTAGCTACCTGGTTAAGGCAGATCCTATTTTGTTTAGAGGGTCGGTTTTTGAAATCAGTCGAGGCTACCTGATAAGCATCGGTTAAGGCCATGAGTTTCTCTTTGTATAACGCTTTACGCCTGGCAGATTCCTGCATTAACAACCCTCTGATCACAACCTTGTGTGCCTCCCAAAGCGTGACATTTGAGGTTACTGAGCCTTTGTTAAAACGGAAGAACTCCTGAATCCCCGAGCGAACCCTCTCCAGAAGTGCCTCATCAGCCAACATTGGCTCATATAGCTTCCAAGACCTCTGAAGGCCTCTCTGAGTGAGGGCCAAAAGGTCAACCGAGACTAGGTCGTGGTCAGACCAGGCTACTGGGATAATGCCCGCTTGTGAAAGTTGGGGTAGAGAGGATTGCTGCAGGAAAATGTGGTCGATCCTTGTGGACACCTGATGGGGACACGAATAGTGGGTATAGTCCCGCTTGGTCGGGTTGGACTCCCTCCAAGCGTCTACTAGGTGGTACCGACCTAGTAAGGCTTGAAATGCTTTCCCGGAGGGTCTACTCCTGGCAGCCGGAGAGGACCCGTCATCTGGTAGCCTATCCAAAGTGGGGTGTAGGGTCTGGTTAGAGTCCCCAGCAACAATGAGAAACCCTTTCTCTACTAAGTGAAGTTTCTTGAAGAAATCCTCCAGGAAAGCATTTTGGTTTTGATTAGGAGCATAATAGGTTGCAATCGTGACAGGCTGATCTTGAATCGTGCCCACTAGTATAAGATAACGACCCTGGGGGTCACGTACCACATGCTCCAGGGAGAAGGGAGTCGAACGCTTAAAGGCAATTAAGACTCCCCGCTGCTTGGTGCGCGCAGAGGCTGAGTAAAACAAGGGGTAGTCAGCACTGAGGAATTTAGGGGTACCTTGCTTAGTGTAGTGCGTTTCTTGGAGACATACGATGTCAGCACGGAGTGACCTCATCTGCCTGAAGGCTTTTACTCTCTTCTGGGGGGCGTTCAGACCCTGCACATTCAAGGAGATTAATCTAACCGCCATCATCATCCAAGCCTGAAACCATCATACGAGGAGGCTCAGGAACCCATAGGGACAGAAGGGGATAGGGGAGGAATAAGTAAAAAGTAAGGATAACAATACAACATATAAACAGCGTACAATGAAGGAGAAAACATCTTCCGAACAGTAGAATCCCATCGAGGCGGCATAGATTACCGCCCCTCAGGGAAAAACGCAACAAAGTGATGGAGATACCAGATTGGGGCCCCATCACTTTTAGAAAATGAACCACTAACCCCTCTAAGGGGGCAAGAAGTTAGTGCTTCCGTTCCCACTGGAGAGACAGTGAGAAGGGGAGCAAGGAGTGCGCGTACGAACGACACAGGAGCGCCCGACCCCCTAAAAAAAAAATAGCATCAACATTAGACCGGGGCTCTACTGACAGGATGCAAGGCCCAGGAACAGTAGCAATGGGGAGAAGTGAGAAACACGGGTCAGACAGGCCTATATAACTTTAGGCATTTAAATTAACCAAATAAACATTGGAACGAACTTCAGAGATGCAAGGGAAAGGGCTAAACGCCCTAATCTGTCGCATCAAAGGTGAACCCCTTAACAAACAGGTAACAGATCCGTAGAACAACCTTTCCAGCCGCAGCCTAAGGAGGGCGAGGGGTAGGACCCCTGGCTGGATGCAAAGAAAAACACAGGGTTACCCACCTCTCAGCCCTCCCCCGCCGCCGGCTTACCAAATCTGCGAGTCAGAGCAGCTGACGATTTCCCGGGGGTGCACCTTGCAGTTTTTCAAGAAAAGCAATCCTTTACATTTGAAATACCCCCCACAAACTATATATTCTCTCAAAGCTTTCCAGGCATACAAGGATTGTTGTTGTGGGCACCGTTTTCTGGAGGTAATCCCTCAATGAATTTTTTGGTTGCACAGGGTTTCTCTAAGAAAGAATAAAAAAACATAATCAAAACCACGTTTTACAAAAAAACAATATGCAAACAAATCCAAAGTAAAGCATACGCTTAATGGTAATTTTACTTAAAGATTTCAGACTGCAGACAAAGTGCTTTCTGCTTGTGCTTTTTCAACCAAAGCAACCCTTTGCATTTGAAAAAACCCACAAACAATATAGTCACTGAAAGTACACACATTAGTCTTTCTAGGTATACCTAGCTTGTTGTAGTGAGTGCACCTTTATGGAAGTAATATATCGATTAATGCTTTGGTTGCAAAGGGTTACTCTAATAGAAGCAGAATTAATGCCCCATTTTCCTAAAAAACAATATGCAAACAAGAAAAAACAAGTTAAATCTAAATAGCACTGTTCCTGAACAGAACAATGCCCAACATGCAAGGGTAGAGTTGGCAAACATTCCAAAGTTAAGCATGTGGGTAGGGGCACTTTTAGATAAAGTGGACCAAAACCCACCGAACTTCTGATACATTTGGCCATAGCTCCTGCTGATACTCCCTTCTTAGGGTGTAGAACTAGAAATTGATATTTCCTCTTTTCGAATCATCCTGGAACACTGATTTTTTTTGCTGTCCCCCTCTTTGCATTGGGGTGGCAATAAAATTATTGCTACACACAACTGTGGCAATGAATGGAGGAGGCAGAGCTTTATAGCTAAAGCAAAGCCAATTATCTGGGATTAGAGTGAAGCAGGAGCACTAAAGATTGGCAAAAGGTGCTCTTCATAGAGCAATTCAGGGGATGCTAGTTAAAAATGTGGGTTTTGGTCCCCTTTGGAATGCCACCACAAACCATATATTCCCTGAAAGTATACACCTTAAACTTTTTAGGTGTACCCAGCTTGTTTTTGTGGGTGAATCAATTCCAGGGATTTCCCAAAAACATTATGGGGGTTATTAAAGAAACGCTAATACCACGTAGTACAAGGTAGCATCAGGTGAACGCGGGTGAAGAATCTGAAAACCATATATTTGAAAGTCAATCTGGTGAGTGCCTCTAATAGCGTTATGTAGCATCATATGTATACATTTCAACGCTGTCTTTTTACTTGTGTATAAATAGCGTTTTAAATAATTATTTTTCTCAATTTTAAGTTCAAATGATTGTATGGCCTTTCCTGCCCAGCAACCAAACACTTTTATTGTTCATTTCTTTTTATGCCGAATTGTATGTGCAGTTCTGCCATTGTAGTGTTACTGTTACAGTGTTAAAATACTCCGTTTTGGTGCTGGTGTATATGTGTTGAGAAACAGACTCTTTTCATCTAGCACCCAGCGTCAGATGCAATTAATTTAACTGCAACTCTATTCTTTTCCTCGGGGGCACTGATTGATTCAGGGAGAGCACTTCTACAGTGCCCTCCAGACATCACATTTATCAATGCTGGACAGGATACTACAGCGTCACTTGTCCAGCCACTACACTAGGTTATAGCGATAGACACCCACTTGCAGCATCCAATAATGGACGCTCTAAGCGCTGCTACATAGACACTCAAATGGCAATCAGCCTCCACATTCAGTCTTGAATCAGCCTCCACATTTTTTTGTTTTTTTTCAGCAGTGTGTGGGCTTTAACATAAAATGTCTTGTTTGTTATTTCTGTAGTGTATTCTTAATATTTTTGGGTGATATATGTGCAAAAAAAAATCTATTTTTTTTACAATTATTACAGTTTTTTGTAATAAAAAATGTAAGTTTTCCAATAAAATCATATTGTGTGTAAAAGCCACATTTCTCCTGGTTACAGCGGTACCACATATGTATTGGTAAACACCCTTTCCTGCCCAGAAGACTCCCCCCAAACTGAAACAGAGCTTTTTCAAATAAAATGCAACTGCTATGCGCACCTTGCAGTTTTTCAAGAAAAACAACCCTTTACATTTAAAATCCCCCCCCCAAAAAAAAACTATATATACTCTGAAAGTGCACACATCAAAATGAAGCGTACCAGATTTATTGAAGTGGGCAGAGTTTTCTGAAAGTAATCCATTGATGAATTCTTTGGTTGTACAGGGTTCCTGTAAAAAAACGAATTAAAAAGCAGAATCAAAGCCACAAAGTCACCCAAACAGAACAATACCCAACATGCATAGGTACAGTCAAGGGACAAGATACCAAACACCCCAAAGTAAAGCATACACAAAAGGGTAATTTTATTTGAAAATTTTAGCTCTGCAGACAAAGTGCGCACCTTGCGCTTTTTCAACCAAAACAACACTTTACATTTGAAAATACTCCCACAAACCATATATTTCCTGGAAGTACATACATTAAGCTTACTTGTTGTAGTGGGCTCATCCTTCTGAAAGTAATCCCTTGAAGATTTCTTTGGTTTCACAGGGTTTCCCTAAAAATGTATAATATATGAAAAAGGCAGAATAAAAAAAAAACAGGACCAGCTATGGGGGCTTGTAGAATGGGACGTGGAGGTCAGCTTTGGTGGCCCCCTGCCCTGCAGGCTACAAGCCTGCATAGCCTCTGAGGCCCCGGGCTCTTCTGCCTCCCCAGGTAATGGGGGGTTGGGGGTTAATGACAAGTCACCCGCTAGCTGCAGGTGACTTGCCAGTCCCCCCAAGCCTTGTGAATTGGTATAGGGGTCTCATGTTACCCTTACGAGTTCACAAACTATTAAGTGTAAAGACAAAGAGAAAAAATAATTTGTCTTTATATATTATTTATCTTATTTATTTTGTTTTTTGTTAAATACTTACCTCCCATCCATCCCCAAACACTGTGGCCCATGCCGATCACTCTGGTTTCTGTTCTCCTGCTGCTTCTGGAAGCCTTTTATACCTGCAGGGTAACAGGGTTCATTAAATAAGAATGACAGCTTTGGTGGGCCACCGCCCTTTTTTTACTTTATTTGGCAGCTAGCAGTGGGGAAAACCAGGTTTACAGCAGGAGAGGCAACCACATGAGAGTTACGAACTTGGCGTTTAATGAGTTAATGGCTAGTTCTGTTATTTATCATAACATTCAGGGTTTTTATTTACCCATTAAAAGGCATAAAATATTCCGTTATTATGGTTCTCTTGGGGCTGACATAGTCATACTACAGGAGACCCATTTTACGGATTCTTCTTCACTGAAATTTTAAAATCATAGGTTTAGACAGAAATGAAAAGAACAGAGGAGTGGCTATTTGTATAGTCAACAGAATTCCATTTATACACATGAGCACTTTCCCCTCAGATTGTGTAGATGTGTGTTTGCCGTGTGTTATATTGTTTCTCTCATGTATTTGCTACTATTTGTATCCATGATTCACGTTATATGGGTTTGTTTATTTCACAGTGTATCACGCTGTTAATATCTTGTCTTTTAACTGTGGGAATATAAAACACAAGCTCACTTAGCAGGATTGCTTCAAATATTTATGTGTTGTTATAGTAAAAAAATGTTTTTTTTTATTTAAATATTCACTTTGATGAATTTTATGTATTTAAGCATGTGTCCTTTTTTGGGGATATATACATTTAACAGGGTTAGATTAATTTTTCTATATTAGGGAGTTTTTGTGCTGACAAAAAATAATTAAAGGGCCCAGTACTCTATACTTTCTCTGGGACCCCTCATCCATATATTTTATGCTCAATTATAGATATGAAACATGAGGGGAAGGGCTAGCTCGGTTTTTAATTTTGTGTTTTTAATGATGTATCGATCTTGCCTGAATAAAATGTATTTGGTTTTATTTTTAATTTATATGTGGTGCTGCCATCCCTAGGGGTAGGAGAATAGCTTTTTACCATCTCCTTTTGTGTATAATATACACATGAACACAACTGGAGATTCCAATGGTAGATTCTTGCTGGTTAAGGAAAAGATTGGAGACTCGCTATTCTCTTTTGTCTCTTATCACACTTCTAACAGAGGTCAGGTCTCATTTTCTAATTAACTTTTTAGAACGCTATAAGGCAGAAGGCAGGAGGGGCAGGAGGCCCTTAGGAGGGGATTCCAACCTTGCTTTTGATGTAGCAAGAGCCAAAACATATAAAAGTTTGATCGCACAGCATCCCATATCTAAAGTTAGTATCAAATTTGCTAAGATCATACACTCTCAGGATCTTATACATAATTGGTGAGAGATGAACCCTAACTCTAAAGAATACACCTTTTTCTCTCAGGCTCACTATCATCTCTAGGATTGACAACATTTTTAGATTTTTTATATTAACACCCAATGTATTGTTTTGTTCTATAAAGGAAGTCTCTTTGGGCTGGTCTTTGTTGGCTTTAATGATATAGAAGTTAAGATATTCTCTTTGAGATGGAAACTAAGGGGTTTATTCAAGAAGCACTAGTGCTACGTAGTTCCACGTAGCACCAGATAAACATTAGGTTATTGTCAGGTACCAGTGCAAAAGGTGTAGTTATGAAATCAAAAATCCAGAGTGCCAGGTAGTGTACCATCTATCATCAGCGCCGATGATACCACTCATCATTCACTCATGGGATGAGTGAGTTCCCAACAGTGCCAAATAAGACCAGGCGCTCACCTTGCACTGTGTGGCCTTATCCCATAGATTAAAATGGGTTGCATTGGTTATAGTTTTTTGTCTACTTTTTATTTATCTATTTATTTATTTTTTGGGAGGGGGCTGGTGCATGTGCAGCAGGATCCCTGGGCTGTTTGTAATTGTTTTTGTATGCATTTTTGACACTTTTGTGTTGCATTGCAAACTTGTGATTTGGGCCATGTAAAACCTGTGTCATGCTTTTCACGTGTCCCCAAGGCAATTTCCAGTGTTTTTTCTCTTTTTTTGGCCTGCCATCCCCAGAAGAATATAAAAAGGGGATTGCAACAGGCGTTGCGTGCCTGGAATCCTCTTTTTACAGTGCCTGAACAGATGCTGTGTTATTTTAAATTAAATTCTGACCTTTAACAGTGCTCCCAGCAGGCGACCCTATAGAGCAGGCACAGAGAGCCATTCATCTAGCGTCCGCCAGTAAAATTAATAAATAAAGCTACCAATGAATAATTATTAAATGATCCTGAAATATTTACTGAGTTTGAAAAAGAATTAGCTCTTTTTTTATCAGAAAAAGGCCTTTGATACCTCTCTTTTATTAACCCTTTAAGTGCCAGCCTACCTGGAGTTTTTGCCACCCTTTGTTGCCAGATCTTTTTGCACAATTTTGCGCTAAGCATGTTCAAATGTGAATATATATTGTATTTTTTAGAATTATTTACAATTTGTAGTGTTTTTTGTAATAAAAAAACGTAAGTTCGTCAATAAAATGTTATTGCGTGTGAAATCCCAATTTCTCCCGGTTACAGTGGTGCCACATATGTATAGGTAGACACCCTTTCCTGCCCAGGAGACTCCCCCAAACTGAAACAGAGCTTTAGGGGATTTTCAGATAAAATACAACTGTGATATGCGCTATGCACACCTTGCAGTTTTTCAATAAAAACAACCCTTTACATTTGAAATACCCCCAACAAACTATATATTTTCTGAAAGTACACACTAGAGATGAGCGAACTTTTGAAAAATTCGATTCGACTGATTCGCCGAATTTTCCGACAAAAATCGTTTCGACCCGAATAAATTCGCGACGAATCGCTATTAAAAACGGCTATTTCTGAGCCTCCTAGAGCCTCAATAGGGTTGTAAACCATTCTGCCTTGCTGTAACACGCACAGGATGCGTGCTGGGTTAGTTAAATAATACTTTGAATAAATATCACATGCAGATCAGAGGCATCGCTAATAGAATCGCAGAGCGGCACAATTGAATTCAAGAGAGTTGAAGTGGCATCACTATGAGGGGCAGGAGCCCAAACATTGCTTTAAAGAGACACTGGAGTTTGCAGCAGCAGGAGCCCAAAAATTGACTGACACACCCTGGAGTTGCAAGCAGCAGGAGCCCAAACATAGCTTGAAAGACACACTGTAGTTGGCTTCAGGAGCCCAAAAATTGGACGAATCACACCCTGGAGTTGGCAGAAGTTGGTAGCAGCAGCAGCAGGAGCCCAAATATTACTTTAAAGAGACCCTGGGGTTGGCTTCAGGAGCCCAAAAATTGGATGAATCACACCCTGCAGTTGGCAGCAGCAGCAGCAGGAGCCCAAATATACACTGGAGTTGGCTTCAGGAGCCCAAAAATTGGATGAATCACACCCTGGAGTTGTCAGCAGCAGCAGCAGGAGCCCAAATATTACTTTAAAGAGACACTGGAGTTGGCTTCAGGAGCCCAAAAATTGGATGAATCACACCCTGGAGTTGGCAGCAGCAGCAGCAGGAGCCCAAATATACACTGGAGTTGGCTTCAGGAGTCCAAAAATTGGATGAATCACACCCTGGAGTTGGCAGAAGTTGGCAGCAGCAGCAGCAACAGGAGCCCAAACATTACTTTAAAGAGACACTGGAGTTGGCTTCAGGAGCACAAAAATTGGATGAATCACACCCTGGAGTTGGCAGAAGTTGGCAGCAGCAGCAACAGGAGCCCAAACATTACTTTAAAGAGACCCTGGGGTTGGCTTCAGGAGCCCAAAACTTGGATGAATCACACCCTGGAGTTGGCAGGAGTTGGCAGCAGCAGCAGCAGCAGGAGCCCAAACATTACTTTAAAGAGACCCTGGGGTTGGCTTCAGGAGCCCAAAAATTGGATGAATCACACCCTGGAGTTGGCAGGAGTTGGCAGCAGCAGCAGCAACAGGAGCCCAAACATTACTTTAAAGAGACACTGGAGTTGGCTTCATGAGCCCAAAAATTGGATGATTCACACCCTGGAGTTGGCAGAAGTTGGCAGCAGCAGCAGCAGGAGCCCAAATATTACTTTAAAGAGACCCTGGGGTTGGCTTCAGGAGCCCAAAAATTGGATGAATCACACCCTACAGTTGGCAGCAGCAGCAGCAGGAGCCCAAATATACACTGGAGTTGGCTTCAGGAGCCCAAAAATTGGATGAATCACACCCTGGAGTTGGCAGAAGTTGGCAGCAGCAGCAGCAGCAGCAACAGCAGCCCAAACATTACTTTAAAGAGACACTGGAGTTGGCATCAGGAGCACAAAAATTGGATGAATCCCACCCTGGAGTTGGCAGAAGTTGGCAGCAGCAGCAACAGGAGCCCAAACATTACTTTAAAGAGACCCTGGGGTTGGCTTCAGGAGCCCAAAAATTGGATGATTCACACCCTGGAGTTGGCAGAAGTAGGCAGCAGCAGCAACAGGAGCCCAAACATTACTTTAAAGAGACACTGGAGTTGGCTTCAGGAGCCCAAAAATTGGATGAATCACACCCTGGAGTTGGCAGAAGTTGGCAGCAGCAGCAACAGGAGCCCAAACATTACTTTAAAGAAACCCTGGGGTTGGCTTAGGAGCCCAGAAATTGGATGATTCACACCCTGGAGTTGGCAGAAGTAGGCAGCAGCAGCAACAGGAGCCCAAACATTACTTTAAAGAGACACTGGAGTTAGCTTCAGGAGCACAAAAATTGGATGAATCACACCCTGGAGTTGGCAGAAGTTGGCAGCAGCAGCAGCAGGAGCCCAAATATTACTTTAAAGAGACCCTGGGGTTGGCTTCAGGAGCCCAAAAATTGGATGAATCACACCCTGGAGTTGGCAGCAGCAGCAGCGGGAGCCAAAACATTACTTTAAAGAGACACTGGAGTTGGCTTCAGGAGCCCAAAAATTGGATGATTCACACCCTGGAGTTGGCAGAAGCAGCAGCAGGAGCCCAAATATTACTTTAAAGAGACCCTGGGGTTGGCTTCAGGAGCCCAAAAATTGGATGATTCACACCCTGGAGTTGGCAGAAGTTGGCAGCAGCAGCAGCAGGAGCCCAAATATTACTTTAAAGAGACCCTGGGGTTGGCTTCAGGAGCCCAAAAATTGGATGAATCACACCCTGGAGTTGGCAGCAGCAGCAGCAGGAGCCAAAACATTACTTTAAAGAGACACTGGAGTTGGCTTCAGGAGCCCAAAAATTGGATGATTCACACCCTGGAGTTGGCAGCAGCAGCAGCAGGAGCCCAAATATTACTTTAAAGAGACCCTGGGGTTGGCTTCAGGAGCCCAAAAATTGGATGAATCACACCCTGGAGTTGGCAGAAGTTGGCAGCAGCAGCAGCAGGAGCCCAAATATTACTTTAAAGAGACCCTGGGGTTGGCTTCAGGAGCCCAAAAATTGGATGAATCACACCCTGGAGTTGGCAGCAGCAGCAGCAGGAGCCCAAATATTACTTTAAAGAGACCCTGGGGTTGGCTTCAGGAGCCCAAAAATTGGATGTATCACACCCTGGAGTTGGCAGCAGCAGCAGCGGGAGCCAAAACATTACTTTAAAGAGACACTGGAGTTGGCTTCAGGAGCCCAAAAATTGGATGATTCACACCCTGGAGTTGGCAGCAGCAGGAGCCCAAACATTACTTTAAAGAGACCCTGGGGTTGGCTTCAGGAGCCCAAAAATTGGATGAATCACACCCTGGAGTTGGCAGCAGCAGCAGGAGCCCAAACATTACTTTAAAGAGACACTGGGGTTGGCTTCAGGAGCCCAAAAATTGGATGATTCACACCCTGGAGTTGGCATCAGCAGGAGCCCAAAAATTGGCCTAAAGACATAAATATGTTTTGCACCATTTGGAAAGTGTAAAACGTGGCACCATGCTGAATCTAGTCGCATGCATCAGGCATTGGTGGGTGGAAATCCTGGCTGATCCATCCCTGATTCATTTTGACAAAGGTGAGTCTCTCCACATTTTTAGTTGACAGACGAGTTCTCCTCGCCGTAACTATGGCCCCCGCCGCACTAAACACCCGCTCAGATGGCACGCTACTTGCCGGGCAGGACAGCTTTTCCAGGGCAAACTCTGCTAGTTGCGGCCACAAATCAAGTTTGGCTGCCCGGAAGTCCAGCAGATCCTCAAGATGTGTTGGCATGGTCATGTCAAAGTATGACATGACCTGCTGGTTCAGGTCCTGCTCCAGGTCTTCCTGCTGCTCATGAGTAGCCTCACTATGCGGGTGTAGAAAGCTACTCATTAGCGACTGAAGACTGAGGCTGCTGCTGCTGATGGAGCTGCTGCTGCTGCTCCTGCCAACCCCCCCAGCGGCCATGGCAGTGGAAGGTGAGCGCAGAGGTCCCCTCGAGTCAGACCTGCGAGAGTATGGACCATGGCGCAGATAGGCATCGGCCAACTGCCTACGTAGAATGTCTTTGTAGTAGTTCAGTTTGTCCTCCCTCTCGGTGGGTTTAAAAAATGCCCCCATTTTGTACCGGAAGCGAGGGTCCAATAAGGTGGACAGCCAGAAGTCATCCCGCCGACAGATGGAAACAATTCTGGGGTCGCTACGCAAGCACGTGAGCATGCTTCCTGCCATTTGCGCAAGTGACTCGGATGGACTACCTGTCTCCATCTCCACTGCATACTGCCACGGTGTGCCTGTGTCCTCTGTCTCGCCTTCCTCAAAAACCTCTAGCTCCTCTGGCTGCTCCTGCTCCTCCTCTCCTGTCCAGTGACTAGATAAACCAGCCATTTCGCCAATCCTAAACTGTGTTTTGCTGGGCAATTCCTCCTCCTCCTCTTCCTCCTCCTCCTCCAGTTCAGCTCCAACGGGGTTCATGTGGCCGTAAGATGTAAACGCCATGTCTCCAGTGCCCTGACCAGCCATGGTTTCCAACATGTGCTGTAGTACATGAAGCAGTGGAATCACGTCGTTCATCCCGTAATCCTGCCGACTGACAAATAAAGTGGCTTCCCCAAAGGGCCTGAGCAAACGGCAGGTGTCACGTATGAGCTGCCACTGGTTGACATTGAAGTTACACAGGGGAGTCCCCCTATCTGCTTGGATCATCAGGAAATCCGTGATGGCTTTTCTCTGTTCATATAATCAGTCCAACATGTGAAGGGTGGAATTCCAACGGGTGGAAACATCGCAAATCAGACTATGTTGGGGGATACCATTCTGACGCTGTAGCTCAAGAAGGGTGTGTTTGGCGGTGTAGGAGTGGCTGAAGTGCATGCAAAGTTTCCTTGAAGTTGTTAGGATGTCTTGCAGATGGGGGGAACACTTCAGAAACCGCTTGACAACCAGATTGAAGACGTGAGCCATGCAGGGGGCATGGGTCAGGCTTCCTTGGCGCAGCGCAGACAAAATGTTCTTCCCATTGTCGGTAACCATGATTCCCATTTTAAGTTTTCTTGGAGTAAGCCATGTTTGGATTTCCTGATGAATACATTTAAGCTGTTCCTCCCCTGTGTGACTCCGTTCGCCAAGACAAACCATGTGAAGCACTGCGTGACACCTCCGTGCCCTGCACACATGGTAGACTGGAGGGGCACTGAGACTTGAGCCTACAGTGGAGGGTGAGGAGATGGCGGAGGATGAGGAGGCCGAGTCGCACGGTGTCACAGGCCCAACGGGCAGGGAATGCGGAGGCCGAAGCGGCGTGACCTGTCCAAGTTGCTGCTGCTGCTGAAAAGGGACCATATTCACCCTGTGGGCCTTAAACGACATGTACTGTCCCTGACCGTAGTTACAGCTCCAGATGTCGGCGCTGCCATGCACTTTGCTACACACCGACAGGCTCAAGGACTGGCCCACCTTCTGTTCAACAAAAGTGTGCAGCGCTGGTACTGCCTTCTTGGCAAAGAAATGACGGCTTGGGACTCTCCACCTCGGCTCGGCACAAGCCATCAGTTCTCTGAAAGGTGCAGATTCCACCACCTGAAAAGGGAGCAACTGCAGCACCAGCAACTTGGACAGGAGCACAATCAGCTTCTGCGCCGTAGGATGAGTGGGCGCATACTGCTGTCTCTTGGACATGGCTTCGCTGATGGATTGCTGGCGGGATGCATGACTTGGAGGAGGAGGAGGAGGAGGAGCAGGAGCGACAGAGGATGGGTATGACGCACAGCTGCCTTCGGCTGAGGTGCTGGAGCCTTGGCTGGCAGAAATTGGGAGCGGCGTGCCACTCGGTGAGGAAGCAGTCTGGCCCACCTCTCCGGAGCCTAGGTTCTCCCAGGCCGCTTTATGGTGACGCTGCATATGTTGACGCAGGGCCGTGGTGCCAACATTTGGACCCTGGCCACGCTTCACCTTCTGCCTACATATCTTGCATGTGGCCATGTTACCCTCCTGCGGATGCTTCAGGAAAAACTGCCACACTGCCGAGTAGCTACTTTTTCCACCAACAGGCCTCACTGATTCGCTGCTGCTGTTGCCAACTCCAGGAACCCCTGCCCCACTACCTCCCGATAAGGTAGCCTGCCGCGCAGCAGGTGCTCTACCCCAGCCCCGTTTGGCTCCAGGCTTTACAATTGTGCCCCCATGCTTCCTGCCAGCCATGCTGCTGCCACCTTGCTGCCTGAGCTGCAGACTCCGGGGCAACCTGCGCCCCTCTTCTCCTGATGATGACGATGAAGCCCCTTCATCACCCGGCTCCCAAGTGCGATCGGCTTCATCGTCATCATCATTATCGCGAGTTGTGGCTGTACGTTACTGATGTTCGTGGATTCGTCAACAGTGTCTAGCGCAGGAGCTGGAACGCTCGCAGCACCCACGACACTGTCCACTTCACTACTTGTCTGCCTAGCTAAAGAAGCCACCTCCATTTCTTGGCTGGGCAGTAGCTGCTGACTGTCCTCTATCTGATCGTCCTCCTCACTAAAGAGTGGAGCTGAACCCAAAGCATAGGATACGTCGCTGGGGGAGGGAACGGCGTAGGACAGAGGCAATGGGAGGACAGGGACTGCTCTCGGGGCATGCCAACTCAGGGTTGTGTCAGAGGAACCTACCGACCCTAGACTGGGGGTCTCAGACGTAAGTTGTGATGATGTTGTTGATGAGCGCGTCAACCAATCAACCACGGCAGATGCGTTACTGGTGGAGACCCGACCGCTAGCAGATACTGGCAGATTAGGTCTCTCAGCGTGACTCCTGCTGCTACTGGCCCCCAGTCTGATGCGAGCTCTGCCTGCGGAATCTTGGCCTCTGCCACTCCTCTTTTCACTTCCAGGCACTTGTCTGCCCGACATAGTCTAACTGGCGTGGTAGTAGGTGATATTTTAAGAACCCCCAGGCAGCGGTGGGTCTATATGAAACAGAATATAATGCACACCAAAAGTGAGCAGTAACACTCAGCCTCCAACAGGCCTTCCTAGTGTAAATAAGAGAGCTGCTTAGTGTAAATAAAGAGGGGTATGCTATGTTACAGAATGGGATGCCCCAAAAACCAGCAGTGCACCTGGCAGGCAGCAGTAAGACTATGCACAGCAAAAGTGTCTTTATCAGGCCTAATTTCAATTATAATAAGTGCAAATGGTTATATGGTCTTAAATAGAGGCTGCTGTAGTCACAGAATGGGATGCCACAACAGGAGTGCACCTGGAAGGGACCAGTAGTGCTATGCACAGCAAAAGTGTCTTTATCAGGCCTAATTTCAATTAGAATAAGTGCAAATGGTTATGGTTTTAAATAGAGGCTGCTCTAGTCACAGAATGGGATGCCCCAAACAGGAGTGCACCTGGCAGGGACCAGTAGTGCTATGCACAGCAAAAGTGTCTTTATCAGGCCTAATTTCAATTAGAATAAGTGCAAATGGTTATATGGTCTTAAATAGAGGCTGCTGTAGTCACAGAATGGGATGCCCCAAACAGGAGTGCACCTGGCAGGCAGTAGTGCTATGCACAGCAAAAGTGTCTTTATCAGGCGTAATTTCAATTATAATAGGTGCAAATGGTTATGGTCTTAAATAGAGGCTTTTGTAGTCACAGAATGGGATGCCCCAAACAGGAGTGCACCTGGCAGGCAGTAGTGCTATGCACAGCAAAAGTGTCTTTATCAGGCCTAATTTCAATTATAATAGGTGCAAATGGTTATGGTTTTAAATAGAGGCTGCTGTAGTCACAGAATGGGATGCCCCAAACAGGAGTGCACCTGGCAGGGACCAGTAGTGCTATGCACAGCAAAAGTGTCTTTATCAGGCTTAATTTCAATTAGAATAAGTGCAAATGGTTATATGGTCTTAAATAGAGGCTGCTGTAGTCACAGAATGGGATGCCCCAAACAGGAGTACACCTGGCAGGCAGTAGTGCTATGCACAGGAAAAGTGTCTTTATCAGGCCTAATTTCAATTATAATAGGTGCAAATGGTTATGGTTTTAAATAGAGGCTGCTGTAGTCACAGAATGGGATGCCCTAAACAGGAGTGCACCTGGCAGGGACCAGTAGTGCTATGCACAGCAAAAGTGTCTTTATCAGGCCTAATTTCAATTAGAATAAGTGCAAATGATTATATGGTCTTAAATAGAGGCTGCTGTAGTCACAGAATGGGATGCCCCAAACAGGAGTGCACCTGGCAGGCAGTAGTGCTATGCACAGCAAAAGTGTCTTTATCAGGTGTAATTTCAATTATAATAGGTGCAAATGGTTATGGTCTTAAATAGAGGCTTTTGTAGTCACAGAATGGGATGCCCCAAACAGGAGTGCACCTGGCAGGCAGTAGTGCTATGCACAGCAAAAGTGTCTTTATCAGGCCTAATTTCAATTATAATAGGTGCAAATGGTTATGGTCTTAAATAGAGGCTGCTGTAGTCACAGAATGGGATGCCCCAAACAGGAGTGCACCTGGCAGGGACCAGTAGTGCTATGCACAGCAAAAGTGTCTTTATCAGGCCTAATTTCAATTAGAATAAGTGCGAATGATTATATGGTCTTAAATAGAGGCTGCTGTAGTCACAGAATAGGATGCCCCAAACAGGAGTGCACCTGGCAGGCAGTAGTGCTATGCACAGCAAAAGTGTCTTTATCAGGCGTAATTTCAATTAGAATAAGTGGAAATGGTTATATGGTCTTAAATAGAGGCTGCTGTAGTCACAGAATGGGATGCCCCAAACAGGAGTGCACCTGGCAGGGACCAGTAGTGCTATGCACAGCAAAAGTGTCTTTATCAGGCCTAATTTCAATTATAATAGGTGCAAATGGTTATGGTTTTAAATAGAGGCTGCTGTAGTCACAGAATGGGATGCCCCAAACAGGAGTGCACCTGGCAGGGACCAGTAGTGCTATGCACAGCAAAAGTGTCTTTATCAGGCCTAATTTCAATTATAATAGGTGCAAATGGTTATGGTTTTAAATAGAGGCTGCTGTAGTCACAGAATGGGATGCCCCAAACAGGAGTGCACCTGGCAGGGACCAGTAGTGCTATGCACAGCAAACGTGTCTTTATCAGGCCTAATTTCAATTAGAATAAGTGCAAATGGTTATATGGTCTTAAATAGAGGCTGCTGTAGTCACAGAATGGGATGCCACAACAGGAGTGCACCTGGGACCAGTAGTGCTATGCACAGCAAAAGTGTCTTTATCAAGTCTAATTTCAATTATAATAAGTGCAAATGGTTATATGGTCTTAAATAGAGGCTGCTGTAGTCACAGAATGGGATGCCACAACAGGAGTGCACCTGGAAGGGGACAGTAGAGCTATGCACAGCAAAAGTGTCTTTATCAGGCCTAATTTCAATTAGAATATGTGCAAATGGTTATATGGTCTTAAATAGAGGCTGCTGTAGTCACAGAATGGGATGCCCCAAACAGGAGTGCACCTGGCAGGCAGTAGTGCTATGCACAGCAAAATTGTCTTTATCAGGCCTAATTTCAATTAGAATAGGTGCAAATGGTTATGGTCTTAAATAGAGGCTGCTGTAGTCACAGAATGGGATGCCCCAAACAGGAGAGCACCTGGCAGGGACCAGTAGTGCTATGCACAGCAAAAGTGTCTTTATCAGGCCTAATTTCAATTAGAATAAGTGGAAATGGTTATATGGTCTTAAATAGAGGCTGCTGTAGTCACAGAATGGGATGCCCCAAACAGGAGTGCACCTGGCAGGGACCAGTAGTGCTATGCACAGCAAAAGTGTCTTTATCAGGCCTAATTTCAATTATAATAGGTGCAAATGGTTATGGTTTTAAATAGAGGCTGCTGTAGTCACAGAATGGGATGCCCCAAACAGGAGTGCACCTGGCAGGGACCAGAAGTGCTATGCACAGCAAATGTGTCTTTATCAGGCCTAATTTTAATTAGAATAAGTGCAAATGGTTATATGGTCTTAAACAGAGGCTGCTGAAGTCACAGAATGGGATGCCCCAAACAGGAGTGCACCTGGCAGGCAATAGTGCTATGCACAGCAAAAGTGTCTTTATCAGGCGTAATTTCAATTATAATAGGTGCAAATGGTTATGATCTTAAATAGAGGCTGCTGTAGTCACAGAATGGGATGCCCCAAACAGGAGTGCACCTGGCAGGGACCAGTAGTGCTATGCACAGCAAAAGTGTCTTTATCAGGCCTAATTTCAATTATAATAGGTGCAGATGGTTATGGTTTTAAATAGAGGCTGCTGTAGTCACAGAATGGGATGCCCCAAACAGGAGTGCACCTGGCAGGGACCAGTAGTGCTATGCACAGCAAACGTGTCTTTATCAGGCCTAATTTCAATTAGAATAAGTGCAAATGGTTATATGGTCTTAAATAGAGGCTGCTGTAGTCACAGAATGGGATGCCCCAAACAGGAGTGCACCTGGCAGGCAGTAGTGCTATGCACAGCAAAAGTGTCTTTATCAGGCGTAATTTCAATTATAATAGGTGCAAATGGTTATGGTCTTAAATAGAGGCTGCTGTAGTCACAGAATGGGATGCCCCAAACAGGAGTGCACCTGGCAGGGACCAGTAGTGCTATGCACAGCAAAAGTGTCTTTATCCGGCCTAATTTCAATTAGAATAGGTGCAAATGGTTATATGGTCTTAAATAGAGGCTGCTGTAGTCACAGAATGGGATGCCCCAAACAGGAGTGCACCTGGCAGGGACCAGTAGTGCTATGCACAGCAAAAGTGTCTTTATCAGGCCTAATTTCAATTAGAATAGGTGCAAATGGTTATGGTTTTAAATAGAGGCTGCTGTAGTCACAGAATGGGATGCCCCAAACAGGAGTGCACCTGGCAGGGACCAGTAGTGCTATGCACAGCAAAAGTGTCTTTATCAGGCCTAATTTCAATTAGAATAAGTGGAAATGGTTATATGGTCTTAAATAGAGGCTGCTGTAGTCACAGAATGGGGTGCCCCAAACAGGAGTGCACCTGGCAGGGACCAGTAGTGCTATGCACAGGAAAAGTGTCTTTATCAGGCCTAATTTCAATTATAATAGGTGCAAATGGTTATGGTTTTAAATAGAGGCTGCTGTAGTCACAGAATGGGATGCCCCAAACAGGAGTGCACCTGGCAGGGACCAGTAGTGCTATGCACAGCAAAAGTGTCTTTATCAGGCCTAATTTCAATTATAATAGGTGCAAATGGTTATGGTTTTAAATAGAGGCTGCTGTAGTCACAGAATGGGATGCCCAAACAGGAGTGCACCTGGCAGGGACCAGTAGTGCTATGCACAGCAAAAGTGTCTTTATCAGGCCTAATTTCAGTTATAATAGGTGCAAATGGTTATGGTTTTAAATAAAGGCTGCTGTAGTCACAGAATGGGATGCCCTAAACAGGAGTGCACCTGGCAGGGACCAGTAGTGCTATGCACAGCAAAAGTGTCTTTATCAGGCCTAATTTCAATTATAATAGGTGCATATGGTTATGGTTTTAAATAGAGGCTGCTGTAGTCACAGAATGGGATGCCCCAAACAGGAGTGCACCTGGCAGGGACCAGTAGTGCTATGCACAGCAAAAGTGTCTTTATCAGGCCTAATTTCAATTATAATAGGTGCATATGGTTATGGTTTTAAATAGAGGCTGCTGTAGTCACAGAATGGGATGCCCCAAACAGGAGTGCACCTGGCAGGGACCAGTAGTGCTATGCACAGCAAAAGTGTCTTTATCAGGCCTAATTTCAATTATAATAGGTGCAAATGGTTATGGTTTTAAATAGAGGCTGCTGTAGTCACAGAATGGGATGCCCCAAACAGGAGTGCACCTGGCAGGGACCAGTAGTGCTATGCACAGCAAAAGTGTATTTATCAGGCCTAATTTCAATTATAATAGGTGCAAATGGTTATGGTCTTAAATAGAGGCTGCTGTAGTCACAGAATGGGATGCCCCAAACAGGAGTGCACCTGGCAGGGACCAGTAGTGCAATGCACAGCAAAAGTGTCTTTATCAGGCGTAATTTCAATTAGAATAAGTGGAAATGGTTATATGGTCTTAAATAGAGGCTGCTGTAGTCACAGAATGGGATGCCCCAAACAGGAGTGCACCTGGCAGGGACCAGTAGTGCTATGCACAGCAAAAGTGTCTTTATCAGGCCTAATTTCAATTATAATAGGTGCAAATGGTTATGGTTTTAAATAGAGTCTGCTGTAGTCACAGAATGGGATGCCCCAAACAGGAGTGCACCTGGCAGGGACCAGTAGTGCTATGCACAGCAAAAGTGTCTTTATCAGGCCTAATTTCAATTATAATAGGTGCAAATGGTTATGGTTTTAAATAGAGGCTGCTGTAGTCACAGAATGGGATGCCCCAAACAGGAGTGCACCTGGCAGGGACCAGTAGTGCTATGCACAGCAAAAGTGTCTTTATCAGGCCTAATTTCAATTATAATAGGTGCAAATGGTTATGGTTTTAAATAGAGGCTGCTGTAGTCACAGAATGGGATGCCCCAAACAGGAGTGCACCTGGCAGGGACCAGTAGTGCTATGCACAGCAAAAGTGTCTTTATCAGGCCTAATTTCAATTATAATAGGTGCAAATGGTTATGGTTTTAAATAAAGGCTGCTGTAGTCACAGAATGGGATGCCCCAAACAGGAGTGCACCTGGCAGGGACCAGTAGTGCTATGCACAGCAAAAGTGTCTTTATCAGGCCTAATTTCAATTATAATAGGTGCAAATGGTTATGGTTTTAAATAGAGGCTGCTGTAGTCACAGAATGGGATGCCCCAAACAGGAGTGCACCTGGCAGGGACCAGTAGTGCTATGCACAGCAAAAGTGTCTTTATCAGGCCTAATTTCAATTATAATAGGTGCAAATGGTTATGGTTTTAAATAGAGGCTGCTGTAGTCACAGAATGGGATGCCCCAAACAGGAGTGCACCTGGCAGGGACCAGTAGTGCTATGCACAGCAAAAGTGTCTTTATCAGGCCTAATTTCAATTATAATAGGTGCAAATGGTTATGGTTTTAAATAGAGGCTGCTGTAGTCACAGAATGGGATGCCCCAAACAGGAGTGCACCTGGCAGGGACCAGTAGTGCTATGCACAGCAAAAGTGTCTTTATCAGGCCTAATTTCAATTAGAATAAGTGGAAATGGTTATATGGTCTTAAATAGAGGCTGCTGTAGACACAGAATGGGGTGCCCCAAACAGGAGTGCACCTGGCAGGGACCAGTAGTGCTATGCACAGCAAAAGTGTCTTTATCAGGCCTAATTTCAATTATAATAGGTGCAAATGGTTATGGTTTTAAATAGAGGCTGCTGTAGTCACAGAATGGGATGCCCAAACAGGAGTGCACCTGGCAGGGACCAGTAGTGCTATGCACAGCAAAAGTGTCTTTATCAGGCCTAATTTCAGTTATAATAGGTGCAAATGGTTATGGTTTTAAATAAAGGCTGCTGTAGTCACAGAATGGGATGCCCCAAACAGGAGTGCACCTGGCAGGGACCAGTAGTGCTATGCACAGCAAAAGTGTCTTTATCAGGCCTAATTTCAATTATAATAGGTGCATATGGTTATGGTTTTAAATAGAGGCTGCTGTAGTCACAGAATGGGATGCCCCAAACAGGAGTGCACCTGGCAGGGACCAGTAGTGCTATGCACAGCAAAAGTGTCTTTATCAGGCCTAATTTCAATTATAATAGGTGCAAATGGTTATGGTTTTAAATAGAGGCTGCTGTAGTCACAGAATGGGATGCCCCAAACAGGAGTGCACCTGGCAGGGACCAGTAGTGCTATGCACAGCAAAAGTGTATTTATCAGGCCTAATTTCAATTATAATAGGTGCAAATGGTTATGGTCTTAAATAGAGGCTGCTGTAGTCACAGAATGGGATGCCCCAAACAGGAGTGCACCTGGCAGGGACCAGTAGTGCAATGCACAGCAAAAGTGTCTTTATCAGGCGTAATTTCAATTAGAATAAGTGGAAATGGTTATATGGTCTTAAATAGAGGCTGCTGTAGTCACAGAATGGGATGCCCCAAACAGGAGTGCACCTGGCAGGGACCAGTAGTGCTATGCACAGCAAAAGTGTCTTTATCAGGCATAATTTCAATTATAATAGGTGCAAATGGTTATGGTTTTAAATAGAGTCTGCTGTAGTCACAGAATGGGATGCCCCAAACAGGAGTGCACCTGGCAGGGACCAGTAGTGCTATGCACAGCAAAAGTGTCTTTATCAGGCCTAATTTCAATTATAATAGGTGCAAATGGTTATGGTTTTAAATAGAGGCTGCTGTAGTCACAGAATGGGATGCCCCAAACAGGAGTGCACCTGGCAGGGACCAGTAGTGCTATGCACAGCAAAAGTGTCTTTATCAGGCCTAATTTCAATTATAATAGGTGCAAATGGTTATGGTTTTAAATAGAGGCTGCTGTAGTCACAGAATGGGATGCCCCAAACAGGAGTGCACCTGGCAGGGACCAGTAGTGCTATGCACAGCAAAAGTGTCTTTATCAGGCCTAATTTCAATTATAATCGGTGCAAATGGTTATGGTTTTAAATAAAGGCTGCTGTAGTCACAGAATGGGATGCCCCAAACAGGAGTGCACCTGGCAGGGACCAGTAGTGCTATGCACAGCAAAAGTGTCTTTATCAGGCCTAATTTCAATTATAATAGGTGCAAATGGTTATGGTTTTAAATAGAGGCTGCTGTAGTCACAGAATGGGATGCCCCAAACAGGAGTGCACCTGGCAGGGACCAGTAGTGCTATGCACAGCAAAAGTGTCTTTATCAGGCCTAATTTCAATTATAATAGGTGCAAATGGTTATGGTTTTAAATAGAGGCTGCTGTAGTCACAGAATGGGATGCCCCAAACAGGAGTGCACCTGGCAGGGACCAGTAGTGCTATGCACAGCAAAAGTGTCTTTATCAGGCCTAATTTCAATTAGAATAGGTGCAAATGGTTATATGGTCTTAAATAGAAGCTGCTGTAGTCACAGAATGGGATGCCCCAAACAGGAGTGCACCTGGCAGGGACCAGTAGTGCTATGCACAGCAAAAGTGTCTTTATCAGGCCTAATTTCAATTATAATAGGTGCAAATGGTTATGGATTTAAATAGAGGCTGCTGTAGTCACAGAATGGGATGCCCCAAACAGGAGTGCACCTGGCAGGGACCAGTAGTGCTATGCACAGCAAAAGTGTCTTTATCAGGCCTAATTTCAATTATAATAGGAGCAAATGGTTATGGTTTTAAATAGAGGCTGCTGTAGTCACAGAATGGGATGCCCCAAACAGGAGTGCACCTGGCAGGGACCAGTAGTGCTATGCACAGCAAAAGTGTCTTTATCAGGCCTAATTTCAATTATAATAGGTGCAAATGGTTATGGTTTTAAATAGAGGCTGCTGTAGTCACAGAATGGGATGCCCCAAACAGGAGTGCACCTGGCAGGGACCAGTAGTGCTATGCACAGCAAAAGTGTCTTTATCAGGCCTAATTTCAATTATAATAGGTGCAAATGGTTATGGTTTTAAATAGAGGCTGCTGTAGTCACAGAATGGGATGCCCCAAACAGGAGTGCACCTGGCAGGGACCAGTAGTGCTATGCACAGCAAAAGTGTCTTTATCAGGCCTAATTTCAATTATAATAGGTGCAAATGGTTATGGTTTTAAATAAAGGCTGCTGTAGTCACAGAATGGGATGCCCCAAACAGGAGTGCACCTGGCAGGGACCAGTAGTGCTATGCACAGCAAAAGTGTCTTTATCAGGCCTAATTTCAATTATAATAGGTGCAAATGGTTATGGTTTTAAATAGAGGCTGCTGTAGTCACAGAATGGGATGCCCCAAACAGGAGTGCACCTGGCAGGGACCAGTAGTGCTATGCACAGCAAAAGTGTCTTTATCAGGCCTAATTTCAATTATAATAGGAGCAAATGGTTATGGTTTTAAATAGAGGCTGCTGTAGTCACAGAATGGGATGCCCCAAACAGGAGTGCACCTGGCAGGGACCAGTAGTGCTATGCACAGCAAAAGTGTCTTTATCAGGCCTAATTTCAATTATAATAGGTGCAAATGGTTATGGTTTTAAATAGAGGCTGCTGTAGTCACAGAATGGGATGCCCCAAACAGGAGTGCACCTGGCAGGGACCAGTAGTGCTATGCACAGCAAACGTGTCTTTATCAGGCCTAATTTAAATTATAATAGGTGCAAATGGTTATGGTTTTAAATAGAGGCTGCTGTAGTCACAGAATGGGATGCCCCAAACAGGAGTGCACCTGGCAGGGACCAGTAGTGCTATGCACAGTAAAAGTGTCTTTATCAGGCCTAATTTCAATTAGAATAAGTGCAAATGGTTATATGGTCTTAAATAGAGGCTGCTGTAGTCACAGAATGGGATGCCACAACAGGAGTGCACCTGGGACCAGTAGTGCTATGCACAGCAAACGTGTCTTTATCAGGCCTAATTTCAATTATAATAAGTGCAAATGGTTATATGGTCTTAAATAGAGGCTGCTGTAGTCACAGAATGGGATGCCACAACAGGAGTGCACCTGGAAGGGGACAGTAGTGCTATGCACAGCAAAAGTGTCTTTATCAGGCCTAATTTCAATTAGAATAAGTGAAAATGGTTAAATGGTCTTAAATAGAGGCTGCTGTAGTCACAGAATGGGATGCCACAACAGGAGTGCACCTGGGACAAGTAGTGCTATGCACAGCAAAAGTGTCTTTATCAGGACTAATTTCAATTAGAATATGCGCAAATGGTTATATGGTCTTAAATAGAGGCTGCTGTAGTCACAGAATGGGATGCCCCAAACAGGAGTGCACCTGGCAGGCAGTAGTGCTATGCACAGCAAAAGTGTCTTTATCAGGCCTAATTTCAATTATAATAGGTGCAAATGGTTATGGTCTTAAATAGAGGCTGCTGTAGTCACAGAATGGGATGCCCCAAACAGGAGTGCACCTGGCAGGGACCAGTAGTGCTATGCACAGCAAAAGTGTCTTTATCAGGCCTAATTTCAATTATAATAGGTGCAAATGGTTATGGTTTTAAATAGAGGCTGCTGTAGTCACAGAATGGGATGCCCCAAACAGGAGTGCACCTGGCAGGGACCAGTAGTGCTATGCACAGCAAAAGTGTCTTTATCAGGCCTAATTTCAATTAGAATAAGTGGAAATGGTTATATGGTCTTAAATAGAGGCTGCTGTAGTCACAGAATGGGGTGCCCCAAACAGGAGTGCACCTGGCAGGGACCAGTAGTGCTATGCACAGCAAAAGTGTCTTTATCAGGCCTAATTTCAATTATAATAGGTGCAAATGGTTATGGTCTTAACTAGAGGCTGCTGTAGTCACAGAATGGGATGCCCCAAACAGGAGTGCACCTGGCAGGGACCAGTAGTGCTATGCACAGCAAAAGTGTCTTTATCAGGCCTAATTTCAATTATAATAGGTGCAAATGGTTATGGTTTTAAATAGAGGCTGCTGTAGTCACAGAATGGGATGCCCCAAACAGGAGTGCACCTGGCTGGGACCAGTAGTGCTATGCACAGCAAAAGTGTCTTTATCAGGCCTAATTTCGATTGGAATAAGTGGAAATGGTTATATGGTCTTAAATAGAGGCTGCTGTAGTCACAGAATGGGGTGCCCCAAACAGGAGTGCACCTGGCAGGGACCAGTAGTGCTATGCACAGCAAAAGTGTCTTTATCAGGCCTAATTTCAATTATAATAGGTGCAAATGGTTATGGTTTTAAATAGAGGCTGCTGTAGTCACAGAATGGGATGCCCCAAACAGGAGTGCACCTGGCAGGGACCAGTAGTGCTATGCACAGCAAAAGTGTCTTTATCAGGCCTAATTTCAATTATAATAGGTGCAAATGGTTATGGTTTTAAATAGAGGCTGCTGTAGTCACAGAATGGGATGCCCCAAACAGGAGTGCACCTGGCAGGGACCAGTAGTGCTATGCACAGCAAAAGTGTCTTTATCAGGCCTAATTTCAGTTATAATAGGTGCAAATGGTTATGGTTTTAAATAAAGGCTGCTGTAGTCACAGAATGGGATGCCCCAAACAGGAGTGCACCTGGCAGGGACCAGTAGTGCTATGCACAGCAAAAGTGTCTTTATCAGGCCTAATTTCAATTATAATAGGTGCATATGGTTATGGTTTTAAATAGAGGCTGCTGTAGTCACAGAATGGGATGCCCCAAACAGGAGTGCACCTGGCAGGGACCAGTAGTGCTATGCACAGCAAAAGTGTCTTTATCAGGCCTAATTTCAATTATAATAGGTGCAAATGGTTATGGTTTTAAATAGAGGCTGCTGTAGTCACAGAATGGGATGCCCCAAACAGGAGTGCACCTGGCAGGGACCAGTAGTGCTATGCACAGCAAAAGTGTCTTTATCAGGCCTAATTTCAATTATAATAGGTGCAAATGGTTATGGTCTTAAATAGAGGCTGCTGTAGTCACAGAATGGGATGCCCCAAACAGGAGTGCACCTGGCAGGGACCAGTAGTGCTATGCACAGCAAAAGTGTCTTTATCAGGCCTAATTTCAATTATAATAGGTGCAAATGGTTATGGTCTTAAATAGAGGCTGCTGTAGTCACAGAATGGGTTGCCCCAAACAGGAGTGCACCTGGCAGGGACCAGTAGTGCTATGCACAGCAAAAGTGTCTTTATCAGGCCTAATTTCAATTATAATAAGTGCAAATGGTTATGGTCTTAAATAGAGGCTGCTGTAGTCACAGAATGGGATGCCTCACAGCAGACTTAAGATCAGTTCAGTATATATGCACAGTTAGTTAGTATAAGCAGCCTGAAAACGCTAACAAAGCCTGTCAGCCAGCCAGTAACACTCAGGCTGGATGAAAAAAAAAAAAATCTCCCTGTGACTGCCTCCGATTTTTCCTAACTTTCCCTGTTTTTCGCTGACTTTCTGTCTGTCTCCTGCCTGTCTCCTGCCTGTCTCCAGCCTGTCCCTGTCTGTCCCTGCCTGTCTAACTGCCTCTCCCTCACTACAGCGTTCTGTCTCTCACGAATACAATAGAGAAATGAGGAAGGAAAAGCAAGATGGCCGACTTAAATAGCGCTGTGACGTCACCGGGCTTGCTGGCTGCTGATAGGCTGTGTGACTGCCCCAGCTTGCACTGGCGCGGGGTAGATGTCCAGACATGTCCCGTCCGCCATCTTAGAATGCCTGTATGTAAATGAATGGATGTTAAAGGAAAACTTCGAGCGATCGAATCGCGGGGAAATTCAGATTCGATCCGAATCGAATTTTTCATGAAATTCGGATCGAATCCGGGTTCGTCCGGATCGATTCGCTCATCCCTAGTACACACCTCAAGCTTTCTAGGCTTGTTGATGTGGCCACAGTTTTCTGGAAGTAATTGCACAGGGTTTCCCTAAAATAGTGTATGAAAAAGCAGAATATAAAACACCTTTTCCTAAAATATCAATATGCAAACAAGAAAAAACAAGCTAAATCTAAAAGCACAAGGTCACCCGAGAAGAACAATACCCAACATGCATAGCTACTTTTAACCCTTTTAACTGCCCGCCTGCTTGAAATTTTGTCACCCTCTGTTGACAGGTCATTTTTCACCATTTTGCGCCATGTTTTGCAAGTTTAGGCTTTAACATGAAATGTCTTGTTTGTAATTTTTCTAATGTTTTTTTAAAATATTAAGTAAAAAAAAACAAAATCAAAATAAAAAAATATTTTTTTAGAAAATTGTCACTTTTATTTTAAATAAAACATTTATATTATTAAAGGAAACCATATTGCATGTAAAAGCCCCATTTCTCCCGATTACAACGGTACCACATATGTATCAGTAACCCCCCCGTTCCTGCCCAGGAGACCCCCCAAACTGAAACAAGTACTTTATAACATTTACAAATAAAATACAACTACTATCCACACAATAAAGGGTTAAATCAAGAAAAAAATTGGCGTGGGGTCTCCCTTTCCTGTGGGGGACCCAATTTTTCGGGGAAATTTTAAGGGTTAAAAACCCTTAGAAATCCCCAAAAAATGACATGGGGTCCCCCCTATCCGAAATAATCAGCAGGTGACCAGCTATGGAGGCTTGTAGAACAGGGTGCCGGGGCCAGCTTTGGTGGCCCCTGGCCCTGCAGGCTACAATCCGGCATTGCCTATGGCCATGGGCTCTTCTGACCCTCCCTGGGCTTTGAGGAGGCAGGTAATTGGGGGTGTCGGGGGTTAATGGCAAATCACCCGCTAGTCACAGGTGACTTGCCAGCCCCCAGCCTTGTGAACTCGTGTAGGGGTCACACAAAGTGTTAAATGTAAAAAAAAAAAAAAACTTTTTTAACTAGCAGGGGGGAAAGCCAGCCTGTAGGTACTACAGGCTTGGCACTTAACGGACGGAGAAGCAACCCCATAGTACCTATAGGCTTGGCACTTAAAGGGTTAAACTGGGCAGTCCATAAGGTATCAGAGGGGTTCTGATCAAATTGGCAAGCAGAAAGAGGCATTATTAAATAAAATATGTAAAATTATAAATCAAATCCACACAAGGATCTTTTACACTTTTACATAAAATGAACCAGATTAGACTGGACAGTGACATTGGAAGGGAAGTATTGCTTTGTGTGGTAAGGTGCAAGGTGCTGTCATTGACAGTAGGTATGTGGCACCAAGGTACCTGGCCTTGGTGCAGTAAAGCTGGATAGTTTCTCCAGCATCAGCTGCTAATGGCAGTCTGCTGCTGAAAGGTTAGTATAGCCGAAAGGCTAACCCAGGACAGCTTTACTGGGATGGAGTAGAGCAGGGTGGGACTCCATCCCCTACCCAGGTCCGGGTTTTGCGGGCCGCATAAATTGCCGGGGGGGTGTCTAGAGCTCACTTGTTGGACGAGGCTCTGTGTGTCTGGCTGGAAGCTCTTATGCAGGCTATTTTATGTGGACCCGAGGTGGATTTGGCTGCAAGCTTGGACAAAAACTAAGAAAGGCCATTGCCTGTTTGATGCAATACTGTGGCATTTTTCCTGAAAAGGTTATGTAACCTAAAAAGGATATTTTATGTTATGGACTTTATGTGTGAATAAACACGGACTTTACTTTGAACTTTTTGCCTCTGAGCCTCTATACTGCTGACATCCTGCTGTCTACCATAGCTGATCCTCACATTTGGTGTCAGATGCAGGCAAAGCAGTGAGGCCGTTGCTAGGAGCAACCGACGGAAAAGTTTTTGTGCATGTCCTACATTAAGCCTGCCAGGCTGCTACCTGAGACCGCAGACAAAATGGAGGCTGTCGTGAAACCGCTCATGGAGGCGAATCTGCAGCAGCGCAAGGCCAGCAAGCAGCAGCAGGAGACCAACCAGCTGATATTGCAACATGTGATGGCGCTGCAAGCTGCAGGAGCGCCCAAAAGTGTCCCTGATGCCCGGAAAGCTGTCCGCTTGGCGCTTCCAAAGATGACCCCTTCGGATGACGTTGAGACCTACCTGGTGGTGTTTGAAAAGGTGGCTGCAAGGGAGAAGTTGCCTCGTTACCAATGGACTGATGCCATCGCTCCATTTCTGGCATCTGGACCCCAACAGGTGTTGTTTGATCTTCCAGACGACCAAGCCGCTGACTACCCGACTCTGAAGGGTAAGATACTGGCCAGACTGGGGGTGAATGTGTGGGTTCGGGCTCAGCGGGTGCACCAGTGGAGCTATCAGTCGGCAGAGCCCGCCAGACCCCAGTACTATAAACTGCTGCACCTACTGCAAAAATGGCTGCAGCCAGATTTATTAAGCCCCTCTGCCATGTTGGACCACTTGCTGGCGGACATGTTCTGGAGGGCTTTACCGCACCCTCTGCAGCACTGGGTTGGCCAGGCATCCCCCGGCAACGCTCTAGAGATGGTGGACCTAGTGGAGCGATATGAGGCCACCAGGAACTTGCAAGGGGGCTCTACGGGGCCCCTCAGGACCTACACCCCAAAGTCCCTACCCCGGTGTTGTGTTGGGGGTGTAAGGAGCCGGGACATATCAAAGCCAGAAAAACAAATTTAAAAAACAGGGAGATTCCCCCAATAATAGCATGTGCACTGCCACACTAATATATGGCGTCCCACTAACCAAATTATATACCCAAGATAACACCCAAAGACAAGGTTAATTGTGGGGCCGGCACTATGACAATAGGAAAAGGGTAAAGCCAGAGAACAGTTGGAGAGAATAGAAAAAACATCTTTATTGATTAATGCACACAACCCTCTAAGCACCAAGTATTACACCAAAAAAATGATAAAATCACACAACGTTGTGCTGCTAAAAAATGGGGGCCCCCACACCGCACATGCGCCACCGCCTCAAACTCTCATCCACTACCCACACACAGAATCATGCACCTAGGGCAAGCGTATTGGCCTTATACAGGGGGAGTCATACTCAAATATTGGGCGCCAGGCGACAGAGTCTCTAACTGTTGAAGGGGCACTCGCAGTACAAGCGTAGTCACAACATTCCTCCACGGCTCAAAGATAATGAAAAGTGCATTGTGCAAACTTCCAGATGGCCTGAGGTAACGTGTGGCCAGTCAGACCGCGCTTCTCATCACACAGTCGGTCTCATGAATAGGTGACCTCTGCACCCAAAACGCCACAGCCTCCTCAGAGAAGACGTCAATAGCATGAATGTTTTGACTACGCTTGTACTGCGAGTGCCCCTTCAACAGTTAGAGACTCTGTCGCCTGGCGCCCAATATCTGAGTATGACTCCCCCTGTATAAGGCCAATACGCTTGCCCTAGGTGCATGATTCTGTGTGTGGGTAGTGGATGAGAGTTTGAGGCGGTGGCGCATGTGCGGTGTGGGGGCCCCCATTTTTTTGGTGTAATACTTGGTGCTTAGAGGGTTGTGTGCAATAATCAATAAAGACATATCAGAGCCAACTGTCCCCACCAGGGGGAGCCCATGGACGTGAACTTTGGTTACCACCCTTCCATGTATGCCAGGAGGCTGTGTGCTGCCGGTGTCCCTGAGCTTGTGGGGCAAAATCACCTCTGTCGGGTGAAAGTGGGGCATACCCTGGCTGTGGCCCTTTTGGACTCGGGAAGTATGGTTACCCTGGTGAGACCCGCCATGGTACTGCCCGATGAGTACACGGGGCGGAAAACCGGGGTCTTGTGCATACACGGGGACTTAAGAGACTATGCCACAGTACAAGTGACTCTAACCACCATGTCCGGCAGCTGCAACCACAAAGTCGCCGTCGCCGCTAAACTTTCGTATGAATTTATTGTTGGGAGAGACTTTCCGGGGTTCATGTCACTGTGGACCAAGGTGGGAGTTCCGGAAACCCACAAGGCGGGTGTGTCCCCAATAGACTGGCCCTACTCAGGGGTGACCCCAGAACCTTGGGAGCCGGAGTCAGAAGGCACCACGGTAGGGGTGACCGCCACTACGGTGGAAGAGGGGGAGTCAACCCCACTGAGTGTTATGGTTGGAGATGTGGAATATCTGCCAACAGGTCCAGAGTTGGCCGATCTCCATGTCTCCACTGGTAGTTTTGGTACAGCCCAACACCAGGACCCGACTCTATCTCAGGCCTGGGAGAATGTACTTGAGGTGGAAGGTGAGCCACAACAGCCAGGGGCAGAGTTACAGTTTCCTCGCTTTGTGGTTCACCTGGAGATGCTGTACCGAGTAAACAAAGTACATGAAGAGGTTGTGGAACAATTGGTGGTACCCAATCCTTATCGCAAGCTGGTATTGGATTTGGCCCACCAACATATTCTGGGGGGACACCTAGGCCAGCAGAAAACTCTGGACCAAATTTTACAACGGTTCTACTGGCCCAGTGTGTACAAGGAGGCGGAGAGATATTGTGAGTCCTGCCCAACATGTCAGATGACCAGCCCCCAGCCTCATTACCGTGGTCCCCTAGTTCCTCTCCCAGTTATTGAGGTTCCCCTTGATCGGATTGCCATGGATCTGGTGGGTCCAGTGCCAAAATCCGCTAGAGGGCATCAACATATTCTGGTAATCTTGGACTATGCCACGCTGTACCCCGAGGCCATACTCCTGCAACGCACCTCAGCCAAGCTCATTGCTAAGGAGCTTATGGAAATGTTTTCCCGGGTAGGCCTGCCTAAAGAGGTCCTGACAGATCAAGGTACCCCGTTTATGTCTAAGGTGATGAAAGAGCTCTGTAAGTTGTTGCAGGTGAAACAATTGCGGACATCCGTTTACCACCCGCAAACAGACGGCCTGGTAGAAAGGTTTAACCAAACTTTAAAAACCATGTTAAAACGGGTAGTCGCCAAGAATGGGAAGAATTGGGACTTGCTTCTGCCCTATCTGATGTTTGCAGTGCGAGGTGCCCCAGGCCTCTATGGGGTTCTCGCCCTTCGAGCTCTTATACGGTCGGCATCCACGGGGCCTGTTGGATATAGCCAAGGAGGCTTGGGAACAGCAACCCACCCCCCACAAAAGTGTGGTAGAGTATGTTACTCAATTACAGGATAGAGACCGTGTTGCCGCTGGTGAGGGAACATATGGAAGCAGCACAGCGGGCCCAAAGTAGGGTTTATAACCGGCAAGCCAGGGTACGGAACTTTAACCCAGGTGAGAGGGTTGTGGTTCTGTTACCCACAGCGGATAGTAAATTTCTGGCTAGGTGGCAGGGTCCCTACGAGGTGATTGGGAAAGTTGGGGAAGTGACTTACAAGGTACATTAGCCCGGGCGGAGAAAGCCAGAGCAGGTGTACCATGTAAACCTGCTGAAGCTGTGGAAAGACAGGGAGACCCCTGTGGGTGACAGTCCCCGACCAGGTATGTTAGGGGTGGAGCTTCCCGTCCCTCAGTCTGTTTTTAGAGAAGCGGTAGTTGAGGTGAAAACTGGTGACAACCTCTCCTCTAAACAGACCCAGGAAGCCAGGGAGTTTATTATCAGAAACACTGATGTGTTTTCAGAACTCCCTGGGCGCACTTCCAAACAACATGACGTTGTCACGGAACCTCAGGCTAAGATCTGGTTAAAGCCCTACCGAGTACCTGAGTCCCGACGACAAGCTATTGCGGAAGAAGTGCAACAAATGCTCGGATTAGATGTAATTGAAGAGTCAAAGAGTGAGTGGGCCAGCCCAATAGTCTTGATTCCCAAGCCCGATGGTACGTTGCGTTTCTGTAATGATTTCCGCAAACTTAACAAAGTATCTAAGTTTGATGCCTACCCTATGCCCCGTGTAGACGAGCTTATTGAAAAGCTAGGCCAACCCCTGTATTTTTCTGTTTTGGACCTCACAAAAGGGTACTGGCAGGTACCCTTGACTGAGGCTGCCAAAGAGAAAACAGCCTTTATTACACCTGAGGGACTGTTCCAGTATAAGGTATTACCCTTTGGTTTACATGGCGCTCCCGCTACGTTCCAATGGTTAATGGACATTGTCCTCAGGCCACATCGTCGGTATGCTTCGGCCTATCTGGACGGTATCATCATCCATAGTACGGATTGGGAAAGTCACCTGCCCAAAGTCCAAGCCGTAGTGGATTCCCCCAGGAAGGCTGACGGCAAACTCAAAAAAGTGTCCCTTGGGCTTAGAAGAAACTAGATACCTGGGCTATGTGATTGGGCGAGGAATGGTCAAACCCCAGATTAACAAAATAGAAGCCACTCGTAGCTGGCCAAGTCCTACCTCTACCCGTCAGGTGAAGTCATTTCTGGGGTTGGTAGGGTATTACATGAGGTTCATTCCTAATTTTGCCACCGTAGCGACACCATTGACAGACCTGTTAAAGGGACGCAAGTCTGTCATGGTGAAATGGAGTGAACAGGCCGAAAAAGCATTCTCCGCTTTGAAGTCTGCCCTGTGTGGGTCTCCGGTGTTGGTGACGCCTGACTTCAAAAGGGAGTTCATAGTGCAGACCGATGCCTCCAAAGTTGGTCTCTGTGCTGTACTATCTCAGGAAGTCAACGGGGAGGAGCAAGCTGACACCCGCGGAGACCCGGTATAGTGTAGTGGAGAGAAAGTGTTTGGTCATTAAGTGGGCCTTGAGTCTCTTCGCTACTACTTGCTGGGGAGAAGGTTCCGTTTGATTACGGACCATTCTCCCCTCAAGTGGATGTGCCAGGCTAAGGACAGGAATGCCAGGGTCACCCGGTGGTTCCTGTCCTTACAAAATTTCAAGTTCACAGTAGAGCACAGAGTGGGACGGATGTTGGGTAATGCGGATGCCCTGTCTCGGGCACATTGTTTGGCATGTGTCCACCCCCTCAGCGTTGAACAAAGGGGGGGTATGTGGTAAGGTGCAAGGTGCCATCATTGACGGTAGGTAGGTGGCACCAAGGTACCTGGCCTTGGTGCAGTTAAGCTGGAAAATTTCTCCAGCATCAGCTGCTGATGGCAGTCTGCTGCTGAAAGGTTAGTATAGCCGAAAGGCTAACCAGGGACGGCTTTACTAGGATGGACTAGAGCAGGGTGGGACTCCATCCCCTACCCAGGTCCGGGTTTTGCGGGCCGCATAAATAGCCTGGGGAGTCAGCTGTGCACGGGCTGTGTCTAGAGCTCACTTGTGCCTGGCTGGAAGCTTTTATGCAGGCTAATTCATGTGGACCTGAGGTGGATTCGGCTGCAAGTGTGCAAGCTTGGACAAAAACTAAGAAAGGCCGTTGCCTGTTTGATGCAATACTGTGGCGTTTTTCCTGAAAAGCTGATGTAACCTAAAAAGGATATTTTATGTTATGGACTTTTGTGCTTAATTTTGTTTATTTTCAGAAATGATCAGCATATAATATTCACAAAACGTGGAGAATCTTTGTCATTACAAGACCTAAGCATCCAATGTGAATAATATCAAAACGGCCAACAATAGCCTGCAGTAATAGGCACTTTAAAAAAAAATAAAAAATAAATTACGGTATATATATTCCAGATGTCAACCGACAACTTTGTTCTTAAAATTTTTAGTCATCACTGAAAACAAATTATCATCCTAACAATCGCTTATTTCACAATATTGAATGCAATACTTCTAAAAAAGGTGGTGCATCCCCCACCACGATGAGCAGTGCCCAAGTGAAATAAGGCCAAGTCGACCTCAATACAGTAGGAACCCTGGATATAGCTCTGCAAATAGCAACGGAATTTGCCATCCTTCAGTAGGGTAACAGTAATCCATATCCTAAATCAACATGGGGACAGCCCCAAAGATGCACCACTCAAGGAGGGAAATCCAAGGGAGGAGGAGGGAAGGGAAGAAGGGGAGGGTAAAGAAACAAAAAAAAAAAAAAAAACCTACACTGTCAGCAAATTGGCATCAAAACTAGCCGGCATAAATTCACGAGTCCACAGAGACCACATTTCTCGAAATCTGTCTAATTCGCCCGCACGAATCGCAGACATTTTTTCCATAGACATTATATAATGCACCCTATTTTTAAACTCTCTGAATGACAAAGCCAAAGTTTTCCAAGCCCCCGCAATAGTCAACTTAGCTGCCGTCAAAATATGGTATGCTAAACGTTTCTGGTTTCTTGAACTCGAATAATAGATCCGTTCAAAAGAGCTGTCCAAGGGTTCAAGATGATACGCTTTCCCACAACTCTACCTTCCTCCAAAATCCCTTAGCTCTGGAACAACCCCACCAAATATGGTAGAACGACCCTTCCTCATCACAGCCTCTGAAACACAGCCCCGAATTACCCCTACCAAAGTGCCCCATTTGTTTAGGAACCATATACCACCGCATGGCCACTTTAACATTAACTTCAATTGCCCAAACAGAAGCTACTGGCCCAAACGAGGCTAACCACATCTTTCGCCACTCTTTCTGCTCCTTGACCTCTCCCAGATCCCTTTCCCACTTCTGTCTATATGGCAAAGCAACCTCCTGAGTAGCATTATTTAATTCACCATAGATTTCAGAAACCAAACCCCTCCCTCTAGGATCCAGCCTGCACCGTTTCTCCAAAAAGGTGAGCTGAGACCCCACCGATGGCTCCCTCACCATGGAGCTCACAAAATGTTTAATCTGAAGATAATCGAAGAGGTCTCTAGGTTGTAACTGATATTTACTCCGCAACACCTGAAACTCAACCATCCGTGAGCCTTCCATGCAATCCAATAAACATTTCACCCCTGCCTTCTTCCAATTTCCGAACCTGGCCGGGCCCATAAGTGACCACCCCAGGATCTGCCAAAATAGAAGTATTAAGGGACCAAGAAAATCCAGATTGCCCACAGAACAAAGAGTCCATCTTTAAAACTACACAATCATGGTCAGACCATGATATTGGGTGAATCCTAACCGACTTTGCCGCCGTTACAGCCCTCTGAGACAGAAATATATGATCAATCCTGTTCCAAACATTATGGGGATGAGAAAAATGTGTATGATTCTGGGTTCCTGGATGAAGTTCCCGCCAACTATCCGCCAGAGAAAACAACCCCCGAAATTTCCTAGAAGCAGCAGCATACTGAGCACTGACCACCGTCCCTGTCAAAGATTGCCTATCTAAATAAGGGTTCAAGGTTAGATTTGAGTCCCCACAGACTATCACACTACCCTGCGCCTCCCCATTTACCATATCAAAAAAATGTTTGAGGAACGCCACCTGACCTGAGTTTGGTGCATAGTAGCTAGCTATAGTGATCTCCACCTCCTGCAGTAACCCCACCAAAATCAAATAGCGCCCCTCCGTGTCCCTTATTTCTTTGCTACAGTGGAATGGAACCCCCCTCTTGAATCCAATCAACACTCCCCTTTGCTTAGTGTGTGCATATGCAGTAAATACCTGGGGAAATGATGAGTCCAGGAATCACGGCTGAGAAGATCTCGAGAAATGTGTCTCCTGAAAACAGATGACATCAGGACGCAGGGCCCTAATCCTCCTAAACGCAGTAGACCGTTTGTGCGGCGAATTAAAGCCCTGCACATTCAAAGACAATACCGTCACCATAGCTCAATAAAATTCAGTTACTATGCTTTAAAAAAAAAAAAAAAAAAAAAAAACAGGGGAGGAAAAGGGAAGAGGGACAAGGAGAGATTAGGTAAGGGAACTAGGAAATGGACTAGAAATTCGGTTGGACAGAAACTCAGCCCTGAGACACACCACCACCTCTACAACTGTAGTATCTATCCGGCCGGATTCCACTCTACTGACAGACAACCCCTCAGCACCCACCACAGGATGAGTAAGGGACTGCCAGTCAGCCTGGTCTCACCAGGATTTTGTAGAATTAAACCACTAACTCAACAATGATAGAAATCACAAAGAGTTAACGATAACTACAGGGAATTATCCCTATGATTAAACAGGAGTACGACATACATTAGCCGACAAACAGGAGGGCAATGATAACAGTAAGTCGAAAGGGGAAGCCCCATCTATATTTTATCCTGTGATCTTGCAGGATACTTAGTAGGGGTTTCATTTCGCACCTCCTGGCCATAGTGTCTGCAGAAAGATCAGAAAAAATTTGATACTTATGTCCCTGGAACGAAAGTTCAGGAAGTTGCCTCGCCGCTCTCTGGATCAGCTCCTTGGAATTATAAAAATGAAATTTGGCAATGATATCACGGGGGGGATCGCTGGGCTGTCTCCTGGGGCCCAGGGTTCTGTGAACCCGATCCATCTCGAGCCTCTCAGCCGGTATCCCTGGGACCAGTTCTTGACATAACGCAGTTATCGCCCCTTTAGCATCCTCTATATGCTCAGGTATGCCTCTAAATCTCAAATTCGAGCACCGATCCCTATTTTCCATGTCTTCCATCTTAGCAATAAGGGAGAGTTTTTCCATTTTAAGTTGGTTAACTTCCGTGTCCAGAACTTCCTGGGCTATCTTCACATCACACATCTTAGCCTCTAGGGTACTCAGACTACAAGCTACCTTCTCCATCTCCCTAGATAGATGATCTTTAATCAGTTTAGTATTAGAAGATAAGACATTCTGCAGCATACATTCAAAGCAATGCAGTAAAGGAGGACTCACAACAAGCTGGGACTCAGAGCTGGCCAGTTCAGATCTTCCCCTCTCCTCCTCCATAAATGATGCCTCACTGTGATTTATTGCCTCCAAGTTTTCAGGCGTGAGATCTTCCACCATGCTGTCTCCCCTCTCCTCCGCAGCCGCCCCAGCGTTCACCTTCTGACACGCTGACACTGCTCACCTCCTCAGGACTCTCTGCAGTGGATCCACAGACTTGCGCTGCCTGAGCCAAGCACTTAGCTGCACACACAGCCCCACTTCCCTGCTATCGGGCGCGGAGCTCTCTCAGGCCGCCGCCATCATCGCTCCGCGCGCATGCGCACTCTCTCGTGTTATGGACTTTATGTGTGAATAAACACAGACTTTAGTTTGAACTTTTCGCCTATGAGCCTCTATACTGCTGACATCCTGCTGTCTACCAGAGCTGATCCTCACATTTGTTATAAACAAGATTGTTTAAAGCGAGTTCAGGAGCTTTTGTGAGTTCCGGTTGTATTTTGAAGTGAGGTTGTGTTATAAGTGAGGGGCCTTGTCATTAAGGGAGGGAAAAGGAAAAAAAGCATTGTGTTACTGTGTTTTTTTCTTTTTTGTATTGCAGGGTTTAGCCCTGCATTTAAATACATTGGTTGCTCCCATTTGATAGAGAGCAGTTACCTGGGTGGGGCTGTTCCTGCTTCTGACTGTTTGTCAGGCAGAGCCTGACATTGGAAGGAAAGTATTGCTTTGTTATAAATAAGATTGTTTAAAGCGAGTTCAGGAGCTTTTGTGAGTTCTGGTTGAATTTTAACGTTTTAAAGGGACTTTTCATTAAGAGACTTTTGATTGGGGGACTTCAAGTGTTCAAGTATTATTATTGCCTATGTGCTAAAATAAGAAATTAAAAGCCACCGTGAGCACTAACATTGTTTTACTGCTGTTTTGTAACTAGGATAATGGCTAGCAATATTGGAGGTCTACTTCAGTGCACAATTTGTCATATGTATACACTTGAGCAGCAGCAGCAGCAGTTCCCAGGTGAATACCGCTGTGGTAAATGTGAGCAAATTGCAAACCTGGAAGCTCAGGTTAGAGATCTGGACGAGCAAAATGCAACACTGAGGAGGATTGACAATATGGAAAAGGACATCCTGCTCACTGAGCCGGCAATAAATGGGGTAGATACGTAGGGTGAAGTAATGGGTCAGGAGGAGTAGATAAGTAGTTGGGTAAATGTAGATAGAGGGAGTAGAAAGGTTTCACAGAAAAGGAAGGCCATACCTGTGTCTGCGCACCCTAGCAAAATTGCCAAGTTGGGTAATGATGAAAGAGTGTCAGTCTCAGAAATGTCAGCCCTAGCGGATACTGCTCTCCCTCACAGCTGGGAGGAGAGCCCAGCTAGTGAGCTGGTAGTTTGGACTGCAGGTAGGACTAGACAGTTAGTGGTCATAGGTGATTCTATTATTAGGCGGACTGATAGAATAATTTGTCACCAAGACGCTTCAACCGAACCGAACCGGTTTGCTGTCTTCGGCATGTGGTGGAAAGGGTGGATACATTACTGGAAGGGGCTGGGGATAACCCAGCTGTCAGGGTCCACGTGGGGACCAATGACAGAATTAATGGAAGATGGAGGATCCTTAAGAATACATTTAAGGAATTAGGCACCAAGTTGAAGGGAAGGACCTCCAAAGTTGTATTCTCTGGAATATTGCCGGTGCCATGCGCTACACATGAATGACAGCAGGAGGTTAGAGAATTAAATGCATGGCTCAAGTCCTGGTTCATGGCAGAGGGATTTGGGTTCCTAGAGCACTGGGCTGACTTTTCATTGGGGTACAAACTGTATTCTACAGATAATTTGCACCTGAATGGAAGGGAGGCTGCTGTGCCGAGTAAGACAATACTAGAGGGGGTGGAGAGTTATTTAAACTAGAGATGAGGGGTGAGGGCAAGAGTGAAAACAAAAGTGAAGGAAGGAAACTTAGGGGACAGCATATGATGGTGGGTGGAGAATTAGAAGGGGGAGGACTGCTATGATGGATAAGGAGATCCATGTGTTGCAAACTAGCAGTGAAAAATTAGGCGGATGCATTACTGCAGAAGCTAATACTATAGCTCAATGTATCAAACTAGATAGGAACATAAAGTGTATGTTCACAAATGCTAAAAGTCTAGCAAGTAAAGTGGGGGAGCTTGAGGCGCTGGTGCTGGCACTCCAAGATATAGACTGGGAGCATCTGTTCAAGAATAAAGATACAGATGCCAAATGGACGTGCTTTTAATCAATTGTGAGTACCAACGTTGCAAAATGTTTTCCTGCGAGTAACATAAGCGGCTAAATTTAAATTAGGTGCCCTAATTAATGATAATGGGGAAATGGTCACTGGGGATAAAGAGAAGGCGGAGCTGTTAAATTGATTCTTTAGCTCTGTGTACACAAGAGTGGAACAAGGAGCCAATACACGAGATGCCACTCATAGCAATAGCCCAAGCATAATAATTAACAAGCTAAACATGGATATTATCCAAGAAAAACTAAATAATTTAAATGTGAATAAGACTGCAGGACCAGATGGACTTCACCCAAGAGTTCTCAAAGAACTTGGTTCCGTTATCTCATAAGCCCTGTTGTTGATCTTTAAAGACTCACTAGCAACTGGTATAGTGCCAAGGGACTGGCGCAAGGCAAATGTGATGGATCTGTAAGCTTAACATCCATTGTGGGGAAATTGCTTGAGGGGCTATTAAGGGACTAAATAAACAAATATGTAACTATCCATAATATTATAAGTTACAACCAGCATGGTTTTACTAAGGACAGAAGCTGCCAGACTAACCTGATTGGCTTCTATGAGGAGGTGAGTAGAAGCCTGGACAGAGGGGTGGCTGTGGATATAGTTTTTCTGGATTTTGCAAAAGCATTTGACACTTTCCCCCCTAGACGCTTATTGGGGAAATTGAGATCTTCTGGATAAGGAAATACTGTTTGTAACTGGATTGAAAACTGGCTGAAGGATTGTGTGCAGAGAGTTGTGGCTAATGATACCTACTCTGAATGGTAACCGGTTGTCAGCGGTGTACCCCAGGGTTCAGTGCTGTGCCCACTATTATTTAACTTGTTTATAAATGACATAGAAGATGAAATCAAAAGCACTGTCTCTATTTTTGCAGATGACACAAAGATATGTAGCACAGTGCAGTCTATTGAAGATGTTCACAAGCTTCAGGCTGACTTGGACACATTAGGGCTTTTGGGTTTGGGATTGGGTTTGGGCCATTTGTGAGTTTTTTGTTAGCTTTTCCCATCGTATTAGTGTTTTCCTAGCATGTGAAAGTCTTTTCCATTGTGTGTAATTGCGTTGTATTTTTTCACATTCATGTGTAAAACTCGTGATGAGTGAGATTTCCACATGATTCAGAGTCCAGATTTAGCATGTGAGAGAAGGCTTTACAACAGGAAATTTCCGACTGCACTTCCGGGTACTATTTGTTGGTGAGAGTAGGCCTGATTCAGAGCCTCCTCAAAACCGTGTCGTATTTGGCTTGTTCTTTGTATTTTACATGTTTTTTCCATATGCGTAGGTGCGTACGCATGATTCAGAGCCTCCATCGAAAGCCTTCCGTTTACTGTTCGTAGCTGTGTACGCCAACGAGAATGTCATTTTCTGCCTCTCGTTGCCTCTCGTTGCCTCTTTGACAGGACGAGGGTTACGTTTACATTACCCCATAAACCTTGTATACTACCGTTTTTCAGCATTTTCCAACGTAGCTATTTCACTCATTCATGTCCCCCGTCTCAACTATTCCCTTACTCACTTCTGCTTTCATGCTTACCTCAACTCACTCGCGGTTCCAGTTTAGATGTTGTCCCGTCCTTCATCCTTACCTCAACTCACTCGCGGCTCCAGTTTAGATGTTGTCCCGTCCTTCATGCTTACCTCAACTCACTTGCAGTTCCAGTTTAGATGTTGTCCCTGCATTAATGCTTACCTTAACGTTCGCCATTCTCTTATTAGTTGTCTCTTCCTTCTTGATGTCTTCTGCTGTCTGCAATTTATTTGATGTGTTCATGCATCATAAGTTTATAGCTTAACATAAAATAAAGACGAAACATGGTTAAGTTTAAAGATATTTATTTTTTTTCTTAAACTCTTTAATTTTTTTTTTTTATATCAAACTTTACATTTTTTTTTTGTTAAAACATGTATATTTTTATTTTAATAGTAAAATATGTTTATATATTTTAAAACATTTTTAAAATTTAGAAAAGTCTAAAATAATTTTTTAAACATGTGGCAGGCCCCAGAAATCTATTCTTCACTGGTCCCCAATGAAGCAGCAAGCTCCTGGATGTCGTCCACCAGCCTATACACCATCGCGGTCAGATGTTGGAGTCTCTCCTGTGGGGTTGCTGTGAAAAGGAAGCAATAATTAATATTTGGTATATACATTTTTCATAGCTGTGGAAGGAAATATTATTAATTTTCAAGCAAAGGGATGAGGCCATATGTCATTATGCTAATTTATCAGGCTAGGGATGAAGCCATATGCCATTATGTTAATTTATTAGGCTAGGGATAAGGCCATATGTAATTATGATAATTTATTAGGCTACGTTTTTTTAAGACCTGGTGATGAAGCTATGCTATAGGTAATCAAATAAGTAGACTACAAACTTACCAGGCTGGTGGGCGACCAGCCATCTCTCAGGTGCCTGCCACTGAACCAGATCTGAGTCTGTTGAGAAAGGAAAAATATGTTTACTTTTAATGTCAGATTTGGAAAAGCAATCCTTTGTTTCATTATGTGTGTGTGACATCACCCACCTTCGCCATGCACCTCAAGTGCTGGCTCTTCTGGCGTCTCCACTCCCTGCTCTCCACCCGCTACATTGCCAGCTAAAACAATAGAAGCAGGAAAGGGGTGTGTGTTTACAGTGTATGTACCTGTGTGTGCTTCAGTCAGAGAAACATGCAGGAATGTTGTTGCTCTGCCATCTGGGCCGACTCCCTGGCAAGCCACTGATGCCCCTCCTTTGTAGACAGGTCCAGTGGCTGCTCGGAGCCACCTACAGAGGAAGGGGAGGACCTTGGCCCTGGAGAGGCACCACCTTCACTTGCCCCAGATCCATCCCGCACTGGCCGGACTGCTCGCCTCTGGGTGGGTCTGATTCGATAATCCCATTCGCTCACTAGAAGAGAATAGCATTCCTAAACAGAGGCCTGCTTAAGGGCTTTGGGATATCTAACATGTAATAGTCATGTAATTGGGAAATGTTGAGCGAAGAATCGCCTCACCCGGGGCCTCTTCCTTCGCTTTAGGTCCGACCAGTGTTGGAGGATCTGGGTGAAGGTGAAGGTGGTGTCACTGTTGGCTGCAATTTTGCCCACTATCTCCAGGGCCAACATCCTCTTTTGAAAGTCACTGGCCAGGTAGTCATATCTGTTCTCCATCATCATCTAAAAGATAAAAGAAAAACACATTTGATTAATGCAAACATCATACGAAACACAATCTCAGTTATAGCAGGTTCCTAACTTATATTCCCCATAACATTTCTAGACTGCAGCTATCCTTCTAGATGCCATTTTGGTGTTGCACACATGTGCGCACTAACTTTTGCTTGGCACGGCATTTAAATTCAAATTTCGCCCCCACTGTTTTGCCCTGCGCTGGCTAATCGCATATGCATGCATTTCACCTGCAAATCAACGGCCTGAACAAACACTTACTAGCATGATAGTGTTCTGTTGGTCTCGGGTGAAGAGCGTGGGTGCCATTTTGTTAGCCAGTATCAGCAGATATGTTGCGCCCCAGCGGTTTCCGGGATGCGCACGTCGGTACGCGTGCTTACGCGTAAGCGTCATACACAGTCATAACTATTTAAAGGGTACTTGGAGAAACAGCTGAGTGTCTTTACAGATATCGCTATGCCTGTCAATTAAGGTAGCCGCCAGACCCCCAAGTCCCATGAACGTCATGAGCGTCTTGCAGAACGGCATGAAAAAACCTCATCGAGGCCTGCAACTAGGTCACACAAAACCAGTGGCCACTCGTATTCGACCAGAACATCCACTCGCCACTCCAGTGGACCACACTCCAGCCTCCTCCAAATCTGGGCCATCTCGGAAGGCGAAGGAGACATCCTCAAGCAAGAATGCCGCCGGCCCACAACATTCCAAACACGACGACAACGGAGCACTATTAGTAAGGGCAAGGTTAAGACTCATCCTAGAAGCCCTAGCCCCCCAACAACACCCTCTCCTACTCCTTCCCAATGTCACAAATCTAATGTGGAGGGCCCTGGGTCACCGGGCAGCTCAACGACACTAGCTTCTTTGGGCAGCCAGCCGATGACACCCAGCCCCCATGCAAGTCCAGCCCAATCCATGGTAAGCTAAATATCTGGCTATTCAATGCCTGCAAGTCACCCAAGAATGTCACCCAATATTCCACCCACCCAGGAAGAGCCATCCAGGGCAACATTAGGCTGAAACCTGCGGTGTGGGACGTTGAGCGGACGCTTTAGTGAGGCCCAAAACATGGCGTTTGCAGGTGGGGTTTCTGAGCACTTTCATGAGCTGTATGGGAGAAATTCTAAAGCCACCAAAAGCGCCCGCTCAAGCTCCCACGCAGCAGGTTTTGGCCAAATAATATCCTGGCTGCATCATCCTGGGTGGGTGGAATAGTTGGTGACTTTCTTGGCTGGCTAACACCCCACTAATAGCTACAACTTTTGCTCTGAAAGCATTGTGTTGGACTTGCTTGGGGGCTGGGTGTCTTAGGCTGGCTGGCCCTATAACTTGCACCCGTTGAGCTGCATGATGACTCAGGGCTGGCTACATTGTAATTCTGAAATAGGCCACGAGCTGCAGAGGGTGGTGTTGTGGGCCTAGAGATTCCTGCCCTACTGTTCCCCTTGCCCTTAATACTAGTGCTCCCTATGGTTCAGGATGTTGTGGGATGGGGAGCATTCTGGCTTGAGGAAGTCTCCTTGGCCATCCAGCCTGTGGGGGGGGCTCGAGTGTGGCCCATTGGATCCTTCCTTTGCCTAGTGGATGTCCTTGTAGACTGTGAGTGCCCTTCCCCACCTAATTTCTATATTGAATAGTAAATTGTTTTGATGAGTTTGTTCTGTGCTGTGTTATTTTTAGCCATTTCTGATCTCTTTATTTACAAAAATACGAGTGTTGTGAAAGCAAATATTTGACAATAAAAATGCATTACACTCAAATCTGTACCAAAGTCTTTTTGGATTAATTAGTATGTACAGATAAGCAAATGAAAGTATAAATCAAATATATTTGTTACCTCACAAATAAATAATATATCTAAGGACAACCAAAATTAATGTAAAATATAAAAAAAAAAAATTGGCACAAAAAAACCCACCAACATTTGGCACAAAAAAAAACACCAACATTTGGCACAAAAAAAAACACCAACATTTGGCACAAAAAACACATCATTTGGCACAAAAAAATATAAAATGGAAATAGCAAAATAAAAAAAAAAGTCAAAAAATTACTCAAAAAAATTAGAAATCAAATGGTCCCGGACGGATTGCCCAGAAACACTCTGGGTGCCCTCATATAACTCGTCCGGAGTGTCCGTGGTGGCTGGAGAGGGTGACTCGTCAACATACTGGGGGACCTGCTGCATTATCGCAAAATTATGTAGGACACAGCAAGCTATTATTATTATTATAACCTTGTTGGGGTCATACTGCAGGGCCCCCCCTGTATGATCCAGGCATCTAAAACTGCTTTTCAGCAGGCCGAAGGCCCTCTCCATCACTGCCCGGGTCTTTCGATGGGCCCGGTTATAGCCCTCCTGGGCCTGAGTCTGAGGCCGCAGGACCGGTGTCATCAACCATGGTGGATAACCCGAATCCCCTGAAAATAATAAAACACCAAGTTAGTGTCTACATTGTATATCATGTCATCAGAGGGAAAGAACATCCATATGTTGAGACAGGGTTATCCAAACAGATTCATAGTCATACATAGTCATACAGTGAAAGGCTAATGAAATTATTTCTCAAAACTTACCCAGTAGCCACCCACCAGAAAAATTTCCTGATTCAAAACGGCCATACAGGCTCGAATTTCTCAGGATATACTCTTCTTGGGTGGATCTGGGAAACCTACTTAGGAACAGAAGGTCCGGGCCAACCACAGCTTGCACGTTTATGGAGTGGCCCATCTTCCGGTTCCTGTAAGAGCAGAAATACAGGTATTTAGTACACAAAAACAATCAAGCAAATAACCAAGTTACACACAACAAAATAAGGTATCCTTATTGTTAAAGTGTGTTTTTTAATGTTAAAACCCCCCAAAAAACACACCAATAAGTAATAGTTGGTCAGTCGGATTCTAATAAGGAATACATGATAAGGACTAATTAAGGTCTGCATGCAAAAGATTAGTTAAGGTCTACATTCAGATGATTAGTTAAGGGCTACATTCAAATGATTAGTTAAGGGCTGCATGCAAATGATTATTTAAGGGCTGCATGCAAATGATTAGTTAAGGGCTGCATGCAAAAGATTAGTTAAGGTCTGCATGCAAATGATTAGTTAAGGTCTTCATTCAAATGATTAGTTAAGGGCTGCATGCAAATGATTAGTTAAGGTCTACATTCAAATGATTAGTTAAGGGCTACATTCAAATGATTAGTTAAGGGCTGCATGCAAATGATTAGTTAAGGGCTGCATGCAAAAGATTAGTTAAGGTCTGCATGCAAATGATTAGTTAAGGGCTAAATTCAAATGATTAGTTAAGGGCTGCATGCAAATGATTAGTTAAGGGCTGCATGCAAATGATTAGTTAAGGGCTACATTCAAATGATTGATTTCTATATACTGTAGACATGTCACTGGAGAAGTGATCGAGGGGGTGTACATTTCACCTAGGTTACTACGCTGGGTGAGATGGTAAGTCCAGGATTGATTTGTTTCCCAGCAGTGATATGCTGCTGAGGTGTTGTTTAATTTTGCCGGGCCTGGATTTATATGGAATGGCAGGTAGGTTTGGTAGAGGGACCTGTCATTCCACACCTCCCCGATCCAGTCTGGGTTTTGAATCAGGTGAGCTCTGATCCTAATTAGCCTGGGAGGTAAAAGCTCTGCAGAGACTGCAGGCTATTGCTCTGAGCCAGAAATGAACAGCCTGAGTGTGTGTGAAGGAAGCTGCGAACGCAGCCATTGCTGGAGCTAAAACTCACCCTGCGATACCCAGGCTAACGCTGCGTTATGAAACTGCTAGATAGGTGAGAAGAACCTGTTAAGTAAGCGCCCAGACGGGCTAGGTCTTTATTTTGTTTGTACACAAATGAAGCACGCTGCTGCTGTATGTTTTGTTACTGGACTGTTTATGCCATGAATAAACGTCAAGACCTGCTTTTATAACACCTAAGTCTGCCTTGAACTGTGTCCAAACACACCATCCCCCGGGAAGATCCCTACAATTGGTGCTGCGGAGCGGGCATTACGGTTGCTAGGGGCAACGGTGTGGACAGACTTAGCTACAGCTGCTGATGTCTTGGGTGAAAGCTGCAACTACACTCCAAGAACAGGCGGGCAACATGGAGGAGATGCTGAAGCAGTTTATGCAAGTAAGTTTGCAACAACAACAGGCTCAGATAGAGGCCAATAGACAACAACAACAGGCTCAGATAGAGGCCAATAGACGACATGAACAGGCTCAGATAGAGGCTAATAGACGACATGAACAACTTATTGAATACCTGATAGCAAAACAGGAGGCGCCTGTGGTTGCTAACCCCCAAACAGTGGTGCGAGCCGCTCCAGAGACTTTTGATGTGAGAAGAGCTGTGCAGCGAGCGCTGCAAAAGATGACTGCTGAGGACGATGTTGAGGCCTTCCTAACTGGGTTTGAGCGTGCGGCTGAGCGAGAGAAGTTACCCGTCACTGAGTGGGCAGAGGTAATTGCGCCCTATTTAACAGGGGAACCTCAAAAGGCCTACTATGACCTCAGTGAGCAAGAGGTTAAGGACTATACTCGGCTAAAAGCGGAGATACTTGCCCGGCTAGGCGTTACTACTGCGGTCCGTGCCAGGAGGGTACGCAACTGGAGCTACAGTTTGGACAAATCGGCGAGGTCCCAGATGTATGACCTGATCCATTTGGCGAGAAAGTGGTTGGAACCAGACACTTCTACTCCTGCACAGATCCTAGAGAGGGTTGTGATGGATCGCTACCTCCGAGCACTTCCTGCTGACCTGCAACGCTGGGTGGGACAAGGTGACCCTAAGAATGCAAACGAACTTGTCAGCCTTGTGGAGAGGTTCCAAGCGACTGAGGACTACCTCCGTGATGTTTCTACAGCATATTCACCTCCCCGGAGTGCCAGATCTGTGTCATCAGCTGGTAAGAGACTTCCATCTATTGGGGGAGTGTGGAGGGGTGCTGAGGGAGGAAAAAGGGCTCAAGTGGTGTCTCAGGGGCAAAAGACTGGGGATGGTCCCGGGTGGCTAAGTGGCCCTAAAAAGGACTCCTTGCCAAGGAGACCAGGCCCTATCCGGTGCTGGAGATGCCATGAGACGGGACACGTGTCTGCCCATTGCCCTCTTACCACTGAGCCCATGGACTGTGAGCTTAGTCGGCGTCAGTCGCTATTTGCGGAACCGTCTTGTGTTGCAGTTCCTGGACTAGAGACTGAACCGCAAATCTGCGACATTACAATTAATGACTTTCCTGTTAAGGCGTTGCTGGACTCAGGAAGCCTCGTAACCTTGGTGCATGCCAGCCTGGTGGCTGGGGACTTTGAGTGTGAAAAACATATGAGTGTTGTTTGTATACATGGGGATACAAAAGTGTACCCTATAGTGCTGGCTGAAGTCGGGACTAAACAAGGCACCGTACAATATGAAGTGGGTGTGGTTAAAAATCTCATGCACAACGTAATACTGGGGCGCGATTTTCCACTATTCTGGGCTCTCTGGGGAAAAAGAAAATCCCCCGAAAGGAGTGAGGATACTCCTAAGGTTGTTGCATTACCCCCTGTAAATGATAAAAGTGTGCAGGATGAAAATGATTGTTTTCCTTTGCAGGTCCTGGCTGGAGAGGAGGAGGCTCCTCCCACTGAGCAAAATATACCAGACTTAGAGGTGTCTAGGGATAATTTTGGGACTGCACAGTTACAGGACCCCACTCTCAAAAATGCGAGAGAGCAGGTTGCTGTCATGAATGGGGTACCTCAGGAACCAGATGCTGAGAAAAGATTTCCACATTTTTCTGTGACTAATGATCTTTTCTATAGAGTCACTAAGATTAAGGACGAGATTGTGGAACAGCTTCTGGTGCCTAAGCCGTACCGGCGTCAGGTGCTGGACATGGCACATAACCATGTTCTTGGGGGGCACTTGGGGACTGACAAAACGCAGGAGAGGGTTCTCCAGAGGTTCTACTGGCCGGCGATATATGGTGATATTAAAAAGCACTGCGAGTCGTGCCCCACATGTCAGCTTAGTGCCCCAGTGTCACATTTTCGCAGTCCTTTGGTTTCGCTCCCTATTATAGAGGTGCCTTTTGAGCGTATAGCCATGGATTTAGTGGGTCCCATTGTAAAATCCGCGAGAGGACACCAATATATTCTGGTGGTCATGGATTATGCGACCCGCTATCCAGAAGCTGTGCCCTTAAGAAACACCGCATCTAAAACAATTGCACGCGAGTTGTTTTATATGTTCTCTAGGACTGGAATCCCCAAAGAAATCCTAACTGACCAAGGTACACCCTTTATGTCAAAGGTGATGAAGGAGTTATGCAAACTATTTAAAATCTCACCCATCCGTACCTCTGTATACCACCCCCAGACGGACGGATTGGTGGAGAGATTTAACAAAACTTTGAAACATATGCTGAAAAAAGTCGTGGAAAAAGATGGCCGTGACTGGGATCATTTGTTACCCTACCTCATGTTTGCTATTAGGGAAGTGCCCCAAGCGTCCACAGGGTTCTCACCATTCGAGTTGGTCTATGGTTGTCACCCTAGGGGTCTACTTGACATTGCAAAAGAGACATGGGAGAGCGAGTCCACCCCATACAAGAGCGTTATTGAGCATGTAGCACAAATGCAGGACCGTATAGCCGCTGTAATGCCCCTAGTAAGGGAACACCTCCAGAGGGCGCAAGAGGCCCAAAGTAGAATTTACAACCGGTCTGCAAGAATCAGGACATTTAACTCAGGCGATAGGGTCCTTATACTAGTTCCCACTGTTGAGAGTAAATTCCTGGCGAAGTGGCAAGGTCCCTATGAAATTGTGGAAAAGGTTAGTGAGGTGAACTACAAGGTGCACCAACCAGGTAGAAGGAAGCCTTTCCAAGTTTACCACGTAAACTTGATTAAGCCCTGGAAAGACAGGGAATCCTTGGGGGCGACAAATACTGTTAGTAATTTGTCACAACCAATCCCTCCAGTCAAGGTTGGTGATACCCTATCAGTGTCACAGAAACAGGAGGCTCAGGAATTTTTACAGAAAAACAAAGACAAGTTTTCTGACCTTCCAGGGCGTACACACCTCATCTATCATCACATTGAAACTGAGCCTAGAAGCAGAGTAAACCTCAAGCCCTATAGGATCCCGGAAGCCCGTAGGGAAGCCGTATCTGCCGAGGTAAAGCGTATGCTTGATCTGGGAGTAATTGAGGTGTCACAGAGTGAATGGTCCAGCCCGATTGTATTAATCCCAAAGCCTAATGGAACTTGGAGGTTCTGTAACGATTTCAGAAAGTTGAATGAGATCTCAAAATTCGATGCCTATCCTATGCCCAGGGTAGATGAGTTGATTGAGAAGTTGGGTAATGCCAGATACATAACCACCCTCGATCTCACAAAGGGCTATTGGCAGATTCCACTTACTAATAAGGCTAAAGAGAAAACTGCATTCTCCACCCCTGATGGGCTATTCCAGTATGTGGTGATGCCGTTCGGGTTGCATGGAGCGCCTGCGACTTTCCAGAGGTTGATGGACTTGATTTTGCGACCACATCGTGATTACTCAGCTGCCTACCTCGATGATGTGGTCATTTTTAGCCCTGATTGGGAAAGTCACCTCTGTAAGGTACAGGCTGTATTGGATACCATAAGTGATGCGGGGTTGACCATAAATGCCGAGAAGTGTGCAATAGCCCTAGAAGAGGCCAAGTATCTGGGCTACATTATTGGAAGAGGGTTGATTAAGCCACAGCTTAATAAAGTGGAGGCAATACAGAATTGGCCTAGACCCCTGACAAAGAAACAGGTCAGAGCTTTCCTTGGTATTACGGGCTATTACCGTAGATTTGTGCCGAACTTCGCCTCAGTTGCTGCTCCCCTAACTGACTTGACCAAGGGCGGGAAGAGAGCAATGATCACGTGGACTCCAGAGGCCGAGAAGGCTTTCCAAAGCCTTAAGTCTGCCTTGTGCCAACAACCTGTGTTAGTTACCCCCGATTTCAGGCGAGAATTTCTGGTCCAGACAGATGCTTCTAACACAGGCTTAGGTGCAGTACTCTCACAAGTAGTAAATGGTGAGGAGCATCCGGTGATGTACTTGAGTAGAAAGCTAACCCCGGCCGAAAAAAATTATGCCATTGTGGAGCGAGAATGTTTGGCAGTGAAGTGGGCCCTCGAATCCCTAAAATATTACTTGCTAGGCAGGAAATTCAAGTTAGTGACAGACCATGCCCCCCTAACATGGATGAAGTTAAACAAGGAGAGAAACGCAAGAGTGACTAGATGGTTTCTGTCCCTACAAAACTTTAATTTCACTGTGGAACACAGGCCAGGGAAATTACAGGCAAATGCTGACGCATTGTCGAGGGTACATTGTCTGTGGGGACAAAATGCTCAGCCCTCCGGTCTGAAGAAGAGGGGGGGGATATGTAGACATGTCACTGGAGAAGTGATCGAGGGGGTGTACATTTCACCTAGGTTACTACGCTGGGTGAGATGGTAAGTCCAGGATTGATTTGTTTCCCAGCAGTGATATGCTGCTGAGGTGTTGTTTAATTTTGCCGGGCCTGGATTTATATGGAATGGCAGGTAGGTTTGGTAGAGGGACCTGTCATTCCACACCTCCCCGATCCAGTCTGGGTTTTGAATCAGGTGAGCTCTGATCCTAATTAGCCTGGGAGGTAAAAGCTCTGCAGAGACTGCAGGCTATTGCTCTGAGCCAGAAATGAACAGCCTGAGTGTGTGTGAAGGAAGCTGCGAACGCAGCCATTGCTGGAGCTAAAACTCACCCTGCGATACCCAGGCTAACGCTGCGTTATGAAACTGCTAGATAGGTGAGAAGAACCTGTTAAGTAAGCGCCCAGACGGGCTAGGTCTTTATTTTGTTTGTACACAAATGAAGCACGCTGCTGCTGTATGTTTTGTTACTGGACTGTTTATGCCATGAATAAACGTCAAGACCTGCTTTTATAACACCTAAGTCTGCCTTGAACTGTGTCCAAACACACCATCCCCCGGGAAGATCCCTACAATACATTAAAAGATACTCTGAATCAATGAGTTAATACAAGTCATAATGTTGACCTAAACCACATACCTAAATAGATATTCCTCAGCTGCTAGAGGAACCAGCGCAACATGGGTACAATCGATCGAACAGCTCAATGTCATGCATGCGATCGATGTCCATGCGTGCGCGGTGCGATCTGGCTTCGGCCATGGTGATGCAGATCATGCCGTTTAGCTGTAAGCGCTCGTACTCCTCCACGTGCTCAGCAAACATCTCAACAGCTAGCTTTCGCCTACAAAATGACCCCGTAAGTTGAGCGGAAGCAAACCCATTTTATTGCGTGGCTTGTCATCGGCAATAAAGGCTCAGAATCAGACACCAGCCCATACCAATAATGTAAGTTGCCAGATATAATGGAATATTTCCGATAAACATGCGATTATCGAAAGCGCGTATACGCGTTAGCGTAAATGCATATATGCATGAAAACAGTAACGTTCAATATGAAAAAGAATGCAAAAACTCACAAAAATTACACAGACATGCAAAAGTGCATGTGAAAGAGGCTCTGAATCAGGGCTATTGTGCTTCCTTTGCCTAGTGGATGTCCTCGTAGACTGTGAGTGCCCTTCCCCACCTAATTTCTATATTGAATAGTAAATTGTTTTCATGAGTTTGTTCTGTGCTGTGTTATTTTTAGCCATTTCTGATCTCTTTATTTACAAAAATATGAGTGTTGTGAAAGCAAATATTTGACAATAAAAATGCATTACACTCAAATCTGTACCAAAGTCTTTTTGGATTAATTAGTATGTACAGATAAGCAAATGAAAGTATAAATCAAATATATTTGTTACCTCACAAATAAATAATATATCTAAGGACAACCAAAATTAATGTAAAATATATAAAAAAAAAAAAAAATTGGCCAAAAGAACAAAAAACACCAACATTTGGCACAAAAAAAAAACACCAACATTTGGCACAAAAAAACACCAACATTTGGCACAAAATGGAAAAACCAAAATAAAAAAAAGTCCAAAAATTACTCAAAAAAAATAGAAATCAAATGGTCCCAGACGGATTGCCCAGAAGCAGTCTGGGTGCCCTCATATAACTCATCCGGATTTGAGCATTTAGACGAAAAAAAATTTCATTTTAATTGCCCAACACACTATTTAAACACCAACAAATGAAACCCCATTGAAATGTATGGCAGAGCAACACTGAGCGAAAGGTAATATGTGGCGCTCCTGAACCTGCTGAGCTGCCTGTAGTAATACATGTGACGCTACATGGAGCTGTTAAAGGCACTCACCAGATTCACTTTATTAAATTATGTTTTTTTACGTACAGCGCCCAGCGTTCACCAGACGCTACATGCCACTAGGGAGCATTACCTCAGTAATTTTTACATTATATCCATGTGGGCATCCCAAATATTAAACTAGGAAGAAGTAGAGAAGAAAGCATGGCAAGCATTAAAGTGGTTAAGGTATGCTTTATGAATTAAAAAGAAAAATGCATTAAAGTGGTTAAGGTATGCTTTAGGAGAAGAAGAATGCATGGCATGCATGGCATACTAAGTAGTTTAGAACAGAAGAGATTTGGCACAGCAATAAGTAAGTAATAGGCTTGCAGGACCAGGGTATGTGAAACAGTTAAAAAAAATAGGCTTGCATATGTGTAGAATCCACCAAAAAAGCCAGTGTCTGTGTATAAATCTCACAAAAACGAAAAGTTCACGGAATTTAGGGGCTAAATGAAGGTAAAACAGGAATTTTCTGATGTAAACTATAAGAATCTCACCTGACATTCCCACATCTCACCTGACATTTACACAAAATACGCTAAAAAAACGCTCTAAAAACGCTACGAGTGAGAATTTCACATCAACATACACTCGTCTGTGAAATTAGCTTTGAGAGAGAATCTCACAGCGTTCTCAATGGCTCTTACATCGTCAGGAACAATATGAGATGCTCCCGATGGAGGCTCTGAATCATGTGAAAGCTCCGATACTGAAGAAAGCCACATGTAATGTTCACACGGAGAGATAAAAACGGGAAAGAATGTAAAGTCATGCACTTGGGGTCTAACAACCTGAAGGCCACATATGTCCTCAGGGAAGTAAAACTGGGAGAGTCACTTGGAAAAATGTAAAGTCATGCACTTGGGGTCTAACAACCTGAAGGCCACATATGTCCTCGGGGAAGTAAAACTGGGAGAGTCACTTGTTGAGAAGGATCTGGGGGTACACAGGCTAAATAACAGTATGCAATGCCAAGCCGCTGCTTCCAAGGCCACATGCATAAAAGATGCATAGAATCATGGGATGGTAATCGTTTTTTACCATAAGAACTATAAATCTATGGAATAGCCTCCCACAGAAGCTTGTTAAAGCATCAACCGCTGACAGCTTCAAAAAAGGATTAGATGCTCATTTAGAAGAAAATAACATTAACAGTTACTATTAGCGGATATCGGTAAAAAAAAAAAAAATAATAAAATAAATACCTTTCACCTATAAAATAAAATAAAAAATAACTTACCCTACCCCAACACCCTTAGTTAAACTTGATTGACATATGTATTTTTTCAACTGTATTAACTATGTAACTAGGTATGTAACTATGTAACTATGTAACTAAGGCTGAAGAAACTTTAAGATGGAATAAACATGTGAAACATAAATGTGCTGACGATGTTCTATTTTTTGTTTTCTCACCCCACACTTCACTTCCTAATATATTTCAGATGCTGGTGTCTCAGATTTGTCTAGTTATTATGTTGCTGCTCAATTAGCCCAACTTACACAGATGTTTATTAATGGAGCAAAGCCCAGCTGGTTAATGATAGAACAGAAAGCATGTGATTTGTTTTCCATTGATCCTCTCTTGTGGATCGCTAAGGTAAAAAGGCCAGCTATATTATGTCCTGTATTGTCTAATGCATTAGCTCTTTGGGATATTATTAGCAAAAAACACAACCTAATTTCCAAACATACACATGCTTGTTTGGCAGCTACATTCATTGACCATTACTAAGTTACGGAAATGTCATACTTTGAAATTTCAAATATGCATGGATAAATTAAACTGGATAATGGTCAATGAGAAGCTAAATAGTATTTTATTTAATAAAGAGTCGCAATTTAGAAAGATTTGGAGTTCTTGGTCTAAATTCTTGAATCCTGGGGTGGGAGGTGTATTACCTATTCTGCAAATTAAACAATGCATATTCTAATGTTATATTCAGAATTCTGTTTTGCTGTATTGAGAAGTAAAATGATTGAAATAAAAAAGATGTCCCATTGCAGATTCTGGGGAAAAAGTCATTTTGATTCCACTTTTTTGTGTGTTAAGTTAAAAAAAGCTTATTCAAGTTTTAATTCACATACATATACAAAGTTAAACATGCATCACCATATAATGCTCAATGCTCAAAGCTAACATTATTATGTATGTAAACCATACAAATCAGTGTATTAAGGAGTAAAAAAAGGGTTTTATATTATACGGTTTCTGTTAAAAAAAAATGCCCTTCCACACATAACAACTAGGGAATTTTTGTTTGTTGAGTTTCAAGTAGTTCAGGTCACTTGATGGGCATTTTTCTATAAAAAAAAAAACGAAATTGTGGAGCGTCTGGTTAAGGCCACTTGAGGGTGTATTTCTGTTTAAAAATTGATTCACGCCAATTGACATTCATTCTTCTGTTAAAAAAAGAAAATTGTGCAGTATCCAGCAGTAGTTCCAGCCACTTGACATTGATATTTTCTGTTAAGAAAATATTGTGAAGTGTCCACTAGTTCAGACCACTCGAGGGTCATTTTTCTGTTTAAAAACATTTTGTGGAGTATTTAGTAGTTCAAGCGATCCAAAATCCACTAAACTTATGAAATACATGTTACGCACCGGGTTGAACGTGCGAAGAAGTGGACCCGCTGGATCTGCAGAACTGTTTGGCAGATACCGCGTCAGGGGAGCGGAGTCTAAGGAGCCACTGGTTTTCACCAGAGCCCACCGCAAGGCGGGATGGTCTTGTGCGGCAGGTGACTCCCAGGTCGCTACCCCCCAACAGCGGCACAGTTCCACAAACTGCTGAGGTGACGTGCAGTAGAGACAAACAGTGGTCGAAGGAGAAAGCCGAGGTCAGGACTGGCAGCGCGGGTTCAATAGCGGAGAAACAAGCCGAGGTCGGGACGGGCAGCACAGGTTCGAAGGTCAAAGGGAGAGCCGAGGTCATACACGAGGAATCAAGCAATACAGCGACTGTCATACACGGAAGAACACCGAAGATCCGGCACAGGAAGTAAGGCAGGGTCCAATTTATGGGAAGAGCCGAAAAGAGATTGGATGGCCAGAGACCAATTATCAGGACCTTGGCCCTTTAAATCTGTGAATGTTGACGCGCGCGCCCCCTAGTGGCCGGGGACGTGCGCGCAAGGAAGGCGGAACTGCAGCAGTAGGAGGAAGCCGGCGGCCATGCCGGCCAGAGGAGGAAGCGCGGGGACCAGGTAAGGAGGAAACGCAGCCTGGGGGGCCAGCAGCGGACGCCCAGATGGTGGTAGAGCGGGGAGCGCTGCAGGAAGGGGACGCAGCGCTCGCCCGAGGAGAGGCACGGAGGGGGGCGCTGCGCGGGGAAAACGCAGCGCTCGCCCGAGGAGAGGCACGGAGGGGGGCGCTGCGCGGGGAAAATGCAGCGCTCGCCCTAACAGTACCCCCCCTTAGGTCTCCCCCTCTTTTTGGGACCGAGGAAGTTTGAAATGAGGCTCCGATCGAGGATATTCTCCTCAGGCTCCCAGGACCTCTCTTCTGGACCGCAATTCTCCCAATCCACTAGAAAGTATCGTCTCCCTCTGGATATTTTGGAAGCCAGAATCTCTCTCACCGAGAAGGCATCTTCGGTACCCGCGACCGGAAGTGGCTCCAACGTTTTAGAAGAGAATCGATTAGTCGTCAGAGGTTTTAATAATGAAACATGAAAAGAGTTGGGAATACGTAAGGAGGCTGGCAGATGAAGTTTGTAACAGACCGGATTAATTTGTTGCTTGATCCTGTACGGCCCTAAATAGCGAGGACCCAATTTATAACTGGGTATCTTGAAACGAATGTACTTGGCTGAAAGCCAAACTTTATCTCCAGGAAAGAAAACAGGAGCGATTCTCCTTCTTTTATTAGCGCTGTTCTTCATGCGGGTAGAGGCTAGAACAAGAGAATGTCGTGTTTCACGCCAGATAGAGGAAAAAAACTGTGTTAAGTCATCCACGGCGGGTACTCCCGACTGTGTAGGTAAGGGTAGAGGAGGCAAAGGTTGGCGGCCATAAACAATGAAAAATGGAGATTTTTTTGTGGCTTCAGAATCTTTGAAATTATAAGAGAACTCCGCCCATGGCAAGAGATCGACCCAGTCGTCTTGTCGGGCCGAAATGAAGTGACGTAGATATTGTCCTAGAACCTGATTGACCCTCTCCACTTGGCCGTTGGACTGGGGGTGGTAAGCCGAGGAAAAATCTAATTTCACTTTTAACTGAGTACAGAGAGCCCTCCAGAATTTTGAAACAAACTGAACTCCCCTGTCGGAGACAATGTGGGAAGGAAGTCCATGGAGCCGAAAAATATGCTTAAAAAAGTTTTTAGCCAACTGAGGAGCGGATGGGAGTCCTGGTAGCGGAACGTTTGAAAAACGATCCACAACAACCCAGATTACTGTATTGCCTTGAGATGGAGGAAGATCCGTGATGAAGTCCATAGCGATGTGTGACCAAGGGATTTCAGGAATAGGAAGAGGATGAAGAAGGCCCGCCGGTCTTTGGCGAGGGGTTTTATTACGTGCACAGGTGGTACAAGCTTGCACGAATTCTGCCACATCCTTCTCAATGGAGGGCCACCAATAATATCTGGCAATAATTGCGTTAGACTTTTTGATACCAGCATGCCCGGCAATACGGGAAGCATGACCCCATTTTAATATTTGGAGGCGTCGGCGAACCGGGACAAAGGTCTTCCCAGGCGGAGCCTGCACTAGGGAGGCAGGAGCAGAATGAATCAAATGATCAGGGGATATAATGAACTGAGGAGCAGTATCCACGTCAGTGAAGTCCGAGGAGCGAGACAGAGCATCTGCCCTGATGTTCTTAGAGGCAGGCCGAAAGTGAATGCGGAAATTAAACCGCGCGAAGAATAGTGACCAACGAGCTTGGCGAGGATTCAAGCGCTGAGCAGTTTGTAGATACAAAAGGTTCTTATGGTCGGTAAAAATAGATATGGGGTGAAGCGACCCTTCTAGTAGATGTCTCCACTCTTCAAGAGCTAATTTGATAGCCAGAAGTTCACGATCCCCAATAGAATAATTTCGCTCCGCGGAAGAAAAGGTCCTAGAAAAGAACCCACAAGTATGATTTTTTCCCGATGGAGACCTCTGTGTGAGTACAGCTCCTGCTCCAATGGAAGAAGCGTCAACCTCCAGAGAAAAGGGACGAGAAGGGTCTGGTCTGGAGAGCACCGGAGCCATAGAGAATGTCTTTTTCAATGCTAAAAAGGCTGCCTCCGCCTGTGGAGGCCATGACTTGGGGTTGGCTCCCTTTTTGGTGAGAGCCACAATGGGGGCCACGATAGTGGAAAAATGGGGTATGAATTGACGGTAATAGTTGGCGAAGCCCAGAAATCGTTGAATGGAACGCAGACCAACAGGCCGAGGCCAGTCTAATACCGCTTTCAATTTGCTAGGGTCCATTTGTAGTCCTTGGGCTGAAACAGTATAACCCAAAAAAGGCAGAGCGGTCTGGTGAAAGAGACACTTTTCTAATTTGGCATAAAGATGATGCTGCCGAAGGCGGGATAGTACCAGACGAACGTGCCGGTGATGCTCTTCGAGGGAAGAAGAGAAGATGAGGATATCATCTAAATAGACCACGACACAGGAATACAACAAGTCCCGGAAGATGTCATTGACGAACTCTTGAAATACGGCAGGAGCATTACAAAGCCCGAAGGGCATCACCAAATACTTGAAATGACCGTCACGGGTATTAAAGGCAGTCTTCCATTCGTCTCCCTTGCGGATGCGGATCAGATTGTAGGCTCCTCTGAGATCTAGTTTGGAAAAGATCCTGGAGCCACAAAGACGGTCGAAGAGTTCTGGAATTAAAGGTAAGGGGTATCGGTTCTTTACCGTGATCTTGTTAAGACCCCGATAGTCAATACAGGGTCGGAGAGAACCGTCTTTCTTCTGTACAAAAAAAAAGCCTGCCCCAGCGGGAGAAGAGGACTTCCGGATGAAGCCCCTCTGCAAATTTTCTTGTATGTAAGTAGACATTGCTTGAGTTTCGGGGACGGATAGTGGGTAGATACGGCCACGAGGAGGAGTGGTTCCAGGCAGGAGATCGATCGGGCAATCATAAGGACGATGTGGCGGAAGGATCTCAGCTTGCTTCTTGCAGAAGACGTCAGCGTAGGCCCGGTAAACTTCGGGTAGGCCCGGTAGAGATGTGGTAGGATGATCGGATCGAACTGGTAAGGCTTTCAAGCAATTCTTTAGGCAGGTAGTACCCCACGCCTTGATGTCCCCTGTGACCCAGTCTAGGGTAGGATTATGGAGTTGAAGCCAAGGAAGACCCAATAGGATTGGGGAAGTACAATGGGGTAACACAAAGAGTTCCAGGTATTCCTGGTGAAAGAGGCCGATCTTAAGGAGCAAAGGCTTGGTACGATACTGCACCATACAATTCAGTCTATCTCCATTAACTGAGGCGATGAATAACGGTTTGGCCAAGCGGTTAACTGCTATGTCGTGTTTCTTGATCAGGGAGGCCTCTATGAAATTGCCCGCCGAACCAGAGTCCAGGAAGACCGGCAAATTAAGCACAGAGGCAGATGAGAGACAAAGCTGTGCAGGTACAGTAAATCTTGGAGAGGAAGCACACACACCCAGAGACGCCTCTCCCAACGAGTCTAGGTGCGCCCGTTTCCCAGTCGAGAAGGACGAATGGGGCAATCTCTTAGAAAATGATCAGGACTGGCGCAATACAGACAGAGATTTTCATTCCTCCTGCGAGTCCTCTCCACGGGGGTTAGGCGAGAGCGGCCGACCTGCATGGCCTCCACCTCTGGAGATGATGGTACAGACAAAGGTTTCTGAAAGGTAGGAGCCAAACGAAACATCCTCCTGTCGCGTTGGGAATCTCTCTCCAGGCGAAGTTCTTCGCGCCTCTCAGCAAAGCGTATGTCAATGCGAGTGACGAGATGTATGAGTTCAGAAAGGGAGTCAGGAATCTCTCGGGCCGCTAGAACATCTTTGATCTTGCTAGAGAGACCTTTCTTAAAACAAGCGCAGAGAGCCTCATTATTCCATGCTAACTCGGAGGCCAAAGTACGGAATCGAATAGCATATTCACCAACAGAAAGATCGCCTTGCGTTAAATTCAATAGAGCGGACTCGGCAGATGAGGCTCGAGCGGGTTCTTCAAAAACCTGACGGAATTCTGTAACAAAGGCCTGGACGGTGAAGGTGAGAGGATCATTACGGTCCCACAAGGGAGTGGCCCAAGCCAAGGCTTTTCCGGAGAGCAGACTAATGATGAAGGCCACTTTAGAGCGTTCGGTGGGGAATTGGTCGAACAATAATTCCAGGTGCATAGAGCACTGGGCTAGAAAGCCTCTGCACAACTTCGCGTCCCCCTCATATTTTGCTGGCAAGGAGAGGCGGATTCTGGATGAGGAAGCCGCTGGAGACTGCGGTGGCGGCACCGGTGGCGGTGGAGAAGGCGACTGCTGCTGGGTCAAGAGTTGCTGCATCATAGCGGTAAGCTGATTAATCTGCCGGGACTGCAAAGCCACCAGCGCTGGGAGTTCGGAAGTCTCCGGCAAGGGCACCTCAGCGGGATCCATGGCCGGATCTTACTGTTACGCACCGGGTTGAACGTGCGAAGAAGTGGACCCGCTGGATCTGCAGAACTGTTTGGCAGATACCGCGTCAGGGGAGCGGAGTCTAAGGAGCCACTGGTTTTCACCAGAGCCCACCGCAAGGCGGGATGGTCTTGTGCGGCAGGTGACTCCCAGGTCGCTACCCCCCAACAGCGGCACAGTTCCACAAACTGCTGAGGTGACGTGCAGTAAAGACAAACAGTGGTCGAAGGAGAAAGCCGAGGTCAGGACTGGCAGCACGGGTTCAATAGCGGAGAAACAAGCCGAGGTCGGGACGGGCAGCACAGGTTCGAAGGTCAAAGGGAGAGCCGAGGTCATACACGAGGAATCAAGCAATACAGCGACTGTCATACACGGAAGAACACCGAAGATCCGGCACAGGAAGTAAGGCAGGGTTCAATTTATGGGAAGAGCCGAAAAGAGATTGGATGGCCAGAGACCAATTATCAGGACCTTGGCCCTTTAAATCTGTGAATGTTGACGCGCGCGCCCCCTAGTGGCCGGGGACGTGCGCGCAAGGAAGGCGGAACTGCAGCAGTAGGAGGAAGCCGGCGGCCATGCCGGCCAGAGGAGGAAGCGCGGGGACCAGGTAAGGAGGAAACGCAGCCTGGGGGGCCAGCAGCGGACGCCCAGATGGTGGTAGAGCGGGGAGCGCTGCAGGAAGGGGACGCAGCGCTCGCCCGAGGAGAGGCACGGAGGGGGGCGCTGCGCGGGGAAAACGCAGCGCTCGCCCGAGGAGAGGCACGGAGGGGGGCGCTGCGCGGGGAAAACGCAGCGCTCGCCCTAACAATACATTTGGCCAAAGCTCCTGTCAATATTCCGGGGAGCAGAGTGAAGCTGGAGCAGTGAAAATTGCCAAAAGCTACTCTTCATGGGGGGAGAAATTCAGCAGATGGTAGTTAGAAATGTGGCTTTTGGTTTGCTTTCATACCCCTTGATGGTCATTTTTGTTTTATTAATAAGAATTGTGAAACATCCAGCTGTTCAGTCTATTCGAGGGTAATTTTTTGTAAAAAATGTTTTGGTGGTGCTACTGCTTCTGCGGGTGATGGAGCGGGTAATGCAGGGAGAGGACATGTTACATTTGTGCCTGCTACACCTTCCTCTTGTGCAAGTAGGTTCCAACGTTTGCAGTGTCTTTTGTAGGCCACAATAACGCTGCCAGAAAAGTGAGGCCGGACCAAGTTGAGGCATTGGTACATTATATTACACGCAGTGCTACCAGTTTCATGGGATTTCCTTCAACCCACATCACTTCTGCCGAAAAGGCAGAGCCCTCCATCCCTCCCCCCCTTCAAATCAGCATGGCTGTCCCAGCCACAAATCATTGAGTTACTAATGTTCTATGATGCCCCTCCTGGCTGGAATACCATGGGCCATCCACCTTCCCCTGCCCCAGTTGCAGACCTAAGGTTCCCAGATGCCCAACAATTTCTGTTGGAGGATAAGGTCAAGGCCAGCCGATCATCACAGGACACCTACAATGAGGATGAACATAGACTGAAGGCAATCAGAATTCGAAGGAAGAGATGGTGGTCACACAGCCCCAGACAGCCTGCAGAAGGAGAAGGGTGAAACCCCTCAGCAGTCAACACTTTGATATTACTGCCCAACACGCCCAGGGACTGAGCACGCCGAAACATGCCAAAGCTAGCTCAAATGATCTCAAATATGTGGCATTTTTTCAAGCAGTGCATAGATGACAAGACATGGGTCAATTATACACTGTGCCACCAGTCCCTGAAGTGAGAGAAAAGTCTTAATAATATCTGTACCACATCCACGACCAGGCATCTGCTGTCCAAACATGAGCTGCAGTGGCAAAAAACACCTAAAACATGGAAACACCTAAGGCTCCCTCTGCTGCTTTAGTTGCCTCAGCCTTATCACCGCATCCCAAATGACTAGGACACCTGTCTTCCTCCAAAGGGAGGACATGTGTCCACCACCAGCAGAAACAATAGGGAGAATTCAGGTCACAAAAAATGGGAATTATTGTTTGACTCATCCTACCCTGGCCCTAATGGAAACATTTTAAAACTTTTCCTTGAAATGCTCCCATTCCAGCAGGTGTAGACTAAGAGTTTTAAAAATCCGATGGCAGTGGCTGTCCCACAATGCACCATTCCCAACCGCCACTACATTACTTGTCAGGCCATTCCTGCCCTGCACCAACAGGTTCTGGATAAATTATTCTATTAGTTACAGTGTCCACATCACCACGTGAATGAGTAAACATGGCAAGAAATGTTACGTCTCTAACTGCTCACTGGGTCAATGTAGTGGTGGCTAGGCCTGAGGCAGAAACTGCTTTGGCGCATATATTTCCACCACCCAGAATTGCACGATATCCTGGTGCCTTCTGTTGCCTCCTCCTCCTACTCTGCTTCCTCCACTCCTTTCTCCTCATCCAGCCAGCGCAGTCCCAATTTGAGCACCATGGGAAAACAGCAGCAGGCCATGCTGAAACTCATCTGCCTGTGAGAAAGATCGCACACCACCCAGTTATGGACTGGTATCCAGGAGCAGACAGATGAGTGGTTGATGCTACAAAATCTGAATCCCAGCAAGGTGGTGTGCGACAAAGGGCAGAAACTAATAGCTGCCTTGGACTGAGCTAGGTTGATGCACATGCCTTGCCTGGCCCAAGTGCTCAAATTGGTGGTGTATGGGCTTTCCTCTGATCATATTAATGAGCGAGTGATGAATAGAAGATGAGCAGCAAGCATGCCCACGACCACTTCCCTCCAGCTGTGTCTACCATTCAGAAAGGCTTGGCACAGGAAAGCACAGCAGCCAGTGGGAGGTCAGAATGTAACAATGGCCCATGCCTGGGCTTTGGTATTGCTTACAAGATCCCTGTTGCAGATGCAGGGGATCTTGCTTTTTCAGTTGAAAATGTTCTCCTATTCTCCTATTCTCTCAAAGGGGAGCCAATCCACAAAACCCAAAGGGTCTCAATATTATTTGCAAAGCCCCCACAGTTGCTTAAGATCATGATCACAGTTCAAGTGCTCATGGTTTATAGTCACTATTTAAAAGGCATGAAAACATCTAGTTCTGCATCATAAAATATGTAACACCAAGATGTGACCATTTTACTCCAGCCCCAGTAAAAGAAAGCTTGACTTTAGAAGCCAGGTAGGTATACTAAACACAGTGACTATATTATCTTATACACAGTGACTAGTCAATTATTATTATTAGTTACTTAAAACATGGTTATCAAATCAATTTACAAAATTTGCCAAACTCCCATGCCAACTTATAACAATTGGAAAACACCCAGATCTACTTACACTCCCTTTATACATTGATATTGGCTCACAAATCTAAAAAAATGCCAGAAATACAGTGCTGATAAATACAGCTGACAATGGGGTGAAGGTCAAAAGGAATAATGCTGCTGTGAATATGATTAAAAAGTGAAGGAAAAAAGTATTATTACTTAATTCAGGCCAGAACATGGCCATTTAATTTGTGTAAAAACTGTAATGTTTAAAAATCTGTCAAATAAGGACATATTTTATTATTCTTTTACATATATTTGTATCTTTCATCCTTAGTTATTTGGACTGTATGTCTTTAAAGTGCCTAAACTGTTTCTTGTCTGCTGGCGCCCTCCTTTGTTATTTATTATCCATGTTAGTAAGTGGCATGAAACCTGCACACACATCTATACCACCAACAGAATAAAGCAGCAAGTATGCAACATGATTACAAAATACAGGGCAGTTTCACCTGTGGGCTAAACAGGGAAAATTATTTTATGTGCCATTCTGCAGTGAATTGAATGTACTGTATTTACCACAGGGTCTGCTATTAGGCAGACTGTCTGGACTAATTTGATTAAGAGTGCAATGAAAATTTCACAAACTCTCTCTCCCCCATCCCATTCTTATCAGCCCACAATTACTTGTCAAAATCCCCCTGACTGTTATCTCAGTTTACATTTCTACACACAGTTCTTTGCTAATTTTAATGTGTTAGTTGAAAAACAATAATTATTTTAAATTAAGCAAAAAATGGCATTACCTTAACCTGGATTTCCTGCGTATCCCTATCTCCTTTATCTGGGTCATATGTCTCAGATGGGTCCAAGGAGAATTGATAATATTTGATTATAAAAATTATGAAAAAAAAAGGTGATCTCATTTAGGCCTGTGGTGTATTAGCCCTAGTCCAGTATATCCACCTAGTCTCTACTTGGAGAGTTTGTTTCTCACGATCCCCATCTCAATCTCTTCATTCAAGCCTGAAATGTTACAGTTCTGGGGTTGTGTTTCAAGGCAATTTGCAATTTTGCAATTTGCCTTCCTATGGGGGTTTGCATATTTTGATATCATAAGTATGTTCTTATATTCTGTTTCTGAAGTACCTGGTAGTCTTCCCCAAGTAAAATTGTGGGCATGAACAGCTAAGTAAGAAAACTACATGACAGTTTATAAAGTGAGAATTCTTGGCCATTGAGTAGATGTATGTGTTTATCTTGTACAATATATTAGCACATTGTGCAGTTGCCAAACTGATAGCCCCCCTAAATGGAGTCACAAAACAATTTCTTATCCCTTATGTAGAGTAGTGACTTGCCACTAATTGATCTTTAATCATTTTTTCCTAAACATGATTTTAGATTGGTCTGGTATAATTCTACACAGATTATTTCTGAGAATTTGCTAATGCCTTCTTCGTAGGGCATCTCTTATCTACTGATGTTGTATAGTGTCACTATTAGGCAGGAGGAAATCCCCCGCTGTCTCCCACATTGTAGTAAGTTCCCTCGTTACTGCCCTCTTGTAGGCAAATCATAGCGTTTTCTTATTGTAGCCCCTCTAGGAGTTTCATTCTAATACCTTCTGCGCCAGTTAGAAACCTGAGTCTAGTGTACAGTTTCTGCTCGCTCTCCAGTATTCCCTGTAGGGCAGGGATGTCAAACTCATTTCCAGGACAACACTTTTTACCACCCCACATGCCAAAAGCTAGCCAGTTAGTTGGGTGGGTTAGGACCCCACCTTGTGTAGTGTGAGCCGGTTGCACAGAAAAATAGATACGTTGCCGACCCTGATCTCTTCCCCCAAAATTTAAAAAATGCCTGCACCAGATGATTTTATAGGCAGCACCCCTGGAATCACAGATGGTGCTGTGCTACACAGTGTATGCTGTCAGTGTCAAAAGCCTTGGAGGGACTGGGCCGACTAGAAGGGTGCCACCCAACCTCCACTACCTGGCCACATAAAAAGGCTGGGAGGGCCACATCTGGCCCCGGGACTTGAGTTTGACACATGTGCTGCAGGGTATACTTTTAAACAAAGCTTTCAGATGGGAACTTGATGCCCTAAGTGTATTATTTGCCACATATGGTTTGCAATAAAAAATGGTGATAAGTCAACCCTGATGATTTGTTATCTTTAAATCAAGAAAGGTGATCTCCGTTCTACGATTTTTTAGTGTGAACCGCAGATTATATTTGTTGTGGTTCAGGATACTAACAAAGTCTACCAGTAATTACTCTGGCCCTGTCCAAATAATTAAAACATTGTCGATATATCTGTGCCAGGGGACAATAAGGCACAGGTATACCAGTAGGTTGTCCTCACCACACAACTCCCTCTGCCACCAGCCCAGGTACAGGTTCATGTACGATGGGGCACAGGTTGTCCCCATCGCCGTTTCCTGCACCTGGTGGTAAAGAACCTGCTGGTAGAAGAAGTTGTGGTAGAGGACAAACTGTAACAAGTGTAACAAATATACTCATAATGATGTAATATATACTAATGATATAATTAACATGTAAAAATAAACATGTATGAAATAAAGAAATGAATATATGTTATATTGTTATAGATTGTAGTATATTGTGCTCTTAAATCAGCCAAAGTTGAGGATAAGAACCCTGGGAAAGAGGGATTTGGACCCTGTTGGATCTGTGTGCGAGGTGCTGAGATTATTAAAACTTTTCCCTTTGCTTCAGCAACTGTTGGCACAGAGTGCACATGACCCATGTCTTGTCATCTGTACTTCTTGAAAAAATGCCACAGTCGTGAAAACCTTTGAGGCAGTTTTAGTGTGCTCAGTCCCTGGGCTTGGTGGGCAGTAGTCAACAAGGGCTGACCTCTTCCTCCGAACTCTGATGGCCTTCAGTTCACGTTGGGTCTAGGACCTCATCATCACTCTTGGCATCCTCCTTCACCCACTCTTCCCTGCTCACTTCCTTCTCAGACTCAAAATTGCAGCAGTCAGCACTAGGGGTCATCATCTAGGGTGTCCTGTGATGGTCCACTGGTCAGGTACTCATTCTACAACATATGTTGTGGGCATCTGGGAACCCTAGTTCTACAAGTGGGGCAGGGGCAGGTGGATGACCCATGGTATGCAAGCTAGAAGTGCCATTATAGAGCATTAGTGACTCCATGACTTGTGGCTGGGACAGCCTTGACCTTGTTAAAGTGGAGTGGGTAGAAGACAAACCCATGGAACTGGTACCACAGCATGCCATATAATCTACGACTGCCTCAACTTGTTCTGGACTCTGTCAGCAGTATTGTAGTAACAGTGGATGGAAATGGACAGCAAGCAGACACTCAATTACTACTTGGTATTAAACAAAAAAAGAGCCTTATGTGGCCTGAACCAGTGGACACTCAATTACTATTTGTCATTAAACAAAAAGGAGCCCGACATGGCCTAAACAAGTGGATAGTTAATTGCTATTTGTTATTTAACAAAGATCCTCATATGGCCTGAACAGGCGGACACTACACTATTTTTTTTCAAAAGAGCCTGATGTGGCCTAAACAAGTGGCTGCTCCACTAATACTTGTTATTAAACAGCAGTGACTCTTAAATGGCCTGAGCAAGTGGGTAGTCGACTAACACAAGCATATGGATACTCCACTAATATGTGTTATTAAACAAAAGTGGCACCCAAGTGGCCTTAACACGTAGATACTCAAGTAACACTTGTTATTAAACAGCTGAGACACTCATATGGCCTGACCAAGTGGATACTCCACTAATACTTGCTAATAAAAAGCAGTGATACCCAAGTGATTTCAGCAAGTGTATACTGTATTAATACAGCAGCAGTATAAACAGCAGTGGCACCCAAGTGGCCTAAACAGTTAGATACTCAAGTAATACTTGTTATTAAACAGCAGGGACACCAAAGTGGCCCAAACAAGTGGGTACTCCATTAATACTTGTTATTATACAGCAATAACACCCATGTGGTTTGAACAAGTGGATACTCCACTAATACATGTTATTAAACAGCAGTGACACCCAAGTGGCATGAACAAGTAGACACTCAACTAACACTTGTTATTCAACAGCTGTGACACCCAAGTGGCCTGAGCAAATTGATACTCCACTAACACTTGTTATTAAACAGCAGTGACACCCAAGAGGCTTTAGCAAGTGGTCTGAGCAAGTAGACAATTTTGATTTGTTTTTAAACATAAAAAGAGCCTGACGTGGCCTGAACTACAATGACCCTTATGCCAGCAGCTTTCCCTAACTAACTGCCCTAAAAAGGACAATTTATTTTTTAACAACAACCTATCTAACCTCATTTTAGCCACTGGTCCTAAATAAATGCCCTGACAGGGACAATTTTATTTTAAACAACAAACAACATTTTAACAACAACAATGTATCTATGCTTGCTTGGCTGTAACATGCATAGGATGCATGCTGGGTTAGTGAAATACTATTGTAAAGAAGTATGACATGCAGATCAGAGGCTTCACTATTAGATTCGCTGTCGCAGAGTGGCACAATTACAGAGCCTTGAGGTGGCATCAGCATGATGAGCCCATATATTGCCTGAAAGACACACTCTGGACTTAGCAGCAGCATAGGGAGCCCATATATTGCCTGAAAGACACACCCAGGAGTTGGCAGCAGCATTAGGAGCCCATATATTGCCTGAAAGACACACTCTGGACTTGGCAGCAGCATTAGGAGCCCATATATTGCCTGAAAAACACATTGGAGTTGACAGCAGCATATGAGCCCATATATTGCCTGAAAGACACCCCCAGGAGTTGGCAGCAGCAGCAGCAGCAGTAGCATTAGGAGCCCATATATTGCCTGAAAGACACACTCTGGACTTGGCAGCAGCATAGGGAGGCCATATATTGCCTGAAAAACACATTGGAGTTGGCAGCAGCATTAGGAGCCCATATTTTGCCTGAAAGACACACCCAGGAGTTTGCAGCAGCAGCAGCAGGAGCTCATATATTGCCTGAAAGACACACCCAGGAGTTGGCAGCAGCATTAGGAGCCCATATATTGCCTGAAAGAGACACTAGAGTTGGCAGCAGCATTAGGAGCTCCTATATTGCCGGAAAAACACATTGGAGTTGGCAGCAGCATAGGGAGCCAATATATTGCCTGAAAGACACACCCAGGAGTTGGCGGCAGCATAAGGAGCCCATACATTGACTGAAAAACACACCCAGGAGTTGGCAGCAGCATAGGTAGCTCATATATTGCCTGAAAGACACACCCAGGAGTTGACAGCAACAGAAGGAGCTCATATATTGCCTGAAATACACACCCTGGAGTTGGCAGCAGCAGCATTAGGAGCCCATATATTAAAGACACGCTCTGAACTTGGCAGCAGTATTAGGAGCTCATATATTTCCTGAAAAACACACCCAGGAGTTGGCAGTAGCATAGTGAGACCATAAATTTGCCTGAAAAACACATTGGAGTTGGTAGCAGCATAGGGAGCTCATATATTGCCTGAAAGACACACCCAGGAGTTGGCAGCAGCAGTAGGAGCTCATATATTGCCTGAAAGACACACCCAGGAGTTGGCAGCAGAAGCAGCATAGGGATCCCATATATTGCCTGAAAAACACACCCAGGAGTTGGCAGCAGCATAGGGAGCTCATATATTGCCTGAAAGACACACCCGGGAGTTGGCAGCAGCATTAGGAGTCCATATATTGCCTGAAAAACACAATGGAGTTGGCAGCAGCATTAGGAGCCCATATATTGCCTGAAAGACACACCCAGGAGTTGGCAGGGGCATAGGGAGCCCATATATTGACTGAAAGAGACACTGGAGTTGGCAGCAGCATCAGGAGCCCATATATTGCCTGAAAGACACACTCTGGATTTAGCAGCAGCATAGGGAGCCCATATATTGCCTGAAAAACACATTGGAGTTGACTGCAGCATAGCAAGCTCAAATCTTGCCTGAAAAACACATTGGAGTTGGCAGCAGCATTAGGAGCCCATATATTGCCTGAAAGACACACCCAGGAGTTGGCAGCAGCATAGGGAGCCCATATATTGACTGAAAGACACACTCTGGACTTGGCAGCAGCATAAGGAGCTCATATATTGCCTGAAAGACACACCCAAGAGTTGGCAGCAGCATAGCGAGCCCATATATTGACTGAAAGACACACTCTGGACTTGACAGCAGCATTAGGAGCTCATATATTGCCTGAAAGACACACCCAGGAGTTGGCAGCAGCATAGGGAGCCCATATATTGCCTGAAAAACACATTGGAGTTGGCAGCAGCATTAGGAGCCCATATATTGCCTGAAAGACACACCCAGGAGTTGACAGCAACAGAAGGAGCTCATATATTGCCTGAAATACACACCCTGGAGTTGGCAGCAGCAGCATTAGGAGCCCATATATTAAAGACACGCTCTGGACTTGGCAGCAGTATTAGGAGCTCATATATTTCCTGAAAAACACACCCAGGAGTTGGCAGTAGCATAGTGAGACCATAAATTTGCCTGAAAAACACATTGGAGTTGGTAGCAGCATAGGGAGCTCATATATTGCTTGAAAGACACACCCAGGAGTTGGCAGCAGCAGTAGGAGCTCATATATTGCCTGAAAGACACACCCAGGAGTTGGCAGCAGAAGCAGCATAGGGATCCCATATATTGCCTGAAAAACACACCCAGGAGTTGGCAGCAGCATAGGGAGCTCATATATTGCCTGAAAGACACACCCGGGAGTTGGCAGCAGCATTAGGAGTCCATATATTGCCTGAAAAACACAATGGAGTTGGCAGCAGCATTAGGAGCCCATATATTGCCTGAAAGACACACCCAGGAGTTGGCAGGGGCATAGGGAGCCCATATATTGACTGAAAGAGACACTGGAGTTGGCAGCAGCATCAGGAGCCCATATATTGCCTGAAAGACACACTCTGGATTTAGCAGCAGCATAGGGAGCCCATATATTGCCTGAAAAACACATTGGAGTTGACTGCAGCATAGCAAGCTCAAATCTTGCCTGAAAAACACATTGGAGTTGGCAGCAGCATTAGGAGCCCATATATTGCCTGAAAGACACACCCAGGAGTTGGCAGCAGCATAGGGAGCCCATATATTGACTGAAAGACACACTCTGGACTTGGCAGCAGCATAAGGAGCTCATATATTGCCTGAAAGACACACCCAAGAGTTGGCAGCAGCATAGCGAGCCCATATATTGACTGAAAGACACACTCTGGACTTGACAGCAGCATTAGGAGCTCATATATTGCCTGAAAGACACACCCAGGAGTTGGCAGCAGCATAGGGAGCCCATATATTGCCTGAAAAACACATTGGAGTTGGCAGCAGCATTAGGAGCCCATATATTGCCTGAAAGACACACCCAGGAGTTGGCAGCAGCATAGGGAGCCCCTATATTGACTGAAAGAGACACTGGAGTTGGCAGCAGCATTAGGAGCCCATATATTGCCTGAAAGACACACCCTGGACTTGGCAGCAGCATAGGGAGCCCATATATTGCCTGAAAGACACACCCTGGAGTTGGCAGCAGCATGAAAAGAACATATACAGATTTTGGGCACATATATCTTATCCTAAGAATATTAATGAAAATTAAGATTAACGTAAAGCATTTCCTAAATAATTACTTGTGGTCTGATGCGAAGGAATGTCTGTAACTGGAGAGCAGCGCCTTATATCTGTTTTGCACTATCCATATTTCTTTAGTGTTGATCTGGCATCATGATCAATCTACTCTGATGCATCAGGCATTGGTGGGTGGAAATCGTGGCTTATCCATGCCGATTCATTTCCACGCAGGCCAGTCTCTCAAAAAAACATTTTTCAAGCGTTGAATTGCCCTCATCAGAGCATCACATACGCACATCTAAGAGTTTTATCACTTTGTTCCTGTTAAAGTCTTCAGGGCCTAGTTACTACTTAGATAAAGGCCATAGATAGTTACACTCCTGCTGCTGTTATCGACAAATCCTGTTTAAGTGTAGTGTAGCGTTTTGTCCTCCCCTCATATACGCACAAAGTATGTCATGCAGAGAAGTGCCAGGATGGGCACAGAAAAGTTGCAGAGGCCTAAATTCATCAAGCAGAGGTTGCAGCAGACTAGGGGTGAGTGGCAGCAGGAGTCTCAGTGAGAGGCCTGATCATATATCTTATCCTAAGAATATTAATGAAAATTAAGATTAACGTAAAGCATTTCCTAACTAATTACTTGTGGTCTGATGCGAAGAAATGTCTGTAACTGGAGAACAGCGCCTTATATCTGTTTTGCACTATCCATATTTCTTTAGTGTTGATCTGGCATCATGATCAATCTACTCTGATGCATCAGGCATTGGTGGGTGGAAATCTTGGCTGATCCATGCCCGATTCATTTCCACGCAGGCCAGTCTCTCAAAAAAACATTTTTCAAGCGTTGAATTGCCCTCATCAGAGCATCACATATGCACTAGGGGTGAGTGGCAGCAGGAGTCTCAGTGAGAGGCCTGATCTCCCGGTATCAGCTAGCAGTCATGTCTCGACCAGCAACCCATCTGCCATCATCCATTGGTTAACACGATCCTCCACTTCATCACAAGTGACATCTGACACCTCCAGTCAACTGTCGGTTATCTTATGCTTTGGGTTCAGCTCCGCTATTCAGTGAGGACGATCTGATAATCTGAAAAATCAGCAGCTACTGCCCAGCCAAGAAGTGGAGGGGACACTCGCCGCTTCTTCTTCTAGGCGGGCAAGTAGTGATGAGGAGAGTGGCGTGGGAGGTGGTGTTGCAAGCGTTTTGGCCTCTTAAGCAGACACTGTTGAGGAACCTGAGGAGGACATCAGTGAGTTTGAGGGCACTTTTAAAGGCTTGGAGTGATGGAGAGTGACAGATTTAGCAGTCAGCATGGTGGCAGAAGGGGAAAGTATGGAGGCAAATGTGCTCGGGGTAGAACACTTGCTGCGCGGCAGGCTACCTTCCCAGAAGGTAGTAGAGGAGGGTCCCTTGAATCGCCGGCGGCGGCAGCAGCAGTGAATTAGTGCAGACTGTTGGTAGGAAAATCAGCTACTCGGCTATGTGGCAGTTTTTCATCAAGCATCCCCAGGAGGTTAACATGGCTATATGAAAGATGTGTAGGCAGAAGGCGAAGTGTGGCCAGGGTCCCAATGTTGGACCCACAGCCCTGCGTCAACATTTGCAGCGTCACCATAAAGCGGCCTGGGAGAGTTTGCTCCAAAGTGGTGGTCCAGCCTGCTGCATTACCCAGTGGCACGCCGCTCCCTGTTCCAGCCAGCCAAGGCTCCACCACCTCCTGTGTGTCATACCCATCCTCTGTCACTCCAGATGCTCCTCCTCCTCTTAATTCGAGCCAGTCATTCCGCCAGCAATCCATTGGCCAAGCCATGTCCAGGAGTATGTGCCCCCTCATCCAACGTGCAGAAGCTAAATGTGCTCCTGTATAAGTTGCTGGTGCTGCAGTCCCTCCCTTTTGAGGTGGTGGATCTTTCAGAGAACTGATGGCTTGTGCCGAGCCGAGGTAGAGAGTCCCGAGCTGTCATTTCTTTGCGAAGAAGGCAGTACCAGCCCTGTACAATTTTGTTGAACAGAAGGTGGGCCAGTTCTTTAGCCTGTCAGTGTGTACCAAAGTGCATGGCAGTGCCTACGTCTGGAGCTATAACTACGGTCAGGGACAATACATATTCTTTAAGGCCCACTGGGTGATTGTGGTTCCTGCACAACCACAACAGCAACTTGGACAGGTCCAGCACTTGCACTTAGCAACGGTGTCGCAAAAAGTGCCAAATTGTCAATTACATATTAATTGTTAACATTTATCTTATTTGAACACATTTATAATAATAACATATAATAACATAATAACAATAACATATAACATAATAACAATAACATAAAATTTATCACATTTCTGGGTTTTTTTTGGTTAATTTTAAATTTTTTTTTCATTTTCATTTTTTTTTAAATATTTTGTATTTTTTAAAAATATATTTTTTTATTTTTTTGTATTTTAAAAAAAAATTTTTTCCATAGTTTTTTTTAATATTTTGTTAATTTTTTAACAATTTTTTTTTCCTTTTTTTTATTTTTTATTTTTTTGCATTTTGTTTTTTCAAAATATTTTTTTTTTTTCTGTATTTTTTTTTTTTTTGCAATATAAGTTTATTCTGATTTTCATAGTTAACAATGAACATCAAGACATAGCGGGGTAACAATGACAGAAATTATAAACAAGATAGACATGTTGATCTCCAGGTTCAACTGGTACAAATCTAATAACATGTTCTAGTCGGCAAACACATCCTCCCGCCCCTCTCACCCTCTTCAACAACATGACTGGCCTGACCTCCATTCTCACAACATTTCTGTACAAAACGTACGGTTAGCCTATGGGTAATAATCCTGCCCACCTAAGCCTTCACCGGAGGGCCATGAGCAATGAACAGGGCCAGTCTGGGGGTCATGAAGTCAAAATCAGTTAAGGTCCGACTGTTCCAGTCCAGGCAGAGATGGGATGGATAAGAGCAGGCGGAGCCGGTAAAATCCCCTGTAGACCTCCAGTAAGGAAGAAAAGAGGTAATAGAGAGAAAGAGAAAAAAAAGGAAAGGAAGAAAAGGACAGATGAGCTCTGGGGGGTACGGGGAAGGGAAGGAGGGGGGGGACAGGAGCGCGCGGACAAGTTCCGTCTACCGTGCCTCAGAGGACAGGCGAGTGTCTCCACACAGTCAATCCACACAGCCCATGTCATCATGTGCCTCTCCTGCATGTCCCTAGCTTCTGAAGCCATCTCCTCCATTCGGCGTATAACTTCCACCTCCCGAGCCCATTCCATAAACGTCGGCAAGGTTGAAGACTTCCAATGCCTTGGAATAATCGTTCTCAGTGCCGTTACAAAATGCCTCAAAACCCCTTTTTTGTTATTAGAAATGGCCCCCGGAAGCAGGGACAACAACGCCAGCTGAGGCATGTTCTGTTCCGACTCTCCCATAATGGAATTGTTGGTCGATAAGACCCTCTCCCAAAGAGCTTTAATAGCGAGACAACTCCACCAAATATGCACCATATTACCAGGCTCTTTCAAACACCGCCAGCGCTTATCAGAGCAGGACTAATATATATTATATATTATATTTATGTATATCCACTGGGCACCTATACCAACGAGCCATAACCTTGTAAATTCTTTCCTGCGCTGCACATGGGACTGAAAGTTTATGGGTGAATAAGTATTTCTTAGCAAGGTCTTCGCTATCTATCGATATGCCCAATTCCTCCTCCCATTTTCTAATAAATCCTGGTGGCGAGTTGTGTTTGTCCTCCAATAGCGTTCGGTATAAGACTGCAACTGCATGCTTATCTGGGGGAGCTTGGGTCAGCACGTGTTCCAACTGCGTTAAGGGTCTAGTACCTCGATCTGCAAGGTTTTGGGACTTTATGAAGGCACTCAGCTGATTATGCAGGAACCAGGAGATATGCTGTCCCGGTGCACCTTTCCTCAGCTCATCTAGCGTGGGGAGCCTGCCCAAGACCACTATGTCCCCCATGGTGATATTTGATGACGCCTCCCACACCAAAAAACTCTTAGCTTGCATGCCTGGAGCGAAGGAGTAATTATCAAAATGTGGAGTCAAGGGGCCAGGTATATGAACTTCCTCACTTCGCCTAGTCATTTTGTCCCATACCCACAGGAATTGCCCTGCCAGAAATGGAAGGGAGTCTCTCTGCCCTTTGGGGAGAGGGCCTCCCCATGACAGAGAAGTTGGATTTATAGGAGACAATGCCCTCTTCAATTCCACCCACTGTTTCTCTTTCCCCTTCTGGGCCCAGTCTAGAATGCGGAGAGACATAACGGCTGCATGATATGTTCTCATGTCGGGGAGCCCGGCCCCCCCATTCTGCTTAAGCCTAGTCAGGGTACTAAATCTTATCCGGGGTTTCCCTGTGCCCCAAACAAATCTCAAAAATGCAGTCTTCAGCCTCCTAAAAAAGCTGTTGGGCAAATGGATAGGTATAGTTTGAAAGAAATAGAGAAATTTGGGAAGAATATCCATTTTTACTACATTGATCCTCCCAAACCAGGAGAATAGCTTTTTGTTATACGTGGTCAGCTCATCCAGCGTCTTCAGGAGTAGGGGAGAATAGTTGAGTTCATATAGGCGAGATAAGTCAGCAGGCACCTGCACACCGAGGTATTTTATGGAATGGGGCTGTCATTTAAATGCAAAGCTTGATTCTAATTACTTTACTTCCTGCTGGGGGAGGGAAATGTTCAGGGCCTCCGATTTCGAGTAATTAATTTTAAAATTACTCACGCGACCAAATGTCTCAAATTCCTTGAGGGTGGCCGGGAAGGCGATCAAGTGGGCCATCAAGTGCAGCAGTAGGTCATCAGCATATAATGAAGCTTTATACTCATGGTCCCCCGCTACTAAACCCCTAATATCGTGGCCCTGCCTTATGGCCACCGCTAGGTGCTCCATTGTGATGACATATAATAATGGAGAAAGCGGGCAACCCTGCCGCGTGCCATTACTAACCTTGAAGGCCGAGGAGAGGAGACCGTTCACTCTTACCCTCGCCGTGGGCCCAGAATATCCTGGACAGGAGGGATAGACCAACACCAATCTGTTGAAGAGACGCCTTAAGGAATCCAATAGGTATCCAATCCACTCTATCAAACGCCTTTTCCGCGTCACACTATAAAAGGCAAGCCATTATGTTATTGGAATCTGCATATGCTATCAGATTAAAGACCTTATTGGTGTTGTCCCGTGCCTCCCGCCCCGGCACAAACCCCACCTGATCCAGGCCTATCAATCCCGGGAGAAGTGGCTGGAGCCTAGAAGATATAATCTTGGCATACAGTTTAATGTCTACGTTTATCAAAGATATCAGTCTATAACTGCTGCATAAAGAAGGGTCCTTTCCTGGCTTGGGAAGAACTGTAATGACGGCCTCTAAGGACTGCCCTGGGAACCCACATTTTGGTCCTATAGAATTGTATACCCTCACCAGGAAGGGACGCAGTTCAGGAGCCAACTGCTCATAAAATTGGGGAGTATACCCATCGACCCCCGGACTCTTGCCTTGCGGCGTCTCTTTGATTGCCTTGGCCACCTCCTGCACAGTAAAAGGCTCCTCCAAGGCCTCTGCTTCCGCCTCAGGGATGGAAGGAACAGGTGTATCATGAACATTCCTAATAACATCCTCGGGGGGATCTGCAGAAATTGGGACGTTTTGATCTTGCCGCAAATTATACAGGGATTGATAATAGTCCCTGAATGCGTCCACTATCTGGGAAGGCATCACAGTCGACTGCCCCTGCGGTCTTTTAATATTGGAGACATATGTGGCCGCGGACCTTGGGTGTAATGCCCTGGCCAGCAGTCTCCCACATTTATCAGACGATTCGTAGTAGAGCGCTTTCTGACGTTCCCTATACCTTAGGTACGCCTGAGTTGAGTCCCTGCAGCTTCTCCCTAGCTTTCATCAGGTCGAGGATTAAAACATTAGTTGGATCCTTATTATGGTCCTGCTCCAGGGATTTGATGAGTTGCACTGTATCACGGATTGAAGTGACTCGTTCCTTTTTTTAGCCTGGCCCCGTGCTTTATGAATTCTCCTCGCATTACACATTTTAGAGCCTCCCACTGATATGGGAGGGGTGTGGGGTCTTGCTTATGATTTCTAAGAAATTCCTTTATTGTTTCCCTAACCCCTGACAGGCATACAGCATCCATAAGCTTCCAGCTCCAGCACTTCGGGTAAAGCCCGGGTAAAAACACAGAGAGAAATATTGGAGCATGGTCTGACCATACAATCTGGCCGATCCACGCTTGCGGAGCCCAATCCATTGCATGATGGCTAAAATATAAATAGTCTATTCTGCTATAGGATTTCTTAGCAGCGGAGAAGAACGTGAAGTTCTTGTCTCGTCCATGTAGGGCCCGCCATGAATCCACCAGCTGCATATCAGCCAGTAATTTTTTCAACCTGTTTCGTTTACTCAGGGACACTGCCGACCCGCCCGAGGAGGTATCTATCTCAGGCTGCATAGGAATGTTAAAGTCACCACCCACCAACAGGGTGCCCTCCGAGAACTCCCCCAACGGCCAAGCCAAGAACTCTTACACAAAATCCAACCTGGTCAGTGTTGGGAGCACAGATATTCGCTATAGTGTATACCTTCGTATAGAGTTCCACCTTAAGGAATATAAATCACCCATTGGGATCAACTTTGAGGTCCACAACCTTATGTGTAAGAGACTTATGGATGGCAATCGAAACTCCTGCTGCCTTAATGTTAGGATTAGGTGCATGGTGCCAGGCAGGGTAGTATCTATTCACAATATTTGGCACATGTCCCTCATTAAAATGCGTCTCCTGGAGAAGCAAAATGGCAACCCTGTGCTTATGCATGTCATACAACACTTGTGAATTTTTCTCAGGGACATTTAGCCCCTTAACATTAAAGGAGCCAATTATTAACTCCTTCATTGTCCGCGAGCTCCTGAGGGGTAGGAAAGGCGGACTGAAGGGGGGAAGGAAGGGACTGTGACACTAATAAATAGAGGGGAAAAGAATAATAGAACAAGTACTATTAAGAAAACAAACGAGTACCAATGCTAGCGTTAGCGTTAACGCTCACTAGGTTCTCTTATATGAGACGAGCGATCCGGCCTACTGGGTGGAAGTGGAAAGCCATAACTGCAGGCATGGAGTTGCTTCTACCTTATACGTAAGCTATGATAGTCCACTTCTCCAAAGTTTCAGGCCAACAATAAACACCTTCATATAGCAATAACAAGAAACTATAACTGTATCATAAGAATATTATTACAACCATAACAGCCACCATAACTAGGTTCCCAAACTCCCCACACCGCCCCACCCCACAACTGTGAGGCCAGGCGGCGAAGGGAGTCCGGGACCCCCCATCCCTGAACAACATCATGTGGAACACTACATTAACTAATAAATGACCAGTGGCCCAGCGGCCCACCCTCCATCCAGGCCAGCCACCCTCAACCAGGCCGCTCCCCAACCCAATCCGAGAGCAATGACCAGAGCAAGCCACACCGCCGGCAGGCTAGCGAATTACACTCACACCGGCACACGCCCCGGCGCCGCCGCCCCAGCACACCTGCGCCCGACGCCCCCACACCCCCCATCACCAGTTGTCAGGGAATGGATATCCGTCCACAATCGCAGCACTTCACAACTGCAACCCTGAACGGAGGGCCAGATTCCATAGACAAGACCGCATCCTGTAGATCAAGTCCCGAGTATGGGGGGGGGGGCAGGGGGCCCCGGGGAATATCAAGGAAGAGGAAGCAGTAACAGCTCATAAAGCAGGCCCAAGATGAGAAACAACAGGGGGGAGCAGGTCCCAAAAAGCCATCATCTGTATATCCGCATCTGGAACCAGTCCTGTGGGGAAAATAAGTCAGGACGTCAGGGCACCAATGATATCTTCATCCTGACTAAACAGCTTGTCGGGGTCCGCCGCCCCTTATTCTATTCCTCTGCGGCCTTGGTTCCCCAGGGAGCAGAGGCCCGCCCGGCCCTCCGGGATCTCCCAGGGTGGGCGACAGCCAGTCTTTAAGAAGCTGAAGAGGTCTGGAAATTGCGAGTGCGACCGCAGAACAAATGATCGCCCTCTCATCGTGACCACCAGATGGAAGGGGTGGCCCCACCTGTACGTTGCTCCAACCGATTTGATAGATTCCAATAACGGTCTCATGACTCGGCGCATTTGAAGTGTGCGTCTGGCGAGATCGGGGAGCAGGGTCATCCAGGATCCGTTGTAGGGGATGGGGCCCCTGTCCCAAGCTTTCCTCATTATGTCATCTTTAACTTTATAAAAGTGCACACAACATACTATGTTTCTTAGTCTGACAGGGTCTGTGGAGCGCGGGGCAGGAGCCATATGGGCTCTGTCGATCTCGATATGTTCTCCAAGGGGCCTGTCCAAGACAATGTTGAATGTCCTGAAGACCACTATATTAAGATTATTATTCCCCGGGACCTCAGGGAGAACCGCATATCCGTATGGTATTCCTGCGGCTCCTGTTTTCAAGATCATCCAGGTGCATTAGAGCCCTGATTGTTTGTTGGTCAGAGTCCTCTTGAGTCCGCTGCATCACTGCTTGCGCCCGTTCCAATGCTCCCAGTCGCTGATCCGTGTCGACCCGATGTTGTTTCAGCGAGTTCACTCTTTCAGAAACCTCAGAGACTGATTGAGTCACCTCCTCAAGCTCCCTTCTCAGGAGAGATTCCATCCTATTAAAATAATTCTCAAAGTCCCTCCTGGATGGCAGAAATTTTAATAATATGTCGAGATTATATTGCTCCTGCGGTAGAGATCTATGGCTTGCTAGGTCTGGGGAGGCCACTGTAGCCTGGGACCAGGTGGGCGACCGTGGCCGGGACGGGCTGTCTGGCCCCTCTGAGAATACTGGGCTAGCTGGAGCAGATGGGTGTTGTCTCTGGCCCGCAAGTTGGCCAGGAGGATGACCTCCAATACAAGCCGGTGATGGAATCGGGCTCCTCTCTTTTGGTGCATCTTGCGCTTTGAGGATCCCCTCATGGTTTTGGGGGTTGACAACCTGCCTCTCACCTTCACAGAATTCACTTGCCAGGGTATGACCGCTGGAGGGCATCCTCCCCCCGTGACTGGTGTTTCCGCTTGTGGCAGACCTCCTTTACGTGGAGGCGGGTGAACCTCAGCCCTCATCACCACTATATGGGAGGCGCTCCCCCTCCTTTTGGTCCTGCTTTGAGGTGACTGAGCCTGTCCCCTGGTAGCAGGGCAATCCCCCCTGCTATTCTGGTTCAACGATCGGGCTCTATATTGTGGAGCCTCTATTTGGCCCAGGGATCGAGTCTCTTCTGCCTGAGGGCACTCCTGGGGTCCCAGCTCTGGCTGACATCTCTGGGGTCCTGCCTCCCAAGTGCCCCTTTGCCCGAGGCCTTCCTGCAGCCCCCAACCATCTTCAGCCACCGGGTCTTCCGCCCAGTCCCAGATGGCCAGTCCGATCCCTGCGGCCGGCCGCACTGCCCGTACCTGCTGCGGGGGCTGAGGTTCCTCTCCCGCTGACACACCGCTCAACTGATCCGGTGAGGGGGGGGATCTCCTCCACCTCTCTCTGCCTCTCCGCGCCTGGGCTCTCACTGCAGCCGCTGTGGAGGTCGCAAGCGCAGGTGCGCTGTGGCGCTCCCTGCCTCACCGCTTCCTCTGCTGTGGGGCTTCTATCTTCGTGCTCCTCCGCCCGGGGAACATGGGACTTGGTGGGTCCGGGGGGGGCGACCAAACCCTGAGTCACCCCCTCGAGGACTCCTCACCTCCCCTGCCCGCCGCTCGCCTCTCTCCTCCACCGCCGCCGCCATCTTACTTCCCTCGCTGCTACTTCCAGCTGGCTGCTTTGCTGTCAGGAACCTGCTAATCTTGCCTGCTTTTTCGTTCCCAGTGGTCGTCCTTTCTTTTCTGTACCTGGACATCCCGCAGGTGAGTGGTTTGAAGGTAGGATTCTCTAGTTTGCCAATCATGTTTGCAGCGCTCCTAAAAAGTGCGCCCTTACACCGCCATAGCTAATCCACGCCCCCTTTTCGGTATTTTTATTTATTTTTTCAGTGCCCTTCCAGCCTACCATGTGTGCAGGACACAGCGGTTTCACGCTGTTCTTCACATGGTTTGCCTTGAGCCACGGAGTCACACATGGGAGGAACTGCTAAAAATCATAAATCTCCACCAAAACTGCCAATAGGAACCATGGTGACTGACAATGGGAAGAACATCTTGTCTGCGATGCGACAAGGAAGCCTGAGCCATGCGCCCTGTATGCCACACGTGTTCAACCTAGTTGTCAAGCGTTTTCTGAAGTCTTCCCCCATCTGCAAGACATCCTAACAACGGGAAGGAAACTTTGCATGCACTTCAGCCACTCGTACACCGCCAAGCACACCCTTCTTGAGCTACAGCGTCGGAAAGGTATCCCCCAACATAGTCTGATTTGCGATGTTTCCACCCATTGGAATTCCACCCTCCATATGTTGGATCGACTATATGAACAGAGAAAAGCCATCACTGATTTCTTGATGATCCAAGCAGATAGGGGGACTCTCCTGTGCAATTTAAATGAAAACCAGTGGCAGCTCATACATGACACCGTTTGCTCAGACCCTTTGAGGAAGCCAGTTATTAGTCAGTCACCAGGACTACGGGAAGAATGATGTGATTCCACTGCTTCATGTACTACAACACATGTTGGAAACCATGGCTGGTCAGGGCACTGGAGACATGACGCCTACATTTCACTGCCATGTGAAGCCTGTGGGGGCTGAAGTGGAGGAGGAGGAAGGGGTGGGGCACAGCGAAGCACAGTTTAGGTTTGACAAAATGGCCATTTTATCTAGTCATCTGACAGGAGAGGAGGAGCAGGAGCAGCCAGAGGGAGGAGCTAGAGGGTTGTGAGGAAGGTGAGACAGAGGACCCAGGCACACCGTGGCAGTATGCAGTGGAGATGGAGACAGGTAGTTCCTCCGAGTCACTTGCACAAATGGCACGATGCATGCTCACGTGCTTGCGTAGTGACCGCAGAATTGTCTCCATTTGTCAGCGGGATGACTTCTGGCTCTCCACCTTATTGGACCCTCGCTCCCGGCACAAAATGAGGGAATTTTTTACACCCACTGAGAGAGAGGACAAATTGACCTACTACAGAGACATTCTACTTAGTCAGTTTGCCGATGCCTATCTGCGCCATGGTCCATACTGTGATGCCCAGCGGGACACCAGCCTTCTGTAAGCAACCAACCCCCAACCTCCACCTTAGGTACGCCTCAACGGACATGGTTGCCTCCAGGTCTTAATAGGCGCAAAGGATGGCTGCTTATGGTGAAGGCCGATGAACCACAAGGGTATCCCAAAGCCGAGGTAGTCAATCCAGAGGGTGCGTCAGAGTACAAGGATGAGACAGGTGCATAGTCAGGGGTACCCAAAGGGTCAAGTCGGGAGGTCAGAGATCGCGGGGTATCCAGAGGGGCAGGCAGGTTCGTGGTCAGACAAAGCAGAGGTCGGTACAGGCAGCAGACAGGAATGGTCGATCAAGCCGGGTCGGAATCAGATAACAAATAACAGAATCACACCCTAATCACAAGCGACTATCACGGGCACTGAGTGCTGGGCTGACTCCATATTAATCGGAGAATCGACCAATGGCCACACTGGGGGGTGTATGTGCATATTGGTGCAACTTACAACACAGTGAGTGATTGGACACACTATCCAGGGGCTGGTCAGTCTTGGCTGCAAGGCTGATCAGTCCCTTGATTCCCCTTTAGGTGTGGAATCACTCGCCACTCGCAGCACAGTGCCTCCTAGTGGCGAAATTTACAGACTGGGGGCACGCGCCTAAACAGCTAGAGAGGGGCGAGGGAGGCTTCCAGAGTGAAGCACCACGCTCCCAGCAGGAGGAGCGCTGCGTCGCCCAGCAGAAGCTCGCCGCCGACCCCCTGGCAGAGGTAAGTCCCTTACACATACTCTCACAGGTCTGACTCGGAGGGGCCTCTGCGCTCACCTTCCACTGCCATGGCTGCTGGGGGGTGGCAGGAGCAGCAGCAGCAGCTCCATCAGCAGCAGCCTAAGTCTTCAGTCGCTAATGAGTAGCTTTCTTCACCCGCATAGTGAGGCTAATCATGAGCTGCAAAAACACCTGGAGCAGGCCCTGAACCAGCAGGTAGTGTCATACCTTGACATGACCATGGCAATGCACCTTGAGAACCAGCTGGACTTCTGGGCAGCCAAACTTGACTTGTGGCTGCAACTGGCAGAGAAGAACTTGTCTGTCCACCTTTGTGAAGATGAATCAGGCATGGATCAGCCAGGATTTCCAGCCACCAATGGCTGATCCATGGCAGTAGCTGATGCATGGTAGCTCCTTATGCTGCTGCCAACTCCAGGGTGTGTCTTTCAGGCAATATATGGGCTCCCTATGCTGCTGCTGCCATCTCATATGTGTGTCTTTTAGGCAATAAATGGGCTCCTAATGCTGCTGCTGCCAACTCCAATGTGTGCACTCTTAAAAGACATATGCTAGTATATTTGGGATGCCCCCCGGGCATTTATGCTAGTTTTTGGGATGCCCCCTCCTCACATACAGAGGTTGGCTCCTTTTATAGAGGTAAAGTGACATTGATTGCAAAATCCAACCAGCTAATAGACCAAATAGACAGGTAGTCTTGAAATATTTATGCTAGTGTTTGGGATGCCCTCTCCTCACATATAGAGGTTGGCTCCGTTAATTGTGGAAAAGTGACATTGATTACAAAATCCAACCAGCTAATAGACAGGTAGTCTTGAAATATTTATGCTAGTGTTTGGGATGCCCCCTCCTCACATACAGAGGTTGGCTCCTTTGATTGTGGTAAAGTGACATTGATTACAAAATCCAACCAGCTAATAGACAGGTAGCCTTGAAATACTTATGCTAGTGTTTGGGATGCCCCCTCCTCACATACAGAGGTTGGCTCTTTTGATTGTGGTAAAGTGAGGTTGATTACAAAATTCAACCAGTTAGTAGACAGGTACTCTTTAAATATTTATGCTAGTGTTTGGGAAGCCCCCTACTCACATACAGAGGTTGGCTCATTTGATTGTGGTAAAGTGACATTGATTACAAAATCCAAACAGCTAATAGACAGGTAGTCTTGAAATATGTATGCTAGTGTTTGGGATGCCCCCTCCTCACATACAGAGGTTGGCTCCTTTGATTGTGGTAAAGTGACATTGATTACAAAATCCAACCAGCTAATAGACAAGTAGTCTAGAAATATGTATGCTAGTGTTTGGGATGCCCAAAGGTAGTCTTGAAATATTTATGCCAGTGTTTGGGATGCCCTCTCCTCACATGCAGAGGCTGGCTCCTTTGATTGTTTTAAAGTGACATTGATTACAAAACAATGGCAGCTAATAGACAGGTAGTCTTGAAATATTTTTTCTAGTGTTTGGGATGCCCCCTCCTCACATACAGAGGTTGGCTCCTATGATTGTCGTAAAGTGACATTGATTACAAAATCCAACTAGCTAATAGACAGGTAGTCTTGAAATATTTATGCTAGTGTTTGGGATGCCCCCTCCTAACATACAGAGGTTGGCTCCTTTGATTGTGGTAAAATGACATTGATTACAAAATCCAACCAGCTAATAGAAAGTTAGTCTTGAAAAATGTATGCTAGTGTTTGGGATGCCCCCTTCTCACATACAGAGGTTGACTCCTTTGATTGTGGTAAAGTGACATTGATTACAACATCCAACCAGCTAATAGACAGGTAGTCTTGAAATATTTGTGCCAGTGTTTGGGATGCCCCCTCCTCACATTCAGAGGTTGGCTCATTTGATTGTGGTAAAGTGACATTGATTACAAAATAATACCAGCTAATAGACAGGTAGTCTTGAAATATTTATTCTAATGTTTGGGATGCCCCCTCCTCACATGCAGAGGTTGGCTCCCATGATTGTGGTAAAGTGACATTGATTACAAAATCAAACCAGCTAATATACAGGTAGTCTTGAAATATTTATGCTAGTGTTTGGGATGCCCCCTCCTAACATACAGAGGTTGGCTCCTTTGATTGAGGAAAAATGACATTGATCACAAAATCCAACCAGCTAATAGAAAGGTAGTCTTGAAATATGTATGCTAGTGTTTGGGATGCCCCCTTCTCACATACAGAGGTTGGCTCCTTTGATTGTGGTAAAGTGACATTGATTACAAAATGCAACCAGCTAATAGACAGATACTCTTGAAATATTTATGCTAGTGTTTGGGATGCCCCCTCCTCACATACAGAGGTTCGCTCCTTTGATTGTGGTAAAGTGACTTTGATTTTAAAATGCAACCAGTTAGTAGACAGGTACTCTTGAAATATGTATGCTAGTGTTTGGGATGCCCCATCCTCACATACGGAAGGTTGGCTCCTTTTTATAGTGGTAAAGTGACATTGATTACAAAATGCAACCAGTTAATAGGTAGTCTTGAAATATTTATGCTAGTGTTTGGGATGCCCCTTCCTCACATACAGAGGTTGGCTCCTTTGATGGTGGACAAGTGACTTTGCTTACAAAATGCAACCAGTTAATAGACAGGTAGTCTTGAAATATTTATGCTAGTGTTTGGGATGCCCCCTTCTCTCATACAGAGGTTGGCTACTTTGATTGTGGTAAAGTGACATTGATTACAAAATGCAACCAGCTAATAGACAGGTACTCTTGAAATATTTATGCTAGTGTTTGGGATGCCCCCTCCTCACATACAGAGGTTCGCTCCTTTGATTGTGGTAAATTGATATTGATTACAAAAACCAACCAGCTAATAGAAAGGTAGTCTTGAAATATTTATGCTAGTGTTTGGGATGCCCCCTCCTCACATACAGAGGTTGGCTCTTTTTATAGCGGTAAAGTGACATTAATTACAAGATCCAACCAGCTAATGGACAGGTAGTCTTGACATATTTATGCTAGTGTTTGGGATGGTCCTCCTCACATACAGAGGTTGGCTCCTATGATTGTGGTAAAGTGACATTGATTACAAAATCCAACCAGCTAATAGACAGGTTCTTGAAATATTTATGCTAGTGTTTGGGATGCCCCCTACTCAATTACAGAGGTTGGCTCCGTTGATTGTGTTAAAGTGACATTGACTACAAAATCCAACCAACTAATAGACAGGTATTCATGAAATATTTATGATAGTGTTTGGGATGCCCCATTTTCACATACAGAGGTTGACTCCTTTGATTGTTGTAAAGTGACATTGATTACAAAATCCAACCAGCTAATAGACAGGTACTCTTGAAATATGTATGCTAGTGTTTGGGATGCCCCCTTCTCACATACAGAGGTTGGCTCCTTTGATTGTGGTAAAGTGATATTGATTACAACATCCAACCAGCTAATAGACAGGTACTCTTGAAATATGTATGCTAGTGTTTGGGATGCCCCCTCCTAACATACAGAGGTTGGCTCCTTTTATTGTGGTAAAGTGACGTTGATTATAAAATGCAACCAGTTAGTAGACAGATACTCATAAAATATTTATGCTAGTGTTTGGGATGCCCCCTCCTCACATACAGAGGTTGGCTCCTTTGATTGTGGTAAAGTGACATTGATTACAAAATCCAACCAGCTATAGACAGGTGGTCTTGAAATATTTATTCTAGTGTTTGGGATGCCCCCTCCTCACATACAGAGGTTGGCTCCTCTGATTGTGGTAAAGTGAAATTGATTACAAAATCCAACCAGCTAATAGACAGGTAGTCTTGAAATATTTATGCTAGTGTTTGGGATGTCCCCTCCTAACGTACAGAGGTTGGCTCCTTTGATTGTGGTAAAGTGACGTTGATTATAAAATGCAACCAGTTAGTAGACAGGTAGTCTTATAATATTTATGCTAGTGTTTGGGATGCCCCCTTCTCACATACAGAGGTTGGCTCCTTTGATTGTGGTAAAGTGACATTGATTACAAAATAATACCAGCTAATAGACAGGTAGTCTTGAAATATTTATGCCAGTGTTTGGGATGCCCTCTCCTCACATACAGAGGTTGGCTCCTTTGATTGTGGTAAAGTGACATTGATTACAAAATAATACCAGCTAATAGACAGGTAGTCTTGAAATATTTATTCTAGTGTTTGGGATGCCCCCTCCTCACATACAGAGGTTGGCTCCTATGATTGTGGTAAAGTGACATTGATTACAACATCCAACCAGCTAATAGACATGTAGTCTTGAAATATTTATGCCAGTGTTTGGGATGCCCTCTCCTCACATACAGAGGTTGGCTCCTTTGATTGTGGTAAAGTGACATTGATTACAAAATAATACCAGCTAATAGACAGGTAGTCTTGAAATATTTATTCTAGTGTTTGGGATGCCCCCTCCTCACATACAGAGGTTGGCTCCTATGATTGTGGTAAAGTGACATTGATTACAACATCCAACCAGCTAATAGACATGTAGTCTTGAAATATTTATGCCAGTGTTTGGGATGCCCTCTCCTCACATACAGAGGTTGGCTCCTTTGATTGTGGTAAAGTGACATTGATTACAAAATAATACCAGCTAATAGACAGGTAGTCTTGAAATATTTATTCTAGTGTTTGGGATGCCCCCTCCTCACATACAGAGGTTGGCTCCTATGATTGTGGTAAAGTGACATTGATTACAAAATCCAACCAGCTAATAGACAGGTAGTCTTGAAATATTTATGCTAGTGTTTGGGATGCCCCTCCTAACATAGAGAGGTTGGCTCCTTTGATTGTGGTAAAGTGACGTTGATTATAAAATGCAACCAGTTAGTAGACAGGTGCTCTTGAAATATTTATGCTAATGTTTGGGATGGTCCTTCCTCACATACAGAGGTTGGCTCCTTTGATTGTGGTAAAGTGACATTGATTACAAAATGTAACCAGCTATAGACAGGTACTCTTGAAATATTTATGCTAGTGTTTGGGATGCCCCCTTCTCACATACAGAGGTTGGCTCCTTTGATTGTGGTAAAGTGACATTGATTACAGCATCCAACCAGCTAAAAACAGGTAGTCTTGAAATATTTATGCTAGTGTTTGGGATGCCCCCTCCTCACATACAGAGGTTGGCTCCTTTGATTGTGGTAAAGTGACATTGATGATAAAATGCAACCAGTTAGTAGACAGGTACTCTTGAAATATTTATGCTAGTGTTTGGGATGCCCCATCCTCACATACAGAGGTTGGCTCCTTTTATAGCGGTAAAGTTACATTGATTACAAAATGCAACCAGTTAATAGGTAGTCTTGAAATATTTATGCTAGTGTTTGGGATGCCCCTTCCTCACATACAGAGGTTGGCTCCTTTGATTGTGGTAAAGTGACATTGATTACAAAAACCAACCAGCTAATAGACAGGTAGTCTTGAAATATTAATGCTAGTGTTTGGGATGCCCCCTCCTCACATACACCTTTGATTGTGGTAAAGTGACATTGATTACAAAATGCAACCAGCTAATAGACAGATACTCTTGAAATATTTATGCTAGTGTTTGGGATGCCCCATCCTCACATACGGAAGGTTGGCTCCTTTTTATAGTGGTAAAGTGACATTGATTACAAAATGCAACCAGTTAATAGGTAGTCTTGAAATATTTATGCTAGTGTTTGGGATGCCCCTTCCTCACATACAGAGGTTGGCTCCTTTGATGGTGGACAAGTGACTTTGCTTACAAAATGCAACCAGTTAATAGACAGGTAGTCTTGAAATATTTATGCTAGTGTTTGGGATGCCCCCTTCTCTCATACAGAGGTTGGCTACTTTGATTGTGGTAAAGTGACATTGATTACAAAATGCAACCAGCTAATAGACAGGTACTCTTGAAATATTTATGCTAGTGTTTGGGATGCCCCCTCCTCACATACAGAGGTTCGCTCCTTTGATTGTGGTAAATTGATATTGATTACAAAAACCAACCAGCTAATAGAAAGGTAGTCTTGAAATATTTATGCTAGTGTTTGGGATGCCCCCTCCTCACATACAGAGGTTGGCTCTTTTTATAGCGGTAAAGTGACATTAATTACAAGATCCAACCAGCTAATGGACAGGTAGTCTTGACATATTTATGCTAGTGTTTGGGATGGTCCTCCTCACATACAGAGGTTGGCTCCTATGATTGTGGTAAAGTGACATTGATTACAAAATCCAACCAGCTAATAGACAGGTTCTTGAAATATTTATGCTAGTGTTTGGGATGCCCCCTACTCAATTACAGAGGTTGGCTCCGTTGATTGTGTTAAAGTGACATTGACTACAAAATCCAACCAACTAATAGACAGGTATTCATGAAATATTTATGATAGTGTTTGGGATGCCCCATTTTCACATACAGAGGTTGACTCCTTTGATTGTTGTAAAGTGACATTGATTACAAAATCCAACCAGCTAATAGACAGGTACTCTTGAAATATGTATGCTAGTGTTTGGGATGCCCCCTTCTCACATACAGAGGTTGGCTCCTTTGATTGTGGTAAAGTGATATTGATTACAACATCCAACCAGCTAATAGACAGGTACTCTTGAAATATGTATGCTAGTGTTTGGGATGCCCCCTCCTAACATACAGAGGTTGGCTCCTTTTATTGTGGTAAAGTGACGTTGATTATAAAATGCAACCAGTTAGTAGACAGATACTCATAAAATATTTATGCTAGTGTTTGGGATGCCCCCTCCTCACATACAGAGGTTGGCTCCTTTGATTGTGGTAAAGTGACATTGATTACAAAATCCAACCAGCTATAGACAGGTGGTCTTGAAATATTTATTCTAGTGTTTGGGATGCCCCCTCCTCACATACAGAGGTTGGCTCCTCTGATTGTGGTAAAGTGAAATTGATTACAAAATCCAACCAGCTAATAGACAGGTAGTCTTGAAATATTTATGCTAGTGTTTGGGATGTCCCCTCCTAACGTACAGAGGTTGGCTCCTTTGATTGTGGTAAAGTGACGTTGATTATAAAATGCAACCAGTTAGTAGACAGGTAGTCTTATAATATTTATGCTAGTGTTTGGGATGCCCCCTTCTCACATACAGAGGTTGGCTCCTTTGATTGTGGTAAAGTGACATTGATTACAAAATAATACCAGCTAATAGACAGGTAGTCTTGAAATATTTATGCCAGTGTTTGGGATGCCCTCTCCTCACATACAGAGGTTGGCTCCTTTGATTGTGGTAAAGTGACATTGATTACAAAATAATACCAGCTAATAGACAGGTAGTCTTGAAATATTTATTCTAGTGTTTGGGATGCCCCCTCCTCACATACAGAGGTTGGCTCCTATGATTGTGGTAAAGTGACATTGATTACAACATCCAACCAGCTAATAGACATGTAGTCTTGAAATATTTATGCCAGTGTTTGGGATGCCCTCTCCTCACATACAGAGGTTGGCTCCTTTGATTGTGGTAAAGTGACATTGATTACAAAATAATACCAGCTAATAGACAGGTAGTCTTGAAATATTTATTCTAGTGTTTGGGATGCCCCCTCCTCACATACAGAGGTTGGCTCCTATGATTGTGGTAAAGTGACATTGATTACAACATCCAACCAGCTAATAGACATGTAGTCTTGAAATATTTATGCCAGTGTTTGGGATGCCCTCTCCTCACATACAGAGGTTGGCTCCTTTGATTGTGGTAAAGTGACATTGATTACAAAATAATACCAGCTAATAGACAGGTAGTCTTGAAATATTTATTCTAGTGTTTGGGATGCCCCCTCCTCACATACAGAGGTTGGCTCCTATGATTGTGGTAAAGTGACATTGATTACAAAATCCAACCAGCTAATAGACAGGTAGTCTTGAAATATTTATGCTAGTGTTTGGGATGCCCCTCCTAACATAGAGAGGTTGGCTCCTTTGATTGTGGTAAAGTGACGTTGATTATAAAATGCAACCAGTTAGTAGACAGGTGCTCTTGAAATATTTATGCTAATGTTTGGGATGGTCCTTCCTCACATACAGAGGTTGGCTCCTTTGATTGTGGTAAAGTGACATTGATTACAAAATGTAACCAGCTATAGACAGGTACTCTTGAAATATTTATGCTAGTGTTTGGGATGCCCCCTTCTCACATACAGAGGTTGGCTCCTTTGATTGTGGTAAAGTGACATTGATTACAGCATCCAACCAGCTAAAAACAGGTAGTCTTGAAATATTTATGCTAGTGTTTGGGATGCCCCCTCCTCACATACAGAGGTTGGCTCCTTTGATTGTGGTAAAGTGACATTGATGATAAAATGCAACCAGTTAGTAGACAGGTACTCTTGAAATATTTATGCTAGTGTTTGGGATGCCCCATCCTCACATACAGAGGTTGGCTCCTTTTATAGCGGTAAAGTTACATTGATTACAAAATGCAACCAGTTAATAGGTAGTCTTGAAATATTTATGCTAGTGTTTGGGATGCCCCTTCCTCACATACAGAGGTTGGCTCCTTTGATTGTGGTAAAGTGACATTGATTACAAAAACCAACCAGCTAATAGACAGGTAGTCTTGAAATATTAATGCTAGTGTTTGGGATGCCCCCTCCTCACATACAGAGGTTGGCTCTTTTTATAGTGGTAAAGTGACATCAATTACAAAATCCAACCAGCTAATGGACAGGTAGTCTTGACATATTTATGCTAGTGTTTGGGATGCCCCCTCCTCACATACAGTGGTTGGCTCCTTTGATTGTGGTAAAGTGGCATTGATTACAAAATCCAACCAGCCAAAAGACAGGTTCTTGAAATGTTTATGCTAGTATTTGGGATGCCCCCTCCTCACATACAGAGGTTGGCTCCTTTGATTGTGGAAAAGTGACATTGATTACAAAATGCAACCAACTAATAGACAGGTAGTTTTGAAATATTTATGCTAGTGTTTGGGATGCCCCCTTCTCACATACAGAGGTTGGCTCCTTTGATTGTGGTAAAGTGACATTGATTACAAAATCCAACCAACTAATAGACAGGTAGTCTTGAAATATTTATTCTAGTGTTTGGGATGCCCCCTCTTCACATACAGAGGTTGGCTCCTTTGATAGTGGTAAAGTGACCTTGATTACAAAATCCAACCAGCTAATAGAAAGGTAGTCTTGAAATATTTATGCTAGTGTTTGGAATGCCCCCTCCTAACATACAGAGGTTGGCTCCTTTGATTGTGTTAAAGTGACGTTGATTATAAAATGCAACCAGTAAGTAGACAGGTACTCTTGAAAAATTTACGCTAGTGTTTGGGATGCCCCCTCCTCAGATACAGAGGCTCCTATGATTGTGGTAAAGTGACATTGATTACAAAATCCAACCAGCTAATAGACAGGTTGTCTTGAAATATTTATGATAGTGTTTGGGATGCTCCCTCCTCACATACAGAGGTTGTTTCCTTTTATAGTGATAAAGTGACCTTGATTACAAAATCCAACCAGCTAATAGACAGGTAGCCTTGAAATATTTATGCTAGTGTTTGGGATGCCCCCTCCTCACATACAGAGGTTGGCTCCTTTGATTGTGGAAAAATGACATTGATTACAAAATCCAACCAGCTAATAGACAGGTATTCTTTAAATATTTTTGCTAGTGTTTGGGATGCCCCCTCCTCACAAACAGAGGTTGGCTCTTTTTATAGTGGTAAAGTGACATTGATTACAAAATCCAACCAGCTAATAGACAGGTATTCTTTAAATATTTATGCTAGTGTTTGGGATGCCCCCTCCTCACAAACAGAGGTTGGCTCTTTTTATAGTGGCAACGTGACATTGATTACAAAATCCAACCTGCTAATAGACAGGTAGTCTTGAAATATTTATGCTAGTGTTTGGGATGCCCGCTCCTCACATACAGAGGTTGGCTCCTATGATTTTGGTAAAGTGACATTGATTACAAAATCCAACCAGCTAATGACAGGTAGTCTTGAAATATTTATGCTAGTGTTTGGGATGCCCCCTCCTCACATACAGAGGTTGGCTCTTTTTATAGTGGTAAAGTGACATCAATTACAAAATCCAACCAGCTAATGGACAGGTAGTCTTGACATATTTTTGCTAGTGTTTGGGATGCCCCCTCCTCACATACAGAGGTTGGCTCCTTTGATTGTGGTAAAGTGGCATTGATTACAAAATCCAACCAGCTAATAGACAGGTATTCTTTAAATATTTATGCTAGTGTTTGGGATGCCCCCTCCTCACAAACAGAGGTTGGCTCTTTTTATAGTGGCAACGTGACATTGATTACAAAATCCAACCTGCTAATAGACAGGTAGTCTTGAAATATTTATGCTAGTGTTTGGGATGCCCGCTCCTCACACACAGAGGTTGGCTCCTATGATTTTGGTAAAGTGACATTGATTACAAAATCCAACCAGCTAATAGACAGGTAGTCTTGAAATATTTATGCTAGTGTTTGGGATGCCCCCTCCTCACATACAGAGGTTGGCTCTTTTTATAGTGGTAAAGTGACATCAATTACAAAATCCAACCAGCTAATGGACAGGTAGTCTTGACATATTTATGCTAGTGTTTGGGATGCCCCCTCCTCACATACAGAGGTTGGCTCCTTTGATTGTGGTAAAGTGGCATTGATTACAAAATCCAACCAGCCAATAGACAGGTTCTTGAAATGTTTATGCTAGTATTTGGGATGCCCCCTCCTCACATACAGAGGTTGGCTCCTTTGATTGTGGAAAAGTGACATTGATTACAAAATGCAACCAGCTAATAGACAGGTACTCTTGAAATATTTATGCTAGTGTTTGGGATGCCCCCGTCTCACATACAGAGGTTGGCTCCTTTGATTGTGGTAAAGTGACATTGATTACAAAATCCAACCAACTAATAGACAGGTAGTCTTGAAATATTTATGCTAGTGTTTGGGATGCCCCCTTCTCACATACAGAGGTTGGCTCCTTTGATTGTGGTAAAGTGACATTGATTACAAAATACAACCAACTAATAGACAGGTAGTCTTGAAATATTTATTCTAGTGTTTGGGATGCCCCCTCTTCACATACAGAGGTTGGCTCCTTTTATAGTTGTAAAGTGACATTGATTACAAAATCCAACCAGCTAATAGACAGGTAGTCTTGAAATATTTATGCTAGTGTTTGGGATGCCCCCTCCTAACATACAGAGGTTGGCTCCTTTGATTGTGTTAATGTGATGTTGATTATAAAATGCAACCAGTTAGTAGACAGGTACTCTTGAAAAATTTATGCTAGTGTTTGTGATGCCCCCTCCTCACATACAGAGGCTCCTTTGATTGTGGTAAAGTGACATTGATTACAAAATCCAACCGGCTATAGACAGGTAGTCTTGAAATATTTATGCTATGTTTGGGATGCCCCCTCCTCACATACAGAGGTTGGCTCCTTTTATAGTGGTAAAGTGACCTTGATTACAAAATCCAACCCGCTAATAGACAGGTATTCTTTAAATATTTATGCTAGTGTTTGGGATGCCCCCTCCTCACAAACAGAGGTTGGCTCTTTTTATAGTGGCAACATGACATTGATTACAAAATCCAACCTGCTAATAGACAGGTAGTCTTGAAATATTTATGCTAGTGTTTGGGATGCCCGCTCCTCACATACAGAGGTTGGCTCCTATGATTTTGGTAAAGTGACATTGATTACATAATCCAACCAGCTAATAGACAGGTAGTCTTGAAATATTTATGCTATGTTTGGGATGCCCCCTCCTCCACACACATAGGTTGGCTTTTTTTATAGTGGTAAAGTGACCTTGATTACAAAATCCAACCAGCTAATAGACATGTACTCTTGAAATATTTATGCTAGTGCTTGGGATGCCCCCTCCTCACATACAGAGGTTGTTTCCTTTTATAGTGGTAAAGTGACGTTGATTACAAAATCCAACCAGCTAATAGACAGGTAGCCTTGAAATATTTATGCTAGTGTTTGGGATGCCCCCTCCTCACATACAGAGGTGTGCTCCTTTTATAGTGGTAAAGTGACATTGATTACAAAATCCAACCAGCTAATAGACAGGTAGTCTTGAAATATTTATGCTAGTGTTTAGGATGCCCCCTCCTCACATACAGAGGTTGGCTCCTTTGATTGTGGTAAAGTGAAATTGATTACAAAATCCAACCAGCTAATAGACAGGTAGTCTTGAAATATTTATTCTAGTGTTTGGGATGCCCCCTCTTCACATACAGAGGTTGGCTCCTTTTATAGTGGTAAAGTGACATTGATTACAAAATCCAACCAGCTAATAGACAGGTAGTCTTGAAATATTTATGCTAGTGTTTGGGATGCCCCCTCCTAACATACAGAGGTTGGCTCCTTTGATTGTGTTAATGTGATGTTGATTATAAAATGCAACCAGTTAGTAGACAGGTACTCTTGAAAAATTTATGCTAGTGTTTGTGATGCCCCCTCCTCACATACAGAGGCTCCTTTGATTGTGGTAAAGTGACATTGATTACAAAATCCAACCGGCTATAGACAGGTAGTCTTGAAATATTTATGCTATGTTTGGGATGCCCCCTCCTCACATACAGAGGTTGGCTCCTTTTATAGTGGTAAAGTGACCTTGATTACAAAATCCAACCAGCTAATAGACAGGTAGTCTTGAAATATTTATGCTAGTGTTTGGAATGCCCCTCCTAACATACAGAGGTTGGCTCCTTTGATTGTGTTAAAGTGACGTTGATTATAAAATGCAACCAGTAAGTAGACAGGTACTCTTGAAAAATTTACGCTAGTGTTTGGGATGACCCCTCCTCAGATACAGAGGCTCCTATGATTGTGGTAAAGTGACATTGATTACAAAATCCAACCAGCTAATAGACAGGTTGTCTTGAAATATTTATGCTAGTGTTTGGGATGCCCCCTCCTCACATACAGAGGTTGTTTCCTTTTATAGTGGTAAAGTGACCTTGATTACAAAATCCAACCAGCTAATAGACAGGTAGCCTTGAAACATTTATGCTAGTGTTTGGGATGCCCCCTCCTCACATACAGAGGTTGGCTCCTTTGATTGTGGAAAAATGACATTGATTACAAAATCCAACCAGCTAATAGACAGGTATTCTTTAAATATTTTTGCTAGTGTTTGGGATGCCCCCTCCTCACAAACAGAGGCTGGCTCTTTTTATAGTGGTAAAGTGACATTGATTACATAATCCAACCAGCTAATAGACAGGTATCCTTTAAATATTTATGCTAGTGTTTGGAATGCCCCCTCCTAACATACAGAGGTTGGCTCCTTTGATTGTGTTAAAGTGACGTTGATTATAAAATGCAACCAGTAAGTAGACAGGTACTCTTGAAAAATTTACGCTAGTGTTTGGGATGCCCCCTCCTCAGATACAGAGGCTCCTATGATTGTGGTAAAGTGACATTGATTACAAAATCCAACCAGCTAATAGACAGGTAGCCTTGAAATATTTATGCTAGTGTTTGGGATGCCCCCTCCTCACATACAGAGGTTGGCTCCTTTGATTGTGGAAAAATGACATTGATTACAAAATCCAACCAGCTAATGGACAGGTATTCTTTAAATATTTTTGCTAGTGTTTGGGATGCCCCCTCCTCACAAACTGAGGTTGGCTCTTTTTATAGTGGTAAAGTGACATTGATTACAAAATCCAACCCGCTAATAGACAGGTATTCTTTAAATATTTATGCTAGTGTTTGGGATGCCCCCTCCTCACAAACAGAGGTTGGCTCTTTTTATAGTGGCAACGTGACATTGATTACAAAATCCAACCTGCTAATAGACAGGTAGTCTTGAAATATTTATGCTAGTGTTTGGGATGCCCGCTCCTCACATACAGAGGTTGGCTCCTATGATTTTGGTAAAGTGACATTGATTACATAATCCAACCAGCTAATAGACAGGTAGTCTTGAAATATTTATGCTATGTTTGGGATGCCCCCTCCTCCACACACATAGGTTGGCTTTTTTTATAGTGGTAAAGTGACCTTGATTACAAAATCCAACCAGCTAATAGACATGCACTCTTGAAATATTTATGCTAGTGCTTGGGATGCCCCCTCCTCACATACAGAGGTTGTTTCCTTTTAAAGTGGTAAAGTGACGTTGATTACAAAATCCAACCAGCTAATAGACAGGTAGCCTTGAAATATTTATGCTAGTGTTTGGGATGCCCCCTCCTCACATACAGAGGTGTGCTCCTTTTATAGTGGTAAAGTGACATTGATTACAAAATCCAACCAGCTAATAGACAGGTAGTCTTGAAATATTTATGCTAGTGTTTGGGATGCCCCCTCCTCACATACAGAGGTTGGCTCCTTTGATTGTGGTAAAGTGAAATTGATTACAAAATCCAACCAGCTAATAGACAGGTAGTCTTGAAATATTTATGCTAGTATTTGGGATGCCCCCTCCTCACATACAGAGGTTGGCTCCTTTGATTTTGGTAAAGTGACGTTGATTATGAAATGCAACCAGTTAGTAGACAGGTAGTCTTATAATATTTATGCTAGTGTTTGGGATGCCCCCTCCTCACATACAGAGGTTGGCTCCTTTGATTGTGGAAAAATGACATTGATTACAAAATCCAACCAGCTAATAGAAAGGTAGTCTTGAAATATGTATGCTAGTGTTTGGGATGCCCCCTTCTCACATACAGAGGTTGGCTCCTTTGATTGTGTTAAAGTGACGTTGATTATAAAATGCAACCAGTAAGTAGACAGGTACTCTTGAAAAATTTACGCTAGTGTTTGGGATGCCCCCTCCTCAGATACAGAGGCTCCTATGATTGTGGTAAAGTGACATTGATTACAAAATCCAACCAGCTAATAGACAGGTAGCCTTGAAATATTTATGCTAGTGTTTGGGATGCCCCCTCCTCACATACAGAGGTTGGCTCCTTTGATTGTGGAAAAATGACATTGATTACAAAATCCAACCAGCTAATAGACAGGTATTCTTTAAATATTTTTGCTAGTGTTTGGGATGCCCCCTCCTCACAAACTGAGGTTGGCTCTTTTTATAGTGATAAAGTGACATTGATTACAAAATCCAACCCGCTAATAGATAGGTATTCTTTAAATATTTATGCTAGTGTTTGGGATGCCCCCTCCTCACAAACAGAGGTTGGCTCTTTTTATAGTGGCAACGTGACATTGATTACAAAATCCAACCTGCTAATAGACAGGTAGTCTTGAAATATTTATGCTAGTGTTTGGGATGCCCGCTCCTCACATACAGAGGTTGGCTCCTATGATTTTGGTAAAGTGACATTGATTACAAAATCCAACCAGCTAATAGACAGGTAGTCTTGAAATATTTATGCTATGTTTGGGATGCCCCCTCCTCACACACATAGGTTGGCTTTTTTTATAGTGGTAAAGTGACCTTGATTACAAAATCCAACCAGCTAATAGACATGTACTCTTGAAATATTTATGCTAGTGCTTGGGATGCCCCCTCCTCACATACAGAGGTTGTTTCCTTTTATAGTGGTAAAGTGACGTTGATTACAAAATCCAACCAGCTAATAGACAGGTAGCCTTGAAATATTTATGCTAGTGTTTGGGATGCCCCCTCCTCACATACAGAGGTGTGCTCCTTTTATAGTGGTAAAGTGACATTGATTACAAAATCCAACCAGCTAATAGACAGGTAGTCTTGAAATATTTATGCTAGTGTTTGGGATGCCCCCTCCTCACATACAGAGGTTGGCTCCTTTGATTGTGGTAAAGTGAAATTGATTACAAAATCCAACCAGCTAATAGACAGGTAGTCTTGAAATATTTATGCTAGTGTTTGGGATGCCCCCTCCTCACATACAGAGGTTGGCTCCTTTGATTTTGGTAAAGTGACGTTGATTATGAAATGCAACCAGTTAGTAGACAGGTAGTCTTATAATATTTATGCTAGTGTTTGGGATGCCCCCTCCTCATATACAGAGGTTGGCTCCTTTGATTGTGGAAAAATGACATTGATTACAAAATCCAACCAGCTAATAGAAAGGTAGTCTTGAAATATGTATGCTAGTGTTTGGGATGCCCCCTTCTCACATACAGAGGTTGGCTCCTATGATTGTGGTAAAGTGACATTGATTACAAAATCCAACCAGCTAATAGACAGGTAGTCTTGAAATATTTATGCTAGTGTTTGGGATGCCCCTCCTAACATACAGAGGTTGGCTCCTTTGATTGTGGTAAAGTGACGTTGATTATAAAATGCAACCAGGTAGTAGACAGGTGCTCTTGAAATATTTATGCTAATGTTTGGGATGGTCCTTCCTCACATACAGAGGTTGGCTCCTTTGATTGTGGTAAAGTGACATTGATTACAAAATGTAACCAGCTTTAGACAGGTACTCTTGAAATATTCATGCTAGTGTTTGGGATGCCCCCTTCTCACATACAGAGGTTGGCTCCTTTGATTGTGGTAAAGTGACATTGATTACAGCATCTAACCAGCTAAAAACAGGTAGTCTTGAAATATTTATGCTAGTGTTTGGGATGCCCCCTCCTCACATACAGAGGTTGGCTCCTTTGATTGTGGTAAAGTGACATTGATGATAAAATGCAACCAGTTTGTAGACAGGTACTCTTGAAATATTTATGCTAGTGTTTGGGATGCCCCATCCTCACATACAGAGGTTGGCCCCTTTTATAGCGGTAAAGTTACATTGATTACAAAATGCAACCAGTTAATAGGTAGTCTTGAAATATTTATTCTAGTGTTTGGGATGCCCCTTCCTCACATACAGAGGTTGGCTCCTTTGATTGTGGTAAAGTGACATTGATTACAAAATGCAACCAGCTAATAGACAGGTACTCTTGAAATATTTATGCTAGTGTTCGGGATGCCCCCTCCTCACATACAGAGGTTCGCTCCTTTGATTGTGGTAAATTGACATTGATTACAAAAACCAACCAGCTAATAGACAGGTAGTCTTGAAATATTAATGCTAGTGTTTGGGATGCCCCCTCCTCACATACAGAGGTTGGCTCTTTTTATAGTGGTAAAGTGACATCAATTACAAAATCCAACCAGCTAATGGACAAGTAGTCTTGACATATTTATGCTAGTGTTTGGGATGCCCCCTCCTCACATACAGAGGTTGGCTCCTTTGATTGTGGTAAAGTGGCATTGATTACAAAATCCAACCAGCCAATAGACAGGTTCTTGAAATGTTTATGCTAGTATTTGGGATGCCCCCTCCTCACATACAGAGGTTGGCTCCTTTGATTGTGGAAAAGTGACATTGATTACAAAATGCAACCAGCTAATAGACAGGTACTCTTTAAATATTTATGCTAGTGTTTGGGATGCCCCCTTCTCACATACAGAGGTTGGCTCCTTTGATTGTGGTAAAGTGACATCAATTACAAAATCCAACCAGCTAATGGACAGGTAGTCTTGACATATTTATGCTAGTGTTTGGGATGCCCCCTCCTCACATACAGAGGTTGGCTCCTTTGACTGTGGTAAAGTGGCATTGATTACAAAATCCAACCAGCCAATAGACAGGTTCTTGAAATGTTTATGCTAGTATTTGGGATGCCCCCTCCTCACATACAGAGGTTGGCTCCTTTGATTGTGGAAAAGTGACATTGATTACAAAATGCAACCAGCTAATAGACAGGTACTCTTGAAATATTTATGCTAGTGTTTGGGATGCCCCCTTCTCACATACAGAGGTTGGCTCCTTTGATTGTGGTAAAGTGACATTGATTACAAAATCCAACCAACTAATAGACAGGTAGTCTTGAAATATTTATGCTAGTGTTTGGGATGCCCCCTTCTCACATACAGAGGTTGGCTCCTTTGATTGTGGTAAAGTGACATTGATTACAAAATCCAACCAACTAATAGACAGGTAGTCTTGAAATATTTATTCTAGTGTTTGGGATGCCCCCTCTTCACATACAGAGGTTGGCTCCTTTTATAGTGGTAAAGTGACATTGATTACAAAATCCAACCAGCTAATAGACAGGTAGTCTTGAAATATTTATGCTAGTGTTTGGGATGCCCCCTCCTAACATACAGAGGTTGGCTCCTTTGATTGTGTCAATGTGATGTTGATTATAAAATGCAACCAGTTAGTAGACAGGTACTCTTGAAAAATTTATGCTAGTGTTTGTGATGCCCCCTCCTCACATACAGAGGCTCCTTTGATTGTGGTAAAGTGACATTGATTACAAAATCCAACCGGCTATAGACAGGTAGTCTTGAAATGTTTATGCTAGTATTTGGGATGCCCCCTTCTCACATACAGAGGTTTGCTCCTTTGATTGTGGAAAAGTGACATTGATTACAAAATCCAGCCAGCTAATAGACAGGTAGTCTTGAAATATTTATGCTATGTTTGGGATGCCCCCTCCTCACATACAGAGGTTGGCTCCTTTTATAGTGGTAAAGTGACCTTGATTACAAAATCCAACCAGCTAATAGACAGGTAGTCTTGAAATATTTATGCTAGTGTTTGGAATGCCCCCTCCTAACATACAGAGGTTGGCTCCTTTGATTGTGTTAAAGTGACGTTGATTATAAAATGCAACCAGTAAGTAGACAGGTACTCTTGAAAAATTTACGCTAGTGTTTGGGATGCCCCCTCCTCAGATACAGAGGCTCCTATGATTGTGGTAAAGTGACATTGATTACAAAATCCAACCAGCTAATAGACAGGTTGTCTTGAAATATTTATGCTAGTGTTTGGGATGCCCCCTCCTCACATACAGAGGTTTTTTCCTTTTATAGTGGTAAAGTGACCTTGATTACAAAATCCAACCAGCTAACAGACAGGTAGCCTTGAAAAATGTATGCTAGTGTTTGGGATGCCCCCTCCTCACATACAGAGGTTGGCTTCTTTGATTGTGGAAAAATGACATTGATTACAAACTCCAACCAGCTAATAGACAGGTATTCTTTAAATATTTTTGCTAGTGTTTGGGATGCCCCCTCCTCACAAACAGAGGTTGGCTCTTTTTATAGTGGTAAAGTGACCTTGATTACAAAATCCAACCAGCTAATAGACAGGTATTCTTTAAATATTTATGCTAGTGTTTGGGATGCCCCCTCCTCACAAACAGAGGTTGGCTCTTTTTATAGTGGCAACGTGACATTGATTACAAAATCCAACCTGCTAATATACAGGTATTCTTGAAATATTAATTCTATTGTTTGGGATGCCCCCTCCTCACATACAGAGGTTGGCTCCTTTGATAGTGGAAAAGTGATGTTGATTACAAAATGCAACCAGTTAGTAGACAGGTAGTTTTGAAATATTTATGCTAGTGTTTGGGATGCCCCCTCCTAACATACAGAGGTTGGCTCCTTTTATAGTGGTAAACTGACATTGATTACAAAATGCAACCAGTTAATAGACAGGTAGTCTTGAAATATGTATGCTAGTGTTTGGGATGCCCCCTCCTCACATACAGAGGTTGGCTCTTTTTATAGTGGTAAAGTGACATCAATTACAAAATCCAACCAGCTAATGGACAGGTAGTCTTGACATATTTATGCTAGTGTTTGGGATGCCCCCTCCTCACATACAGAGGTTGGCTCCTTTGATTGTGGTAAAGTGGCATTGATTACAAAATCCAACCAGCCAATAGACAGGTTCTTGAAATGTTTATGCTAGTATTTGGGATGCCCCCTCCTCACATACAGAGGTTGGCTCCTTTGATTGTGGAAAAGTGACATTGATTACAAAATGCAACCAGCTAATAGACAGGTACTCTTGAAATATTTATGCTAGTGTTTGGGATGCCCCCTTCTCACATGCAGAGGTTGGCTCCTTTGATTGTGGTAAAGTGACATTGATTACAAAATCCAACCAACTAATAGACAGGTAGTCTTGAAATATTTATGCTAGTGTTTGGGATGCCCCCTTCTCACATACAGAGGTTGGCTCCTTTGATTGTGGTAAAGTGACATTGATTACAAAATCCAACCAACTAATAGACAGGTAGTCTTGAAATATTTATTCTAGTTTTTGGGATGCCCCCTCTTCACATACAGAGGTTGGCTCCTTTTATAGTGGTAAAGTGACATTGATTACAAAATCCAACCAGCTAATAGACAGGTAGTCTTGAAATATTTATGCTAGTGTTTGGGATGCCCCCTCCTAACATACAGAGGTTGGCTCCTTTGATTGTGTCAATGTGATGTTGATTATAAAATGCAACCAGTTAGTAGACAGGTACTCTTGAAAAATTTATGCTAGTGTTTGTGATGCCCCCTCCTCACATACAGAGGCTCCTTTGATTGTGGTAAAGTGACATTGATTACAAAATCCAACCGGCTATAGACAGGTAGTCTTGAAGTGTTTATGCTAGTATTTGGGATGCCCCCTCCTCACATACAGAGGTTGTTTCCTTTTATACTGGTAAAGTGACCTTGATTACAAAATCCAACCAGCTAATAGACAGGTAGCCTTGAAATATTTATGCTAGTGTTTGGGATGCCCCCTCCTCACATACAGAGGTTGGCTCCTTTGATTGTGGAAAAATGACATTGATTACAAAATCCAACCAGCTAATAGACAGGTATTCTTTAAATATTTTTGCTAGTGTTTGGGATGCCCCCTCCTCACAAACAGAGGTTGGCTCTTTTTATAGTGGTAAAGTGACATTGATTACATAATCCAACCAGCTAATAGACAGGTATTCTTTAAATATTTATGCTAGTGTTTGGAAAGCCCCCTCCTAACATACAGAGGTTGGCTCCTTTGATTGTGTTAAAGTGACGTTGATTATAAAATGCAACCAGTAAGTAGACAGGTACTCTTGAAAAATGTACGCTAGTGTTTGGGATGCCCCCTCCTCAGATACAGAGGCTCCTATGATTGTGGTAAAGTGACATTGATTACAAAATCCAACCAGCTAATAGACAGGTTGTCTTGAAATATTTATGCTAGTGTTTGGGATGCCCCCTCCTCACATACAGAGGTTGTTTCCTTTTATAGTGGTAAAGTGACCTTGATTACAAAATCCAACCAGCTAATAGACAGATAGCCTTGAAATATTTATGCTAGTGTTTGGGATGCCCCCTCCTCACATACAGAGGTTGGCTCCTTTGATTGTGGAAAAATGACATTGATTACAAAATCCAACCAGCTAATAGACAGGTATTCTTTAAATATTTTTGCTAGTGTTTGGGATGCCCCCTCCTCACAAACAGAGGTTGGCTCTTTTTATAGTGGTAAAGTGACATTGATTACAAAATCCAACCCGCTAATAGACAGGTATTCTTTAAATATTTATGCTAGTGTTTGGGATGCCCCCTCCTCACAAACAGAGGTTGGCTCTTTTTATAGTGGCAACGTGACATTGATTACAAAATCCAACCTGCTAATAGACAGGTAGTCTTGAAATATTTATGCTAGTGTTTGGGATGCCCGCTCCTCACATACAGAGGTTGGCTCCTATGATTTTGGTAAAGTGACATTGATTACAAAATCCAACCAGCTAATAGACAGGTAGTCTTGAAATATTTATGCTATGTTTGGGATGCCCCCTCCTCACACACATAGGTTGGCTTTTTTTATAGTGGTAAAGTGACCTTGATTACAAAATCCAACCAGCTAATAGACATGTACTCTTGAAATATTTATGCTAGTGCTTGGGATGCCCCCTCCTCACATACAGAGGTTGTTTCCTTTTATAGTGGTAAAGTGACATTGATTACAAAATCCAACCAGCTAATAGACAGGTAGCCTTGAAATATTTATGCTAGTGTTTGGGATGCCCCCTCCTCACATACAGAGGTGTGCTCCTTTTATAGTGGTAAAGTGACATTGATTACAAAATCCAACCAGCTAATAGACAGGTAGTCTTGAAATATTTATGCTAGTGTTTGGGATGCCCCCTCCTCACATACAGAGGTTGGCTCCTTTGATTGTGGTAAAGTGACATTGATTACAAAATCCAACCTGCTAATAGACAGGTATTCTTGAAATATTAATTCTATTGTTTGGGATGCCCCCTCCTCACATACAGAGGTTGGCTCCTTTGATAGTGGAAAAGTGATGTTGATTACAAAATGCAACCAGTTAGTAGACAGGTAGTTTTGAAATATTTATGCTAGTGTTTGGGATGCCCCCTCCTAACATACAGAGGTTGGCTCCTTTTATAGTGGTAAACTGACATTGATTACAAAATGCAACCAGTTAATAGACAGGTAGTCTTGAAATATGTATGCTAGTGTTTGGGATGCCCCCTCCTCACATACAGAGGTTGGCTCCTTTTATAGTGGTAAAGGGACATTGATTCCAAAATCCAACAGGTAGTCTTGAAATATTTATGCTAGCATGCTTTTTAAAGAATGACACAAGAAAAGGAAAAGCTAAATAGGCAGGTGTGTTATTAACACTAAATAGGCTTGTAAGCTAAAGCAAACACTTTAAACTGTCCCTTTCTTTCTCTGTCACTGTCACAGGCTCTCTCCTTCCCTCTCTGTCCCTCGCTTCTTCCTATCTATCTATCTATCTATCTATCTATCTATCTATCTATCTCTCCCTTGCTGTCTCATCTATCTATCAATTTATCTATCTACCTGTCTGTCTATCTGTCCCTTGCTCTCTCCCTGCCTGATCTGCTCTGGCCGCAATACGGTGTCAGGATGTTCTTCCGCAAAATGGCCGCCGCTTATATGGGGCTGTGACATCATCGGTAAGCCTGTCTGCTGATAGGTAGCATGTGACTCCTTGCCCCATGGGACATGTCCTGACATGTGGATCCACCATTTTAGATGGGATGTAGAGCAGCAAATGAAGTTTTAAGGAAGCGATTCGAGCGATCCAATCGCGGCGATATTCGGAATTGTAACAAATTGAATATTTCCTGAAATTTGTAACGAATTCGGGTTCGTCAGAATCGATTCGCTCATCTCTAACTCCAACCACTGGCTCTAAATAAATGTCATGTGAAGGACAATTTCATTTTTAACAACAACCTATCTATCCCTTAATCAAGCCACTGGCCCTTAATAAATGTCCTGCTAACAATGCCCTATCTGTCCCTTGGCAGCAGCCAGCAACCTCTCCCTATCTAATGCAGTGCTGTGAAATCGGTGGGAGGGGCTACATGTCCTGCCTGGCCAATCAGAGAACAGGTACAGTGAAAACACATAGCCTTCAGGAGCAACTATGATGTTGTTTGAGAGGAATGGTCCAAGCTAGGTTCTGCCTGTCAGCAAGCTTTCAATCCCAGCACACACCTTGTGAGGGATATCCAGTAGATTATATAGCCAACTTCTTAACTGGCAAGTCCGGTCGATTGGTATTGATTGCCAAACTTAGACATATGAAGAGCATCCTGCCCTAGAAGTTCGGACCAGTTTGGGTGTTCATAAAAATGGAGTGCCATATTTACAGACTCCAGACTGTGGTTTCTGACTTATTTACATTTGCCATTCAAGTGAACTGTTACTACACAGAGCCACACAGGACACCCAGAGGAATCTACTACCAAACCCCCTGTTATTAGTACTCGGGTTGTGTGTATGTAGCATATATCACTGTAAAATGCATTTTAAAATAGACCTCTTTAGCTAACCCAGGGCCGGCCAATTGGCTGTCCCAGAGGAATCCTGATTTCGGAAGCCCTGCTAGATGAAACCACGGTGATACCCCAAGGAAACCCACCTGTTTGCCCAAAATGCATCTAGATTTGATATTTTTTTATTAAAAAAATGAAAACATTAATGGCGGGGTCTCATGAAAAGATCTCAGCCAGGCCAGCTTTGAAAAAAAGCAAAACATTTCAAATGCAAGTGCATCAGATGGGGAAGCCATAGTGGGAGTGAAAGACCACCTATGCCACAGGACTTACCTTGTGAAAGTGTATGTGTGTGTAAATTATTATGTCCCATGTGCAGCATTCACGGTGAGGTTGTTTTTATTTATATATTTATTTGCAATTGCTCACATTGTTTACTCAACATTCCTTTAAATAAAATAATGAACAGACACTGGCATCACATTACGATTAGGCACACATTCCTGTTTGCAATAACCATGTGCAGACCATTTTTTGCATTCTCTGAGCTTTCGGTGTAATAAGTTACCCACTCAAATGTGTGGTAAATGATAAAAACATAACTAGAACGTATTCAAGGAGCTTGGATTGTCATCATTGACTTTAGAAGACATAAGTAGTTCAAGGTCATTTAGACAGGTATATCAATTATCATAAATGAAAACTAACCTAACCTAGGAGACCATCTATCATCAATAGAAAATGCCACCTGGAAAAACGAATTTGCAAAACACATGTACTGCTCAAGGCTGTGAATGTTCCACCAGTGCTTTACATCCAAGTGATTTTTATGCTTTATCTGCAGGCTTACAAAAATGGTATCCTATGAGTAACCTGTGAAATTTCTCCATTTGATATAGTATTCATCTAAGAATCCAAAGACTATTTTTCAACTCACCACTAAAACATTTTTATTGTAGATACAGTAAACATAAGTTTATTGGAGATACAGTCATTTACTCTGGGGGCATGTTCCTTTATATGAAGAGTTTGGATACTAGCAAAGCTGCCCCTCCTCCTAAGGCAAACCTCTCACACAAGTCCTGACTATGTGGTGCTGGTCAAAAATGTTCAAAAGATAGCTAGAGAAAAAACTGTGGAAATGGACCAGACAGCAAAGTACAGAAAACACTACAAACTTGCAAGGGTCATTATATCCTCACTTAAAATGGCAGATGTCTAGACATGTTTGCACTGCTGGATGGGGAATATGATTCAGATGGGCTATACAATGATGCAGATATAGATGGGGGGGGAGTTGATGGGGTTTCTATGGAAAGTGCTGATCAATCAATCCTTAAAGACTTTAGACAGCAGTGGACTGGGGACAAAAATCTGGATTTTCCAGCCCCTGGCTGTCCCGAGACATCCCTGCTGGGGCTGAGGGGACTGGGGTTCCTTGGCCTGTTACAGAGTTACAGTGGGGCTGAGAGGGAGACTAAGGGGCAAGGATTGCATGGGTTAAAAGCAGCAGTCCAGCTGGCCCAAATACAGTGCAGGTGATTATATAATTTGAAGCACAAAACAGCTTGCAAATGTGAAATTGTCCATTTATTCTAATGGGCAGAAATATTCCCATGCTCCAACTCAACTCAAAAGGCTAGATGCGAAAAGACACAGTGAATCTCACAAATCTCCTACAGAAAAACAGAAATATAGAAAGCCACTCCTCAAAGGTGAAAATGTGACTATTTGAGTATTCTACATAGAGGCCGATTCATTAATAGCGCCAGGTAGCGACAGATGAGCGACTGTAGCAGTATTTTCAGAGCGCCCGCTAGTAGTCGCTGTGCTTGGCCGTTGTTCGGTTGTTGACAGCGACTCAGTCGGTGTGCGGTAATGTTGAATATTGGGTGAGGAGTCGCTATTTGACAGGTTCCGCGCTGTATGGGAGCGCATGATAGCGAATGGCCATAGCGAACGGCTCCCACCATATTCATTAACAAATCACGCTCAAAAAATTCTCGCGCTGTGAAATGCATGTTTAAACCCCAGAGCGCTGGCGGCGATGGGTTAAAAGTAGTTTTTTAACCCCCAAACAACCATATTTTTTGAAACCAAAAAAAACAAGTTTATTTTTTTGTTTTATTTTTTTTTTACAAAAAATATCTTACATTGCAGAAGTGGTAACAGAATTTTTCACATAAAAAAAAAAAAAAATAATAATAATAATAAAGATTGTTCCATTGAAATGCATTGGCGAGTGCCAGGTAGCGAGAGGTCATACCTGTCGCTGTTCAAGGTCGCTCGCTGGCGCTGTGGGGTGAGGCTGGAATAATGATGAATGATTCGCTATCTGGCGCTCTCTCAGTCGCTAAGCAGGATCGGCTTGATAAATGTGTGATTGTGGTGGGGAGCCGGCGTTCTCGTGGCGGTGACCGTCATTACCGTTCGCTCACCAGTCGCTACCTGGCGCTATCCCTTGTTAAATAAGGGCCTTAGAATACCTATCCTCAAAGGTGAAAATGTGACTATTTGAGTATTCTACATACAATACCTATCCTCAAAGGTGAAAATGTGATTATTTGAGTATTCTACATAGAATACCTATCCTCAAAGGTGAAAATGTGACTATTTGAGTATTCTACATAGAATACCTATCCTCAAAGGTGAAAATGTGATTATTTGAGTATTTTACATAGAATACCTATCCTCAAAGGTGTAAATGTGATTATTTAAATATTCTACTTAGAATACCTATCCTCAAAGGTGAAAATGTGACTATTTGAGTATTCTACATACAATACCTATCCTCAAAGGTGAAAATGTGATTATTTGAGTATTCTACATAGAATACCTATCCTCAAAGGTGTAAATGTGATTATTTGAATATTCTACATACAATACCTATCCTCAAAGGAGAAAATATGATTATTTGAGTATTTTACATATAATACCTATCAATAGCTACCTGTAACATTGTAGGGGCTTAACATACATGATTTTTAGTGTTGTTTAGACCATATCAAATCATTTCTGCTGTTTTATAATCAACTCTGAGGATGTAGCAAAGCAGTCCCCAAATACAGGGAGTAACCCAACAAAAGCCTGCTGCTACATAAGTAGAGGCAGATAAACTGTATGACGCAAGATTGTGGTCCTCTAATGCCAGAACATCAATATATGCAGCTACTATATGAGCAAAGCATTGGTTCCGAAAAGATAAATATATATTTGTATCACTATAATTTCGCTCCTACACAATTTAACAGTAAATACATTTAAATACAACCTAATAACAGTTTTTAGATTGTAGATTGTATTCTAAAAATCTAGAATAATAAATGGCCTTAGCCTAAGAATGCTTTACCTTTTTACTTGGTGCTTTTGTGTGTGCTTGTATGCATGTGTGTGTTTTAAAATGTGTTATTTTGCTTTGTGCAAAGTTTCGGTTTTCTTCTTGTGCCAGAAAAATGACACTATTTTGCACCATGATACATAATTAATGCTTAGGCCCTTATTTAACAAGGGATAGCGACAGGTAGCGACTGGTGAGTGGCCGGTAATGACGGGCCCCGCCACGAGAACGCCGGCTCCCCACCACAATCACACATTTATCAAGGCAATCCTGTTTAGCGACTGAGATAGCGCCAGATAGCCACTCATTCATCATTATTCCAGCCTCAGCCCACAGCGCCAGCGTCCGACCTTGAACAGCAACAGGTATGACCTCTCGCTACCTGGCGCTCTCCAATGCATTTCAATGGAACAATCTTTAAATATTCATAATTAATTGTTATTAATTTTTTTTTTTTTTTTAAATGTGAAAAATTCTGTGACCACTTCTGCCATTTTAAATAATTTTTTTAAGGTAAAAAAAAAAAAAAAAAGCACAGAATTGATATTACAGGTCTGATATTAATGTATTCATATTACAAAATTATTTTAAAAACTTTTTGGTTTCCAAAAATATGATATAAATAAAAGGAGGGGAGATCCCCGTAGTATCTGCACGTGCACCAGACAGTGCACGTGCAGATACTACGGGGATCTCCGTTCCTTTTATTTATATAGTATTAAGGTTATGGAGATGTTGTTTCCTCCTGATGGGAGTGGTGTGAGACCCTGTTGGCATTTTGCTTAAGTAAGAAATTTATGAGCACAGTTTGGATACCGGTAGTCACAGGTATAAGCAGTGTTGTCCAGCTTATTAGCTTAATAGCGATATTAATTTAAGAACATAGATTTAGTTCATGATGGCGTTTAAACTTGATAAAGGCTGCATGTCAAGCATCCAATCAGCCTTTGAAATGACACAAGGGGGATTGGCTGCATCAAGTGGGGGTGAAATCAGGCCCCTCTTTAGAAAACACAAATCCCTGGTCATAAGACAGCTGAAAAGATATTGGGACATTTGTACCCTTGAGAAATATATCGAACATAAAGCTATCCCGCGAGGGTTGCGGGAACGGATTATTCCAGCTGAACATCTAAGGACAGACAGATTTATGTCTAAATGGCAGCAGGAGAGCCTAAATCATGGGCTTAGAGTTATGGCCCTCATAGTTGAAGAGGAAACTATTCAGTTATCTGAGATAGACGAGGCAATTAAGGATAGTTGCACCAAACTAGACACGTTGAGTGACACCCCGGACTTCCAGAAATTAAATGATTTGGTAAAAGCAGAGGTAGAACGGGTGCAGAGAAGTGTTAAAGCAGAAGAAATTTTGGAGGGATGTCTCTGAATTTGAGGAAGGCAGGGTGTTCCTGGAGGTTAGGCCCCGCTTTCGCGCTGGGGGGAATCGCCAAAGAAACTGGAAAGATGTGTCAAGTGACCTGTCGGGCTGTGAGACTGAGGTCTCCGATGACAGTCCCCCACGCCCTAAGAGAAAACCTAATAGGACAGTGTCTTTTTTAGATCAAGTAGGAGAAAAAGGAGACGAAGGAGGTGGGGACAGTGTGGCAAATCGGGTAAAAACCCTCAGGGGGATACGGAAACCGGGGAAAAGATGGCCCTCCTAACCTCGGGGGCTGGACAAGAGGCAACCCTAAATGTTATCAATCTATCCCAGTTTGCCCTGGAAGATAGCCATAGGTCAGTTTTGGCAAGGGGTTTGTCCTTTTCTCCCACGGTTGGGGGGGATGAATTCACCTTATTTAAAGATACCTCTCTTTTTCTCCGTAAAGTTTTATTTAAAAGTATGTTTTCACGGCCTGAGTCATCGATGAGAGGGATTACTCCGGGAGGGGAAGGACATAACCTAGCTGTGGGTGATGACGAGACTGGCAATATCACAATTAATGTACCCAATTTTGAGGATGTAGAAATTCCTGACTTGCTTCCCAACTTACGAAACTTGAAGCCCCGGTCCAAGAGTTTTCCTCCCTTATCCTCTAATCGCTATATATCGTTGTTCCTGCAAGCTGTTCAGAGGGATCTGACAAAAGGGAACTGGCGGATTTCAAAAATTGATGATAATCTTTCAGTAGAGGAAAGGAGTGCCCTCAATGATTTACAGAGGGCCCCCAATGTGATTGTACGCCCTAGTGACAAGGGAGGAAATGTAGTACTTTTGGACAGAGACTACTACATTAAAGAGATCCTGAGTCAACTGAGCGACTCTACAACATATAGGAAGGTTAATTCCAATCCCTTCCCTCTGGTAGTCGAACGGTTGAATGACAAATTGGACTGGGCAAAGGAGGAAGGTTTGCTAACGCCTAAGTTGTTTGAATTCCTCCGGGTGCGGGACTACAATATCCCGGTGTTGTATACCTTACCTAAGGTGCACAAGTCCCCCTCTATGCCACCAGGTAGGCCCATCGTGTCGGGGAATGGTGGTCCCCTTGAGGGCATCGCTAAATTCATTGATGAAAATCTTAAACCTTTAGTGACGGTATTGCCGTCCTTTGTATTGGACACTAGCGATGTCCTCCGGAAGATCTTGCCATTCACGCTGGCAGGGGAGTGGCTTCTCGCCAGCATCGATGTCGAGAGCTTATATACCTCCATTCCCCACACGGTGGGCCTTAGAGCGGTGTCCCAGTTCTTGGATGATTTGGGTCCCTGTGATGCAGCGTATAACGAACTGGTGGTGGAACTGCTTGAGTTCGTTCTTAATAACAACTTTTTCCGCTTCCACAGGGATTTTTACCACCAGATCAGGGGCACCGCTATGGGGGCGGCCTGTGCTCCATCGTATGCCTGCCTGCACCTCGGTAAGTGGGAGGAGGAGGAGGTGTTCGGGCGGGCCGATTTTGGGGCGCAGGTCGCCCTCTGGTTGCGTTATATAGATGATATCCTGGTGGTATGGAGGGGGACACAGGAGGCTTTTGAGTCCTTTGTCACCCAGCTGAATTCTAATGGACGCAACATACGCCTGACGTTTAAGATAGGTCCCGACAATTTGGAATTTCTAGATCTCGCGATCAGACGGGATGGGGACAGATTGTCAACTACTACGTTTAGGAAACCCACGGCGGGGAATACGCTGTTACACTTTACTAGTCATCACCCTCTTCCCTTAAGGCGTGGAATTCCCCTGGGCCAGTTTCTACGTATCCGCAGGAACTGTGGAACAGAACAGGAGTTCAAACAGGAGGCCCGTGATTTGACTAGGAGGTTCCGGGATAGGGGGTACCCACATCGATTACTCAGAACATGTGTGAAGAAGGCGTATGAGAGAAATCGTGAGGATTTATTGAGAGGCAATAACTTGGCCAAGATGAGTAAAAGATATGGCCCCCCAAAAGATCAGCCAGTGAGACTCATCACACAGTTTGGCTCTCACTGGGAGGCGTTCCGTGCAGTTCTGGAAGGAAATTGGCATATACTTTGTATGGATCCCACTGTTGCAAAAATAGTGGGCCCTAGGCCCCTGTTAACTGCACGTCGGGCCCCCAATATTCGTGACCTCTTAGTTCATAGTGACCTGAGGGACGAGGTTAGAGGGATTTCTGTAAAGAAATTGAATGGGTCCTTTAAATGCGGCCATTGCAGGATTTGCCCCTTTATGGAAAAGGCGACTATGTTCTGGGGACCGAAGTGTGCCGATAGGCCACGTCCCATAAAGGGGTTCATTAGCTGCGCCACGACCCTGGTGGTTTACATGCTCACCTGCCCGTGTGGTATGAAGTATGTTGGGAAGACGAAGCGGGAGCTTCGAGCACGGGTGGGTGAGCATGTACGTGATATCAGGAAGGGCAGCGAGCGCAGTCCAGTGGCTGAACATTTCCGCCAGTTCCATCAGGGCAACCCTGAGGGCCTTAAGGCGTGTGGGATCTTTGCCCTCCATGGGGGAGGCAGAAGAGGTTTTGAGGATCAACGCCTATTACAACAGGAGGCTCGACTTATTTATGAAATGGGTACAATGACCCCCTATGGCCTCAACACAGAGTCGGGGCTTAATGCTTTCTTATGACTGGTCTATGTGGGACTTCCCAGATAGAGTTATTGTGGGACACTCCTTCTCCCCGGACCCGTGGCTTAGCGCCGCTACGCTGGATACATGTGTTCATTTCTGATTAGAACTGGCCATTTTCAACCCTAGCGCTGGGAGAGATTATCTGATTATTCCCCGGAAGGGGCAGCTTTCATTCTCCTTTAATTAGGCGTGTTTGGTGTAGCGAGGCTGTGAATGGCTGGGACGCGCATGTGTGGCTGTAATAGTTGCATGGGGGGGCCCCCGTTTTTTACTGTCACTTTCATGTTTTTTAATATGTATGTTGTTTGATGGTATATGTAATGTGCTTTTTGATATTCATTAAAGTTTTTGTATATTCATATTAATTTTTTGTACTAGCATATGTGCCAGTCCCACACTGAACCTTGTCTTTTAGTGTTTATTTTTCCAAAAATATGGTTGTTTGGGGGTTAAAAAACTACTTTTAACCCATCGCCGCCAGCGCTCTGGGGTTTAAACATGCATTTCACAGTGCGAGAATTTTTTGAGCATGATTTGTTAATGAATATGGTGGAAGCCGGTCGCTCTGACCAGTCGCTATCATGCGCTCCCATACAGCGCGGAACCTGTCAAATAGCGACTCCTCACCCAATATTCAACATTACGGCAAACCGACTGAGTCGCTATCAACTACTGAACAACGGCCAAGCACAGCGACTGCTAGCGGGCGCTCTGAAAATGCCGCTACAGTCGCTCAACTGTCGCTACCTGCCGCTGTTAATGAATCAGCCTCCAAATCTCTGTCAATCCTTTTCCAGTTCATAATGTTTCCAGTAAGCAGCTATGGTCAACAGCTCACCTCATGCTCAGCCTAAACTTTCTATAAAAAAAATAAAAAACATCTTGTCCCAGCATTTCGCCAGCCCATGCCCTCATGCCTGTGGCTCAGTGCTGCAGTCCCAGCTCCTGAGATATCTGAACCAGGGGAGCGGGGTGATGAGGGCAGCTACTTCTGCAATAATTGGATAAGTCACTATATGGCCTTGCTAATTACGTATTTGGTGAAGCAAGGTGATGTTTGTGTGCCTTAGGTGTGAATTGCAACCTGTGATCTTTTTCATTTTAACACACAAGTAAGTGCATTTAAAAATGTGTGTTTCAGATGAGATACATAATATTTCCATTGAGGTACTGTATAGATTGTTTTAATCCTGCAATCCTATTTTACATGTTTAAAGAGGAAGTCAAAACTAACTTAACTTGCTCCAAACAATATGCCATCTAACCTCAGCTTGTGGGGGAACATACCAATGCTTGTGGGTGCAGGCTCTGCTTTGTTTTTAGCAAAGTTACCAGACCACAAATAAATAAATTCTCCCTTATGTTGGAAGTATATTTTTGCACAGTTACACATATTGTTACACAGGCGTAAAAAAAATGATGGATCCCCCCTTCTCACAGATACTGAGCTATCTGAGCCTGATGTTATGAACATGAGATGATTTATGTTCCCTGAATCTATAAACTGTGCACAGACATTGTGATACATTACACAGTTTACAATTAAAGAAAACAAAATTGTTTTCATTTAATTTTTTCTAAATTAAACCTTATATTTCCTGTAACAGATTGTGCAATAAAGGTACAACAAACAAATACAACTTACTACTACTAAGGAAACAAACGCAAATAAAATAACTTTTAGTCCTTGTTTCAGAAAACATAACATTTCTCATGAAAATAAGGCCCGTTTCCTGCTTTTTTTCAAAATAAGTCATGGAGTAAAAAAGGTGTTATTCAATAAAGGGAGAAAGTAATCTGAAGTAAACCTTACACTTTACAGTCAGTAGATCTTTTTCCTACCCTGGTCCAGATGCTTCTGACAGCTGAAAGCAGTCCAGTGGCCAGTAGCGGGGCCAGAAACTGGTAAGGAAAACCTGTTTAACAGGTTTTGTATGTGCAGGGTAGGAATCTGCAACCAGGATGTCCTTCTGGGACCTGGGATCCATTTTCCCTAGTCTCCAATTCAACATGATTTTCTCACACAGCCTTTAGGGACCATGTTCTTCACAAAACTTGCCTAGTGCACTCTTTGCAGATATCTGAAAGCTATACCGGCCATAAACTTCCACAAAATGAGGGGAGTGGGCCACCTGCCACCTTGCCTCTGGGAGTTCATCACAGTGTGATTCACTCCATCCTGTGTCAACTTGCTGGCCAACTTCACCCACCACAGGCAGCCATGATAATCAATAATATTAAACTGTACAGCTGTAAGTTGGACCCCCTTTATTATTATTATTTTTATTATTGGTTATTTATAAAGCATATTTAATGGCACTATACAATGTAAAATTACAAATAGGGTAAAGCAAATACCAACGTAAAATATATCATATGTGTTACGAGGCAGGGTAAATTAATATGAATATATATATATATATATATATATATATATATATATATATATATTGACTCCTTACACACCAGTTATGAAGAGTCAATTAATATTCCCAATGTGGGTTCTTTAGAGGCTTGACAACCCGAAGAGGAGGTGGACAGTGATAAATATGTTAAATATAACTGAGCATACATACATACATATAATACAATTAAAATCTACACAAGGGTATTAGGTAGCTCATAAAAGCTGTGAACACTTAATAATTCAGCACAGAGGATGGCAAATCAAGGACAATATTATTGCATACAGGCACATAATCAACGCAGAGTAGGTTTAAACATTAGCACAGGGCGCCACCTGATCCTATGTGGAGGAACACAGTTTTTCGATTATTATGTATAACACTATTACCAGACACAGCCTATACTCAGGGTACCAGAAAATTGTATGCAGATAAGCCCTGTTAGTATTATACAGAGCATCAGTCAGACATGTATAGGAAAGAAGGAACAGGTTGATGGCACCACATAAAATCATTATATTCAAGGTCGCTCAAAATATCTTTGGTTTTAAAGTTTTGAATTCTTCTTCTTCTTTTATTGATTTTTTGCAGATGGATGTGAAACTCATGAAAATCAAGTCATTCCCTATAAAATACAATCAAGCTCTCAAATCTTCAAATCACTTGGCATTATTTATACACTGTTATTGAGTAGGCTTTTTATACAGCGTGACCATTTTGGCGAAGTCGCGAACCGGCGCCCCGTGCGCCTGTTGACTTTCGGCCAGTATGGCGCGATGTCACTTCCGCCAACCTGTCAACCAACAGACTGGATGTGCGGAACGTCACATCCGCAAACCAAGGCCATCCTTTCAGATCGGGACGGCAGAACCGGATGTGACAAAGCGAGCGGCCACAGGAAGTTCCACTGGCGGTGCTCACACACTTGCCGGCCAGGGGGGAAGGCTTGACAGGTACTATAAAGGCATGCAATCTTTATTCAGTAGGTATCGCTACCCTGGGGAAACAGCCGTGAGTCATGAAACGTCAGTAATTCACTATTTGAGCGATCACTTTCACTTTGAGGTTGATTCACTACTAGCGCCATGTATTACCAGATGAGCGTCTGTATAGCAGCGCTTAGAGTGACCGCTAGTAGATGCTGTAAGCGGGTATTGGGTGCTGTAACCTAGCCTTGCGGTCGCTGTAGTAACCTGGCTGCCATTGATGAATATGATGTGTGTTGGGTGCTCTAACAATAGTACAGTGCTGCAGCGAGCGACAGGTAGCGCCAACTCAGTGCGTCCAGCACTCGGCGCTCCACACCATATTTAACAAAACACTAGACACACACAGCGTTGTCGCTCTAAAGCTGGGTGCTCTAGCATAGAGCGCCAGACGCTGTGTGATCAAAGTCTGTTTTTGAGCACATATACACCTGTAACAAAACGAGAACACATGGAATGACATTGTTTGTTTGCAGCCAGGAGAGGTCACACAATGATTTGAGCAAAGAAATGTAAATTGCCAAACACGCTATTTATACACAACTAATGAAACTCCATTGAAATGTATGGGAGAGCGCTACAGAGCGGCAGATACTACATGGCGCTCCTGAGTTTAGAGCGCTGGTGCTATACGCTGAGCCGCCTGTAATATTACATGTGACGCTACATGGCAATGTTAGAGTCACTCACCAGATTCGCTTTCTTAAATTTGGTTTTGCGTACAGTGCCCGATGTTCACAAGATGCTGCCTGCCGCTACAAGGCATTACCTGGCACTATACCTTCTGAAATAAACCCCTAAATTCTTTTGCCATGTAAATACTTTGCATTGTGTCTTGTTCTGCCTATGTATAGCTACATATGTATATGATCACTATGATGGGGTGTCATGATTACATTACTGACTATACTTTTAACTTGAGAAATGATGAGCTACTGAGTTACTGATTCAGACATTTTATGTCATTTTTATTCAGCCATTGTTTTTGTTGTCCTTAACGTACACTCAGTACTTTGAACTATGCTGTATGTGACTAATCTGAGGACCACTGTGTATGCACCTAACTATATATACCCTAATAAGAGACGGGTAACCTTTTACCATTTATACTGCATAGCTTCATGCCTCTAGTACTGTTAAGGTTATTCTACATTTATTTTCATCTGTAGAGTTCTGGTGCGCACAGCTCCCTCAGTTCAACATACCTAAATTTCTATGCATTATACGTATCTTTTTCCTTGGGAATATTCATATGTAATCTATGTACACCCCAATCTGTAATATACTGTACAAAGCATTAAATACATGTATATACTTGTTATAGAATTATTCTGCAAATCAAAACCTTTTTCCAGTTGACAAAAGGTAGGTCACCAGTTATATGTACTAAGTATGATGGCGAGTGATCTGAAGTGGTCTGAACTGTTGGTTGTGTAGTCTTGGTTTTACACTAGTCTGAATAGGTGAGTTCTGAGTACACTTAAAGGATTGGGGAGGGGTAAATTGTGTAAGAGGGGATTCTCCAGAAATGTAGAGTGGCATATGTAAAGCCCTGAAGGCAGAAATAAGAGGAAACAATTGGGGTTTAATGACAGGGGGAGATCCTGGGCACAGCAGGGGTAGGCAGTCCTTGGTTGCAGAGTGCTTTGTAAGTTGCAATAAGGATTATAAATATAAGGCTTTCAGAAAGCCATTGAAATGGCTGACAAATGGGAACAGCACTGGAGAAGCAAGAGAGGAGGTGAATGAGGTGTACGGATGACTTACAGTATATTGGAGTAATGCTAGTCTTAGCCATTAATAACAGGACATGCAGTAGAAAATTAGTGGCGTCAGTGTGAAGGGTTAAAATGGTGACTACCTACAGTTGGTTAATAAAATTAGAGACTTTTCAGTGGAGTAGGCTCTGAGAGAGATGTAGTTAGAAGATTTAATTAGAGGACAATCTATTATCTAGAATGAACTCACATGGTGTGGTGTCGGTGTTGCTGGGTACTGGTAATACAGATTCCGAGCAAGGGTTTCATTTTCTAATTATCTCAAGTACAGATGCTGCATTCTTCATAGTGACCTATTCAGCAGAAACGGGATGGAAAGATCACTCACACAGCAAAAGTATGTATATATTTTAGTAGCAACTGTGTGGCCACCATACAATTTAACACAGTAGGGTTCTTTCTTACTGTAAGCCAGCCACAGGTCAAAGACGTGCCCCTGGTTTCACCTGCTGATGTCTCTGCATATCTATATTCATGTATCACACCACCAGCAGGTGTCCCTCTGTTGCTTGAGAACTTGTTGTTATCTACTGTGGTTGCTGGAGGCAGAAATTTTGCTTCTCAAATGGTATAGGCTGTGGGGTTCTCTTTGACCCTGGACCTTGGAGACTATTCCATCGAGCACCTCTGGAATTGTTACCTTTCAATGTCCCCTTGTTAACAACCCATCGCCCTCTAAGTTGCTGCAACTCTTATATGCTTAAAGAAGGTATATTGCAAAGTTATATTAAAAATCTATATAAACACATTGCTAATAAGAGGAGGGGTCACTTATACATCCAAACTCCTCTTTCTTCCATTATCAGAAACAAACAAGCCTGGCTGGATATTTCTTGATTCCCGGTGTACCCCTCCTCCCACCAGAATATTTTTTTTGCAATAGTCCTGCTTTAAGTTTCAGTTTTCCCCAGTTTTCCCTGGTTAAAATGGGAGCCTATTTGCTCTCATCTAAAGGTGTGTGCATTTTGAGCTGTTCATTGCAACTGACTGTGTTTTTTCACCATTAAAGTGCACTTTAAGGTGGATCAAATCCTTTGCCCCTGAGCAACCTGATCAGAGATGGCTCATTCTAAGAAACCCTGCAAGTCGCCCAATCTCACTCACCCTTTATCTGTCCTACGGAGCATGCGCAACCTCTCATCCAGTCAGCATGCTCGGATCCGCTCCAGCCCCTTTATCTTAGAGTTCATCTAAGGCGAGCAGATCCGTGCATGTTGGCGGCCATATCCCCCGCTACTCTTTAACAAGGCTTCTAAAGGGATAGCAGGGATGCGTCGTTGAACCGGGAATGAAGGTGAGTTTTCAGGCGACCTGGGGGGTTTGACACAGCGGATGCCCCCTGCATTTCTGTTTATGTGGACACCAAATACACTTAGGGGGTTATTTAAGAAGGGTAGCGCCAGGTAGTTCCTGGTAGTGGCATGCAGCGTCTGTTGAACCCCAGTCGCTTTATGTAAAATCACATTTATTAAAGCGAATCTGGTGAGCGACTCTAGAAGCGCCATGTAGCGTCAGATGTATTATTACATGCGGCTCAGCATAGAGCGCCGGTGCTCTAGCTTCCAGTGTCAGTGTCGCTCTCCCATACATTTCAGTGGGCGTGTTTGACAATTCTTTGGGCCTTATTTATCAAGGGATAGCGCCAGGTAGTGTCTCACTAGCGCCAGGTATCGCCAGCTATCGGTGGGTACCGACTCCAGAACGCCAGGCGGCGGACACAATCACGCATTTATCACGCTAAATGGGGCTAGCGCCGGCGAGAGCGTCAGCTAGCGCGGGATTCATCATGTAGCGGACTGCAACGAACAGCGGCGCTGCTAATTCCATCACAGCGCCAGGTATGACCTCTCGCTACCTGGCGCTCTCCAATGCATTTCAATGGAGCAATCTTTAAATCTTCATATTTAATTGTTATTAATGGGTTTTTTTTTTGTTTTTTTTTTAATGTCAAAAATTCTGTGACCACTTCGGCAATGTTAGATTTTTTTTTAAGGTAAAAAAATTAAAAAAAAAAATTTGTGCAGAATTGATATTACAGGTCTGATATTAATGTATTCATATTACAAAATGTTTAAAAAAAAACTTGTTTATTAATTATGGATGTTTGGGGGTTAAAAACTACTTTTAAGCCATCGCCGCCAGCGCTCTGGGGTTTAAACAAGCTTTTCACAGCGCGAGAATTTTTGGAGCGTGATTTGTTAATGAATATGCTGGGAGCCGTTCGCTATGACCATTCTCTGTCAGGCGCTCCCATACAGAGCGGAACCTGTCAAACAGCGACTCCTAACCCCGTATTCAACATTACGCTCCCGCTCCCTGCAGTGTTGTACTGGTGTTATAGCGCCCAACATACATCGCATTCATCAATGCGCCCCAGGTTACCACATCTTCTGAGGCGCTCTGTTACAGCGCCCAATACTCTCTTACAGCGTATGCTAGCGGTCGCTCTAAGCGCTGCTATACAGACACTCATCCGGCGATACCTGGCGTTAGTAGTGAATCGGCCTCTTAGATAACCTCATATCCCATGCATGGGCCTATTCCTTAGAGACACTAAGGCCCTTATTTATGAAGGAATAGCGACAGGTAGCGACTGGTGAGCGGCCGGTAATGACGGGCCCCGCCACGAGGACGCCGGCTCTCCACCACAATCACACATTTATCAAGCCAATCCTGCTTAGCGACTGAGATAGCGCCATATAGCCACTCATTCATCATTATTCCAGCCTCAGCCCACAGCGCCAGCGTCCGAACTTCAACAGCGACAGGTATGACCTCTCGCTACCTGGCGCTCTCCAATGCATTTCAATGGAACAATATTTAAATATTAATAATTAATTGTTATTAATGTTTTTTTTTTTTTTTAATGTGAAAAATTCTGTGACCACTTCTGCCATTTTAGAAATAGGGAAAAAAAATAAAAAAAAAAATTGTACAGAATTGATATTACAGGTCTGATATTAATGTATTCATATTACTAAATGTTTAAAAAAAACTTGTTTATTAATTATGGATGTTTGGGGGTTAAAAACTACTTTTAAGCCATCGCCGCCAGCGCTCTGGGGTTTAAACAAGCTTTTCACAGCGCGAGAATTTTTGGAGCGTGATTTGTTAATGAATATGCTGGGAGCCGTTCGCTATGACCATTCTCTGTCAGGCGCTCCCATACAGCGCGGAACCTGTCAAACAGCGACTCCTAACCCCGTATTCAACATTACGCTCCCGCTCCCTGCAGTGTTGTACTGGTGTTATAGCGCCCAACATACATCGCATTCATCAATGCGCCCCAGGTTACCACATCTTCTGAGGCGCTCTGTTACAGCGCCCAATACTCGCTTACAGCGTATGCTAGCGGTCGCTCTAAGCGCTGCTATACAGACACTCATCCGGCGATACCTGGTGTTAGTAGTGAATCGGCCTCTTAGATAACCTCATATCCCATGCATGGGCCTATTCCTTAGAGACACTAAGGCCCTTATTTATGAAGGAATAGCGACAGGTAGCGACTGGTGAGCGGCCGGTAATGACGGGCCCCGCCACGAGGACGCCGGCTCTCCACCACAATCACACATTTATCAAGCCAATCCTGCTTAGCGACTGAGATAGCGCCATATAGCCACTCATTCATCATTATTCCAGCCTCAGCCCACAGCGCCAGCGTCCGAACTTCAACAGCGACAGGTATGACCTCTCGCTACCTGGCGCTCTCCAATGCATTTCAATGGAACAATCTTTAAATATTAATAATTAATTGTTATTAATGTTTTTTTTTTTTTTTAATGTGAAAAATTCTGTGACCACTTCTGCCATTTTAGAAATAGGGAAAAAAAAAAAAAAAAAATTGTACAGAATTGATATTACAGGTCTGATATTAATGTATTCATATTACTAAATTATTAAAAATACTTTTTTTTTTTTTTGGTTTCCAAAAATATGGTGGTTTGGGGGTTAAAAAACTACGTTTAACACAACGCCTCCAGCGCTTTGGGGTTTAAACATGCATTTCACAGCGCTTGAATTTTTTGAGTGTGATTTTTTGATGAATATGGTGGAAGCCGGTCGCTCTGACCAGTCGCTATCATACGCACCCATACATCGTGGAACCTGTCAAATAGCGACTCGTAACCTTGTATTCAACATTACGCCACACCGACTGAGTCGCTGTCAACAACCGAACAACGGCCAAGCACAGCGACTACTAGCGGACGCTGTGAAAATACCGCTACAGTCGCTCAACTGTCGCTACATGTCACTATTAATAAATCAGCCTCCCCATCTAATTCATTTTTAATGGCTCTAATGAAAATAATGTACTTTAAAGTGAATAATGCAGTGTTCCTGTGTCCTGTAAATATTTTTATTTTTAGATCAGCTGAAAAGACAAACTCTCGCTGTCTCTGTCCTTCTAGGATAAGGTAACATGTGACTTCCCAGATGGTCCCATGGAAGATGAAAATAGATGGAAAACCTCTTCGTTAGACAAGCAATGTTATACACAGCATGTACAACCATTTCCACTTGCATTTACTTGCTGCGCTGGTTAACTATTTCACAGCCACCACATTATATTTAACAAGTGGGAAAAACAAACAGCATGCTGAAAATGTGATTTGGTGTGTCAGAGACTTTAAAGCTCTGTTTTCCTACTCTCCGGTAATTACCAGCAGCAATCTTTACACTGCATGGTGACTTCTTTGCTGTAACACATCATATCAGCACAGGATGAAACCGCTGCAAAGGACATTGTGAACTTTGTCGTTTTTCAGGGATGATTTAGTCCGTTGTTGACATGTAGTCTCAGTACTTTAATTTGTGAGATATCCAGTTACTGAGCTGAATGAAGCTCTGCTTCAGTGATAATGATTCTTCTTCTGGAGACGAATGGCTAACTTAAGGGCATGTTCTTAATCGTTCCCCTTGGGGAAGTGCTGTCATCTCTTAAAAAATGGAAGCTCTCACCCTTATTATCACTATCTCCAATGGCCAATAAATACATCAACCTGGGGGCTATACAAAGATTTAGCTTAGTATATATATATAATGCATTTAAAATAACTACTCTAAATGTGTAGAATACATAAACAATACTATGATTCTTACTTGACATTAAAGTGGAACAGTCTATGAGACTCCAGGACAGGCATACTCCCACCTCCTGGGGCATCCAGATTTGGGATGCCCCTCTGTGTAAAAGCCCCCAGGTTACCCAGTAAACTCAACTTCTCCCCAACAGCGCATGCACAAGCAGCAGTCGCTCCCTGCTAAACCTCTAGCAGGGCGCATACCCATCCATGCCAGGCATTTTTGAATGGCTGGTGCAGGCACATCCCCTGTTAGAAGGTAGCAGGGATGCAGCCGGCAGCACGCTCAGCTCTACTAGGCTCCCTTGGCTAAACAAGGCTGGAGCAGAATCCTTAGACAAGTCTAGATGAATTAATGCCAGCGCAGCACATTGATTGGACTGGAGGCAGCGCATGTGCGGGGGAAAGTTGGGTTTAAGTGGGTGATCTAGGGGGTTTCACACAGCGGGGCATCCCACATTGGGGGTGACCTGGGAGCAAGGACAAAAACCTGGGATAGTAAAAATCCTGGGTTTTGGTCCACTTTAATCACTTGAAAACTTCTAGCAGCTATCCGCTTGACTTACCTACTATATTTGAAAAATATCTTCCCTCATTTTTTCCTAACTGAAGTTGGAAAAAAAGTCAGCAGAAAGTGATGGATGTCAGGAGAAATGTACATGGTAGAGCAGCCTGATAGGGTGTATGCACACAAAGCTTTCCAGTACAGTGATGTGTCTTAAGACACACAAATCACAAGCACTGTCCCATCGTTCGTTTTAGTTGTCTGCCTGTCGTGTCCTGATGCCTAAACATAGCTGTAACCAATAATTAGGAAATGACAGGCCCCAAATTAATTCGGGCACATTTGGAAAAAACTCCCCAAAACTTACTTGCCTCATCTGCATGCATGATACTGACTGACATAACACAATAATGCCCAGCACCAGGAAACTTCCTATTTGCAGGCAGCCTGCAGCTTCATGGGATACATTTTGTTTTTAAAATTACTACAGCAAGAGTTACAAAAAGGTAAAAAATAATTTTTATGTGCAGCAATCTGAATTGCCCTGAGTGGGGAAACATATGAACACTGTTTCTTGTAAAGGTGTTGGTCAGGTTTAATATTTATGATGTGTCAGGGCTAGAGTTGCCACCTAGCCGGTATTTCTTTTTTTTCTTTACTGCCCACTGGCCTGGCAGCCAATTTTAATTGCAGATATACTTTTCTTATCCTCAATTACTAGTAAAAAAACAAATACAAGCACTGCCAAATCAGTGGGCAGTAGAGTAAGAAAAAAAAAAATACAGAGCAGTATAGTATAGTCAGGGTTGATTTGCATGTGATTTGTACCTGAAAGCTGACAAACATGGGCGATCTTAGCCCTGAGGCAAGCTATAAGAAGGAAAACTCCTCCCCTCTGGCTGTGAGGGCGGGTCTTTCACCAGGGTAAAGGGCACATCACAGGTGTCGAACTCCCTCCCGAAGGGCCAGCAACAGGCCAGGTTTTGCGTATCTTCACACAGGCGCACAGGTGAGGTCATTCATGTTCATACAGGGCTATAGAGACAGCTATGGGGGTTATTTATGAAGGGAGCACCAGGTAATGCCTCGTAGCGGCAGGCAGCGCCTGGTGAATGCTGGGCGCCGTATGCAAAACCACATTTATGAAGGTTTCTGGTAAACAACTCTAACAGCGCCATGTAGCGTCCGATGTATTATTACAGGCGGCTCAGCATATAGCACCAGCGCTCTAGCTTCCAGACTTCCAACACTTTCAGTTCTCTACTCCGCCCACCACCCCCTCCTCCAACCTCCCAAATAACAGAAGAAGAATTCAACAACATTCAACTTGGCTTTGCCCCTCAGAATCCCCCACCACCACAAAAAATCCCCCTGCCTTACTCTCTCACTTTCTTTACTCCAATAACTGAACTTGGTCTAGCCTCTCTCATTTCTAGGGCCCACCTGACTAACTGCTCCCTCGATTCTATTCCATCCCACCTTATTCCTCAACTCCATCCCTCACTCCAACCTTAACCTCTATATTCAACCTTTCCCTCTCCACTGGTACCTTTCCTTCCTCCTACAAACATGCAGTTATTACTCTGATAATCAAGAAACCCTCTCTCGACCCCTCTGCCCTCTCTAGCTATCGCACTACTCCCTTTCTCCTCCAAACTTCTTGAACAACATGTCCATTCAGAACTGGCACAATACTTATCCACTAACAACTTACTTGACCCCTTACAATCAGGATTCCGCCGTAACCACTCCACTGAAACTGCCCTAACCAAAGTCGCCAATGATCTGCTCACTGCCAAAAGCAAAGGTCACCACTCCATCCACATCCTTCTTGACCTCTCCTCAGCCTTTGACACTTTCGACCACTCTCTGCTTCTTGATATTGTCTCCTCTCTTGGGGTTCAAGGTCTTGCACTCTCTTGGCTCACCTCTTACCTCTCTGACAGATCATTCAGTGTGTCTCATCCTCACGTTCTCTTTCTGTCGGTGTGCTGCAAGGTTCTGCCCTAGGCCCCCTACTTTTCTCAGTCTACACCAATGGCCTTGGCAAACTTATAACTTCACTAGGCTTTCAATACCACTTCTATGCGGATGACACTCAGATATATCTCTCAGGCCACAATCTTTCCCCTATCCTATCTCGCCCCCCCCAGCTACCTTGCAGCTATTTCTTCATTCATGTCATCTCGCTACCTCAAGATAAACATGGACAAGACAGAACTGGTAATTTTCCCACCATCTAACTCCCCTCCCCTCTTTAACACGTCAATTTCTGTCAACAACTACACAATAACAGCAACTCCCCAAGCTAAGTGGCTGGGAGTCATTCTGGACTCTGCCCTCTCTTTCAAACCACATATTCACTCCCCGGCCACCTCCTGTCACCTCCAACTTAAAAACATCTTAGGCATCCGTCCCTTCATCTCACCTGACACCACTAAAATGTTAGTGCATTCCCTGGTCATATCCCGACTGGATAACTGCAACATTCTTCTTTGTGGCTTACCAACTAACACCCTCCAATCTAACCTGAACTCTGCTGCTCGTCTCATTCATCTCCCCTCTCTCTCCACCAGTTCTGCCCCTCTCTGCCAATCCCTACACTGGCTGCCAGTCCCACAGCGAATCCTGTTCAAAACTCTAACTCTCGCATACAAAGCTCTCTCCAACCAGGCCCCTCCATATATCCCATCTCTAATCCAACAATATCAACCTAGACGCAGTCTTCGCTCTGCTGCTGACCTTCTCCTGTCCTCCACCCTGGTCACCTTCTCTCATGCCCGCCTCCAAGACTTCTCACGTGCAACTCCAATCTTCTGGAATGCGCTATTCTATAGCGACCAGATTTAGAGTGCCGACGCTGCGTGTGTCCTTTTTTAAGAAATACGGTGTGGAGCCCTGAGAGTGGTGCTACCACTCGCTCCCTGCAGCTCTGTACTGGTGTTGAGTGCCCAACATACATCACATTCATCAATGCAGGTCAGGTTACTACAGCGACTGTTACGGCGCCCGATACCCGCTTAGAGCGTCTAAGCGCCGCTATACATATGCTCATCTGCCGATACCTGCCGTTAGTAATGAATTAGCCTCCATGTGGAGATCCACAAAATATGACCTGTTGCTGCCCCTTCAGCAGTGACTTTGAGATTTTTTGGTCTGAGGGCTGTGGTGTTTTGTTCTATTTCAACTGGTCTCAATTAATGCTAAAAAGCTAAAACTATGTTCAATCCTATCCACAAACATTTGTGTATTCTTGATGACTGGGTTGAGGAACATGCAGGGTGGTGTTAGTTTGTTAGTTTAAATGCAGCCCAGCATTTAGAGAAATTCAGGAGCAGTGCAGAGTGGCTGGAAAACAACACCACTGTGCTTGTGGTATTCCAGTTTTTTACACGACAAAGAGCCCAGGCAGATGTGTAGCATTACAGGCAGCTAGGTCAGCAACTTGGATCCCCTGCTTTTCTCTAAATAATGACACCCAATGCGACTACCTCACGTCACCTCCTTAGAGGTGCTCCCCTGCTCACAATCAGAAATGTCCTGACATCTTAAAGTGGACCAACAGTGTGATAAACGTACATTTAAAAAAAACACCTGTGCAGTTAAATTGCTATAATAAAGCGCAGCCAATTACCTTATCCGGCGCTCAATACAGACACCAGCGGGGATGAAAAAAGGGGCGCTCGTACCCGTGAGATATGGCTGTGAGACTGCCGCCAGCACACGCGCCCGAAGTTTGGAATCAGCAAGTTTGATCGAACTTTGAATAAATGTTGGGGTTCGGGGACCCCAGTCCCCATTGAAATCAATAGGGATCCAAACATAGAAACATAGAAACATAGAAACATAGAAGGTTGACAGCAGAAGGAGACCATACGGTCCATCTAGTCTGCCCTTATGTGTATACTGTATGTACTCTTTATCTTAGGATAGGCCTGTAATTATAATGAAACTCAAGGTATTTAATTAAGGTAAAAATCCCCCCACCCCACCCAAAAAGGTTTGTGATCCCTAATACTGCTCTCCCCTCACTCTTCTTGATATGTAAATCTGTATACCTGGGCTCAGGTATCATGGGCTCAGCATCGCCCATAACAAAATATTTCACTTGGCACACCACAGTGCCCTGTGGTTTTTAAGTTATAGTTTAAAATAAATCCCACTGTGTATTTGTCTTTTGTCCATAGCGATAGAAGCTCAAACCGTAAACATAGAAACATAGAAACATAGAAGGTTGACGGCAGAAGGAGACCATACGGTCCATCTAGTCTGCCCTTATGTGTATACTGTATGTACTCTTTATCTTAGGATAGATGTGTGCTTATCCCAGGCATGTTTAAATTCAGTGACTGTTGATTTTTCACTACCTCTGCTGGAAGTTTGTTCCAAGCATCTACTACTCTTTCTGTAAAATAATATTTTCTCACATTGCTCCTGATCTTCCCCCCGACTAGCTTCAGGTTGTGCCCCCTTGTTCTATCATTAAGTTTCTTCTTAAAAACACTTCCCTCCTGAACCTTATTCAATCCTTTCACATATTTAAAGGTCTCAATCATGTCCCCCATCTCCCTTCTTTCCTCCAGACTGTACAAATTAAGTTCTTTAAGTCTCTCCTGATAAGTTTTAAGTTTAAGTCCTTCCACCATTTTCGTTGCCCGCCTTTGGACACGTTCTATTTGAAAAATGTCTTTTTGCAGGTAAGGTCTCCAGAACTGCACACAGTATTCTAGCTGTGGCCTTACCAGGGCTCTATACAGTGGCATCACAACCTCCCTCTTCCTACTGGTGATGCCTCGAGCTATGCAGCCGAGCATCCTGCTTGCTTTTCCCACTGCCTGGCTACACTGTCCACTCATCTTGCAGCTATCAGTAATCAGTACCCCTAAATCTCTCTCCTCCGAGGTCCTGGCTAACACAGTACTGCCCATACGGTACTCAGAGCAGGGATTCCTTCTACCCAAGTGCATGATTTTACATTTAGAGACATTAAACTCTAGTTTCCACCGTTTTGACCATCTATCCAGTAAAGCTAAATCATTTTCCATGTTGCAGACACCTCCAGGAATATCCACCCTATTGCTAACCTTTGTATCATCAGCAAACAGACAAACTTTTCCCACCAAGCCTTCTCCTATGTCACTTACAAATATATTAAAAAGAATGGGGCCCAGGACAGAGCCTTGCGTCCCACCACTTGTAACTCGCCTTTGTTCAGATTGCACACCATTTACAACAACGCTCTGATACCGATCCCTCAGCCAACTGGAAATCCACTGAACTATCCAGGGATTGAGTCCTACCTTCAATAACTTATCTATGAGCTCCTTATGTGGTACAGTGTCAAAGGCTTTGCTAAAATCCAGATAGGTGATATCCACAGCACCACCTTCATCTAACACTTTAGTGACATTGTCAAAGAAATCAATAAGATTGGTCTGACATGATCTGCCCTCAGTAAAGCCGTGCTGTTTTGGGTCCAATAGGTCATTAATTTTTAGATGGGAAATTATCTGTTTTTTTAAGAGTGTTTCCATTAATTTGACCACTATAGATGTTAAACTAACTGGCCTGTAATTACTGGCTTCTTCTCTACTCCCCTTTTTATGGATTGGTATGACATTGGCCATTCTCCAATCATCTGGAACCTCACCAGTTGAAAGGGAATGGTTAAGTAAATCAGTCAGAGGGGCTGCAATCACAAACCTAAGTTCCCTTAGAACTCTGGGGTGGATTCCATCTGGACCCATCGCCTTACTTACCTTTAGATGTGCCAGCTCGGCTAAGACATCAGCCTCCAGAAACTCCGGAGCTGTGCCCTCCCAGCTGGATGCTGTGCTATGACCATGCCTGCTACTATCTGAAAATACCGAACAAAAGTAGCTATTCAGATGGTCAGCCACAGCCTTATCTCCGTCAATATATTTATTTTCCCTATTTCTAATTTTTGAGACTGCATTGTTTTTCTTCTTTCTGTCACCAATATATCGGAAAAAGGTTTTATCTCCCCTCTTCATAGATTTGGCCATTTCTTCCTCCTTTTGCCCTTTAGCAGTCCTTATAATCAGTTTTGCTTCCCTCTGTTTAATTTTATATGCCTCTCTGTCAGCTACACTTCCACTTACTTTATACTTCTTATAGGCAGACTTCTTATCTTTTATGATAGTGCTGACTTCCCTAGTAAACCATAATGGTTTCTTCTTCCTTTTATTCTTGCTAGTTTGTTTCACATATTGCTTAGTTGCCTTTAAGATGGCCATTTTTAATAGTGACCACTGGGCACTCACTTCTGCTACTCTGTTCCACTCACCTAATTTTCTTTCTACATACTCCGCCATTTCCTTGAAGTTTGTCTACCCCCCATGTGGCAATGGGGGGTTGCAGAATGTGCAGCTGTAACTCACCTATGCCCATGGGCAGAGGTGCTTCCTGCTGCTGCAACCTTAGGTGAAGCTGGTTGATGGGCTGCTCAGCGCCTATCAACTAGAGTTTTTATGTTAAGGCTGAACATTTGGCAACCTAAACATGCACTTGAACTTTCAGGTTAGGGTTCACCCATCTCTACTGGCAACCAGGGCCGGATTAAGTGTGGTGGAGGCCCCTGGGCACAAAATCTGGTGAAGGCCCCAGATACAGTATTTTTTTTTTCCTTTAAAATAATAGTCCAGCCAAGTAACTGATTGGTGGTTGTCTGGCATCCGTCTAGTTACTGGAATGTCAGATTGAATCCCTTGTGCCACCCTTGTGCGGGTGCGTGCTGCTTGGGAGCTCCTGCCTTGCCATTCTAAGTGGGGAGGTGTAGTTGCCCCGCTGGTCCAGCAGAAAACAGTTTCCTGCATTGAGCCAGCCCATCAGACCAAAGACTGAAAGGCCTCCTGGACCAGACTGTAACCCAAAGGTTGGTGGAGGCCCCCTTTGCAGGGGAAGTGGTGGAGGCCCCGGGGCTCGAGCCCCTTGCGCCCCTCTCGTAATCCGGCCCACAGCTGGATCAAGGAGGAATTTCACAAGCCACACCTGGGGTGAGCGCTAACTCCTTGTTCCAGCTGTTGTCAGCACTGCGCATGCATAATTGGCTTACTTACAGCCATATCTCATGGGGTGATCGCTGCTTTCTCAGTGCAGAGTAAATTCAGTGGATGGGGTGATGCTTTCTCAGTGCAGATTAAATACAGCGGATGGTAAATCCCCCTCCAGTGTCATATATCCATCATCCCCATAGTAGACTGTGTGGCAGATCAACCCCCATCATCTTATAGCTGACTGTGACAGAGCCCCCATCTTCTACTAAACCAGACTGTGTTGCAGAACCACCCTCATCATCCCACAGCCCACTGCAACAGAGCCCCCATCTTCCCCTATAGCAGACTGTGTTGCAGAATAACCCCCATAACCTCATAGCAGACTGTGGCAGAGCACCCATCTTCTCCTATAGCAGACTGTGTTGCAGAATAACCCCCGTAATCCCATAGCAGACTGTGACACAGCACCCATCTTCTCCTATAGCAGACTGTGTTGCAGAATAACCCCCATAATCCCATAGCAGACTGTGACAGAGCCCCCATCTTCTCCTATAGCAGACTGTGTTGCAGAATAACCCCCATAATCCCATAGCAGACTGTGACAGAGTGCCTATCTTCGACTATAGCAGAATGTGTGGCAGAACAACCCCTATTATCCACATAGTAGACTGTTGCAGAACAACCTATCATCCATATAGCAGACTATGAAAGAGCCCCCCATTATTTCCATAGCACACTGTGACAGAGCCCCCCATCATATTCCATAGCAAATTGTGACAGAGCCCCCCCATCATCTTCCATAGCAGACTGTGACAGAGCCCCTATCAGCCCATAGCAGACTGTGAGAGAGCCCCCTATCATCTTCTATAGTAGATTGTAAGAGAGCTCCCTATCATCATTCAATAGCAGACTGTGACAGAGCTTTGCATCCATCTCTCGTAATGGTCCGGCCTCGCCTACTACCCTTGATTGTTTAGCGGGTGCTGGCGGGGGGGACAGCGAAATGGTGGGCTAGCTAGCCGACTTGATTGACTGCAGGGAGGGTAGAAGCTGGTTGCTGAGCAGCCCATCATCCAGCTTCAGTTTGGGCTGAACACCAAACCCTGACAGGGACTTCTGGCTGAAGTCTAAGTTCGGAAAACCGAACTCACTAATTTGGTCCTGTTCAAGTTCGCTTAACCCTAGTAACGACTTCACTTCTCAGTAAAACAGTGACTGTGGGGGACTGTGTTGCAGAACAATCCCCATCGTCCCTATAGCAGAATGTGTAGCAGAACAACCCCCATCATCCCCATAGCAGACTGAACAACACCCATCATCCCATAGCAGACTGTGACAGAGCCCCCCATCATACATACATAAATAATAAATACATCAATCAATATATACATAAATGAATAAATTATAATACCAATAAATAAATGTATACACAAATAAATATATAAATACTTAAAGAAATAAATTAATAAAAATTAAGAATTAATAAAAATAGAAATAAATATATACATATACACATACATATTAAAGGCAATAAATAAATATATACATGAAAAAATATATACATAAATAAATTAATATAAATATTACATTTTTTACAGGTGTCAGAGGTCCGGCGGGGAGGGGGGTGGTGAAGGTGGATGGAGGAGGAGTTTAACCACTCAGGTGTTAGCACAGCCAAGTCCCATGGGATTTACACCTGGTTAATCTTAAGGAATGTAAACATGTCCACGTTGGCTGTGGATAGGCAGATCCTCCTGTTAGTGATGACACCCCCTGCAGTGCTGTACACATGTTCTGATAAGACACTTGCCACAGGGCAGGCCAGCACCTCCAAGGCATAGAAGGCAATCTCTGATAACATGTACAATTTAGCTACCCAGAAATTGAACGGGGAGGACCCATCGCTCAGTACCTTAGTACTTGATTACGCTAACCGCTGCGATCTGGCTGAATCCCAGCTCTCGGTATTAACCCTTTAAGTGTCAGTCTACCTAGAGATTTTGTCACATTCTGTTGTCAGATTATTTTTCACTATGTTGCACTATACGTGTATAGCTGTGATTTTTAAAGAGATTTCTAGAAAAATAATATGAATTTTTTCAGTATGGGCTTTAACATGAAATGTCTTTTTGTGATTTTTTAATTTATTCGCAATATTTGTTGGTGAAATATGTGCAAAAAAACATTTTTTTACAAATTGTAGTGTTTTTATTTTATTAAAAAATGTAAGTTTTTCAATAAATTCTTATTGCTTGTAATAGCCCCATTTCTCCCAGTTACAACAGTATTTCTCCCAGTTACAACAGTATCACATATGTATTAGTAGACACCCTTTCCTGCCCAGGAGACTTTTGCAAACTGAAACAGCACTTTAGGAGATTTGCAATAAAAATTCAACTGTTATGCGCACCTTGCAGTCTTCAAGAAAAACACTCCTTTACATTTGAAATACCCCCAACAAACTATATATTATCTGGAATTTCAGACCTCAAGCTTTCTAGGCGTATCAGGTTTGTTAATGTGGGCACAGTTTTCTAGTTTCTAATCCCTCAATGAATTCTTTGGTTGCACAGGGTTTCCCTAAAAGAATTATAAAAAAGAAGAATTTAAGCCACATTTTCTAAAAAAAATGCAAGCAAGAAAAAACAAGTTAAATCTCAAAAAGCGGTCAAGGGAAAAGTTGTCATATACTCCAAAGTGTGCGCATAAGGGTAATTTTTCTTAAAATGATATAACAATTACCACAAGTGTGGAGACAAATGATCGCAAGAACCTGTAGCCTACGTTTCGGAACCCACTGGTTCCTTTGGCAAGGCTGCGATTGTTATATCATTGTACTGTGTACTTATAATGATGAGCGTCATGATTCAACCTGTTAGATGCATGTTGTGATATCTTATATTTCTCTGGGAGGATGAAGGCTAGACTGACCAGAAAATCACTGTTATTGCCTTATACTTATATTACTGCATATCATTGTTGTCCTTAACCCATCCTGGCCAGTCACCTCTCCACCCCTCCTTCCTCCCTCCTCAGGACCAATATTGGAACTCCTTATAGACCACAATGGTGAATACTGTTTATTTCACTATAGCCGTTCTATAGACAGATATATACATATGTTACAGTTACATGCTATCTTTTCTTTTTCTGAGGAGATTCACGATCCTGGAGATTGTACCCCATCCTATACAACAGTATCATTTTTTACATAGCCTAAATTGTGAAGTTTAACATATTGTGGCATTACCTATTATCATGTATCTACCTGTGTCAACTTACTATATAAATATATTTTAAATGCAAACTATCTTTTGGTGTGGAGTGCATATATCCGCCATAATTTAATGAACTCCCAGGTATAGAAAATGTGGATAAGTGCATCAATTTGTCTGACATCTCAGTTTGTGGTCATGTATTGTTTTAGCTTACCCCTTGATCTTCTCCAGAACAATGATGTATTGGCTTTCTTTTTTCTTGTTCTGCAGTTGTTGAACTATGTGAACCCCTCATAAATGTTTTACCTTATGAAAGCACTGGGGAGAGCTTTAAAATATAGAAATTGAACCTCGACTTAATATAACTGGCTTAATTACCCGTATAAAATCTCTGAACAATATTATTTAACAGGTTTCTTTATGTTTTTTTTTTTCCTTTGATATTTTGTCTTTTCATGTTGCATCACAGGAATTAACCAGTGTAAGTGCTTTTTGATACCAATATCTTTTAAAGGGAACCTAAGATGACCAAGGAGGTTGCCATTATTTTCTAAAAAATGATAGTTTCACTAGTTGTAATGTTGCCCCGCTGATTTAAAGGGTAAAATATCCTTTTTTGTAATTCACCAATTTATACTCTCTTTTGTTCCCATGTTGTGGTCCTGAGCCACTTCAAAGGCAGGTGTCGGCCATTAAATAAGTTTCTCTGCTTGGGGCACAGAATATTAAAGAGTGGCGTCTGGAGGGAGGGGGGGTTTGAATAAATGATTGTTACCCTTACCATGTTCTGCAACTGGAGCAGCAGGTTACCAGCAAGTAAAAATGCAATTTTAGGATGAGCAATTGTAGGGAGTATAATTAGAGAAACTCTCATCTTTGGACCTCCTCATCCATTTCATGCCTACCTCCTATCTGGCTCTCCAACAATCTACCTCAACCCTCAGTTATGGCGTTATTTAAATTCACACCAATTTGAGACAACAAATCCAAGTAGCTTCCAGGTTTTCACCCGAATACAGCCTGACTGTGCATGCAATATCAGTACATACTGGCCAGGTCAACGCACCTACCCATTCCCCAGAACAGGCCCATCTGGCCCTATCCACAGACAGCAACCCACTCTTTCAGATGGCCCACCTTCTCTACTACTTTTGTTTTTGTGCCATCATTGGATTGTCTCTTTTACCTTCAATCTGGGCTCGTCCCCCCTTCTTTATGCCTCTCCTGCAGCCAGTGTCAAAAGGGTTAACATTTCTAGTATTTTCCTATTACCTTAATTAAAAACTAGTTAACTTCTCAGCAATCATGCTTTATTACACAGTGACATTGCATTTTTCTCTTTAAAGGTTCACTCTATGTTGTTGTGTTGCTTTGTTCTGCTGCTTAGAATTAAATTGATAAAAAAAAGCGCATTTAAAGGTAAGGTCAAGTCCACTTTTGTAATTGGGACGATGTTTCTTGGTGGTTTTTCAATGTAGTTTGGGGGCATTTGGCTACTTTAGTTGCTTTCTAGAGACCCAAAAACAAATACCAACCTTTTCCCCTTTAGGACCTAAATGGGATTTCAATTTGGGTGATCTGGGGAACAACCAGAATACGGCAAATTATTCATCAGAACAGCACTTCCACCTTTCCTCTGTATCTGATGTAAGTATCATGCTATTGTGTCTACTTTAATCCTGTGCATGTGTTTCCTGATGAGTTATAGTGTCCTATTTATTCATTTTTTTAAATGTTTTTGTGTATGGTCTTCAGTCTGTGTTCCTCTTTGGCCCTAGGTCCTGTCTCTTGCATAAGTATTTGAACCATCCCAAAAGAATCTTTGACAAAGAGGTCGCCTGCAGAAGAGCCAATATTTTGTTGCAGAGGTTCTTGGTGAAGACCATCTCCCCCTTAGACTCTATCCCTTGAAGGATCCTTCAGCTATCTATTAACACATCTATGATTCACAGTATTCACACTGACTTAAGTGTTTAATAGTAATATATGCTAATTTAGCCCAACATGCCAAAGGTGATTCAGTGTATAAACCCAACATGCCCCCCTAAAGTTCATATAGTGCAATGGAAAAAAGAGGCTTATATTTGCTTCATGCTCTGGCAAATTCGGTGTAACTATGTGGTATGGTGGTATGGTGGTATGGTATATCTATAAAAACAGTTGCGCTGTAAGAACCATAAAGAAGACCCATTTTGAAAACAATTTAACATAGAACCACATTAAAATAGCTGGAAAGTGTGGCTTTAGAGTGCACACATTGAGCACTTTTCATTACTAGAACTTACAATTTCAGGAAGATATATCAGTTAATATACAGTATTTTCATGATAGAATTGTGGTGTGGCAGACCCTGTGCAATGCTAAATGGTTTTATAAAGTAGTTAGGGTAAAATGCACCTTGTAGAAGACTTATCAAAACAGCACTAAACAATTGTTCCCATCATGACTCTGCAGGTGAAACTACTGTTATAACTATACCTTCAGTTTGTGTGCTTATTTTCATGTGAAGTAACATAAAATGACTGCTGCCCATGATAATTTATAAGTGGACCAATGCTAAGTATGACATTTATGAAGTCACTAGGTTTTTTCTCCAATCAGTAAGTTTACAGCAACACAATACCGAGTGGATTGAAAGAATATCTTTACCCTCTTTTCAGAAACATAAGCCCATTCAGCCAGCCAAGGGTAGTATGTTCTGCAGGAGAATGAAGATTCACAATAAAATCAGTCCATTGAAGATCTCTAGGATGTCTAGGATATATTTTAATTTGAATATAGGATCCAGCTGAATGTTAATATTGTAGAGTATACTTCCAAAATTCCATAGAATTCCATAAAATAAAAGGACTGACACCACGCCAGTCTATTTTCTAAGGATGCTCCAGTGTGCTGTAACTAACAGAAGATTTGGAGGCTTATTTGCTGATTACATTTAGCTAGACAGTAAACTGGAACCCTAAGTGTGAATAGCCCCTTATAATTATAATTAGACAGTTATGTTAGCCTCATGTTAAATAGTAGTCAGAACATACAGTAGTTGTCCTTGTGAATGTGATTTGGATTAACATTATTTTAAGTTCAACTGTCCAAATAGGATTTTCCTGACATTTTCTTCTCTGTGTTTTAGAGAAAAAATCCATGGCTCATAAATAGCTTTCAATATATTAAAGGGATCTCGCTGTTGAAAAATATCAGTCATAAAAACAGTAAAGAAAAAATTGCAAGGCATTAGATATACCATAGAACATAGTCAATCAAGTGGCATTACCAACTGGCCATCCCAGTACAAAAAACTTAGGCCCTTATTCATCAAGCGATAGCGCCAGGTAGTGTCTGACGAACGCCAGGTAGCGGCAGCTAACGGCGACTACCGACTCAAGTACGCCCGGCGGCGGTCACAATGACGCATTTATCAAGCAAAATGAGGCTAGCGCCGGCGAGAGCGACGGCTAGCGCGGCATTCATCATGAAGCCGCCTGGACCGAACAGCGCCGCTGCAAATTCCCTCACAGCGCCAGGTATGAGCTGTCGCTCCCTGGCGATGTCCAATGCATTTCAATGGAGCAATCTATAATTATTCATAATTAATTGGTATTCATTTTTTTTTTTTTTTTTTTAATGTCAAAAAATCGGAGAACACTTCTGCAATGTTAGGATTTATTTTTAAGTAAAAAAAAAAATAAAAAAAATATGTGCAGAATTGATCTAACAGGTCTGAGATTAATGTATTCATATTACAAAATGATTCTAAAAACATGTATAATGTTACATTCAAAAAATATGGTTGTTTAGGGGTTAAAAACTAGTTAATACACATCGCCGCCAGCGCTCTGGGGTTTAAACAAGGAATGGACAGCGACAGCACATTCGGAGCGTGATTTGTTGATGAATATGAAGCTACCCGTTCGCTCTGGCCATTCGTTGTCAGGCGCTCACATACAACACTGGACCTGTGAAACAGCGACCCCCCAGCCCGTATTCAACATTACCGCACACCGACTGAGTCGCTGTCATCAAGCTAATGCCGGCCAAGCACAGCGAATACTGGCTGGCGCTGAAAAAATCACGCTACAGTCGCTCATCTGTCGCTACCTGGCGCTATTAATGAATCGGCCTCTTATTGTCAGTTCCTATACAATTTGTATCATGCATGTGTTAAACAATCTCCTGTATTTTTTATATGTCTGGAATGTGGCATGAGGGAAGTAAAATGGCTAACTGGGCACAATTTGGCCACTTTCCCTTAGGGGTATACTTGCCTTTGTTGACAGAGTTTTAGACATTTTATGAGGGTACACTCAATTTACACAAGCAGTACACTGACTACTTTATATTGTAAATGTCATATCTTAAGTGTTGTCCCATGAAAAGATATATAACATGTTTACAAAAACATGAGGGATGTACTCACTTTGATACTGGGTATATATATTGAATTATATATTTAATTTTTATATTTGTTGATTGGCCATCAGTGTATGTTATCCTCTGGTGTGTATATGTTTTTATTTGATTTTGATGGGTGTAAAGGGGCATACGTTTGACATCTGTGATGTGCAAGGACAAGGACAAGTTTTGTGGAAGGACAAAAATGCTGGGTAAACTACAATGCATAAGGGTCCAAGAGTTTATGTAACAATAAACTACACTGTACAGTAATTACCAATGCCAAGGTAAACAGGATCATGGGGTGCAACAAGATGGGAATAGGGCCCCATGACCAGATCATAATTTTACCTCTCTTTAACGCACTGGTCAAACCCCTATTTGCAAAATTGTGAATCGTTTTGGGCACCAGTGCATAAGAAAGACATATCAGAACTAAAGCTTGTTCAAGGCGAGCAACTAAATTAATACAATAAATTGGGAAATTAAAGTTCCCTGAAATATTGTCAACATTTAGCTTTATTTAATTTGGAAAAGAGATACTTGAGGGGTGATCTAATAACCGTGTATAAACATATCTGGAGTAAAAACAAAGATCTGTCCCACAATCTATTTATACCCAGAACTGTAATTATTAAACAGGTTAAAGGGGAAAATGCTTCTTGCTCCAGCATAGGAAGGGATTCTTTGTCGTCAGAACAGTTCGTCTATGAGAAATGAATTATGAGAAATACACTAAAGCTGGCATGGATGCTTTCCTTGCATGTAAAAACATACTAGATCACAGGAAGTAGAATTTCTTAAACAAACAGGCAAAACTGATTGGATTAAAGTCTTTTTTAAGCCTTACCAAAGTTGCTATGTACTATTTTATTCTATCAAAAAACTGGTTTATTGTTAAGGTGCAAAGGAAGTCTAATAATTATAGGTATATGCCGTTAGATTGCTAATTTGAAGATGAAAAAAAAACAGGGAAAAAACTTTTTTCTAAACTTTTTGTCTAAAGTACACGGTTGGGAGACTGTTGGTCACACAACACGTTCCTCCTCCACCATCGTCCAAAAATGAGCCCTGGACTTAAATGTCTGTGAAAATAAAAAACACAGTAGATGAACTGTCCACACCAAAACCTACCTTCCCCTGTGTCCCTCTTAGTATACTTACCTGTTTCCTAAGCAGAGCACTGTAAATTCCAGGAGGTGCTGTTACTCTTATATCCCTCTGGGCAAGCCCAGTACTACTTTTCTCGAACGTAACGGTGAAATAGATCTAACACCCCCCGAGGCCTTGGTTACTTTTACCCCTGATTTACCTTCATGATGCCTAGCCTTGCCTGTTTCCAAATCACCTTCCTGTTCCTCGGAGACCTGAAAAGCCATGGTCTCTGGCCTCTGAGGTGTAACAGACCCAGACAGATTAGGGTTAGTCTCTTGAATGGATGCTGTCTCTACCTGTGACCAAAGACTAACCCCACTCTGCATCTTTTACCTCTATTTTAGACTGAAGTTTAGTCAGTCTATTTTTGCAACAAAGCAGACCTTAATTTACAGACCTCCTCTTTTTTAATTATGCATTGATACTGATTATTTAATTGATTTTTCATTGTCTGAAATTGTTGCTTTGTATCTACAATGAAAGTTGGATGAGGGCAGATTAAATATAGAATTATTAGGGAGGACACAGGGATGGGAGGGAGGGTAAGCAATAAAGGAGAAAAAGGAAAAAAGGTCAGGATATAGTCATTAAAATGAAAGGAAAGGAAATGTATGTACTATATTAAGTGTATGTTAGTAGGTATTAGAAGTGTAAAAATAGTGCGACGTCCCTTTTTTTCTTTCTTGATGTGAAAGGGCCACTATCCCTCATTTGGACCTTCAACCCTTCCCTCCCTCTTTCTTATTTGTGTTTATACACGTGGCATGTATTTAGGAATGGGTCTTACTAAGGAAGGAAGGTTACTGTATAACCATAAACACCGGGTGGCACCACTAATCACAGACATGTGCTCACCATGCCTCAAATATCAATACCAACACAGAAAGGGGGGGAGGAACTCAAGCCCTCTCCACAACCCTCGCCAAATAGGAGCACAAAAAACACTTATAAAGAATCCAAAAATTGATTTTATTCTAAATATATATAAGTGGATAATAAAAGCAACACATCAACATACACAACACTTAATAAAAACAACTGCATGTGTCCAATAAATTTACTGCCTCATCTTCATTTTTTACAAAGACAAGTATTAATATTTGGAATGCCTAATCAATACTTTAAACCCCTGATGTTGCTGCAAAGATCAATTTAAGTATATTTTCACGGGATTAATATATTACTAATTTTTTAAGAGTATTATTATTGCACATTAACATTTCTAGTTAATTACCAATAAATGATTTAATATATTTATATATTAATTTGTGCCGGCACAACAGAACAGAACAAAAGATGTTCAGTATGTTTATAAATCTATATACACAATTTATTTTTAATTAAAACTATTAATAATTAATAAATTGTTTGAAGAAATATTTTTATATAAACAAGTGAATAAAATACATTAAAGAAAAAAAAAAAATGTATACCAACATTATTATTGTGCTACCTAATTAACATTACTTATATTTGATTATAAACAAATTATCGCCATCAATTATTCTACCAAAAAAGTGATCATAAATATAAACATTCAATTAATGTGCCAAATATAATAAATAACCAACAAAATCAATATTCAAACCCTAATCATGGACTCAAAAGGAACAATAGAAACACATGATTGCTCTGCAGATTTTGTGCCAGGGCAGTCCACCATGCCCTGCATCTTGTCCTCTGCCAGTAATACACCCTGTGAATTTTATGCTGCATTTCAGGTCTTGTATAAGCTCACTGGTGCTGATAGCACAGACTGAATTCACTTGCTACATGAACAGTCCCTTTCTTGCTTATGGGTGTTTGTTATAGACTTGAGGTGCCTTAAGAATCCAGCCAATAATACTACCTAAGGAAAACACCAATATTGCACTATATGTTACCTACCTTTTCACTTACATTAAGTTCCGCTACCTACCACATCTTTGCCTTTTAAACCAATACACCTATATTTAACCACCAGCAATTCATCTTTGTACCCTTTGAACCTTTAAGTCAATCATCACCTTAACCTTAACAGCAATAACAACAATCAACCCTCTGAGGAGGCCCAGGCTGGTGAAATGCATCAGCGAACAGGGCAAGCAATTATACACATACTCCCTGGATAACTATCTGGTCATCTATGGCTAAAACTAATAAGATAAGGGGGAGAAACAAACCCCTAGTTATTTACTAAAAGGGGCTGTTTTATCAAACCACTAAGTAATTAGATACATATATATATGTACATAGTTGAGCAATCCTGTAAATCACATATTCTTTATAATATATCACAGCAGTATCAAATCTGTACCCTCAATATTTTGCCTCCTAGCCCCCTGTTATATTCCAAAACAGCATGCTTAAGCCACCTACTACTTGCCTGTCCTGGCAGGTAGCTCATGAGAATGCTTTTCATGAGACGGGTAGGGTTACATCACTAACATGTCACTGCCAGCTGTCTGGCTGGAGGTAGAGAAGCAGCTCTCACCAGACGGCCATTTATAAGTAAACTGAAAATTGTATTCTTGCATATGGAGACGAAGAGGCGAAGAAGACAAGAAACTTGTGTAGGGATCAAAGTGGACCAAAACCAGGACTCAAGCCTAAAAAAGAATTCTAGCCAGGGTAAATTCCTTCCCCAAACCCACGGCACATGTGCAGGCCTCTGGTGGTATCCCCGCTCTCTACTTCAACATCTAACAGTTGGGAATGTAGATAATGTGGGGTGCTGCAGCAGGAAATAGATAGAAAAGATTTACAATTACTGACACCAACACCTAAAATATAAATGCCAAGGCACCTCAAAACTCTGTTCCTCTTGTCACTAAACCAAGCTAAAGAGGAATGTCTACAGACAGTATAAAGCAATCTGTGGTCGCAGCTGAGAGAGTAAACCAGAGAAGGGATTTTGGACCAGAGCATTTTGTGTAAAGGAAAGTGGGAGTATAAGGTCTTGTGTACCTTGTTGTTCGCTTCAGTCACAGCCAGGATGTTGGCAGTAATAGACCAGCTCATGTGCCAGGCAACATCATTGAATTTGTGCCGCAATTTTGGGTCCAGTTGTTTGTGCTGGGGTCATCACACGTCCAAATGTAAACTCAGCCAAACGGCAATAGAGACAAGAAAGAGCTGAGATTACCATGTACACATGGAGCATGTTGGTTTGCCTTTACCGGAGAGCAGATGGCAATTGTGCTTGTAGGAAGCCCAATAGAAGGAGCCAAGGCCACATCCCGAACAAATCTCTTGATGTAATTGGGCCTCTGTCCGGGTGGTTGATTCACCAGACTATGAAACAAGATGATACAATAGGCCTGTAATTATAATGAAACTCAAGGTATTTAATTAAGGTAAAAATCCCCCCACCCCACCAAAAAAGGTTTGTGATCCCTAATGCTGCTCTCCCCTCACTCTTCTTGATATGTAAATCTGTATACCTGGGCTCAGGTATCATGGGCTCAGCATCGCCCATGACAAAATATTTCACTTGGCACACCACAGTGTCCTGTGGTTTTTAAGTTATAGTTTAAAATAAATCCCACTGTGTATTTGTCTTTTGTCCATAGCGATAGAAGCTCAAACCGTAAAATAAGTAAAATAAGTATCGTATATAAATAAATAAATAGTAAATAAACCCACCAAATGACATCTATGGGTATGCCAGACTCCCAAAATACAGTGAACTTTCCTGATTGAGTGGCAGTATGAAGAGCCAATTGTGTAGCAAAAAGTCAAATGACACTAGGCGAAGCTGCCAATCAGTGAGTAAAAGGAAGGTGGCGGGATCCCTCAATAGGTAGAGGCTGCACGGCCAGCCAATCACAATAGCTTTAATAGATCAGCAATGCTGAAACGGGTAAAAGTTGACAAATAGCACTATGAGAGATATTTATTATGTCTAACATGAATTTCGTATCTTATGTTCTAGTATATACTGCATATAAGTGCTATTGAACTTGTACCAATTTTTGTGAATGCTAGTTGTGATATGAACTCATACTTACACAATAAACACTCACCAAGGAGCGCACCAAAACTACTATCATTCCTTACTTCCTTTCCCAATATTCCTCTAAATAAATTCCTATCTTCATATATTTGGTGTGTGCCAATGTTTTACACTAACAGAGAGGCAAATTTACAAGGTTACGAAAACCTACATTCACTTTCCATTTACATGAGGCGTAACAATAGTCTTTATCACAAAGAGCTAGAATCAATTTTTATCTTTATAAAACAAGTGAGAAAGTAAGAAATTATAAAATATCCATATCTTTTCTTTATTATACTTTAATCAGTTTCAAAATGGACTGATAGCTACCCTTTTCCGGGTTAGTAATGTTAGGTTTGACATCTGATTGTACAGATAGTTGTCACATGACATGATAAGCACATAAATCCTTAGTCTTTACATGCTGAACAGTCACGTTTACATGCAAATTGGATACACACTGCTTTGCATGGATTTTAGTTGCCTGGCAACCAAAGTGTCTCAGTAATTACACTCCCTTTACACAAGAAGAGACTGATATTAGCTGGATGATAATCCTCTAAAATTAAGGACCATTTAGTAGCCACGTGTCACTCCAAAAATCCTCTCAGCAAAGTGTTTGGTACCATTCCAAGTTTAACGAAAAAGAATAAAATAAAATAGGGCTATAGTACAAAGAAGTAAGCCTATTGATCATAAAAGATAGGTAACTTAGGAAAAAACATTAATTTAAGTGTGTGTTTATAAAAGGTAAAGACTTACAATATAAAGCTGTTAAAACTGTGATCCGGTCTCTTTTCTCCTTTTCTGTAGTCAAACTTCCAGATTTTACATTGACATGGCCACATTTTTTCACCCAAAAATGTGGTTAAAAACCCACCCCTTAAGCATCACACTGTGGTTCACACCATTTCCCAAGCTCTGCAGGGTGGGGTACATTTGCTACTTCTTAGGGAAAGAAACTTCTTAGAGAAAGAGTCTTTGTTGGCCTTGTCATTTAAAAGCAGTTGCAAAGGAATAGATGGGCAAAAATGAACTTACAGTGGTGCACTGTTGGTACAAAGTGACTCATTGGGAAAGGCACTAACTATCTTATGCCAAAAATGCTGATAATTTAACAGAAAAGCATAGATGAGCTCAGAAACACTGATTAATGGGGGGGGGGGCATAAATAGATGGGATGAGAGTAAAACTTTTGATGGTGAGTTTAGTGGTTCATCTACAAATAGTTTTAGTCATCTGATGCAGTCCCTTGTGGTGGTTACCATTACAGTGTCTTGTTTTAAGGTAATAAGAATAATAGCTATATTAATGCCCCACCGCCCTGACAAACTCCCCTACTGCTGAAGCAGGGCAGGGGGTTCCTTTAAAAAAAATACTTACAGGACCACAATCCAGCGACAATTATTGGGTGATTTCAGCGTGATTCCAACCCTGGGTGCCATCAGTAAAGTGCTGTGGGCACTCCTGCCCACCTGCTCAATTTAATGGACGAGTGGGACCACACACGGTGAGGGGAGCGTATGCCCCCAGTCGCACCCAGTGGCTGCCAGCACTGAAATTGCTCAATGATCGGTGCTGGGTAGCAGGCCAGTTCTGTTTTTTTAAAGCGGAACAAAACCAGGGTTTGTTTACTTTCCTGGGTTTCCACTTCCCTTCCCTGGGGCATCCCTGGGGCATCCCAAATCGGGATGCCCTGTTGTGTGAAACCCCCCAAAATAGCCCAATCTGCTTACCTCTGCCCCAGTCCAATGGAGCATGCTTGGGCTCCCATCCAATCAGAGCCGCTTGCTGTGATGTTGTAATTGGCAAGCGTCTCTAAATGGGATGAATAGGGAGTGTGCGCTCTCCCACATCTCCCTCATTCCCGACGCTTACACAATACCGGGGAGGCAGGAGATGTGGGAGCGTGCGCGCGGATTGTCAACAATCAGAGCCGATTGCCAAATCACGTCATTTGAGCCTGGGGGTTTCACACAGCGAATCGGGATGCCCCCGGGGAAATCCAAGGGCTGGCCCTAGAATCTTTTAGATTCCAGTCTAACCACTGCTAGGTTTTGTTCTGCTTTAAGTAACCCCCCCTTCTTGCTTCAGCACTAGGGAAGGGTGGTAGGTCCTGCTGAATATCTGGATAGATGGTCAAAACTGGGGAAACTAGAATTTAATGTCTCTAAATGTAAAATCATGTAGGAAGAGGGAGGTTGTGATGCCGCTGTATAGAGCCCTGGTAAGGCCACAGCTAGAATACTGTGTGCAGTTCTGGAGGCCTTACCTGCAAAAAGACATTATTCAAATAGAACGTGTCCAAAGGCGAGCAATGAAAATGGTGGAAGGACTTAAACTTAAAACTTATCAGGAGAGACTTAAAGAACTTAATTTGTACAGTCTGGAAGAAAGAAGGGAGAGGGGGGGACATTATTGAGACCTTTAAATATGTGAAAGGATTGAATAAGGTTCAGGAGGGAAGTGTTTTTAAGAAGAAACTTAATGATAGAACAAGGGAGCACAACCTGAAGCTAGTCGGGGGGAAGATCAGGAGCAATGTTAGAAAATATTATTTTACAGAAAGAGTAGTAGATGCTTGGAACAAACTTCCAGCAGAGGTAGTTGAATAATCAACAGCCACTGAATTTAAACATGCCTGGGATAAGCACACATCTATTCCAAGATAAAGAGTACATACAGTATACACATAAGGGAAGACTAGATGGACCGCATGGTCTCCTTCTGCCGTCAACCTTCTATGTTTCTATGTTTCTATATTTGTAGTAGACACCTTGGTGTTGGTGTTGCAAAATGTAGCTGCCTGCATTACTCCTAAAATATCACACCAAACCTTCTATCCAAACCTCAAAGCCCAGTTGCTGCCCCAATCTTGCAAGGAACCTTAACTGTTGTCTGCAGACACTGAGTATGGTAATACTTCCCTGCCTACTTATACAGCCAGATATTTCATATTTCAGTCCAGATCACCTGCTGGCATTTTCTAGACCTCAGTCCCTTCTTTTATGCATAGTTTATTTACTTGACCTCATTTCTACATTAACTTTGTGTCTGTGATACTATCATGAAGACCACTGCTGGCCAGACTTACAACAGTAGATGAATGTACCTATTCAAAGATCCATGTTAGGGCGAGTGCTGCAGGCCCATCTCGCAGCACTCCCCTCTCCTCCGTTGCTGGTCCCTCTGCCCTGGTGAGCGCTGCGCACCCATCTCGCAGCGCTCCCCAGTCCCCCTCCTTACCCATTCCTGCCGGCGGGCCAGCGGTGGCTGGCCGTACGCCAGCTGCTCCCAGCCGTCTTCCTCCTCCTCGTGCTGCTTCCTTGCATGGTTCGGTGCGCGCACGCCCCCGTCCACTAGAGGACGCGCGCCGGATTCTTGAAATTTAAAGGGCCTGTACACCACTGATTGGTGCCTGGTCATCCAATCCTGCATCCACTTCCCCTATTTAAGGGGCACTTCCTTTTCCATCAGTGCCGGATCTTGGTCTTCCTTTGTATGCAGAAAGTCTGTTGTTTTCAGTGTTGCTCACCTGTGTACCGACCTTTGCATGACTCTGAACCTGTGCTGCCAGCCCTGACCTCTGCTTGAACTTTTACATCGCCTTTTGCCTGCCTCCTTTGTACCACGCATTACCTCGGCTGACTGTGTGGCTGAGCCGCCGTTGGGGGGTAGCGACCTGGGGGTCCCTCGCCGCTGCCGAGGAATGAGAATCTTTGTTTGTATTGTGCTGGCTCGGAGCACTTCCTGAAAAACTGTCCTATTCGCCCGCCGCGACAGGGAAACGGGCGCACCTAGTGAATGTGGGAGAGGCGTCCCTAGGTGTGTGTGCCACCTCTCCACGGCTTACGGTTCCTGTGCAACTCACCGTTGCAGCTACCATCTCCTTGAACCTGACTGCCTTTGTGGATTCTGGCTCTGCAGGAAACTTTATCAAAGCCTCCTTGATTATTAAATATAACATCTCCGTGAATCACCTCGCAAAGCCTCTATTCATCGCTTCGGTTAATGGTGACAGGCTTGATTGCACCGTGTGTTATCACACAGTACCCCTCCTTTTAAAGATTGGACTTTTTCACCAAGAGAATATTGAGTTTTTCGTGCTCCCTCATTGTACCTCTCAGATTCTTCTCGGCCTACCCTGGCTTCAAAGTCACGACCCCACCCTTGACTGGAATACAGGTGCTATCAAGAGTTGGGGTGCAGGCTGCTACAAGAGGTGTTTGAAGTCCGTTCCAGTCAGACCTGTTCCTGCCTCTGCTCCACTTTCCGGCCTGCCTGTGATTTATCAGGTCTTCTCAGATGTTTTCTTCAAAAAGCAAGCGGAGGTACTTCCGCCTCATCAATCTTATGATTGTCCTATCGACCTCTTGCCTGGCACTACTCCACCTCGTGGCAGAATCTATCCTCTCTCGGCTCCTGAGACTCAGGCTATGTTAGAGTATATACAGGAGAATCTCCAAAGAGGCTTCATACGGAGATCTTCCCATACTGCAGGCGCAGGCTTCCTCTTTGTGGCCAAGAAAGATGGCTCTCTTCGCCCCTGCATTGACTACCATGGCCTCAACAAGATTACCGTCAAAAATTACCCGTTACCCTCTACCTTTGATTTCTGAATTATTTGATCGACTTCGTGGTGCCAGGATCTTCACTAAACTCGACCTGAGAGGGGCCTATAATCTGATACGTAAACACGAGGGCGATGGGTGGAAGATCGCCTTTAACACCCGCGATGGCCACTTTGAATACCTAGTGATGCCCTTTGGACTTTGCAATGCACCCGCGTATTCCAGGAATACGTGAACTACATATTCCGGGACTTACTTTACTCCTGCGTGGTAGTGTTTCTGGATGATATACTCATCTTCTCTTCTAATCCTGAAGAACATCACCACCACATCCGGCAAGTCCTGTCTCGCCTCCGCCTACATCGTTTATACGCCAAGTTGGAGAAGTGCACATTTGATCAGACCTCTCTACCATTTCTTGGGTACATATTTTCTGGTCGTGGTCTCCAGATGGACCCCAGCAAGTTAAAGTCAGTGTTGGACTGGCCTCGTCCTTCTGGCCTATGGGCTATCCAACGCTTTTTAGGCTTCGCTAATAATTATTTTCGCCAGTTTATTCCCCACTTTTCGACTATAGTTGGGCCTATTGTGGCTCTCACGAAGAAGAACGCTAATGCTAAGTCGTGGCCTCCTCAGGCTGAAGAGGCCTTTAATACTCTTAAAAATGCCTTCTCTTCTGCTTCGGTGCTTTTAAGACCAGATCCAGCTAGACCCTTTGCCCTTGAGGTAGATGCCTCCTCCATTGGAGCTGGAGCCGTGCTACTGGCAGGACTCTCACCTGCGGTTTCTTTTCAAAAAGTTTTCTCCGGCAGAGAGGAATTACTCCATTGGAGATCGGGAATTACTCGCCATCAAGTTGGCATTGGAGGAGTGGAGACATCTCTTGGAAGGTTTTGCCTACCTTGTTACCATCTTTACCGACCACAAGAATCTGTCTTACTTAGAAACTGCCCAGCGGTTAAACCCTCGACAAGCCCGATGGTCGTTATTTTTCGCCCGTTTCTACTTTCAAATCCACTTCCGTCAAGCCGTCAAGAACATCAGGGCGGACGCCCTTTCTCATTCCTCGGACATCTCTGGGTCGGAATCCACTCCACAGCATATTATCCCTCCTGAATGTCTAGTCCACTCTGCTCCCACAACCCTGGTACAGGCACCACCTGGAAAGACCTTCATGCCTCCTCGCCAGCGTTGCAAAATATTAAAATGGGGACATTCTTCTCATGTAGCTGGCCATGCAGGTATCAGAAAATCTTGTTCTCTCATTTCCAGATATTATTGGTCGCCCTCCTTAGAGAAGGACGTGACGGAATTAATTCAGGCTTGTAACATCTGTGCATGTGACAAGACTCCTCGCCAAAGACCTGCAGGCTTACTTCTTCCCCTACCTATTCCAGACACTCCATGGTCACACACTGCTATGGACTTCATTTCTGACCTCCCTCCTTCACGTGGCAACACCGTTATTTGGATGGTAGTAGATAGGTTCTCTAAGATGGCGCATTTTACACCTTTGCCTGGTCTCCCTTCGGCTCCTCAGCTGGCGAAACACTTCCTTATGCATATCTTTCGACTTCATGGGCTGCCTGCACATATCGTGTCTGACAGAGGAGTGCAATTTGTTTCTAAGTTCTGGAGGGCTATTTGTAAGCAAATGAAGACTAAATTGGACTTTTCCTCTGCTTATCATCCCCAGTCAAATGGCCAAGTGGAAAGAGTAAACCAAGTCCTCGGCTATTATCTTCACCATTTTGTTTCCGCACGTCAAAATGATTGGGTCGACCTTCTGCCCTGGGCGGAGTTCTCATATAACTTTAAGGATTCTGAATCTACGAGAAAATCCCAGTTCTTTGTGGTGTACTGTCGTCATCCTCTTCCGCCACTGCCTTTGTCCACGTCGGGACCAACGTGCTCTTTTTCAAGCTTCCGCTCGTATGAAAATTAGCGCTGATAAAGAAGAACTCCTCCTGTTTACTCTCCTGGAGATAAGGTGTGGCTTTCGGCAAAATACATCCGCTTCCGAATTCCCAGCTACAAATTTGGTCCCCGCTACCTGGGTCCTTATAAGATCAAGCAACGGATCAATCCGGTTTGCTATAAGCTTCACCTTCCAGCACCTCTTCGTATCTCTAACTCCTTCCATGTCTCTCTTTTGAAGACAGAAATTTGCAATCGTTTTTCTCAGAAAATCCTGGAGCCGCTCCAATTTCTGGTACCGCGGACGTTTTCACAGTGAAAGAAATCCTAGCCTCTAAAGTCTCCAGAGGCAAAAGATATTTTTTGGTTGATTGGGAAGGCTGTGGTCCATAGGAGAGATCTTGGGAACCCGAGGAGAACATTCTGAACCATAGTCTCATCTCAGATTTTCTTGGTCCCAAGAAGAGGGGGAGACCCAAGGGGGGGTACTGTTAGGGCGAGCACTGCAGGCCCATCTCGCAGCACTCCCCTCTCCTCCATTGCTGCTCCCTCTGCCCTGGTGAGCGCTGCGCACCCATCTCGCAGCGCTCCCCAGTCCCTCTCTATACCCGCTGCTGCCGGCGGGCCCGCGGCTTCCGGCGCGGTGGCTGGCCTTGCGCCGGCTGCTCCCAGCCATCTTCCTCCCCCTTGTGCTGCTTCCTTGCATGGTTCGGTGTGCGCACGCCCCCGTCTACTAGAGGGTGCGCGCGCCGGATTCCTGAAATTTAAAGGGCATGTACACCACTGATTGGTGCCTGCTCATCCAATCCTGCATCCACTTCCCCTATTTAAGGGGCACTTCCTTATCCATCAGTGTCGGATCTTGGTCTTTCATTGTATGCAGAAAGTCTGTTGTTTTCAGTGTTTCTCACCCGTGTACCGACCTTTGCCTGTCCCCGACTCTGAACCTGTGCTGCCAGCCCTGACCTCTGTTTGAACTTTTACATCGCCTTTTGCCTGCCTCCTTTGTACCATGCATTACCTCGGCTGACTGTGTGGCTAAGCCGCCGATGGGGGGTAGCGACCTGGGGGTCAGTCGCTGCTGCAGGACAACCTGCTTTGCAGCGGGCTCTGGTGAATACCGGTGGCCTCTTAGACTCCGCTCCCCTGACGCGGCACTCGGTATCAGTAACACGGTCACAGCGGATCCACACCTGTGCCTCACCCGGTCTGTGACAATCCAAAAGTTCCAGTATAATCTGCTCCATTATCTTAACTTAACGTTTACAGTATATTGCTAAAATCATTCAAGGTCAGTTGGGGTTACAAGGGGACATCCACCCCATCTCCAATCCAGTCAGCGCAACGCATTTTGGGAAGAACCCATTATCAAGCTGCTGCTGCCTTACCTGCATGTTGTAACCTTAAATGGTAATTGTTCAAATTAGCCAGGCACCCTCGGATGAACCACCAGATGGGTAAGCAGCCAATAAGATAAGGCTGTCCACCTCCAGCCAATACAAATGCCAAATAGAGAGTAACATAAATGTAACCAATAGACGACATGAGCACAGATTGATGTGTCAAACGGCCAATGCAAATATAATATGGGTCAACGCCGAGCTTGATGTGTCATTGACTAACCTGTCTGCAGTGCAATAGCATTCAAATGATCCAATCACAATACAGGCCGGGGCCAGGACTAATGTAATGTTCGATCAATCCACCTACATTATTTAGTAAGTGAAAGGACGTATATACAAAGTAAAGAAAATGTATATACATTGTACATAACATGTATATAACAATGTATATAACAAACCATCCAGTTCTCTATATATATGTTTTCTTTACTTTGTATATATGTTAAGTTTTATCGATAATGAAGCAGATTATGCTGGAACTTTTCAATCTTTGATTTTGGAATTTAGGCTAAGCAGCGGACCCCTCTGTGCATTCTATCTGTTTCTTTATTTGCTTTTGCTGTTGGAGCTGCATAAAACCTTATGCTATTTGATCTGGATGTACCTGTTGTAACTACCAATTTTTACAGTATGATGGGTCTTTGATGTGTTGCATTAAGACACCCAGTATGTAGAATGCAGTTGGGCAAAGATGAGTAATTTTATTAAACATAAGTCAAAATGTAAGAGAGCTCACAGCTTTTGCTGCCAGCCCAAATAGAGATTTTGTCACCCTCTGTTGTCAGGCTATTTTTCAGCACTTTGTGCTTTACATGTTTAACTGTGATTTTTGAAGGAATGTCCAGGGCAGGGAAAAACCCAGGAAAATTATATATAATATTATATAGCGTTTGGGCTTTAATGTGAAATGTCTGTTTGTAGTCAGTACCATCTCAATATTTTGTGGCAGCATCCTTTTGCTGCTTTTTTATATTAAAAAAATGTACGTTTTTCAAGAAAATTTAATCTTAAAAGCCCCATTTCTCCATTTCTCCCAGTTACCATGATGCCACATATGTATGGGTAAACACTTGTTCCTTTCCAGGAGAAACCACAAACTGAAACTATACTTTAGGATATTTTCAAAGAAAATACAACTACTATGCACACTTTGCAGAGAATGTAAATGATCAAACCTGCGAGGGTAAAGTTGTGTAGATCTATTGTGGAGGAATACAGAAACATGAAGAGTAGGGGGAGAATAGAAAGAGCATAGTGAAATAAACAGGAGCAATAGGGGTGCCAGTAAAAGAGGGGGAGGGTGGGGTAGAAAGCCGCCAGGCAGAGGGGTGAGGGGAATCCCTTTTGGTCCGTTTTTTTCAGTGATGCAGAGCCTTGATTTCCGATTGAAAACACCCTAATAAAACGGGGCCGCCGAGCCTTCACTTACGGCAAGTCAGAGCAGCCGTATTTGCACTCGGGCAATAATATGCAGTCCTCTGTTGGAGCACATCAGCGGCGCCAGCTCCGCGGTCTTGTCCTGCTGAGTATGGCAGAAACCAGGCTGCACCGCACGCCTTTGGACATCGATGGCATGAGTATTTGATATTTTTTATGGGTTTTTTTGGGGGGTCCTTTTTACAGGGTCTCCATAATTTTTATTTTATTGTCTGTGTGCAGGCATTTGAAGATGGGACATAGCATAAATGTGCAGGCACTGGCTGGCCCTGATTTGGTTTTTGGGAGTCGTTTTCCTGGCTTTCCCTGCCTAGGAATTCCTGCCTACATGAGCGATTCAAATCAGCCGATCTATTTGGTGGCTGGCTACTGGGTATGTGTATGAAACTTGTATTTCCCCTGTCTGACTGTGTTTTTTCCCTTAACACACTATTTGGTAACTTTTTTCGTAGTATATTTGGAGCCCAATTATTGATCTACAACTTAAATGGGTTAAGTGATTGTACCCTATTGCGTCATGTTCTTGCCCTCTTATGTAAGTAGTATTCCCCAGACTTTTTTTAATGAGAGTACAGGTTAGATGTGCATGTAGTCTCATTACAAATGTCCTTTCCTCCCACCCTACCCCGCTCACCTATTTGTCCCTCTTTTCTATTGTTGCAATGCACACCTTTTTTTATTTATTTTTTTGGGGGGGTTTTAGGGCAGGAGACTCTGCCTATCCTTTGGTCCCCTGGATGAAGACCCCCATCCTGTACCGATCTTCACAGGCAGAGGAGCGCTACAATACTGCCCCCAGGAGGACTCGCTCTGTGTTGGAGCGAGGCTTTGTTCTCTTGAAGATGAGGTTCCGTTGTCTTGATGAGACTGGGGGGGGGGGGCACTACAATAGACGCCTGCAACGGTCCTAAACCTAATCATGGCTTGTGGGCTACTCCACCACCTTTAGTTTCAGCCCTCCCCACCCCTCCTTTTTCTTGCACCCAAAGTGGCACCGCGCAAACCATACGTGCACAACTAGTGTTTAGTGTTTTTTCAGAGACCACATTTTTTTTTTTCAAACAAATTTTGTTTTGTCATTTGTTTTTTTGGGCCCAAAAGAAAAATTACACGTGGGCACAGAAAATGTATTCCCCACAAATTAGTGGTATGTTGGGTTGCATGGTGACGAGGAATGATGTTGTGCCTGCAAATTGGCTGCAATGTGGGCCAGGCTTTGATTAATCTCACCCATACGGCTGGTTAGGGCAGAGATATTTCTGTTTAATACCTCTACTTGGGCATTGAGGTTTGTGAGTTGGGTGCACACAGTCTCATTGAATTGCTGTGTTGTCGCAGCAAAGGCAATATTTTCCTGCCTCCATGTTTCCTCCAAAATTTGAAGTTGCCTTCTTTGGGAAATATGGCGTCTAGACTGGGTAGGAGCAGTGGGACGGGTGGTTGGTTCTGGTTCCGAAGGTGGTTGTGGATGTGGTGGCTGTGCCGGGGTTGACTGCGTTGCTGCCACTGGTGCAGTAGTGGTTAGTGACATATGTGGGGTGTCCTCCTCCAAATCTCGTATATGGTCGATGATGGGTGGGCTTCCTGTGGTCTGTAAAGAAATATAGCATCCTTTTAGTTTATTTCTGTCCACAAAAGCTCTCAAATATCAATGTTAAAAGTACACACCAAGGCCCATTGACTTACCTCATCCCAATCCACAATTTGGGTTTGTGGTGTAGAAGCCTGGTGTGCCCTTGGCCTCGGTGCTAACGCAGGGGTTTGTGGGCCTGGTGTGTCCTGTTGACTTGGTCCTTAGAATGTAGATTGGAAGATTAGCTAAATGGCCAAGTACAGTGTGTTGTGTAGCATAACACTACCTTCTTGAACTTTTTGTAATAGGTCATGGCAAAATCAGACTCACCTTGGGACCTTACATTCCGGTCTGTGTCTTGTGCCTCTGCCAGTCCCTGGATGCTGGCCGGGTGTATGAATGTATATACATGTTCCTCGGCGGGCGTAAGGATAATTTTAGTGGGTAAGCCACCCCCTGTCTGTTGGCTGGGGAAGATTAAATCACACCTAATAAGTGTTACATCCTTTTAACAATGTTACAAAAAATGCATTTTACTTTTTCCTTTACTTCTGCTCCACCCCCTGTCTGTTGGCTGGGGAAGATTAAATTACACCTAATAAGTGTTACATCCTTTTAACAATGTGACTAAAAATTGTCCTTTACCTCTGCTGACGGCGCATGTCCATTTTTTTTTTGCTGTAGTATTTCAGGTCCCCAAATTTCCTTTTTATTTGTTGAATATCTCTCCGGACTGATCCCACACTATTGACCTGCCTGCAAATATTAGTCCAGATCTCCATCTTAGCCTGCTTAGTGGTTGTTTTGGAGGTGCGGCCAAATAGGGCATCATAATGCTCGCAAACTGCATTTGCCACCGCCATGCTTTGAGCATCGCAAAATCGGGCAGTTAGTGAGCCACGCCGTAGTTGTCTGCCACATGGGTGTGTGGTCTCCCCTGACTCTGAGGAAATTGATGGTTGGGTATCTGGGGAGTCGTGTGTGCTTCTTTGGCTTATGGGGGAGGGGGATGTTGTGTGTGTGCTTCTCTGGCTTAATGTCTGGGTTCCTGTTGAGCTATCAGATGTGGAGCTGCATGTGGAATCTGAGGTACTGGAATTGGGGGAACCAGAGGGTGGAGGTGGAGGGGTGGGGTGGTGGTTTTTGCAATGCGCTTACCCTTGCTTATGTGTTTGGATTTGTGGGTATGCTTGGTGTGTGGAGGTGGAGGATGCTGCATGGTCTGACTAGATGGGGCACCCTTGTGTGTGCGTGTTTTTTTTGCAGGTGGTGGTGAATGGGTTAATGTACCCTTGGTCCTGCGTTTTTTTGAATGTGCCTGTTTGTGTGGAGTATCCACCGTTTTAGTGGGGGCATGTTCGGCATGTGTCTGGTGCCTGCTCTTCTGTCTTGTGGAGGATGAGGCATGTGTGCGGCTGCTATGTGCCTCGGCCCTTGGTTGGCTCTTTTTGCTCCCTTTAGGTCTGCCCATATTGATATGGTATCCAACACAGAGCTGAGTGCCTTGTGCTTTAAATATGTTTTCCGTGTGGCCGTGGTCAACAGTGGGTGCGTGCCTGCGCGCACGCACGCACGCGTGGGAACGTCAGAGCTATACCTTGCAAACCCAGAAAAGCTGTCGGCCGCAATCTTTACCCCGGAGCAGGACGACATCATCATGGATGTGAGTATGCGCGCGTGCGTTTATGTGCGCGCACACATTCCTTGTAATAAAAATAAAACAAAGCGCCAGAATAGTCTGAAACAACTTAGTTTTTCACGTTACATACAAGCCCACCTTAGTTTAACACATGTATGCAGCTCCAAACTAGGCTACATGCAGATGGCAGAACTTGGGCAATGTGAGGCAGCAAGAGGTTCAAAAAGTGACTTTAGTTAGGCCAGCAAACTTGTTAATGCTTTTTGTGTACATGAGACAACAACAGTCTCTAATATCAGTGTCTTTGTCATGCAAACAGATTCACAGCAGCAACCAAGGGAGCAAGAATGGAGACTCCGCCCCTGACGCAATATGCGCCTAAAACATGGTAAGTGGCGTTTTTTGGTACCAAAATAAATGCACCAACAATTCCATTGGCCACAAAATGTAAAAACCAAAAAACAAAACCAAAGACTTTGTCTAAAAAGCCCTTAAAGCGGACCTTCACTCAGAATAAGAGTCTATCTTATATGTTTCCCACACCATGTACATAAAGTTTGCCCACCTTCAAATCATCCTACCTGCACCTAGTGCATGTTATGAGGCTTTCAACATCAAAGATGGCGGATTATGGAAGCTGCCATCTTATCAGGCAGCCTGCAAACAGGAAGTGCCTTCTAACTGTGCTGCTCTGCATTCTGGGATTGCTGACCTTTTCAAGATCACAGCTCTGCTCTGTGTGAGCAAAGCACAGCTATAACCCACCCCCTGTACCTTATCCCACTCTCCTCTCCTCAGTAAGTGTGATGCTTCTGAGTCAAGATGGCGGCGGCCGTATACTAAATTCCTGAACTGAGTTGCAGCCCAGTGGTGGAAAGAATAATTATTGATTGACTAAAAAATTACAATCTATTATTTTGAGATGCTGCGGAATCTTTTGTTAAGAGTTTGGGCTTTACAGTAAATCACGCAGAAGGTCCGGTTTAAAAAGGGCCCCCAAAAAAACACGCACAACCAAACCAAATAAACAATGCTAAACTAATGTTGTTTTTCATTCACAGATACAAGAAAATCACAGCCACAAGACACCGAGGCCTAAAGAATTTTAATTTGGCTTAAAATGAAAATAGTTTATTTGTTAAAACATTTACATTCAATTATTTGTAAAAAACTTTGTTTAAAAATTTCAATTTCCAACGTTGGAATAAAAAAAAAAAAAAAATTTGACAGTTGTGTTTCCTGCAAATGTACAATCACACAACCTCATCACACATTTACATGACACAAAAAGTTTAGATATGGGACAATAAATCCAAAACAAACTGAAAGAATTAAGGTATGCATTAATGGCAAGGAAAAAGGAACACAAAGGAGATTAAGGTATGCATTAATGGCAAGGAAAAAGGAACACAAAGGAGATTAAGGTATGCATTAATGGCAAGGAAAAAGGAACAACCCAAATTTATTGTTAAAAAAAAAAATATGTGTCAAATTGGCAGTGGTTGCCATATGTATATTCCAATGGAGGTTTAGGGATGTGCGCTTGTATGTAGCCAGATTGGCAACTGAAGAGAGAGATGGAGATGTAAGTATACTTGCTAAAAACACCAAAATAGAAGGTCAAATACGACGGAAACCAAGCAGGTACGTTCAAAAAGGCAGGAAAAATCAGGGAAAAACGGGCCGCCCGTGTGAACGTGAACGGGAGCCCCGATCAAATTGAAGGCACCCGAGAGAGCAAAAAAAACTTTCAGAGTAAAGTGAAATTGACGGATCAGTTAGGAAGCCATTCCGACGGAGGCTCTGAATCACATTTGAGCCACGATTCAAACGGGTGCCCCGGACAATCGGAAGGTTTTAAGGGCAGTTCAGAGGAGGCTCTGCATCAGGCCCATGGACTTGGATGTGTTCCTGCTGCTGCCACTGCTGGTGGTGATAAGGCTGGTGCTGCAGCGAGAGGACATATTTCATTTGTGCCTGCTACACATTCTTCTGGTGAAAGCAGGTGCCAAGGTTTGCAGCATTTTTTTTAGGCCCTAGTACTGCTACCAGAATGTTGGGGTCAGAACAAGTTGAGACAGTCTTAGATTATATGGCACACAGTGCTACCAGTTCCATGGGATTGTCTTTCACCCACTCCACTTCTGCCGAAAGCACAAAGCCCTCCATCTCAACCCCTTAAAGTAAACCCAAAGTAAAAAAAGTTGAGTAAATTGCTCCCCTAAAGCCCCACTCTAGCAATCAGTGACATAAACTATTTGTGAGGGCTTAACTTCATGCAGATTTTATAAAATAGCAGGCAGATTATTTGCTGCATAACTGCATGGAAGCAGCCATTGTGCCACATACATGAGTCCATCTTACATAAAAACCCAATCCCACAGTCATAATTGCCTCACATATCATTGCAATCCTCCTTTATTTCTAGTAGAAAGCCATCAGCTGTGATGGCTCTGCTGCATAGTTGAAATAAATGTATCATTTTACAAGATACACTGACTGCATGGTGTGCGGTAAATGCAGAGTCTGCACTGAACAGTGCCAAAAATACATTGTTGCAGGTTTCTCTTTACACACATAATATCTCTAGCAGCTGCCTGTGACTCTGAGGCATTTATCTTGCTCAGTTTGGTGTGGGCTGCTGCTGGAATAGCTCTGCCCTCATGCTTATGTGTGTGACAAGATGGCCTTTAGTGGAGGGGGCTTTAGGGGAGAAATTTACTAAACTTTCTTTTTTTACTTTTGGCCTGATTTAAAATCAGCAAGGCCGTCCCAACCACAGGTCATGAAGTCACTCTTGCTCTATAATGACATTCCTAGCTGGCATATCATTTGCCATCCATTTGCCCCTGCCTGAGTTGCAGACCTAGGGTTACCAGATGTCCAACAACTTGAACGTGTTGAATGAGGTAGGACAGCGGACCATAGCAGGACACCTGCGATGGTGATAAAAGCTTAGTTCCAACTGCTACGCCTTTTATGCAATGTGTAGGCTTAGAGGGAGGGTAGCATGGAGGAGGGTGTGGAAGACGATCCCAGGGGTGACAACGAAGTCCTAGACCCAACATGGACTAAAGGCCATCAGAGTTCGGATGAAGAGGTGGTGGTCACGCAGCCCCAGGCAGCCAATAGAAGAGGGAGAAGGGTGCAACCCCTCAGTGGTCAGCCCATTGCTACTACTGCCCACCAGACAGATTCCCGGGCCAATCAGATCCCTCCCCGCGGGGCATCCGAAATCGGGATGCACCGCTGTGTGAAACCCCCCAGGATGCCCCATTCACCTTACCTTACTCCCGTTCAAACGGCGCCCGCATCTCACGCTTATCTCTAGCAGGACGCGGGCGCGCTCCCTGTTAGAGGGAAGCGCGAGATTTGGCCGCCAGAGTGCTCGGAGCCACTGTGGTTGTCTGTCCCTTGTACGTGCATACCACAGCGGCTCTGAGCGCGCTGATTGGACGAGGCCCGCGTATGCGCTGTAGGAGCGGGGTGAAGTGAGTTTTTTCTGCCGATCGGGGTGCCCTGCGAAAGTGGACCAAAACCCAGGATAGTGAAAATCCTGGGTGTTGGTCCACTTTAAGTTAGACATAGTTTGCTGCAGTGCTTGAACCATTGGCACTAAATAGTGCTAAAGGGAGGCAAATGGCACAGAGGTCTCCTAAATCAGGCCTCTTACACCACTATGTAAATCATACTTTTGTGACTTACTACAGTGCTGAAAACTATAAGAGAAATAATTACAAAGAATATTTAAAGTGGACCAACACCCACCGGTGATCGGCCCGGGAATCTATAAGATTCCCGGGCCGATCACCTCCCTCCCCGCGGGACATCCGAGATCGGGATGTCCCGCGGGGTGAAACCCCCCCAAACACCCCAAACTCCTTACCTTATCCGTCTGTGAATGGCCGGCGCGGGCACGCGCGCGTCAAGAGGGACGCGCGGGAGGCGGCGGCGGAGGAGCCGCTTGTCCGCGGCTTGTCCGTCGGCGTGAGGAGAGGTGAGTTCGGCGGGTTCGGGGGGGGTTTCACACAGCGGGGCACCCCGATCGGGGCTGCCCCACCGAAGTGGACCAAGACCCAGGATAGTCAAAATCCTGGGTGTTGGTCCACTTTAAAGCCAAAGTCTGCTTTGATAGAATTTTTGAAAGTGTATATATTTGTGCCAAAATAATGTCCTTCATGTGCTGCGCTCATCTAGTATTTTAGATTTTTTGTTACAAAACATGTGTAACGTGCAAGCATTTTCATGTATAACATTAACAACAATAGGAAAAAATAGAAGAAAAGATGAAAGAAGAAAAAGAAAAAAAAAGAGGGGTGGTCTAACAGAGTGCAAAACCAAAAATACTATACTGTCAAACAGAGCCTTCCATAAATTAATGGACAACATTAACAATCTCTAACCTCTAGTGTCTTCCAGTATGATTCATAAGGACTCCAAATCGCTTTAAACTTTAGTTATTTATAAATTACTGCTTAGATGCACAGTAGCATTCATGCTGGATCCCCGCTATACATCAAGGATAACATCAACTCGCTGATTTCACTACTGGAGCAGAATAGAAAGATGAGGGAGTACAAATGCACTTCTGGTGGACACACTATTGGCAGAGTTCCCAGCTGAATTTTAGGGCTCAGTGGAGGAGGAGCAAGTCTCCAACATAGCATGGGGCACCAGCACCACTGCACAAGGGAGGCTAAGTAGGGATCACAAAGTTGCTCAGACCAGTTACTCAGTATACACTTGCTCAGAGCACTTGGCTTCAATGAAAGTGAAACTATCCATGTCATGTTTTGGAGACATGAGAGACCTCTTTCTCAAGACAAGTGCAAAGCAGAATGGGAGTATTGCAATGTATTTGTAGAGGAACTAATGGGCAGCTGCAGAGTAGCATTAGATGTAACTCTGATGTCAGTGGGCAATCAGTTTAAATGAAAATCAAGAGGTAGAATTGCACCTGTTCACAATCTTTCCCCTGGGAGACCAATCTCCACCTCTAATGAAGCACAGGGTTGCCAGGGCACCACCATACTCACGAGGCTGGTTAGGTTGCTTAGCACTGTCTCCGCCAATTGGAGCGGGTCTCCATTCACGTAACTACCTGGGGAATATACCCACTAATCAATGACACAGAAGCAGGTGCTCCCATGATTGGAAGACGTCTGCAAGCATCTCCCCAGTGTGTGCCCACTGTTGTCCCAATCCAACCACGGGGATACCAAAACCGGGTGACTCCTAGAGGTGCAGCAGCCTCAAGGTGGATACAAACAAGAGGGAAGCCTATAGGGGACCCTGGGTGGTGGTGTGGACCCTCAGGCCCAGGGAAAAGGTTTGACTAGGCGCAGTCCATACAAAATGGACATAGAAAGAATACTGTTTCATACATGCGGACCTACTACCCCTCTATGACTTTCGCATAACAAGCCATACAACAGGACAAATGGCGTAATGGCGTACATGGCCAAAGTAGCATTAGTATATTACTCTGTCCAAAGGAGGACCTAAATGATCAAATCAAAGTCATTATATTGCTAAATCAATAAACTCCTTATAAAAGACTCAGTTAGATAATACAGTAGTCCATGTTTCACAGCACAAAGACTGCTGTGTGGGAGTGCTTTAAACTGGACTAACATTATTAGATAACTAGAGAAGACCTAAACTCAATATATTGCTAAATCACTACAGACCACTTTTTGACTGGGCCCTATAGTGGACCCACATTATTAATTCACTAAAGACCTAAACTCATTATTACAAAATCACTAAAGAGGAGTTGAACTCATATAAACAGCAAATAAATAGAATAATGAAAAAAGGGAGAAAAACTGTAATTGGGATGTTTCATGCATTGTAGTCAATAGGGCCCTTGGCAAAAACGGAAGGCTAACAAATTTTATTTAATCTAATGTGTGCTCAGTGTAGCACAGCACAGAAACCAATGTCTTACAAAGTCCTCAATATGACCCTCATTAGAGAAAGTACATATTTAACATTACAGAGGTCGAATAGAGGGCCCATATTTGGGCCCTAATGGAGACCCTCAGGTTGCAGCGATGGCACCAAATTGGATCAGTTTATTAACTATATTAATTTGGTCTTTCCTACAATCAAATTTAATCCTGAAAAACTCTGAGGACTATGTCACATTTCTCAACGTACTATTGAACAAATATGCAGCAAGTATAATAATACCAAATGGACAACCTGCCTATATCACAATTTCTATGTGTACTTCGCATCAACTACAATTTGGAAATGAGGGAGACACAATTATCCTAGATGTACCAGAAATTTGTGACTAAAGGCTACCCGGATGAAGTCCTCCAAGTTAACAAATCTAAAGCTCTAAATGGCACACGGAACAAAGAAAGAACAGGTTCCATTCATACAAACATACTGTAACAACTCATCTCGGATATAGCACATTACAAAGAGACACCAATACATACTTATGTTAGACAGACATTTGGCTCCAGAAATCAAAAGACCCCCTTTGAGGGTTTATAATAGGATCAAAAATGTATTGGATCTTTTAGTATGTGCAGATCAGTTGTTAAGTACAAAAGGAAGACATTGTAACGTCTGCAATTCTTTGATCTTGGGTCAAAAGTTTTCACTTCCTCATTTCGAGAAACCGTACAAAATAGGAGACTACACCTGTAACACAGACTTCTGTGTGCACATTCTTAAATACCATTGCAAGCTTCATGTATGTAGGGAAAACAATAGGACCATTTAATAAACGCTTCCAAAACCACAGAAGTAATATTAAGATGAAGAGAAGTAACAACAGCAAGACCTAGTCCACGAGTGGCGTGGGATATTGAGTTGGTGATAGACATCGAATGCTACTGCAAAGTAAGACCTTTAGGGTACATAAATCAGACACTGTCCAGCCGAGAGGGTTAAACACCTCCTTCGGATACACATGCTTTCTTCCACAGAGATACAACTAGAGTCACTTGTGGTCCTGCAGCCCGAGTGAACCAGCTACCTGGGGGCCCACATGGGCCCTCTATATGACCTCTGTTGGCTTGATGCAGAGCCTCCCCGTTCAGCTATCCCGTGCGTTTTCCCGTTGGTTTTGGCCTGTGATCGGGTCAGGAAAGGGTGCTACGTTGATTTTAGTGTGCGTTTATGCGCTCAGGTGTGTGCTCAGCCGCCTTTCCGATTGACGGCTCGCAAGAAGCTAATTTCCGGAAAAACGGACGGGTCGTTCATTGTTCCGTTTTTTTCAGTGATGCAGAGCCTTGATTTCCGATTGAAATCACCCTAATAAAACGGGGCCGCCGAGCCTTCACTTATGGGCAGTCTGACCAGCCGTATTTGAGCTCCGTGCTTTTTGGGAATGCATTCCTCTGTGGGCCAACATCAAAGGCGGCAGCTGATTGTACCCATGTCTCATTGGTCCCCCCTGCTGACCAGGAATATCTGTTCCGGTATGTGGTTTGGGTCTGATTTTTTTTTAATTATTTTTTTTTATTGTTTGGTGACCTTTTTTAAGGGTCACACTAATTGCTTTTTTTGGTGCTGTGTGCAGGAACAGGAAGATGGGACATTCCATCAATGTCCAGGCAGTGGCGGGACCAGATCTGTTTTTTTATAGTATATTTGCTACGCATGATGCCCATATATTGAGGAACTCCAGCCTATATGATCGATTTCAATCTGGCGATCTGTCTGGTGGATGGCTACTGGGTATGTGTATTAAACTTGTAGTTGTTGTCCACCATGTCTGATTTAGGTGTTGCCATTACAACCCTAATCTGTTTTTCGGTTATTTGTTTGGTTTTGTTATTTTTTCCAAATTAAAATTAAATGGGTGAAGTGATTGGCCCCTATTGCGTCCTGTTCTTGCCCTCTTATATAAGTACCATCCCACAGACATTTTTAAGGAGTGTCCAGGTTGGATGTGCAGGTAGGTTCATTCCAAATTTCATTTCCTCCAACACTACCCCGCTCACCTATTTGTCCCTCTTTAATAATGTTGCTATGCACCCCTAATCTTTTTTAGTTGTTTTTAACTTATGTGTTTTTTTTGTATTTTTGCAGGTGACTCTGGCTATCCTTTGCTCCCCTGGCTGCTGACCCCCATCCTGCACCATCTTCCCAGGCAGAGGAGCGCTATAATACTGCCCATAGGAGGACTCGCTCTGTGGTTGAACGAGCATTTGGTTTGCTAAAGATGCGTTTTCGCTGTCTAGATCAGACTGGGGGGGCACTCCAATATAAGCTGGGCAAGGTCATCCAAATTGTAATCGCTTGCGGGATCCTACACAACCTGGCCATTCGTAGCAGGATTACCAGATATTCTGACCTGCCTGCCGAACATTTTTTTATTTCTGAAGAGCACACCCCTCCTTTCTCAGGCAGCCAAAGTGGCACCGCACAAACCATACGTGGGCAACTTGTTGATAATGTATTTGCATAGAACCCAATTTTTATTTTTTTCTTCCTTTTTATTGTGCATAATCAAATTTTTAATTTTCATTTGTTTAGTTTTTTCTAAAAAAAAACTTACACGTGGGGTCAGATACTGTAACCAAAATCTTTAGTGGTATGTTGGGGAGGATGGTGCAGATGAATGATGGTGTGGGTGAAATTTGCCAACAATGTGTGCCAGGCTTTGATTCATGTGCTGCCACTGTTGGACTATGTCACCCATATGGCTGTTTAGGGCAGACACATTTCTGTTTAATACCTCTAATTGTGTATTTAGGGTTGTTAGTTGGGTGCACACAGTGTCATTGAATTGCTGTGTGCTAGCTGAAAATGCTATATTTTCCTGCTGCCACGCTTCCTCCATAATTTGCAGTTGCCTTCTTTGGCTAATATGGCGCCTGGGATGGGTTCTAGCAGTTGGACGGGTGGTTGGTTCTGGTTCTGAATGAGGTTGTGGATGTGGTGGTTGTGGCTGTGTTGACTGCGTTGCGGCCACTGGCTCAGTAGTGGTTTGTGACATCTGTGGTGTGTCCTCCTCCAAATCTCGGATATCTTCTATTATGGGTGGGCTCACTCTGTTCTGCAAATAAATATAGGTTCATTTTAGTTTTTTGATGGCACACCAATCGCTCCTAGTTCAATGTTAAGTACAGACAAAGGACCATTGACTTACCTCATCCAAATCCTCATTTTGGGTTCGTTGTGTTGAATCCTGGTTTGGCCTTGGCCTCAGGGATAAGCCAGGGGTTGTTTGGCCTTGTGTGTCCTGTTGCCTTTGTCCTTTGAATTGAGAATGTAAGATTAGATTAAACACCAAGTACAGTGTGTTGTCTAGCATAACACTGGCTTTTGTCCCTCATTTTAAAAGCTCATGGCAAATTCAAACTCACCTTGGGACCTTACATTCCGGTCTGTGTCGTGTGCCTCTTGCAGGCCCTGGACGCTGGCCGGGTGTATGTATGTATAGACATGTTCCTCGGCGGGTGTTAGGATTATTTTTGTGGGTAAGCCACCCTCTGTCTGCTGGCTGGGGAAGATTAAATCACATCTAATAAGTGTTACATCCTGTTACCAATGCGACTATAAATGCATTTAAAATGGGCTTTACCATGCCGGTCCGCATGTCCATTTTTTTTTTCCTGTAATATTTAAGGTCCCCAAATTTCCTTTTGATTTGTTGAATATCTCTCCCACACTATTTACTTGCCGGCAAATATTAGTCCAGATCTCCTGCTTAGCCTGCTTAGTGGTTGATTTGGAGGTCCGGCCAAATAGGGCATCATAATGCTCACAAACTGCATTTGCAACAGCCATGCTTTGAGCATCGCAAAAATGTGCAGTTAGTGAGCCACGGCGTAGTTGACGGCCACATGGGTGTGTGGTGTCCCCTGCATCTGTTGAAATTGATGGTTGGCTATCTGGGGAGTCGTGTGTGATTCTTGGGCTTATGGGGGAGGGTGATGTTGTGTGTGTGCTGCCCTGGGTTAATGTCTGGGTTCCTGGTGAGCTATCAGATGTTGAGCTGCATGTGTAATCTGAGGTACTGGAATTGGAACCAGAGGGTTGAGGTGGAGGGGTGGGTGACCTTGGTGGGGTGGAGGGTTTGGCATATACGCTTACCCTTGCTGATGTGTTTGGTTTTGTGGGTATGCTTGGTGTGTTGAGGTTGAGGATGCTGCAGGGTCTTACTAGATTTGGCACCCTTGTGTGGTCGTGTTTTTTTGGCAGGTGGTGGAGAATGTGTTAATGTATCCTTGCTCCTGCGTTTTTGGGAATGTGCCTGTGTCTGTGGAGTACCCACCGTTTTAGTTGGGGCATGTTCTGCATGTGTCTTGTGCCTGCTCTTCTGTATATTTTTAGATGAGGCATGTGTGCGGCTGCTATGTGCCTGGTGCCTTGGTTGGCTCTTTTTGCTCCCTTTAGGTCTGGCCATATTGATATGGTATCCAACACAGAGCTGAGTGCCTTGTGCTTGAAATATGTTTCCCGTGTGGGCATGTTCAAGAGCGGGTGCATCACCGCGGGGGAACGTCATAGCTAAACCAGGAAAAGAAAGCAAAGATGTCGCCCGCCATCTTCACTCAGGAGCAGGACGACATCATCATGGATGTGAGTAGGCGAGCGTGCGTTTATGTACATTACTTGTAAAAAAAAAAAAAAAAGCGCAAGAATAGTCTGAAACAACTTAGTTTGTCACGTTAAATACAAGCCCACCTTAGTTTAACACATGTACGCAGCTACAAACTAGGCTAGATGAAAATAAAAATCACAAATACTCACCTGACCCCTCGTTGGATCCGGCTGGGTCTCCTCTTTAATTTGGTGCCATCCGATCCCCCGTGGGAAAAATGACCTGTCAACAGAGGGTGACAAAACTTCAAGTAGGCTGACAATTAAAAGGGTTAATAGTATCTATGCATGTTGGGTATTGTTCTGCTCGGGGGACCTTGCGCTTTCAGATTTAGCTTGTTTTTTCTTGTTTGCATATTGATATTTTAGGAAAACATGGTTTTTATACTGCTTTTTTATAATTGTTTTTAGGGAAACCCTGTGCAACCTAAGAATTCTTCAATGGATTACTTCCAGAAAGATGAGCCCACTACAACAAGCTCAGTACTCTTAGAAAGCTTAACATGTGTACTTTCAGGGAATATATGGTTTGTGGGGATATTCTAAATTTAAAGGGTTGTTTTGGTTGAAAAATTGCAAGGTGCGCACTTTGTCTGCAGAGCTGAAATTTTTAAGCAAAATTACCATTATGCGCATGCTTTACTTTGGGGTGTTTGGCAACTCTTTCCTTGACAGTACCTATGCATGTTGGGTATTGTTCTGTTCGGGGGTTGTTGCTTTTTCAGATTTTACTTGTTTTTTTCTGTTTGCGTATATTTTTTTTTAGGAATATGTGGCTTTGATTCTTCTTTTTTATTCTTTTTTAGGGAAACTCTGTGCAACCAAAGAATTGATTGAAGGATTACTTCCAGAAAATTTCGCCCATGTCAACAAACCTGGTATTTCAAATTTAAAGGGTTCTTTTTCTGGAAAGACCGCAAGGTGCGCTTAGCGCAGTGCATAGTTGTATTTTATCTGAAAATCTCCTAAAGCGCTGTTTCAGTTTGGGGGAGTCTCCTGGGCAGGAAAGGGTGTCTACCTATACATATGTGGTAACGCTGTGACCGGGATTAATTGGGGTTTCACATGCAATAAGATTTTATTGACAAACTTACATTTTTTATTGCAAAAAAACACTACAAATTGCAAAAAATAGATTTTTTTTTATTTTTTTGCACATATTTCACCCAAAAGTATTGAGAATACACCTAAAAAATTACAAACAAGACATTTCATGTTAAAGCCCAGACTCTGCTGAAAAAAACAATATATCATTTTCCTGGGAAATCCCTGGAAATCCCTTCAAAAATCACATTTGAACATGGGGAGCGCAAAATAGTGCAAAATGGTCTGGCACCAAGCGTGACAAAAACTCCAGGTAGGCTGGCAGCAAAAGGGTTAAGGTAAGCATTAAAGCCAAGGAAGAAGGAACACAAAAGAGATTAAGGTAAGCATTGAAGCCAAGGAAGAAGGAACACAAAAGAGATTAAGGTAAGCATTAAAGACAAGGAAGAAGGAACACAAAAGAGATGAAGGTAAGCATTAAAGACAAGGAAGAAGGAACACAAAAGAGATTAAGGTAAGCATTAAAGACAAGGAAGAAGGAACACTAAAGAGATTAAGGTAAGCATTAAAGACAAGGAAGAAGGAACACAAAAGAGATTAAGGTAAGCATTAAAGACAAGGAAAAGGAACACAAAAGAGATTAAGGTAAGCATTAAAGACAAGGAAGAAGGAACACCAATAATTATAGTTTATAAATTATTATATATATTATATTATATTAAATTATATATTGGTGCCATATGTATATTCCTATGGAGGTTTAGGGATGTGCGCCATGGAGCCATGGAGATGTAAGTATACTTGTAAAACCAAAAAAAGGGAAGGAAAAATAAGACGGAAGGCAAGTGGGTACATTAAAAAACCAAGGAAAAAGGAGGAAAAAACGGAACGCCCGTGTGAACGTGAACGGAAGCCACGATCAAATTGAATGCACCCGAGAGAGAGAAAAAACTTCCCGAGTAAAGAGAAATTAACGGATCAGTTAGGGAGCCATTCCAACGGAGGCTCTGCATCAAATTTGAGCCACGATTCAAACGGGACACCCAGCCAACCGGAAGGTTTTAAGGTCAGTTCAGGGGAGGCTCTGCATCAGGCCATGTAATTCTAAATATGTACTTTCCCTTATGAGGGTCTACTTATGGACTCAGTAAGACATTGGTATGTGTGCTGTGTAACATGGACCGCTGCTACACTGAGCACACATTGGATGAAATAAAATTTGGTAGCCTTCCGTTTTTGCCAAGGACCCTATTGACTACCATACATGAAAAGTCCCAGTTACCGTTTTTTTACCTTTTTAACTTTTTCAACTTTATTCATCTGTTATATGAGTACAGTGGTCTTTGTGCCGTGAATCACGGATCACTGCAATGCCAAACTGAGTCTGCTACATTGAGTTTAGTGATTTAGCAATATATTTATAAGTGTAGGTCTATTTTAGTTATCTCACAATGTGAGCCAAGACCTAGTTTTGGTACCCCCGTGGCTAGATGGGGACAAAAGTGGGGCACACATTGGGGAGATGCGGGCAGTGCCATGACTGCAGACTCACTCCTATTGGTGGAAACGGCTCCGGCAGTTGATGAGCAACCTAACTGGCCCCATGAGTGTGACAGTCTCCCCAGGAGCCCCGTGCTTCATTAGAAGCGGAGACTAATTGTGAACAGTTGCGATTATTCCTCTTGCAGCTCATTGGTTCCACTACACAGTGCTGCTGGGGTCACCTGTGATTGCCTATTGGTCTGATAAATACATTGCAATGCTCTTATTCTGGTTTGCACTTGTCTTCAGAAAAGGGTTGAAACGTTGACATTGGATTGTTTACTGTACTATGTTTGGATTATAATACATGGTGTGAGCGATTTGGGGCGAATGGCAGTGACACGGACAACAGTTCTACTAAAGACAAGTTTTATTGAACTTAAAATGTTCAAAAGCAAAATATCTCTTAGGTCTCAGAGGTTGCAGCAACAATGCAATAAATCAGGTGGTTACTTCACCAACTTAATGCAAGTACATGGTTTGATACTCCAGCAATCTGCAAGTCCGGGATATCAGGTTCCACTTTACAGGGCATACACGCCCACGCTGCTCATCCACACAAGTCCAAGTTTTGGGGTCGCAGAAGCCAAGTCCTTCGGCTTAAATCCAGTCTCTCATTTACCACTGAGCAGTACAGCCTGGGCTCCTTCCTCCAGGCTGGTCAACAGCAAACTGACAGGCTCAGCGGCTCCTTTTATTTCGGCTTCCCCTGCAATCAGCCTCATCACCTGTGCAAGGCCTGGAATCAGGGAAGAAACTTGTAGAGGACTGGGGAATGTGAACCGGGTCCTGAAAACCCGGCATGGATCGTGCCTGATACAGCATAGCAGGGGAAAAATACACACCGTTCAGGACTTTCCCATACACTTTACCACAATGGACATTTGATCCAGATTTGGAGTGCGGGTCTTTTCGCTGTTGTACCCAGACCACTTGGGTGTCACTGTTGTTTAATACCAATTGTTAGTGGAATATACACTTGCTCAGATCACTTGCCGTCACTGCAGTTTAATATCAAGTAATAGTGTATAATGAGTATACCGAGTATACTTGTTCAGACTACGTGAGTGTCACTGCAGTTAAATTGTTATACACTTTCAGGCCACATTATGCTTTTTTGAAATAAAAACTGTTGCAGTGCTCACTGGTTGAAGCAATGTGAGGCTCTTTTTGTTTAATAACAAAAAGTAATTGAGGGTCCACTAGTTCAATCCACTTGGGTGCCACTGCTGTTTAATAACACGTGTTAGGGAAGTATCCACTTTTACAGGCCACTTAAGGGTCACTGCCTTTAAATAACAAGTGTTCCATTATGCCAAAGCTGCTGCATAAAGTGTGCGTAGATGCTGTCATTCGCCTGTCTGCACTGAAGCGAAACATCGGACCTCCCACCCACACCTCAAATGTGACTTGCCCTCCAGGTGATATACTATGTTGTATATGCTGGAAAAGGTGTGTGAGCAGCAGCAGGCAATAGTGAAGTTTCAGCTCCAAAATACCCGGGTGAGTCGATGTACAAACAGACCAACAGCACTTCACCACCAATGAGTAATTCTCCACATTTGTACCACTCTGCAATGCTTCATCCCCATTCTTTTCCTGCTTGAAAAATCCCTTCAGGCCATGACTGAGGATGTGATGGTGGCACAGGTGGAAGCAGAGGAGGATGAGAAAAGCCTATTTTCTCAAGTCTCAGGCAGTGCACACGGGGTTAATGGGGTTGGTTTCTGGACCGACAGCAGCCAGGTACTCCACTGTCCAGCCAGTGGACAGTTTTGGAGGAGTCAGAGGTTTCGGAGGGGGAGGAGGAGACACCTGATACTGAGGACAGCTTTTGCTTGACTCAGGGCAGCCTGCATGAGCCTACATGAGCCACTACATGCTCCATTGCTTGTGGAATGACTGCAGAGTTGCCCACATAGTCACCAGATTACTGGGTGGCCACCCTGCTGTATCCTCCCTATAAGGTTAACCCAGCACTGGGATGGAAACAAATGAGAACAATGCTGATGGACACACTATTGGCAGAGTTCCCAGATGGCTTTGAGGGCTCAGTGGCGGCATGAGGCCGAGGAAGAGGAGCATGTTGCCAATGCAGCAGGGACCAGCACCACCTCACAGGTGAGGGTGACCATGGCCACAATGTGAAACACCTTATTCAATTGTCCACCACATCCATCACCATCAGATACAGCCTGTAGTACCAGAAAGCAGACTTTGACTCGTATTGTGGATGACTGTTGATGTGTCTCCTGGTACTGAGAGATGGATTCTGCCTGTTCAATTATATTTTTGAATTTTTTTTTTTTACTTTGTATTGTTTCATGCAGGACGTGTGCTAGTGGCAATATGACTGTGCCTGACCATCGGACCGGAAGGAGATAGGTCACTGAGGGCCACTGTGTTTCGATGCATTAAAGGAGCACTATTGCAAAAAATGGCTCAATGATGAAAAAATCCATGAAAATATGACTGGAGGAGGGGTCACTTATACACCCAGCATCAAGAAAAATCCAGCCAGGCTTGTTTTTCCTTCTTTTAATGGAAGGAAAAGGACATCCGGGGTGACGGGCTCTGTCACCCCTGATAGACTAAACCTGTCATCCCTGGATTCTATTCCTACAATGAGAAAATAAACCACAAGTTTGGCAGGAGTTTTATTCAGTTGGGGTGTATAACCCCTCCTCCCATTAGCCAACATGTTTATATTTATTTTTTAATATTACACAATTTCGTTATAATGCTCTTTGAACCTGTACCTAATGCATGTTCTTGTTCTGTGTCTTCACAGAAAAGCAGCCTCGCCTCCACAAGCATGACAAGCAGGTTCTCTCCCACTCCCCTAATATCTAATAGTGTTTATCTTTTTTGGAAGTGACAAGTGTGTGTATAATTTGCATTTCTTTATTCTTATTGTTTCAGGGCAGAATAGTCCTGTTGTTTCTGCCACACCCCTTTCCAGAACTGTCGCCCTAGCCTATGTCAGGTAATATTGCTATGCACATACACACAGATGCTACGGTAATCAGTAATTTTTATATGTTCATACTCCACAGATAACATATTAATGTTATTGTTATTGTTTTTGTCATGGATTATCATAGCTCCTAAGATTCCTGCTGGCACATCCCTTGGGCCCCAAAACCCACCTTGTCCCCACCCGCATGAAGTTGGGTCCAGCCGCATGGGCCAAAGCCAGAGCTGTGATAGAAAGTAAAATATACCCCATATTGTAACTGTAGTTGCCTTGGTGATCCTTCTATCAGTTTAATGAAACAAACTAAGGATTCATTTTATTCCATTAACGATCATGTGGTTTTGGCACATTTTTTGTTGCTTGATTAATGCTTGTCTCAGTCTGACATTTTCTCGTGTATGCAAATAGGAGTGCTAAATGTTGAGACACCCATTTATACATCAATCCTTAACCTTAATTGCACATTTGCCAACAAATCCAAATGAGTCTCTGACATATTCTTTTAGTTGTAAGCTAAAAACATTTTTTTGGAATGTTTTTATGTTTCTAGAAACATAACCATTACCATATGTCTGGCCAGCTGGTATCTGTTTTTTTGGTTTTACAAACATTTGCCTACCTTCTGAACAGTTGCGAGTGGCCCTGTAAGTAGCAGTGTTCTAAGTTTAGAGAAAAGGGGAGCATGCATCCTCTGTTGCTCAGGAATTTACGGATACTAACATTTTTTAGTTAAAGAATATATATTTCTTTAAAACACACCCACAATTTTTTTAATGTTAAAAGCCCACACTTCACCTGAAATTTCTTTTTTTCCTAGTCCAGCGGCACATGCATGAGCAGGAGCTGCATCCCTGTTTTTCCTTTAGCAGGACAAGTGCCCATGCCAGGCACTCGCTTGAGTTTATATTTGCCAACAGCAACATTGTGTGTGGTTCCTTGGGCAAAAAAACACACTTGTTAAGTTTTGTATCTGCTGATACATGTATTTTATTAAATGTAAGAATGTTTAGAATTGGTAACATGGGCCCACTTGCCCATGTTTACTAATCATTGGCTCTAGACTATATTTGTTTGTAGTGTCATGTTGTATCCAATAAATGCGATGTAACTGTTGTGTAAATATAGGACTTTGTAACTGATGTTCTCTCTTTTTCCCAACAGCTTGCATATGGGAGCATCACAGACTCTGACAATACGCGCTTAAGTCACAAGCTATGCTGTTGGACCTTCGTGAGAATATGCTGTGGGGGCAAGAAATAATTTTGCTGCTGCCATGCTGGCCCTAGATTTTTATTTTATAAAACAATTTATACTTTCTAACTGTTTGAACTTATGTTTCATTATGAGACTTCACTTTATGCCCTTGTGTTAGTGTTTTGTCAAAAAATAGTAGTGTGTGCCCCAGAGGGGAAAGGGGAGAGGATCGGTGGATGTGTTTACGCCTAGTAAGTCCTATAATTCCCAGAAAGGATAAACCTACTAACTGATGTCCTCACAATGGAAGCCACAGCAGCAAGATGTTGGTGTTTGGCCTTCACATTTATGTGAATGCAAGACCAATCAGGCACAGGGTGTGGCCTGAAAGGCTAAACAATGAAATGCTAGGGGGTTGTCTGCATTATGTGGATTCAGACAGTGACCAATAGGTAACAGATGCATGCAGTAAAGTTTTAAAAAAAAATACTAATTATAGCGTTTTTCATGATCTCCAAAGCATTAAGGTCAAAGCTGTGCGTAAACAACAGAAAATGTCCACTAGTGCAGAGCTTCATGTAATGGATTTTCAAATAAAAAAACATCTTTGGCTGAAAATCATAGAGGTGTCATATGTGTTTGGATCATGAAACACCCGACAACACAGAGCTACAGGCACAGACCTCTTCCAACACACCTGCTTAGCATTTCTCACAGTTGAATATGGAGGAGGAAGATGGTGAACATGCAGCTATCCTGTTTTACAAGCATATTACTAGCTAAGTATAAAAGAAACACTTTTGCATGGTACAAGAAGGTTATTCCGCAATTGCCTTTGTAGTGGCAAGGTGTGTGTGTTTGTGGGGATTGGCAACTACTGTTGTAACCCAGGCATGTTGTGCATTGTCTGTGGACAAGACGGTGCTTTGTGTCAGAGGTCACGTTTCCTTGTGCTCTTCCGTCTGCTGATATAAACAGATATTGTGTAGCACACCACAAGACAGGATTGTCTTAGACAACTTATCTGGCCTGTAGAGCATCTACCCTATTGGCCAGGCCTAACCCAAGAAATGTGCTTGCCTCAGGTCTTTTCAACAATGTTTCTGATTTAGTGGTGAACTGCATTTGTTTAGCACTTGTGTGTGTCTGAGTTAGTGATTTAGGTGGTTTATTTGAGGTGTACAGTGACACTGGTGTGTGTGTTATCAGGTGCTTTAGTGTTTGCATTTATGTTAGCAGTGACGATGCAGTGCATAGATGAGGCCGATTTTGGAGTGATGTTTTGTGTCTGGATGAGTTGTGTGGCTGCTGGTGAGGATGAAACGGAGAGTGAGGAAGCACCAGTGGTGCGACTGCATGCTGACAGAGTGTCTAACACCTGATTGTCTGTTGCAGATTTGAGTAATAAGCAAATCCACAGCTGCTTCAGGCTGAATCGTAGTGCCCTTTTGGAACTTTACCACCATATGCGCCACAAAATTAAGCCCACCACTAGCCGTAGCCACACAGTCCCTGGAATAGTGGGCCTCAGTGGCTCTTTAAATATACTTGCAAGGTTACACATTTCAGGACACTGCTGCTATGTGCTGCATACTTCATGAGGTGGTCCTGGCCATCTGTGACCTCATCCCGAAATACATCAGGTTCCCACCTAATGAGAGGTTCAAAACATCAAGCTGGCATTCTATTGGATGGCAGGAATGCCAAATGTGCTGGAGTGCACTGATGGGATCCATATGTCCCTCTGCCCCCTCGAGTACAAGAGCTGCACCACCGCAACGTTAATGTGATGGTGTAATGAGATGTGGCTGGGTGTTGTGAGGCCAGGCTTTCCGGTATCCTGTCATACCATGTACAGAAAATTTGAGAGCAACCAAATGCCATTGGGATGGCTACTAGGCAGGTACGTGACCACAGTGACAGATATCTAAACAGTGTAGCAGGTGGACTAGGGGTGGGGGTGTGCATTTGTGTTGCAACCAACATTAACCCATGTGTTTGTATTTAGCTGATAAGGGATACGGGTAGACGTGGCTTATAACCCCTGTGTTGAACCCACATACTGCAACTGAAGAGTGCTACAATGCCACTCACAGCAAGGACCATCAGCCTGCTAAAAGCATGCTTCCTACGTTAGGCTCAGCCAGGAGGGGAGATGCTGTACAGCCTGCATACTCTATTGAATGGAAGAGGAAACGCAACTGGTGTCTGAAGTCCCAGGCATACCCACAGACAGTGCAGAAGACACACAGACTGGCTTTGCCCGGCAGACACAAATGATAAATTCCTTCTTTCAGGTAAGTGTCACAAAGTGGCCGTGGCCTCCTGCAGTACCTACAGCCAGAAGATATGTGTAACCAGTCAAAGCTGACCTTAATGATGCTCAAATAATGTAGCTGACATACATACTTGAAACTCTTTAAAGCTGGCTACCAGCTATAGGTAGAGATCCTCTAAAGAGTTAGGTAAACCATAGGTCAGATTAAATGATTAAAAGTTAGTTTGATTGTTAAAACTGACATGTTCTTTCCCATTTACTTCTAAGCAAAGTAGATGAAACACTTTCTTTTGGTTATTGTTGTTTTTTTTAATGTATGATAATTAATAAAATAAATAATAAAAGAATATAGTCAAACAATGTGTGTGATCTGTTTTCTTTGTTTTAGTAGTAGAGAACGATGCAGTGACATGGCGGTAAGCCAGCAGCAAAATACAATGACAGAGACAGGATTTAACACAGGCAGTACACATCATGAGTGCCCAGCGCTCATTACTGTTATCAATGACACACATAAAAATGTTAGGCCACGTAGCAAAAACCACTAAATGGCAATAGCGTCTTTGCCCTTTCTCTAGTGTTCCGCCACAGATGCTCTCAACACCTCTCCTTAGCAGCAAAATTGGCGCTCAGTGGCGTTAGCTATAAATTACACTCTTAAGTACGTATTTCTTTATTTTCTTTCTTTTTTGTTATTGTTTTGAGTTCTTTTCCTATTCCATATTGTGCAGAGCAATCGCCCAGCTGTTACCCCCCAAATCGGCCTTTGGCACCTATTAAAAAAATAATAGTTTATTATTTGTTTTTTAATTTATGTATTTATTTTTTGGGTTTTCTGTTATTGTTTTGACTACTTTCCCTAGCCCATTGTGTGCAGGGCAATCACCCCGATGCCCCCCCCCATTTGTAGCCCTCTAGCCCTTACTGTCCCCATTTACAACCATTTTTGTGCCCCCAAGTTTGTGCCCCCATTGACTTCAGTGGGGTTCGGGTTTGGGTTTGAGTCTTGTCCGGGGACTCGAACAGAACATTTCCAAACTTCTATTGGCCCACCCATCACTATTCCCCAAGTATGAAGGTTAAAGAGCTTTTGGGTATCCTTGTTGTGGATCAGTATAATAGGACGATGAGCCCAGAGGTGAAAGCCCCTCCTTACTTCCCAAAGAATAAGAAATAAAATCTAATTTCACATTCCTAGGACAAGATGGTATCAGAGTGAGAGACATATCTAAAGATGGCATCAGAAGAAGAACAATAAACCTAAAAATGGTGAAGTGAGAGAGCACCTTATCCAGATGTGACGTGAATAAGTTTACTGCACCTGTGTGGAATGCATTATTTATATAAGGGTGAACTAATCAATGCACTAGAATAGAGACATTGCATTTTATAGAAAGGATACATTATCTTTAGCCAATATGATTACTGCAACGCATTATTAGAGGCCGATTCAGTAATAGCGCCAGGTAGCGACAGATGAGCGCCTGAAGTATGTCGCTATGAGCGCCGCTAGCATACGCTGCGGGCGGTAGCGATTCGCTATAGCAGGCCTCCGCAGTCGCTACCTGGCGTTGTTGGGAACTCATCGAGGATGCGGTTACACACCGGGTGATCGATGGACAGACTGGAGCGTACTTGGAGGCCCCATGCCCGACCATTGCCACCTTTTATGCCTTACCGAAGGTCCATAAATCGGTGTCTGCACCTCCAGGCAGGCCCATAGTGTCGGGCATGGGGTCTCTGACTGATCGAGCCAGTCGTTTCATCGATCACGTTCTTCAACCGTTGGTGCACCAGCTTCCCTCGTATTTGAAGGACACCGGCCATCTGCTCCGCATCCTCGATGGGATGACTGTGCCCCCGGGGACTCTCCTGGTGGGACTGGACGTGGAGGCCCTGTACTCAAGTATTCCGCATGATCAGGGCCTGCGAGCTATACAGTTTTTCTTGAACGAACTGGACGTTAGTCAGTCTAATCTTAATTTGTTTGTCCTTCGATTGTTGAGATTTGTCCTCACCAACAACTTCTTTCTCTTCGACGGCCAACTATACCATCAGGTACAGGGTATGGCGATGGGGACCACGTGTGCCCCATCCTATGCCAACCTGTACCTTGGCCGTTGGGAGAGGGAGTTGTGGGGTGAGGACACTCTCGCGATGTACCTGCGCCACGTTCTTACGTGGCACAGGTACATCGACGATATTTTCGTGCTGTGGACTGGTCCTAGACAGTTACTGGAGGAGTTTATCCAAATCTTAAATCGTAACGAATTAAATCTAAGATTTACGCATGAAATCAGTGAGTCTAGGATTAATTTCCTGGACTTGACAATTTCTATAGATGCACTGGGACAAGTGCATTCAGACTTTTTTAGGAAGACCTCAGCGGCCAATACAATTCTAAGAGCGACAAGCTTTCATCCCCAACATCTACTACGCAGTATTCCATATGGAGAATATCTCCGGGCGCGTAGAAATTGCACCGATGATGGTGATTTTAAAAAAGCAGCGGATGGGATAAGGAGTAGATTGCAGGAAAGGGGTTACAGCAGGAAAATACTGTCGTCTGCCTATAAAAAAGCTGTTGCGAGGCCCAGGACGGAAATTCTGTACAAACCTAAACCACAGATGAACAAACGACCTTTGGCCGTTACTCTGACCTTTTCGGCCCAACATCACACATTGAAAAATATATTTCAACGTAATTGGCATCTGTTGATGAATGACCAAAGCCTTAGGGAGATATTGCCGTCACAACCACAGTTTGTTTTTAGAAGGGCAAGGAATCTCAGAGACAAACTAGTCAAAAGTCACTATACCGAGAGGGATCCCAAGAAATGTTGTAAAACTGGTGGCACTTATCAATGCCAAAAAAGGTGCAGTTGCTGCCAGTTCATCAAATCGGGCAAAACTATTAATATACCTGGACAGGCATCGGTACAATCCCAACACTTATTCAACTGTGAAACTCCCCACGTGATATATATACTTACATGTCCGTGTGGGAGCTTCTACATCGGAAAAACAAATAGACCTTTGAAAAAGAGGATATATGAACATCAAAATGATATTCGCACTGCCAATACTAAGACCCCGATAGGACGGCATATTGCCCGTCATCACAATAGCGAACCGAAAGGATTAACGGTCCAGGGTTTAGACCGGATTCATCCACACGCCAGAGGTGGTAACATAGAGAGGATTACCCTTCAGAGGGAAACCCGCTGGATTAGTAAAACGAAAGCACACCTCTATCCTGGTCTGAATGAGACAATTAGCTTTGCGCCCTTCTTAGGTTAAAAAACCTTTTCTTCCTTCTCTCCCTTTTTTTTTTTTTTTTTTTTTCCTACACAGAGTAGGGACAGTTTGTATATAGATGTTGGTTACAGCCGTAGCTAAGCTGGCCGATGATGCAAGTGTAGATAAGAAATTTCTCAATCATTGATATTGTCATGAGACTACTGGCAGGTACCAAGAGTGAGCTGTGAAAAACAATTGAGGATCAAAGTACAGACTTTTTGATGGGCAATAGAGAATGGGGCAATAATCTCGAGTTTACCCATTTTATACTTCATGGATTAGTCTCCCCCTCAATTACCTCTCTATATCATTTTTAAATGTTGTGTTGAAAATATGCATCAAATGTGGTGATATATTTTTTCTCGCTTTTTTGTGATATACATATATATTATCTAACACACAGATAGAGGGTTTGGATGTGGTTCCAGGGGTGGTGCTAGTGGGTTTACCCAAGAATCAGGGTGGCTTGTCCCCCCCTGAGGGTCCCCACTTTATTGGAGACGATGCCATCTGGGGTGGGGGGGGGGAGTTCCTTTGGGGAGGTGGAGGGGGGGTCGAATGCTTGGGCCTCTCGCCCACCATAGCGCTGCCCGGAGTGGGTTGGGGGCCGGGCGGCGGTCACGCGGCCGGGGGTGAGCGGCCGCGGTGCCAGGCGCGGCGTCCAGTAGCCTGCCCGGGGTGGTTTTTCCCCGGCGTCGGGGGCGGCGGGGGGGCGGTGTCGCTGCCCGCCCAATTTCCCTGGCCGTCGGGGGATTGGGTGCGCGGTGGGGCGGCAGAGGGGCGTGGCGCCCTCCAGCGGGCGCGGCCCATCCCCTCCCCTCCCCTCGTCCCTGTCTCCGTATGCACGCCCCTGGGTGCTGGGGAGGTGTCTTTCCCGGGCCGGGCGGTGACGTCACTTCTGGATCCGGCTGCCCCGGAAGTGGCACGTGGCCCCAGCACGCAGCTGACGCCTTGCTTTACAAAGCCCGCCAGCTGCCTCCACACATCCGGGCTGTGCAAGAGGGAGATAGGTCGGGTGCTGCTACCAAGGCGAGGTGCAGCCACCTCCCCACAGCTGCACGATCTGCTTTCTAGGGAGGCATGGACGTTGCCCCCTCTTGTTCCACAGCGGCTGAACCCCTATGTAAGTGTACTTCTACAGATTTATTCTCCCGCATGATGGAAATATGCACATTAGCCAATAGTGATTTTAATAACTTCCTAATATAGGCTGCTGATCAGGTGGCTGAACACATGGTACTAAGACTATCACTGATGCTGATGAGGACATCAGGATTGTAAGGTGTCTTTGAGCCCAGCATTACATTGCCAGTTCCTAGTGACTACAGGGACATTCAGGTACCCTTATATGAGTATTGACATTTTGGCCAATTGGACCACAAGGTGCAGCATGAATAACTCATAATGGCTGTACATTTTTTCTGCTGTTTTTTCCTCACTTTTGTCTCTCGTCTGCTTTCTGGCTGTTTCCTTCCTTTTTTTTGTAGAAACAAAGATGACATCATAGTAGCACCGCAGTGAAGGTGTACACGATTATATTGATGTATTGAGGTGCAGAGGAAGCCCTGTTTGTGGGCGAAACTAGTCCACCTCGTTTTTCCATTGAGGAATTTTGAATGATTCCACACTGACCTTGGTGTGATCCATATTATGTAAACAGTATGTATATGCCATAATACCAATTTGTGTCGCTTGCTGTTCAATACTGACCAAGTCCATTGTCTGTGAGGACTGGATCAATCATGTTATAGCCCATTGCATGTATCTTTTCAATCATGGGCCTATGAAACCCATGATAGCTAATTGTTATTATTGTACATGTGGTAGTAGGGGGAGACCATGTTTGCCCCTCCTGTTACCTTTTAATCCTTTTTAATAACTGCTGAGTTAGCAGAAATAAAGCCTTTTTGTATTTAACATTTGAATGGTGGAACTAATTTCGTGCTAATGGCGGGGTCACACATGGAGGTCGCAGCTGTGTGGGTTTGACCTATACCCAACCTTTCTTTCCTTGTTGGGAACAATGCCTACATTGGTGAATATCCGTCTCAGATCAGCTTTGTAGGCGCTGTCATTTTGACACACGCTATTCAACACAGCGCCTGCGCTTTGCTTTGCTGTTGGCTTGAAATCAATGTTAGTACCTTCAGAAGTAAACACATTGCAACATGTTTCTTTGGTGAATAATTTTTTTTTTTTTAAGTGTTTGGTGGGAATAGATAAAATCTGAATTGCCAGGATTTTTATCTTGGTGCCTGAAAAAGAATAAAAAGTGCAGTTAGTATTTAGATATAATTTTGCTTTTTCGCAGTTATTGTTTTTTTTTTATTTTTTGGGGTAACAGTTTGGCCAAACTTGCACAACAACCCTAATTGTTATGTTGGTCAAATCCCCCCCCCCTTATAGTGGTTTAGGGTCATCTTACACCCCCCTTATAGTGGGTTTGGGTAATCTTACACCCCCTTATAGTGGGTTTGGGTCATCTTACACCCCCTTATAGTGGGTTTGGCTCATCTTACACCCCCCCTTATAGTGGGTTTGGCTCATCTTACACCCCCTTATAGTGGGTTTGGGTAATCTAACACCCCCTTATAGTGGGTTTGGGTAATCTTACACCCCCTTATAGTGGGTTTGGGTCATCTTACACACCCTTATAGTGGGTTTGGCTCATCTTACACCCCCTTATAGTGGGTTTGGTTCATCTTACACCCCCCCTTATAGTGGGTTTGGGTCATCTTACACCCCCTTATAGTGGGTTTGGGTCATCTTACACCCCCTTATAGTGGGTTTGGGTAATCTTACACCCCCTTATAGTGGGTTTGGGTCATCTTACACCCCCTTATAGTGGGTTTGGCTCATCTTACACCCCCCCTTATAGTGGTTTAGGGTCATCTTACGCCCCCCTTATAGTGGGTTTGGGTCATCTTACACCCCCTTATAGTGGGTTTGGCTCATCTTACACCCTCCCTTATAGTGGTTTAGGGTCATCTTACACCCCCCCTTATAGTGGGTTTGGGTCATCTTACACCCCCTTATAGTGGGTTTGGGTCATCGTACACCCCCTTATAGTAGGTTTGGGTAATCTAACACCCCCTTATAGTGGGTTTGTGTCATCTTACACCCCCTTATAGTGGGTTTGGCTCATCTTACACCCCCCCTTATAGTGGGTTTGGGTCATCTTACACCCCCTTATAGTGGGTTTGGGTCATCTTACACCCCCTTATAGTGGGTTTGGGTAATCTAACACCCCCTTATAGTGGGTTTGGATCATCTTACACCCCCTTATAGTGGGTTTGGCTCATCTTACACCCCCCCCCTTATAGTGGGTTTGGGTCATCGTACACCCCCTTATAGTGGGTTTGGGTAATCTTACACCCCCTTATAGTGGGTTTGGGTCATCTTACACCCCCTTATAGTGGGTTTGGGTCATCTTACACCCCCTTATAGTGGGTTTGGCTCATCTTACACCCCCCCTTATAGTGTGTTTGGGTCATGTTACACACTCCTTATAGTAGTTTGTGCCAAATTTGGATTGGAGACCACAAATTTTTCCCCTGTAGTGCAGTACTTGGATTAGAGTGAAGGGTAGTTAGCTTACCGCAAAAATCATGCTTTCCATTAGCTCAAAGCCACTCTGGGTGTCCTCACTCGTTTCTGCGGGCAAGTTGGGGATTTCGGGCACCAGTGTTGTTTCTTCAGGGTCTTGGATTCTGTGGCATATACAGAGATTGTGGAGCACACAGCATGCGAGGATTATCTTGGAGACCTTTTGTGGACTGTACAGCATCTCTCCTCCTGGCCGTGCCAAACAGAGAAAGCGCGATTTCAGCAGTCCGATGGTTCGTTCCACAATGCTTCGGGTTTTGCGATGTGCTGCATTGTAGCGTTCTTGGGCAGAGGTCTGTGGGTTTCTGACCGGAGTCATCACCCACGTTCTCTGCCCGTATCCCTTGTCCGCTGTAGAAAAAACACAATGAGAGAGACAGCAATTAGTACTAGGAAATGTTTTGGGTTTCATTAGTAAACCAATAGCTTACTAGGCCACATATTTTAGGCTAAATACTTTGACATGGTTAATTATTTACCCAGTAGCCAGCCAGCTGGCATTTCGTTGTTTTCAAACTTCCTGCACAGGACTGACCGCTGCAGGACGTAAGAATCATGGCATGAGCCGGGGAAGCCAGATCTCACGGCCCGCAGCTTCATGTCATGGTCACAGACGACCATGACGTTCATCGAGTGGAACTGCTTACGGTTCCGATAATGCAGCTCCTGTGCACGGGGAGGGCGGAAAGGGATATGTGTACCATCAACCCACCCAAGCACATTCGGGATCCCTCCCATGCGATAGAATGCATGTTTTATTTTGGCAACCTCATCCTCAGGAAACTGGATGTAAATAGGGATCAGGTCACAAATAGCCTGTATAAATATGCGGCTCATTGTAGCCTGGCTGATCCCGCTGAGGAGGGCAGAGGTTGCCTGGAAGGTCCCTCGTGCCAAAATGTTAAGACTGGCACATAGGCGTACTATGCCTGGAATGGATCTGGTGCGTTTGGTCGATGGCTCGATTTTATGCTTAATCTGATCATATAGGGACTGTAGTGCAGCATGATTCAGACGGAAGCGGCTCCTGATCTGCTCGTCACTTAAATCCCACATTGAAAGGCGGATTCCAAAGGATCGGGGTGCCCTAAGTCTCACAGCCCCCTCCTCCCTGGCCTCCTGCTCTTCCAGCATTCTCACACATCCCTGCACCCATAACCCATACATCACCCTCTTATCCATCTCACACTCAACAGATATACCAAAGAAGCAAAAAAATAAACAAAACCACAAACACACCACACACACAAGCAATCACACTACTCACACACTCACTACAATGCAGCTCACCACAAAGCCAGAAGTATAGTGGTCAGACCCACCAGACTGCTGAAAGTCAGCTTTCTAAGTTAGGCACAACCAAGAGGGGAGTTGCTGCACAGCCCACAAAAGGCCCCAAAATCAAGCCTCACTTGCTGTATGCTCCACAATATTTGCATATGCCAACAAAATCAAGCTCCTAAAGAAACAGCACTGATGTCAGAAATCACCCAACAAGCCACAGAGAGTGAGGACAAAACCCAGCCAGACACTCAAATGAGCTAAGGGACCAAAGCACCACACCACCATACCACAGCCTTTGCCACAGTGTAACAATACCAGAAGGTTGCCAAATCCAGCCATTTATACTTCACTGAGAAAAAGGACAGGTCCTCTTTGCCGCCTTTTGCGTTGCTCTGCTATTTCCTGTCTCCAATTAGCTGGCCCAGGTGTGCGTGAAACGGAGTGCGCACGCGCACGCTAGTAGCGCTACTAGCGTACGTGAGCCTAAACTTGCGTGCATTAACGGACATGGCTGAAAATTCTGTGGTGGACCAATGAAAGGTAAGCTGCTCTTGATTTAAATAGCCGTTTGTATAGCCACATGTCACAAGTGTTTCCTATACATGAGTACATTGTTGTCTTTGGTTGTGTGTTGTTTGGTTAATGAGCTCTGTAATTAGTTAATTAACTACCACACATGCTTCAATCACTGCAGTGGAGCTTTGGCTACAAGCACCTGGCCAGTATGTGTGAATCAATTAAGTGGAACTGTTTGTGATTGGCTGTTAGAGCACATAAAACCTGCCCAAACCCAACAAACGGTGATACCATTCTGTAGTCTGCATGCGTGCTTGTTGGTTGTGTATTGGTGTGTGTGTGCAGCTACAGGATGGAGCCAAATTCTGGGCATCTGCCGGCCACAGCTGGCCCAAGTAGGAGTGTGGTGGGTGCTATGCGCAGACCTCCCTTAAGGAAAAGGGCCCAGCCTGAAGGTGATGCAGCACCCCAGGCTAAGCGCCCAGTTGCCAAGAGGGAGCCAGAATTTAATTTGGCTGAGAATAATACTCTTGTGCGCCTGACCCTTGCAAAATGGGAGCTGATATTTGGTTCCCTTAAGGAAAAGGGCCCAGCCTGAAGGTGATGCAGCACCCCAGGCTAAGCGCCCAGTTGCCAAGAGGGAGCCAGAATTTAATTTGGCTGAGAATAATACTCTTGTGCGCCTGACCCTTGCAAAATGGGAGCTGATATTTGGTTCCCAAAGCAAGTCTATAGGCAAACAAGAAAGGAGCAAATTGTGGGATGCCATTGGTGTTGAGCTTACTAGCAGTGCTCAACACCCACGTAGTGGCCCATCCTGCAGGAAACGCTTCTACACTTTGAAAAGGGCCCTTACGCAAAAGATGAATCATGATCTTGAGGTCGAGAGTGGGACCATCCAGGGTCCAAAGAGTACCTACAGGCCATATGAGGAGATGCTGAAGGCCAAAATTCCACTTGCTCGGCTGCAGGGTGTGGATGCTGGGGATGACACCACAGGTTGGACTGAAGGTACATATTTTCAGATTCAGATTTTCTGCTAATGTTAATTTATGTGATTTGCTTTTTCTCTTTCTGCACAACTACCAGTAGGACATGTGAAGTAGTACATTATACCTCATAAATGTCTGACTTTGCTGTCTGTTGCTTTCTGCATAGGTGCACATGGTCATGTCCATGAGTCAGGGGAGGTGGACACCCCAACTCCTGCCCTTCAAACAACCTCCAGCATAACCCAGTCTGCCATTGAAGGTATTTTTCAGTAATTTAGGTGCTGGTTATTTTTTGCCAAAATGCGTGTGTGAGCACCTCAAACAATAGATTTGACCACTGTTGAGGATTAATAATATGGGCCTGCGGACTATTTACACGTCCACTTTACCCCTCTCTGCAACTAACTAACAAGGCCCTAACATGTGTAGCTATGTTGGAAGCCAGAGATGTGTGGCCATATATCTGCATATACATGTGTAAGCCACACTGGCCGTGCTTAGGGAATATTAGTGATTGAGCTGCTCACACACACCTAAATGCATGGTTTATTTAGTGCCGCACATTACCAATGGCTAAATTTTTTATTTGCTTTTGCCTAGCTGCACCGCCATTGGCACCAGCATCTCCTCAGGAGCCAAGCTACTCTTTGGATGCTGGTAAGTGCATGTGTAAACCTTGCTTTATCCGCTTTAACACAAGTGCATGTCTTTCATTCCTCTTTTTTCTTCGTAGGCCAAGTGACTGGTTCATCTTTGGACCCCACTTCCGGTGTAGCAGGTCAACAGGACCCTGTTGGTGTGTATTGGCTCAAAAAATGTATCCTTTATGCTGTTTATGTTACACTGGTTCTATTTGGTTAGTCTAATAATCTACATGTTTGCTATGTCAACTTGAAGATGCCTATTTGGAGTGGATTTGCCATCACCAGGGTCATTAGTATAGTTTTTTGAGTGATTGCAATGCATTTGTTGTGTATATTGAAAGACAAACATTCACCCGAGTAGGGTTCGGAATATTTAGAGACATTAATTGTGTATTTTAGTTGGCCTGAATCTCGGAAGTGGCTGCCCGGAAAGGGCCCTTCACGTTGAGGCTGCCAGAGATGAGGGTAAGTTTGTTTGGCTTGATTATCTATTAGGGATTTTTGAACAAGTTTTTGTCAAATTTAGTAGGCCAACTTGTGTTTAAACATGTCTTTTCAAGGGCAAAGCTCGAGTGAGGGCCCAACTCCAGACATCTGGGAGAGTGTGGGTATGTGTAATTTGAGCAATGTGTCTTTTGCTTTTTAACCCAATTATTGGCTCATCTTCCTCTTAAATACATGTTAGCAATCTGAGTTGACCAGATCACTTTGGCTAGTGTGTAATCTTCCACTTTGTGGAGGTATGGCCTCGATAGTCTATCCATCTTACATTTGATTTTGGCCCACTGACCTACTAACCTGACTTTCCTGTTTAGCATATGCCAACTTGCCTGATCTCTCAGATGTGGATTTGCCCCTCTCTGGCAGCCAGACCCCGGACCTACTTGGGCCGGACGACACGGAGGTAACATGGCTGATTTAGAGGAACAATAACCACATTGACATGTTGGTGGGTAGTCCATGAACCAACATGTCACATGTTATGTATTTGTTGTTTTTGCAGGAGGCGGGACCAGAACCCCAACCTGGGACCTCTTCTCAAGTGCCATGTGGCCAAGCTACAGAGGCTCAAGCAAGGGTAAGTTGGCTGGTTACACTTTTGGGAACTGATTTTGAGGGGCCTAGCTGCATTGTTTCACCTTAACTCAAATTTTTTTTTTTTGTTTTCTAGCTTGAACCCAGAGCAAGAGGAGGTGTGGCACCGACAAGTGCCGACTTTTATGAGCTAGGGGTCCGGATGCTGGAGGACTACAGTCGCCAACAGCCGCGTGATGGAAATACTGACCGCATTGCGGCGTTGGAAAATCAGGTGCTGATGTGTCAGCAACAAATTGAGGGCCTGCAGCGCGAGCTCCAGGACGTCAAACAAGGCCAGCAGCAACAAACCAACAGGGAACTTGAGCGGCTGTCCAATCTGATGGAGCGATCTTTACAGCGCCAGGAGCAAAGTTTGTTGTTGACGCAACAGCTCATACAACAGCAGTCTATTTTTTTTACTGCACTGTTGGCCCCCAACACCACCCCTAGCAATGACTCTCAACCTCCCAGGCCCCCAAGCCAAGAATATTAATTTGATTGTTTTGATTTTGGTTAAAATACATTTGAGAACACCACCTCTAATTTGTGTTTTTCCTAAGACATAGGTAAGAACACAGTCAGGGATGAGTCTCTATATCTAGATATGTACATGTAGCCAAAAATGTATGCCACACATTGGTGACCATATCTTCCTATGGTTTAGACATTAAATGGCTACAAAGGTACACCAACATCTAACAAATAATGGGTTTGAAGACAATTAAACTATGCTAGACAAGGCACAACACAGTGTAAGTAGAAAAATACAAAACTTTTAATCTTAAAGCCGGCCAACAGGCCCAACATTTGGCCGCACAGTGGCTCTAAACATCCCCCCCACCCCAACGACGCCTCTTCAAGGCCAGCAGCATAAGGCGAAGACGCCGGATCGACCGCCACAGTCTGCGATGCTGGTTTACACAAGCTGTAGAGAGTAAAAAAAAATAATATTAAAAATATAGAATGTGACCTCTACAGACACAGATGTAGCAATGTAATGTAAGTGGCTAAAATTAGCTGATGCTCACATTCACATTGTTGGCCACTGTGCCCTTAGGTGTTACCATTATATGAGTACTAGTGGCTGGCTTAAATGTGGCCACCACATCCCAAGCATACATTTACTCTTAACTCTTGGGACTAAAATAAGGTCTAAGTGCCAGTGTGTACATTTATTTGTTTAGTTACAGCCAAACATCAGGGCCTAAGTCCGAATGAGGAAACTTGTTTGGGCAAGAATCTTAGAGGTCACCACCTTAGCAGGCCAATTTAGTTGGTTAGAAACCACAATTTGCCACTATGTTGCCAAAACAAGAATGTGAGCCAACAATCAAGCATGCAGACATGCATGTAGGATTGTTGGACAAACACATGTAACCTAGATGTGTGTTGATTAAACACATAAGTACATTGGAAATGTCTCCAGAATTTACTCTAAGACATAGGGGTCCCAAGTCTTTAGGCATATGAAGTGGGATGTACTCACCATCGCAGCTGTGGCTGGGGCCCATGCTGCTGGCCGTCCCAGGAGGTGTGGTGGTGATGTACACTGGCTCCGTCTGCTTGGCCACATCTGTCAGGAGAAAGCAAAAGAGAAAAGCAAAATTAGTGTGACAATGATACCTGACTATTTGACATCCATCTGGTTACGGAGTCTGCCAAAACAAATGCTTGCATGGTTACACACATGTTGTCCGACATTAGCATATTTCCTGGTTCATGAGTTCATGTAAATTATTTATGGTTGCAACATGGACACATAAAGATAATGTGCCAATAACCTGGACAGTGCAATGGTAAGGACTAATTTGCATTTTATTGTAGAATCTTACTAGTGGGCAACATGTGTTAGCCGGAACAACTTTCCAAAATAACACATTTGCTAGCACCCATCATGGTGTGGGATGAAACATAGGGGTGGTTGCCAGTTGGATTGCACTGTAGTGGGGTTTGTGATGTTAATGTACATTAACAAACCAGCTTGTACTATGGAGCAGGAAACATGTGTATGTTCAAAGTGGGACAAGACCCAGGATTTATACTATCCTGTGTTTTGGTCCACTTTGGCAGGGCACAACAATTTGAGCAAGAGGCCGTCTGCCGCCACTGCCTTCTGCGCGTCACTCCTCCAGTGCGTGCGCACGCGCAGGCCATTCTGAAACGGAGGGCGCAGGCGCACACACATCTAGAGGGGCACGCAGGAGGCTGCGGCGGTGGCTTCTGCCACCCCCAATGAGGAAAGGAGTTTGTGGGCTTTTGGGGGGGGCCCTGGGTGAGGGAGGTGATTGGGCAGGGAAGCTTATAGATTCCAAGCCCAATCAACAATGGGTGTGGGTCAACTTTAAGGAATGTCAGAACATAGTGAATGTGAGGGATAACAAAAAACACTTACCATGACTATGCCCGTGGAGAAGTCGTTGCCAATAGCTCCTGGAGGTGCCGCCTATATGATGCGCTGCAAATTAGAGAGGAATGGCAAGGGCTAAGTACAAATGGCCATATGTAACCTGTCACAGACTAACACTGACTAAATGTGCACTCACCAGGGGATGAACTGCCACTTGAAGCCCAGGGAGGGCTCTGAGGAGTAGGCGTGGAGCCTCGCCTCCTCACACTCTGATCCAAAGATCCCCCAGGCAAAGGACCACCCTCCTCCCTCTCACTCCCTGCTCCTTCAGGGAGTGTGGGAGAGTCCATTACTTCCACCCCACTTGGACTCCCCACTTGAGAGTGGCTCCTTGTCTGGTGAGACTCCTCAGATTCAGAGTGTGAGGAGCTGAGGCTCGAGCCTGACCGCCCCCCAGCAGCACACTCCTCTGGGGCGTCATCCCCTTCCTCCCCTGGGTCCTCTAAATATGACCCGCGAGAGGGACCCTCCCCGATGACTCCCCCGAGTCCGCCTGTCTCGTTCGGGGGAGGAATCCCTTCCCCCGTTTCCCCAGGGGAGGACGCTTATCTGTGCGGAGGGGGTGAATGAAAAAAATTAAAATTACCCCCAAAAAGGGACACAGCTTACAATATTATTTCCCTAAAAAATTAAACATAGCCTAAAATTTCACTTACCTGAAGCGTACGCATCATATAGGCGGTACACGCCTTCAGGGTCCCGGTGCTTGAAGTCGGACCACTTCTGCATGATCGAACGCACAGTCAGGCTGGTGTTGAAGCGCCAGGACACTGTGGCCTTCACCTCCAGCATCTGCTTCTTGCCCCCATGGGCATAATCATATTGGTGGATGCAGAAATCCTATGACAAATGAAAAAAAAAAGATTATCAATACATGACATCAGACCAATGGCCTAAACATTTATACTGAGAACAGATGAAACATATCATCCAAGGGAAATATACTCACTTTGACCACCTGGCCGTTTACGCGGCTATCCACCCTCTTCCTTTTTTGTTTCTGTGGCCCGGGGGGGTGGAGGGGGGTTAGGTGGGGGAGGTGAGGTAGGTGGGGGAGGTGGGGGAAGGGTGGGGGGGCCAGAGTCAGAGGAGGAGCTGGGGAGGCGCAGGATACGTCGCCTTGGCATCATGGTGGAAACGCAAAGGAGGAAACCGGAACCGGATATGACCAAAGCAACAGGGAAAAAAAAAAAAACAACGCTCCGCGCACTAGGAAGAAGCTAATATCCGCTACGTGCAAGCTAAGTGGTGGAAATAGGATTTTTACACATTACAACAAGCTTTTGGCCAAGACGCCATTAATTATTAGCTAGATTTAGCTGGGAAACGCAAAGGAGAAAACCGGAACTGGATATGACGAAAGCGGAAAAAAAATCACGCTCCGCGCATTAGGAACCAGTGAATGTCCGCTACGTGCAAGCTAAGTGGCGGAAATAGGATATTTACGCATTAAGACAAGCTATTGCCAAAGGCGCCATTAATTATTAGCTTGATTTAGCTGGGTGTTCAATATCCTGTAATACATAGGTCAGAACAAAAACAGAGCTGGTTGCTTACAAATAACAATCTGATTCCTTAATAAAATAATAACACAATAAAACTATCCAACTACATGATAATGTTGCACACAGGAGAATGCATAACGGGTTGTTATGAGCTTGTACGCCTGAACAAAACCAGCAGAATGTGGACATGCACGCTCAGAACTACAGTGTATTCATTAACAACGACTGGGGTCGCTGCAAGTGAATTCAGGGAAAATGGCAGAAAGGCACATGTATGAACAGCACAGCGCTGCACAGCGCAGCACAGCGACGCTAGCGCCGCCACATAGCGAATCACAACAGCGACTGCAGAAACTCTGACCACCACAGATTCAACAAGGACAGGGCTGCCGAATAGCTTGGGCGCTGACAATTTCAATGAGCGAACGTGAGCGCCAAACATGAGTGACTAAAAAGTAGCTTTACAAGGCATGTGTGTTGTGAAAGCAAGCAAATTTGAGGCTAATGTGTTTTGTGGGAGGAGATGCATTTTTTATTTCACTCACAACATTCCAGTGTAAAAATGACATCTTTCATACAAAAATCTTTAAAAACAAGACAGATTAATCAAACATATCCTAAACAACCCGTGTTTAAATTTTGGCCAAAGACAAGAACACAAAAACCACTAAAAAAAATCATTGCAGTGTCTGCCATTGAAATGTTTTGGAGAGCGCCAGGTAGCGAGAGGTCATACCTGGCGCTGTGATGGGATTAGCAGCGGCGCTGTTCGCTGAAGTCTGCAACATGATGAATCCCGCGCTAGGTGACGCTCTCGCCGGCGCTAGCCTCATTTAGCGTGATAAATGCGTGATTGTGTTCGCAGCCTGGCGTTCTGGAGTCGGTAGCCGCCGATAGCTGGCGCTACCTGGCGCGAGTGAGACACTACGTGGCGCTATTGCTTAATGAATAAGGACCTTAGTCACCTTCTTCGTAAGCTTCTACTTTCTATGCTGTATAAATGTCCGCATGCAAGGAGGGGGCAGAAGCGCTTCTCTGTGCGTGTTGACTCCTTATTTAGTTTCTTACTTCATTGGTTTGGGACCAAGTACAGTCGAGTATAATAGTCTCTGGAACGGTAAAGCGTCCAGAACATCCGCAGCGCTATAACTAAATATGATGGGGTGTGTATATTAGAGGAAGCTCCTGTCAAGGCTCATACATGAAACTTTTTTCTGTTTTTTAACATAATTGGATACAATTAAAGACTGAAACAACAGAGACAAATGGTACTTCCTTTCTCTAAATGAAGCCAGGTTACCACAAATATGATAAATAACGTGGAGGAGCAACAATGTAAGGGCCCCTCTGACCTTCTTGGCCCTAGTGTGGCTGTACCCACCGCACCCTATATAGTTATGCCCCTTGGTATCCTTGTTTGGGCACCTGGATGTTATGGGGCAAGTAATGTAATATCTTTTTCAGGTTTGAACCGGGCAACTTTGTAGTGGCATGCTCCAACCCTGTACTCTTACTGCAGCAGCTCAGTTTCCTGTCTTCATCTTTTTATCTCTCCAGCTTTAGTCTTCTGTGAGGTATTTGGAGTATTCACTGTCAGTCCCCACAGAAGCCAAAGCGGAAAAAGAAATAAAAAAGACCTGTTTTTTTTCTGGGGAGCGGGAAAGGGAGTTTCTAATTTTTTCTTTTACCTTACTTTCGGACCGGTGTGATCTGCAGATTAAGTTCCCTTTTCCTTTTTGTCCCTATAAATGATTAACACAAACTGGATAAATGTTGTTACTGTTTTGATTTGGAATCGATTGTGTAGCATTTCCAGTTGATTTTTTTTAACTATTTTATTTACCAAATTAACCAAAAGATGTTTCGGCTGGCACTGGATTATAAAAGACTCCAGGTTTGACTGATTCCCTGTCCCAGGAACATCACAATTTGGGATCGCTATACTTAACAATCTGCTGCAGCATCCCCAGAAGCCCTCTGGCTGATGCAAAGTATGGCGGGTGAGGACACACTCACCTGGTGGAGAGCTGCCAGCAGGAGGCACCAGGCACTCCATTTATTCATAATAGATTGGTGATGCAGTCTATTTTGATTGTCACAGAAGCGTGAAACAAGGTAAGAATACACACAGGGTTTCACATAGAAGTGCAATCCATATCGGGAGTGCGCATGCGCATCGGAAGCTGATGGACGCAGCCTGATCAGCTCCGTGCCCGACAGAGGAACCGCGGGAATTAGCGGCGGGGTGCGGCGCCGTGGAGAGCGGTGACCTACCTGAAGTGAAGCGGTGGAGTGGACGGATGCGGTAGGAATAAGTCTCCTGGCTGTTCCTCTCAGCAATAGAGTCCGCGGGACATCAATAGTGACGGTGCGCTCCTGGCAAGATGGCGGCGGTTTAAGAGGCTGGGCTGCACGTAGCAGTAGAAGTAAATGGGCCCAAGACTCATACAGCGGGAATCAGGCAGCTCTCGTTGCTGCTTAGGCAGAGAAGGGGTCTATCCATAACCACACAACACAGCAAGATGGCAACGGAATTCACAGACGCAGATCTGCAGGAGATGGATCGTAGTGAAGCTTCCTTCCTAGCAGGGGGAGACGAGAGCCAGCAGCAGCCGCATACTTCAACCCAGCAAACTGTAAGTGCAGACCTCATGACACAGTTTGAATTGCTATTGCAGAGATCTCTAGCCTCCAATACTAAGCTGCTGACGGAATATTTATCCAAAGAGATCAGTAAAATATCTCTAAGTCTATCTTCACTGGAGGGAAGGGTGAATGATGTCTCAGCTATGCAGGAAGCTATGGAAGGAGAGATGCATTCAATACGTAATAATAGTACTATGTTGGCATCTAAGTTAGAAGACATGGAAAACAGGGATAGAAGGGCTAATCTTCGGTTCCGTGGGATCCCTGAGCAGGTAGAAGATGTCAAACCAGTAATCACAGCTCTGTGTCAAGAATTGATCCCGGGCATATCACTTGATCGTCTAGAGTTCGACCGGATCCATAGAGCCCTGGGCCCCCGTAGACCCCCAGAAGAGCCCCCACGTGATGTCATAGCGAAATTCCATTTTTTCACTACTAAGGAAGCGATCCAGAAAGCGGCGAGAGAAACGAACACGCTAATGTTCCAAGGACATAGATATCAAATATTTTCTGATCTCTCGGCTGTCACAATGGCTAAGAGGAGAGAAATGAGGCCCCTTCTGGCTATTCTTCAAGAGCACAATATTAAATATAAATGGGGCTTCCCATTCCGAATAAGTTTTACTGTCAAGGACGTCCCCTATTCAGCCTCGTCCGGAGAAGAGTTACAAACGTATTTGATAGCAGCTGGGCTAACTAGAGGGCCGACTGGGGCAAAATCTTCCAGAAGTGTGGAGGATTCACCTAAAATTCAGCGGAATGGGAAAAGGTTCAAGCGAGGACTTTGTTTCTCCAATCAAAGCTCCCCGTTGAAACAAATGAACTCGTGACCTGAAGCTGGAACCCCAGCCAATTTTAAAATCCAGCTTCATTTTCGCCCTCTGCCTGGAATGAAGAATAGAGGGGAATCACTATGTTGGTTAATATGTTTGGTCGCTGTAGATCATAGTTATTAACATGTGTTGGAATGTTGTCCTGTTTTCCTCTATTCCAGGTATTCACAGCTAGACCGTCATACTGAATTTCAGCATAAATATGCTTGAGGAACCTTATGAATAGCGTAACATCCCCCTCAGCCTGTTGAATTAATGCTGCGCAAGCATCTCCTGATCTACATATGGGTGCTCAAGTAAACTGATCAGATTGGTGGTGAGTGAGAGATATTCTCCTGCATCCTCTTATTTGAGCCAGCCCATCCTAGAGACTGTTTTGCTAGGAGATTGATTTATATAGGCTGAGTTAGGGAGACAGATAAAAATGTAAAGGTCCAAGAACGTGTGGCGACTATGTTATACAATACCGGTACCAGGTCATCGCTGTCCTGGGGCATTAAGCGCCCTTGCCATATTTTTCTAGTTTTTTATGTCTGGTTATAGCCCCCCTACCTCTGTTGGTTAGCTATGTTGCACTCCCTTAAACCAGAAGGTATATTCCTTGTGGTTTGTTTTACCTGTAGGTTTTCTACGGAGACTCTTAGGAGTCTTCTGATTTGTCCCTATAATTATCCTTGTTTGACCAAAATATATTATATATAGTTGCTCCTATATGTGTAAAGCAGATTAGATCCTCTATCACAGGAGATCTTTCCTTTTAAGATTCTGAGAAAAAATCATCTCCAATCGCAAGAAGAAAGCTCCTTGCAATAACTTCGCCGGGAGAGAAGGATCTTTTACTCCTTCCCCCAGGCGACCCTATTCAATCGTAGGACTCTTCTGAGCTCTTGACTTCTTCTCTCTCATCAGATTTACTTCTTCTCTTTCCCTTTTCTCTTCCCCCCTCCCTTTTTATTACTCTTGCCCCTCTTCCCCCCTCCTCCCGTCCCCCCCCTTTTTTTTTTTTTTTTTTTTTTTTTTTTTATATATATATATGTGTTTGTCTCAGTATTGAACTATACTGCTCCAAATTTGAAATATAAGCAAAATGGCTACGATCCTTTCTTTAAACGTACAAGGATTTAATTCACCTAATAAGAGGAGTTTGGCATTTCGCAAAATCAGATCCCTGAGACCAGACATTATTTGTCTACAAGAGACACACTTTTTGAAGTCTTTTAAGCCCAAGTATTTAGACGCCTCATATCCTCAAATATTTACAGCCTCAGCAGAAACTAAGCAGAAAGGTGTTCTGATCGGCTTTAAAAGAGGAGCCCAATTCCAGTGCAACACAGAGATTAGCGACCCGGAAGGTAGATTTCTGATCCTAATAGGAACGCTGCAAGATGTAGAAGTGACCGTAGCTACATACTATGCCCCTAACGTCAACCAAATCCCCTTTCTTACTAAATTTCTGGAGACAGTCTCTATGGCCTCTAGGGGGATGACCATCATAGGTGGAGACTCAAATTTGGTGTTAAATCCGTTCCTGGATAGGCAGTCCCCCAGCGGTACGGCGGCATCAGCTCAGGTAATCTCGTTAGCTAAAGCCTTTAGGGGATTGTTGGATGCTGATTCGTTGATAGACGGCTGGAGGGAGGCACACCCAGGAACTCAAGGTTTCACTCACTTTTCACATCCCCATAATACTTTCTCAAGAATAGATCATGTGTTTCTCCCGCAGAGATTCGTGCACCAAATAAGTTCAGTGTCAATTATTCCTATATCGTGGTCGGACCATGATGGAACTCTGCTTAAACTTAAATCACTACTGGGCAGGCCAACCGAATACTCATGGGCTCTTAATACCTCCCTCCTTGCTTATCCAGAAGTGGTAACTTTAATTTCTGATTCTTTGACAGAATATTTTGAATTAAATGACACCCGAGAAGTGTCAGCCTCTATATGCTGGGAGGCGCATAAACCTACTATTCGTGGTAAGTTGATCCAAATTGCATCCCAAAAGAAAAGAGAAAGAAACTTATGCATCGAGAAGCTGGAAAAAAGGTACCTAGAAGTTGCAGAGAAGGCGAAGTCCCAGAACACGCCCTCGACTCGTGCAGAGTTACATAACATTTCCCAAGAACTAAATTTGGCTTTAGCAGGTAAAGCGGAGAAGGTGTTACGGCGGATTAAACACAAGTTTTACTGCAAAGCTAATAAACCAGACACTCTCTTGGCTAGAAAATTAAAAACACCGGAACAAGTATATTGTCCCATTAGATTGAAAGATGTAAGGGGAGAGACAACAAGCAATCCGACCAAAATTGTTGCTATATCTAGAGAACAGCTCCAGAAGCTGTACTCAAATTCACAGACACTAGCCGATGATTGTATAAAGCAGTTTCTTAAGGAGGCCCCCCTCCCTGCATTACCGTTGTCGTTACGAGAGACGATGGACGACGATTTTAATGTAGGCGAGGTGACTAAGGCAATCGGAGGTCTGAAACTCAATAAAAGACCGGGGCCGGACGGGTTTTCAGCCGCCTATTATAGGAAATTTGTTAATATCCTGGCTCCAAAATTAACTGCCCACTATAATCATATAAGAGATGGCGGTGCATTTTCACAGGAATCATTAATAGCATCTATTAGTATGATTCCAAAACCGGAGACTGACACTTCTATCTGGTCTAATTTTCGGCCCATCTCTCTTATAAACCTAGACGTCAAGATTCTTTCTAAGATATTGGCGGATAGATTGTCAGAGTACCTACCGGGCTTAGTTGGAAAAGACCAGGTTGGTTTCATCCCAGGGCGACAGGCGGGGGACAATATCAGGAAGCTAATCCAAATTGCCCATATCGCGAAGGAGACGGACAAACAGCTTTTCTTCCTATCGTTAGATATCAGAAAAGCCTTCGATTCAGTCTCATGGAAGTACCTGTTTTATCTGCTTAGACAATGGGGTTTTGGCCCTAAATTTATTGGTCTTATCGAAGCTATATACGCGAACCCGACAGCATTTATAAAATATAATGGATTTAGATCAGGTACCTTTCCATTACAGAAGGGGACAAGGCAGGGTTGTCCTCTCTCCCCCCTCCTGTTCGCCCTGGCTATGGAGCCCCTGGCGCTGAAAATTAGGGAATCAGTTGACATTTCTGGTATTAAGATAGGAGATATTCAATATAAGCTTTCTATGTTCGCAGATGACGTCCTCCTAACGATTTCAAATCCCCTTATATCTCTACCTAACCTACTGCAACTTATGGGTACCTTTGCCAGAGTCTCAGGACTTCAAGTTAACACAGCCAAATCCAAAGCGCTTAACATTAATCTTGCCCCTGAAATTAAGAGACAACTTCAACTTGACTATGACTTCCAGTGGGACAATAGAGCTATCAAATACTTGGGGGTCCATATTACTAACTCCTATGACACCTTGTTTGCCGCTAATTTTGCCCCGCTTCGGCGGAAGTTGCTTGCCCTTCTGGATAAATGGGGGACCTATGGCCTGTCATTGTTGGGTAAGATCGCGGCGGTCAAGATGACGCTGCTACCTAAGTTCTTATACTTGGCCAGAGCCTTGCCAGTCAAGATCCCGCAACAATACTTAAAATTACTGCAGGATAAAATCTTTGACTTTATATGGGGCGGTAAGAAAGCCAGGATCGCAAAGTCAATCATGTACAAAACAAAAAATAATGGAGGTCTAGGCATCCCGAACTTGTCCAGTTATTATGAAGCAGCACAGTTGGCCCAGATATTAACATATCACGAAAAACTGGATCCGCCTTGTTGGGTGGTAATAGAAGCGGAACAATGTCACCCTCAAAAAGTGGAGAATTTGTTATGGATTACGCCTAAATTTAGGACACTGAACAATAACCCTATCATGACTCATTCTTTAAAGATATGGGACGACCACAAATTTTCAAGTGGCCTAGCCTCCCCGCATCTACCGCTTCTCTCCTTTTGGGATAATCCTATGTTTCCTCCAGCATGGCTGGACCCAGCAAGATTTCGAAATTGGAAAGCTATGGGAATCAATACGGTTCAGGACTGCTTTCAGGGGGCTAGTATATGCACCTTTCAGCAATTCAGGGATAGGTATGATTTATCGACTAAGGACTTCTTTGGATACTTACAGTTAGCACATTTCTTAAAGGAAGTCACCAAGGGTCTGGTAGGGCCAGTTACGTTTACATCTTTTGAGGAGAGATGCAAAAAGGACCCTAGAAGCAGGGGCGCGATCTCTGATCTGTATGTTAAACTAAGCAGTGGTACAACGTCAGGCGATCCTCCATATAGAGCCAAATGGCATAGAGAAATGGGTTGTTATTATGATGACAAGGAGTGGAGTAAAATTTGGAAAGGAGCCTATGGCCCAGCCATGTCTGTAGCATCCATTGAGGTGAACCTAAAGTTAATATCGAGATGGTATTTGACCCCTGAGAAATTAGCTCATTATGCAGGATCGACTCAGAAGCATTGCTTTAGGGGATGCTTGGGGGAAGGCTCTTACTGGCATGCATGGTGGGACTGCCCCCTGGTGCTTACTTTCTGGGCCAAAGTTTTCCAAACAATTTCGACGATCCTAGGTATTTGTGTAAAACCTGATCCTGGGGTGGCTCTCCTCAACAGACCGATAATTGGGACGACCAAATCACAAAAAATTCTTATTTACCATATTTTAACAGGAGCCAAGCTGGTAATTGCTAAAACTTGGAAGGTGTCATGTTTGAGTTTCGCAGAATTTAAAAATAAAGTGACCTATACGATGTCAATGGAAAAGTTGTCAGCTTTATATGACGATGATTTGGATAGTTTCCGGGCAATTTGGGACCCATGGGTTCGTTATGCTATGCCTAGAAATTTTGACAAAGACCTCTTGGGGATTTGATTTTGCGAATATATATAAAAACCTGATATTGCGAATATAGGAATATAGGAAAAATATTTTTTTTTTTTTTTTTTTTTCTTTTCTCTCCTTTCTTCCCCTTTTTCTTTCTTTCCCCTTTCTTGTCTACAATTTCTAACTATTCTCATCTACCCATGGCAACCGCTCCTCCTTCCAACCTGAATACGTGGTTGATTTGGTAACTTACCTTAATATTACTGGTTACAGATAAGTTTTTTTTTCTATTTTTAGAGGGTCGTAGAGCTACATTAAGCTAGAGGCCATTAGCCTATTGGTCCTAGATGCGCTCTATTCTAGAAACTATTACACACTTATAGATTAGTAGATGTTTATTATAGGCTTTTCTGTTTATGTTTACAAAGTTATATCGGAAAATAGTAAGAGACATGATGAACAATGCTTGTCAGATGAAACTGGTAGTCTGTAATTGAAAATTTTATGTTGTATAACGATGAACATCTTACAATAAAAATTTTTGAACAAGAAGTGCAATCCATATCAGGACACCCCAGCAAACCAGACCAAAACCCAGGTGTCTGAAAACCTGGGTTCTGGTCTGTTTTTAAATACAAAATAGAACAATTTTGCATTTAATTTTTTTTTTATTTAACACTACTGTAAATTATTCAAGCCAGGGATTGCCTCTTAATTCACTTTAATTTTGCCAAAGAGAAAAATCTATAGAATTTTTACTATTAATATGGCATCTTCTATCTTTTTAAAAAAATATATTTAAAAAAAAATAAGTAAGCTAAATGAGATCTCCAATCTTATCTAAAAATTAACTTCTGTCATTGTGCCAAAACACTGTTCTAATCATGCTGAACTGAATAAGCACATGTTTGGTTCAATTTTACTTAGACCTAATTTCAAACAATATCCAACCTACTTTGGCAGTCAGTAGGGAGCATGGTTATTTTAAAACAGATGCACCCACTCCTACCTTGCCTTCAATATCTCATGGTATGCATTTAACTCAGTATCAGTATACTGTAATTAAATGCCTTGAAGGCTTAATTTAAATACAATCACATCACCAGCAGAGCTCCCATAGCCTTATAATAAAATTAACTTGATAACCCCTGGTGACAGTTTGTCACAAAAACTAAAAAGCCATTTGGCGAAAAACATCTCACAGCCTGCAATTCATCCCAGGAGACAAATCTACAATATTCTTTCCTTTTAGGTCACTATTCTATGGAGATTTCAGTAGGTGCTTGCCTCTCCAGCATAGGTACCAGGCATGAAATCATTTTGTCACTTTTCATCCGTTTTTGGCCGCGGGAGGGTTCATTGTCAGGGAAGCAGCACATCCTTGGCAGTTGAAGATACACACTGTGTGTATGAAGGAGTTGTATGGGGGGGGGGGGTTAGATGCACTCTTCCAAATCCTTTTTACGGGGCTGATGAGTGCACACTCTAGATATAATATGGATGGGCATAGGGAGTTCTGTTGCACTCTGCATATATATTTTTGGTGTTTGAGTGGGATCTGTTTATACTGGATGACTGGACTGAACTTTTAGACTTGAGGACTCTAGAGGTCTACTGGAGGTCTAACGTTGTGACCAAAAGGATTAAAAAACAGGGCCCCCCCCATGTACACCCATGCAACCGCACACTCATCCACACTCATCCTCACTGTAAACTGAGTTGCCTGGCCAAAAGATAGACTGGGTTTGGAGATGCCTCCATCCAAAGCAAAACCCGTGACAGGAAGCAGCGCAAGTATTATTTACTGTTGCACTGACACTTTAGATGGGCTGTGGCCGAGATTGGGTGCAAATTGCCCTGATGTCAGTTCAGGACTTCCAAGCATTTTAGAGCATGCTGATGATATATGAACTTGGCAAGTTTTTGAAACTGCGGTTTTTGGATGGATTAGGCATCTCCCACCCCAGTCTATCTCCTGGCCAGGCAACTCAGTCTACAGTGTGGATGAGTGTGGACGAGTGTGCAGTTGCATGGGCGTATATGGTGTACATACGTTGTGCTTTTTATTGTGTATTTTGGGAGTTTTGCACATTTTTTGTATGCCAAGGGTATGTGTTATATCTAATAAAGTAGTGTTTGGCATCTATATTAGCATACATGTCCTTTGTGCCCGGGCCCACATTTAACCGATTGTCCCTTTGTTTTTGTGTGTTAAATGAGGAATATGTAGAAAAGGTGAAATTAGATGGAGGGATGTAGAAAAGAAGGTGATGAAGGGAAGGTAAAAAGAGCAGAAGGCATATAGAATGTGCATGATAAATAATGTGCAAAGAAGAGAGAGCGAGAGATGCCTTCTGATCCAGCTAAGAGCTTTGTTTGTGAAGGTGTGTGTGAATATTAACTCTGCGCACCCGTCCACCTAGCGGCTTCTGACCTACAAGGCCCAGCTGCCATTAGAAGAACTACAAGGCCCAGCTGACCCTGGAGGAACTACAAGGCCCAGCTGACCCTAGAGGAACTACAAGGTCCTTGTTGATAATGTCCTTCCTGGCTAGGCTCTCTTGCTTGTAAGACGAAACTGCAGGCTGTAAGCAGCCTCTGTGAAATGTGACCTAATGTTTAATATGGCCCTGCCTATACGGATGCCCCGCTGTGTGACACCCCCCCAGGTTGCTGGTAAACTCACCATTTCCGTCAGGTCCCACAATGCTGTGATTGCTGGCCGCCACATCCCCAGCCCCCCCCCCCCCCCCGAGTGTGCGCACCCGCCTCCAGCCTTTCTGAATGGCTGGGCACAGGAGCACGCACATGCATGTCATTGTGGCACATTTGACCTGTCACCAATCATACATCAGGTTTATTGTTAAAGTTCCTATCTGGGTAAAAATTAGAAACAATATATAGAATTAGTAATCTTGTCGCCCCATCCTGGGGGCCCTACGCCAACACCCCTCCATTGCTTCAGTGCATGCACTGTACACCCATTCCACTGAAATAAATGCAGCGGGTGTGGCCAATCACTGTGAGTAACGCAAGGAGTCAGCCAGGTGACTTGAGGGTGTGAGCAGGGATGGCCCAGCTTAGAGCTGTGGCGGAGGCACATTTCAATCTCCTGGTATCAGGCAGATCAGATGTGCAGGACTGTTAGTGAGTATCTATCCTTTATTTTTTGCCTGGATATTCCTTTCAGTTGTTACTGGCGGCCCGCTTTATGACCTTTCCTAGCCTTCTGTTTTTTCTTATCTTTCTATACCATCCTGATTCTTGTTTTCCTAATGATGTTATGTTATAATGTGCCATTTCCTCTTTTTGCTTGTTTACCTATGAGTCATTGTTTGTCTTCCCATTGCTTACTTATTAGATATGACATAGATTTGCTTTTATTTGATTCGATCCTGACTCTGTCAGCTTTACTTATATACTTTTTTTAATTTTTAAACTTCTTTTAAAGAATCTGTGTGGCTGTACAGAAAATGCATAATAATAGTGGTGCTGTAGGTGTATTAAAGTTCTAAGGCTACTAGATGCATTGACGTTGAAGCAGGGCTGCATTCATGCAGGGTGAGGCAGGGCTTGGGGGTGGCACCATTGGATGCAGAGCAGGGGGGCTGCATCGGCTTTAAGCACACAAGCGCTGTATGGCTGTCGGCGTGGGTCACGCGGCACCTGCCGCACTCGGCTGCCCCATTTTCTCACTGCCTGCCACTGCAAGTCCCCCGGCGTCCCCTGCTGCTGTCCCCCCATGGATCGCAATGGACCTGTCAGAGCAGCGAGGAGCGCTGGGAGGGAGTGATGTTACCACCTCACACACACACACTGAGAGCATGTGTCGCTGGGTAGGTCTATAATAATCATCTGTACATCCTGGGGAGCAGTCAGGGGAAGGTGTTAAAGTGGACCAAAACTGCTTATCTGGTAGGGGGGTATTAAAGGGGACCAAATCTGCATATGTGGGGAGGGGGAAGGTGTTAAAGTGGACCAAAACTGCATATCTAGTGGAGGGAGGAGTGGTAAAGTAGACCAAAACTGCATATACAGGGAAGAGGGGTGAGTTTTGTTAAAGCAGTACCAAAATCCACTGCCAGCCAATGGCCTTCCCCCGGGGTATCCCGAATTGGGATGCCCCACTGTGTGAAACCCCCCAGAATGGTGCATGAGTGTGCTCTCGTCCAATCAGAGCAGCTTGCCGTGCCTATATCATTCTACAAACTGCTCTAATTGTTTACAATGAGGAGTGAAAGTGGCCTCAACCCTTGAATCCTTGTGCTGTGCATGTGCTCGTACCCCAGCCTTTCAAGTAGGCTAGGTGAAAGTACGCTCTGCTTTGGATTCGGCCACACTCACTCCTCATTGAAACCTATCAGAGCCATTTGCCAAAAAACATTCAGATTCAGCTTATTAACGCCATGCGTATACAATGTGCATACTAGGAATTCTTTTAGCAAGAGGCAGTGAGGGAATATTCAGTTGCAAATCAACAGTGCAATCTACAACAATAACCTCATCAAGGTCCATACAGTGCAATCTATGTTACATCTATACAATACAGTTGCAGTTGTAACTTTGAAAACTATTACTTTGGTTATGTACAAGGGTACACATTATATCACATCTCTAGAGTAGGCCAAGTTCCAAGCTAGTTGATGCTTAAGGGTGCACTGAGTTCATTTCTCGTATGGCAAAGTAAGTGTAAAAGTTGTTCTTGTGCCTATTTGACCTCACTAGAGGAACTCTGTACTGTCGTTTTGATGGCGGTAAGTTGAAACAGCAGTGACCAGGGTGAAGTAGATCATTAATTTTTTCCACCCAGGATAAGTCTCATCTTGAAGCTGATCTTTACCATCTTCCACAGATGGTAAATTTACACCAATTACCCTTTCAGTGGTTCTGGTGATACGTTGTAGTCGGAGTTTGTCCTTACTTGTGGTATTCCTGAACCATACTGTAATTAAATTGCACAAAACTGATTCAATTATTACATTATAGAATGCAACTAGCAAATTTTTGGGCATGCCATATTTCCAGAGCTGACGCAAGAAGAATAGTCTCTGTTGGGCTTTCTTAAGTACAGAGTCTATTGGCCTGATGCAGAGCCTCCCCGTTCAGCTATCCCGTACGTTTTCCCATTGGTTTTGGCCTGTGATCGGGTCCTGAAAGGGTGCTACGTTGGTTTTTGTGTGCGTTTATGTGCTCAGGTGTGTCGGCATGCGCCTTTCCGATTGACGGCTCGCAAGAGGCTGAATTCCGTGAAAACCGACGGCCCGTTTTTTTAATTGATTCAGAGCCTTGATTTCCGATTGAAACCAGCCCCATTTAACGAGGGCCTCGATCCTTCACTTACGGCCACTATTAGCACCCGTATTTGAGCTCCGTATCATGGTTTCCTCTGTGCGCGAGCATCAAAGGCGTCAGCTACGTGGTCTTGTACTTTTGAGCATGGCAGAAACCAGGCTGCACCGTACACGTTTGGACATCGATGGAATGCATGACGTTGAGCTATTCGAGCTCACCCGCCTTAACCGTGTTTTTCTCCAGGACTTGTATAGCCAGCTGCAGCCATGGTTAGCCCCCACCACAAGAAAGGGGCATGCAATTGCAGGTATGACCAAATTGGTTGGCTGCCTGCAGTTTTTGGCGAACGGCTCGTTCCAGAGACTGGGTGCCTTCTCCGTGGGGATGTTCCAGTCTACGCTGAGCCGCAGCCTAACCAAGTTTTTGGATGGCATGGCTACCCTGGCCCCAAAATTTATATTTTTCCCAGACACAGGGGAAGCCTGGAATGCGGTTAAGCGTGCCTTTTATAACCTAGCCGACATGCCCAACGTCATGGGTGCCATTGACTGTACCCACGTATCGATCATTCCGCCTGCTGACCAGGAATATCTGTTCAGGTATGTGGTTTAGGTCTGCTTTTTTTTTTTTTGGTTTTCAAGCAGACCTACACCCTGTGTATCACTAGCACCCGTTGTTTAGTAATGTTGTTGATGTTTAAGAATATTGGTGTGCATCTTGACACTTATGGTCACACTAATTACAGTTATGTTTGGTTTGTGCAGGAACAGGAAGATGGGCCATTCCATTAATGTCCAGGCAGTGTCCGGCCCTGATCTGCAATTTTTTAGTCTATTTGCAGCCTTCCCTGGTTCCACGCATGATGCCCACATTTTGAGGAACTCCTGCCTCTTTGAACGTTTTCAATCTGGAGATCTGTCTGGTGGATGGCTACTGGGTATGTGTCTCAAACGTGTTGTTGCTGTGCAAAATTAATTTTATTGTTTTGGGCCTGTCCCCCACTAATCTGTGAGAGATAGCAATGAAACAGTACAAGTGGGCAATCACTTACTTACCACTATTTGATCATCTCTTAATTCTTGTATGTATTCTCCACTATTGCGTCCTGTCCTGGCCCTCTTAGCTAGGTAGCATACCACAGTCATTGTATCGGAGTGTACTGCTTAGATGTGCATGTTGGCTCATCAGAACTGTGCTTTGCTCTGACACTGCACAGCTCACATATTTGTCCCTGTTCAATAATGCTTTAATGCACACCTAAACATTATTGATGTTATTCCCCTTAGGGCTCTGTCTGTTGTTCCATGTTGTTAGGCTTTTCAAGTTACCTAACATGCCATTTTTGTTTAATGCATGTAAGGTACTTGTGGATATTGTTTAGTTATTAGAATTAGAGTTATTTGTTCTTTTTTGATGGCCTTATAGTTATGTGTTGACTAGTTAGGGTGCCAGACACTACATATGTTTCCAATAGGCACATTTGTCATGTGTGTTGGTGTTATTGTTAGTGCTTATTTTTGGTTTGTTTTTTTGCAGGTGATTCTGGCTATCCTTTGCTACCATGGCTACTCACACCCATCCTGCACCCATCTTCCCAGGCGCGGTATAACACTGCCCATAGGAGGACTCGCTCAGTGGTGGAACGTACCTTTGGCTTGCTCAAGATGCGCTTCCGATGTCTGGATCAGACTGGGGGTGCACTACAGTATCGGCCTGCCAAGGTCATCAAAATCATTATGGCTTGTGGTGTCCTGCACAACCTTGCCATTCGAGCCCGGATATCCAGATACACTGACCTGCCTGAGGACACTTTAGAGATTGCAGAAGATCACACTCCTCCATACTCCGGATCACCAAGTGGCACAGCACAGGCAATACGTGCTCAACTAGTGGACAATGTTTTTGCATAAAACACACGCCTTTGAAATGTTTTTTGGTGTAATTTATTTGTGAATTAACAAAAATTTATTTTCCAACTTTTTTTTTTTTTTAATTTTAAACTGAACCGTGGGATCATAAACATTAACACAACCATTTAGTGGTAGGTAGAGTATGATGTTGCAGCTGATGGTTGGGGTGGGTGAATGTGTGCAGCAATATGTGCCAGGCTTTGGTTAATGTGCTGCCATTGTTGGACCATTTCACCCATATGCCTGTTTAGGCTTCTTGTTTCTGCCAGTAGGCCAGACACATTGGAGTTTAAAACCTCTAATTGTTGGGTGGTTTGTGAGAAAGCAATATTCTCCTGGTGCCACGCTTCCTCCATAATCTGAAGCTGTCTCCTCTGGCTTATATGTCGCCTTGGCTGTGTTCTTGCACTGGCACGGGTGGGTGGTTCTGCACCAGATTGAGTTGGTGCTGGTGGTTGGGTTGCCACCGAGTGTGTGGTGCGGACGGCAGAAGAGGTTGTTGGCACAGAGGTTGTGGTAGTGGACACCAGGTGATGAAGCTGCTGTGCCTGTTGGTTCTGATGTTCACACACTGGTTGTGTAGGCAATTGCGGCATCTGATTGGTGTCCTCCTCCAAATCTCGAATGTCTTCAAGAATTGGGGGACTTTGTATGTTCTGTAAAGAAATGTAGAATTTATTGAGTTCACTCTTTTCCCAATAATGGATGCAAGTGCAATTTCCAAAGTCTACACAGTGGACCATCGACTTACCTCATCCAAACACTCAATTTGGTTGGTGTTGGAAGAAACCTGGTGTTGCATGGGCCTCTGGGACAAGCCAGGGGTTGCTTGGCCTTGTGATGTGTTTTGAGTTTGTTCTTGGAAGAGAGAATGGAATGTCATTTTTAACAACAAACACAGTGTGTATTAACAGTTACCCAATTTTTTGGGTGCACATTGAAAAGTCTCTCTGTAAAAACAAACTCACCTTTCGACCTGACATTCCTGTCTGTGTCTAGTCCCTCTGACAGGCCCTGAAGGGTTGCAGGGTGAATATATGTGTAGACATGTTCTTCTGCTGGGGTTAGTGTGATTTTAGTCGGGAGACCACCCCCTGTCTGCTGGCTGGGGTAGATTAAATCACACCTATTAAGTGTTACATCCTGTTACAAAGCAGGCTAGACATGCATTTACACTCTAAATGGACTTTACCTCTGCTGGCGGCGCATGTCCATTTTTTTCCCCCATAATATTTGAGATCACCAAATTTGCGCTTAATTTGCTCAAGATCTCTCCTGACAGAGCCAACACTATTAACTTGGCTGCAAATATTAGCCCAGATCTCCTGCTTTGCCTGCTTTGTGGTGCTTTTTGAATAACGGCCAAATAGGGCATCATAGTGCTCACAGACGCCAGTGGCTACAGCCATGCTTTGGGCATCACAAAAACGGGCTGTAAGTGAGCCACGGCGTAGCTGACGGCCACATGGGTTTGTGGTGTCCCCTGCATCAGATAAAATAGTTGGCTGGCTGTCTGGGGAGTCGTGTGGGGTTCTTGGGCTTATGAGTGAGTGTGATGGAGTGTGGGTGCTGCTCTATGTTAATGGCTGGGTGCCTGTGGAACTTTCACCTGTTGAGCTCTCTAGTGAATCTGTGGTAGTGGTACTTTATGACACAGAGTGTTGCGGAGGAGGGGTGGGTGGCCTGGGTGGGGTGGAGGTTTTGGACCTATGCTTCCCCTTGGTGGTGTGTCTTGTTTTTTGGGCATGCTTTGTGTGTGGAGGAGGTGCAGGCTGCAGGCTTTTAACAGATTTGGGTCCCTTGTGAGGCCTAGCTGATTTAGCAGGTGCTGGCGAATGTGGCAAGGGCTCCTTGCTCCTGCATTTTGGGTGAGCTACCTGTGTGTGTGGCTTATCCACCCTTTTAGTAGGTGCATGTCCCTCCTGGCTCTTGTGGCTGCTCTTGTGATGTTTTTTGTGTGCTGGATCTGAGCGGCTAGCATGTGCCTCTGGGCTTTTGTGGGTCTTGTGGGCGTGTTCAGCAGCGCATGTGCCTGCGTGCGCGCAAGCACGCACGTCAACGCGGGGGAACGTCATAGCCATACCCAGAACGCCTAAAAAAATGTCGCCAGCTATATACACAGCGGAGCAGGACGACCTAATCATGGATGTGAGTAGGCGAGCGTGCGTTTATGTGCGCGCACAAGGCGCTTTAAAAAAATAGCTATGGCAGGGCAAGATTAATGAGGATCAACTGACTTGTTAAAGTAAACTACTAGACCACCTTACTTGTAAACATGTGCGCAACATCAAACTAGCCTACATGCAGATTGTAGAACTAGGCCCATGTAAGTAGGAATGAGGGGCAGAAAGTGACTTTAGGTAGGGCATGAGACTTGGACATGTTTTTGTGTGACTAATGGGGTACCATTGTGTTTTTTCCAAACAGATGATGCTGAGAAATCGCTACGGTTTCCTGTCGTGCGATTTCCAGAAGAGGACGTTGGCTCTGGCGGTGGTAGACGCGATTGCCCGCATTTCGGGGACCACCTATACCTTCACCCAGATCGGTCAACCCTGGTCTGACTTAAAGAGGAGGCATATGCCCGGGTGAGGCGATACTTTGCCAAACATTTTCCATGTAAGTGTGGCAACTTGACATGCAAGAATCACACTGGCCTTGGCTGGGCCTGTTTTTATGATTGTGTTTATATTTCAGCTAATGAATGGAATATGCGTTGCCGCCCCACCCGGAAAAGAGCCCGCAGCCCAGTGTTGGACAAAGCTGGGGAAGGTATAGGTGGCCCACCGCCAGTGCCAACGCCCACCCCCTCCTCTGCCAGTGAGTATGAGGGCCCCTTAGACCTCAGTATGCAGGGGGGGGATCGCACGACAGGGAGTCTAGCCTCACTGAGCAGCAACCTGACTCCGGTAAGACTATCCAAATAACATATGTCCTGATACATGCAAGAAAGACATAGACTAATGTGCACTATTGTTCTATGTAGATTCTGACGTTGCAGGCCCATCCCAAGGGATAGTGGAGGGAGGTGCAGAACCTGAAGAGGTGGCTGGGGAAGGTGAGGGATTTGATGCCTTGAAGCATAACCTAATCGGACATTCAGGAGGCACAAAGAGTAACTAATATACTTGTGTTTTGGATCCAAACAGATTCAGAGCCGGACATACTGGTGGACCCAGGGAGGAGGCTGCGCCCCAGACGCCCTGTTGCCCAAAAGCAAAAGTTTTAGTTATTTTTTGGAAAACTAGTTTAAACTCATGTCCCCCCAAATAACAAAAATCAAATAAAAAGAACACTAAAAATGATGATGTTTTTCTTTCACAGATCAAAGAAAACGGCAACTCTTTTAAAGGAGCCACCCATTTTAATCAAAATTTTAATTTTGTTATTCGACACATTTTGCCCAAAATTTTAACAGTTAAAAAAAATAAATTACAGTAAAAAAACAAAACACTAAAACAAAGTGTGGTGTGTTTTATTTCCTGCCAATGTACGTTATCACAACATCATCATACTGTTACATGTCCCAAAAGGTAAGTATATGGGACAAGGAATAGAAAGAAGAAGGAGAAGAAAACACAGAAGAAGAAACAGAGATTAAGGTAAGCATTATAGACAAGCCAGAAGAAGAAACAGAGATTAAGGTAAGCATTATAGACAAGCCAGAAGAAGAAACAGAGATTAAGGTAAGCATTATAGACAAACCAGAAGAAGAAACAGAGATTAAGGTAAGCGTTATAGACAAGCCAGAAGAAGAAACAGAGATTAAGGTAAGCATTATAGACAAGCCAGAAGAAGAAATATGTAAGTATACTTGTCCTAAACATCAAAATAGGGGTGAAAACAGATGGCAAGAAGGTACGTTTGGAAACCCATTAAAAAGGAGGGAAAAACGGATCGTCCGTGTGAACGGGAATGGAAGCCACGATGAAATAGCATGCCCCCGAGAGGGGGAAAAAAAAAAACCCTTCCCGATTGAAGACACAGAAACGGAGCATTAACGGAGTTCCCCCGACGGCGGCTCTGTATCACATTTTAACCCCGGGACAAATGTTAGCAAAACGGGCCATAGGGAAAACGGAACAAAATAAGATCAAATTGGGGGAGGCTCTGCATCAGGCCATATGTGTTTGCTCCCGCTCAAGTTTTGTGTTATGTTTGTCCCTAGTAATTTTGTGCTGTTTACTCTCTCCACTTCATTGCCATTGATGGAGGAAACTTTTCTGATGGTGACCACCTGAAATCAATTACTATTTATACAGTTTTTACAGCTTTCAGGATTAGTCTGTTGGTTTTGCACCAGCAACCTAACTTGTTGATAGCATTTCTATACGCAAATTGATCATCGTTACTGATGAGACCAAAGATAGTCATGTCATCAACAAATTTCAGTAGTTTTACTGATTCCTTGGAGGAAACACAGTCGTCTGTGTAGAGAGTGAATAGTATAGGGGAAAGAACACATCCCTGAGGAGCGCCTATATTGGTGACTTCTGCTTTGGAGGTGACATTCACAATTTTTACTTGTTGGGAACATTCCATTAAGAAGCTCTTAATCAATTTACAAATTCCAGGGTGAAAAGTCATTGATTCCAGTTTGTTGGGGAGAATTGATAGTATTAAAAGCTGACTTGAAATCGACAAACAGTGTTTTTATGTATATGTTCCTGGTTGTGCATACTTGAGGGCTAGATTAACTAACGACATTATCCGCTGCCCTATTGGCTTTTGCTATGCCATGACATAGGTAGACATAGGTATAAGATGGATGTGCATTGGGGGCGCCATTCCATAGTTCGTATCAGGCAGAATTGAGGCAAGGTTCACCCCTGTGTGGAAGTATTAGGGTACTGTATTAGGGTAGTATTAGGGTAACTGTATTTTGATAAGCTTTGTATAAGGGTATTACTGTATTGTGCTAAGCTTTGTATAAGATTTTCACTGTATTGTGCTAAACTTTACATAAGGGTTTTAATGTATTATGCTAAGCTTTGTATAAGGGTTTTACTGTATTGTGCTAAACATTGTATAAGGGTTTCACTGTATTGTGCTAAACTTTGTATAAGAGTTTCACAGTATTGTGCTAAACATTGTATAAGGGTTTCGCTGTATTGTGCTAAACTTTGCATAAGGGTTTCACTGGATTTTGCTAAACATTGTATAAGGGTTTCACTGTATTGTGCTAAGCTTTGTATAAGGGTTTCACTGTATTGTGCTAAACATTGTATAAGGGTTTCACTGTATTGTGCTAAATTTTGCATAAGGGTTTTACTATATTGTGCTATGCTTTGTATAAGGGTTTCACTATATTGTGCTAAACTTTGCATAAGGGTTTTAATATATTGTGCTAAGCTTTGTATAAGGGTTTCACTGGATTTTGCTAAGCTTTGTATAAAAGTTTCACTGTACTGTGGTAAGCTTTCTATAATGTTTTCATTGTGTGGTGCTGGGGTTTTGGTGGTGATGGCCCTCAAAGGTACCAGGGTCCCTTGTGCTTTAGGAACTTAGTGGTTAACTGCTATTGTAGTTTATTTGTCTGCCTGGACAATGACTTTAACCCCAGGATAACTGCTCTGGACTCTAACGTTTATATAGATCATCAGTCTTTTCCTAACAGGAGGAGCAACCCCAATCCATATCTTAAGTGGATCCCACTTTTACCTATGTGGTTTTGACATGCGTTTCACTTTATTTTGCTAAGCCTTGTATAAAGGTTTTGCTGTATTGTGTTATGAATTGTATAAGGGTTTCACTGTATTGTGCAAGCTTTGTATAATCACATGACAATACGTGGCGCTAGTCTTAAATTAGCCTCTTAATTTCTTTGTTATGAAAGCACATACCCGTTCTGCAAGAAAAAACATAGCACCAGACTGAAAATATGATCCTAGTCAATATTTTTTCAGACATATTTAAAATTAAGCTGGATATTTATGTACCACCCTTTAACAACACATAATTTAGTAATAAGCAAAAACACTACATTATCCCCCACCTCCCCCAAAAAAGAAGTTTGTCAAATTGGAAATATACCATATTCTTTGCCACATAAGAGACACCTCTTCATAAGACACACACTGGATTTGGAGGAGAAAAAAAAAAATCAGAACCAAATGGTGTGCTAAAATGCCCCCCAATCACCCCATTAAAGACCCCACATTACAGGCAATTTACAGTATTCCACATTGCAGGCAGTGAACAGTATCCCACATTACAGGCAGTGGGTGGTATCCCACATTACAGGCAGTGAGTGGTGGTATCCAACTCTAAAGGCAGTTGGGGCAACCCACATTACAGGCAGTGTTAAGAACCCCACATTACAGGCAGTGCGGGGCATTCCAATTACTGGCGGTGTGAGGCATCCCAATTACAGGCAGTGTGTGAGGCATCCAAATTACAGGCAGTGTTCATGGCATCCCAATTACAGGCAGTGTGAGGCATCTCAAATAAAGACGTGTGTCTAGCATCCCAAAACAAGGTGGTGTTCATGGCACCCCAATTACAGGCAGTGTTCATGGCATCTAAATTACAGCCAGAGTGAGGCATCCCAATTACAGGCAGTGTGTGTGACATCCCAAATACAGGCAGCATATGTGGCATCCCAATTACATACAGGTTGTGTGGTATCCCAATATCAGGCAGTGTGTGTGGCATGCCAATTATAGGCAGTGTGTGGCATCATAATTTTATACCTGCTTAAATTAGCTGCAGCACAACATTGTACATATATTATTATTTCACCTAATAACTGTTTCCAGAGTCTGACATTGTTATATTATTATTATTATTATTATTATTATTATTAACAATATTAATAATACAACTACTATGCCAACTAATAATAATATAATCATTTTGCTAACTTACTCCAATGTTTACTTTGTTCTCATACCACTGTGTGTGTACAGCCTCTTCCAGCCTTCAAACTAAATGAGCCATCACTACCAAAGGGAATGCATATTGGATGGTAATTCAGTCTCCCCATGTTTCCATGCTTTGCTTTGTCTAAATTTCCTTAACTATTGCATTAGTATAAGAAGATCACAGAGGGCACATATGGTATCACCAAAAGGTGGAAGCACTGAAATAAATTGCCATATGGTTCCTACAATACACTGAAATCATCTGTAAAACATTCTTTGGAGGGAAACTGCTAGTGGGAGGCATTCTGTGAAGATCATAAAATATACAAACTCCAAATAACAATTCAGTCAGTTTTTTTTTTCAATTTGCATTATCATATGAGGGATGATACATTAGTATATCCATAGCAATATCATTCTGATAGTGGTTTTGTAAGTGTGCCATTTTGCAGAATAGCACAATTTTAATAAAGCCAGTCCTTTCAAATGAATAATAACCAGCCCCCTTGTGTCTATTAATTATGTAAACTCAAAACACCTAATGCTTTTATTGCTTCAGGTATTAATATAAATATCAGAATGCATATTAAAATCTAAAAAAATAACACAATAGCAGCTTTCATACAAATAAGAACTTAAAGGGGAAATCAAATTTCAATTGAACTTTTGAAAGTGTATATTTTTGTGTGCCAAAGTGATGTCCTCAAGGTGCTGAGCTGTATTTTGTTTTTATTTTAGCAGATGTTTGTTTTATTGAAGCAGTTTTCCATATCTGCAATCTGTTCCCATTAGTAATGTACACCAAGAAGAGAAAAAAAAGCCCTGTACACACAGAACACTTCTGCTGGACATGTGTAAGGTTGAATGAGCCCCCTCTCCTCAGCAGTGGCCATAGCAGCAGTGTTCTTTGTGTACAGGGCTCACATCTCTCTTCTTGGTGTCCTAACTTGGTATACATTGCCAATGGCAGGTAGATAAAACATCTTCCATAAACATTCATTTTCTGGAGGCACATGCGTGGCTGACAATGGTGTTTATGTTTTTGCATGCAGCTCCACTTCTTATTCTCTCGCTAGCACAATCAGCAGCACCCAAACCACCCAAGGACACCTCATTTGTGCTTGAATCTGTAACCAGTGGTCCCCCCAGCAAGAATGCCAGAAACATCACACAGAACACCTGCAGGGTGAAAACAGCAAAACCTGAAGCCAGCAGGACAATGTTTTAAGATTGCATTGGTGCAGGGCAGGTCTTCCAATGCTACTCCTGCTCGAGAGGCCCAGGCATCAAGCCATATCAGCCTCAGATTGAAAGCAGAATGGATAATACAGCTATCTAATGCTAAGGTGGAAGATCTAAATGTAAGAGATGTAACTTCCATACAAGAGGTCTTCTGGAAACCCAGTTAGATATGGAGCAGATTGTGAAACACCTGATTACCAGAGGTGGCAAATGAACACCAAGCAATCGTGTTCATAGAGCCCTTACTACAATTAAAACAAATGACCCTCCAAGAGACATTATTGCGAGGCTGTGTTGTTTTCAGACCAAAGATAAGCTTATGTAACCGGTCAGATCAACTCCTGAGATCAAAATCTAGTACTTTTAATAGTTCAGATATTTGTGGACATTGCCCCTATTACGATACAAAAAAAGAAGAGACAACCATTGCTGTCTCAATTGCAGAACGGCTCTCCCACTTTTGTCTTTCTTTTACCTATTGTCAAGCTTCCTGGCTACAACCAAGGTAAAGGTAGACTTCTGGCTAGAAGTGAGGGCTGGGTAGAGCTCCAGATTTGGGGCCAAGCATGAAAATAAAGTTCAATAAGACAGAACAGAGTTCAGGGGTTTAATAAAGACCGATAACAGATACAAATTCCAGGGATGGCAGCAGACAGGCAAAGTCTATAAACAAACCGTGTTCAGAGGCTGGCGACAAACTAAATACAAATTCTAGGGCTGGCAGCAGATAAGCAAAGTCCATTAAACAATCTGTGTTCAGAGGCTGGCGACAAATCAAATTCAAATTCCAGGGCCGGCGGCAGACAATCTGAGATCATGGGCTGGCAGCGAACAAGCAAAGTCCAATAAACAATCCAAAATTCTAATCTTGTAATCCGTGCAAGTGTTAATCCATAAGATGATCAGGAAGCAGTTCATGTCAATCCAGTATCATAGTCAGGGGTTGCAGGTAACAGGAATCACAGCTTCCAGGAACTGAGCTGATAACACAGCAATGAATACAGGCCAGTTGTCCATTTCAATAGGGCTGTCAATTAGAGCAGGAAGGGATGTGTCAGAGTCAGAGTCCTGTACACAGGACAAGGAAAACCGGAAGTAAAAAACAAGCCCAAGAGCTTACGTTCACATCCTATTTTCCGCTAGATTCTACCCTGGATAAATCCCCAGGTAATTATCCCAAATTGTCAAAGATTTCCAGGGCCAGCTTAAAATGGGCAAAACCCTTACACTCTCAAAATTTTGTAGACGGTTGGAGAGAGAAAAATTCCAGTGGTAAGGACTACACCCTTTACTCTCGAGCATCATTCTTACTCCAGAATAGGCCATATACTAGTTCCTTATCTTCAGTCATGCAGAATTCTGGCAGACCATTCTCCGGTTATTTTGACTTTATTCGATTTACGAATCAAATCACCTAGGTTGAGATGGAGTTGAAATGAATGAATCCCAATTAAGTAAAAAGGAGATATGTGATGAGCTTGAGAGTTAACTAATATTTATGTAACTCCTCCTCAGACACTTCCCCCATAATCAATTGGGCAGACCACAAGACTGTTATACAAGGATAGCTGATTCAGATAGCAACCAGAGCCAAAAGGAAATTAGAATTAGAAAACTCTATAAAGGAACCCAAATAGGAACCTCTGATAACAATATTCCACTTTCTAATAAGGCCAAAAAACAAAATATGGGGTAAGCATACATTTTACAGGGCCACTGATAAAGCTGGCGGACTTTTGGTGAGGGAGGAAATTAGCACCCACAAGCAAGACATTTGCTGTTCCCTAACTCCATCTATCATCTTCTTTTCATTCCAGTGATCCCCAAAAGATTGTAGCAGAGTTCTTGACCTTTTATAAAAACTTTTATTCTAGTCCCCCTATAAGAAGCAGCACTTTTTGGGGTAATTTCCAAAAGTAACTGCCGCTCATTGGGCTCGGTTGGATGAAGAGTTCAGAGAGGAGGATGTGGTGGAGGTTATCAAAACCATGAATAATTGCAAGGTTCCAGGCCCAAATGGCTTCACTGGCCTCTATTTTAAAAATGTAGTGGTACCCCAGCTCCACATTTAACCGCTCTGTTTAATGTAATTCGGAGTGGCGGTTCTTTGGAAAGCAGCTTAAGCTTTGCACTTATAAGCATAGTTTTGAAATCTTATTACAGGAATTATTATCCCACTTCATAAATGTAGATCTGAAGCTGATGACCAAAATTCTGGCTAAACGTTTAAACTCTTTCTTAGCACAATAAATATATCTTGGAAGGGTGGTTGATATATTATCTACAGTTGGTTCTGATTGGGATGGAAAAGGAACTAGATGATATATGGTTCAACCGCTAGACTTGCACTTGATGCTTTGTCCTGAAATTATTATGTTATTCCACGCTTTAGATAAGCAAGACTGTGGGGATTAAATTCAGAATATTCTAAAAATATTATAGCCCTCCAAGCCTCTTTAAACATATGGGGGATTCCTGTCTAATTGCTTTACCATTTATAAATGAACCATGCCAGGTTGCCCTTTGCCCCTTCTTATTTTTATTCTAGTGTCAAACCTTTGGCCAGACTAATCAGATCCAACCCAGATATTAAAGGTATCAACAGTGGGGGTAGGTCCCACAAATGTGCTATGTTCACTGTCAACCTTCTGGCTCCGATTTTAGACCCTATTGTTATTCTTCCGAAACTTTTCTGAACCATCCAATGATTCTCTCATATTTCATGCTTGAAGCTTAATGATAACAAGTTGGAAGCACTGAATATTAATCTTCCTGATGATACGGTCTCTTGTTTAAAGCAAAAGATTTAAATTTAAATAGGCTACTAAGGCTTTAACTTACCTTGGAATAAAGTTGACCGCCAAATTCAAAGAGTTGTATTCAACCAACTATGGTTCCGCTAATTGTCAGTATCCTAATGCTTGGCAAAATATAAATATATCACGGGTTTGTTAGGATTAGGACTAGACTGTAGGGTCACCACTCAATATGATATACTGCAATGATTTCCCCAGGTGGGTGCGCCTTGGATTCTAAGAAATATATATGCAAGCAACAAAACCAAGGAAAACATAGAATCCAAAAGATTTTTTTTATATATATATTTTTGATGTGTAAATAGTCCATTTAAAGAAAATATGGTATGTATTGAATGTATTTATCTTTATGGAACAAGATACCTGGAGGCCATGTATTAGTGGTTTTTAATGTGTCTTGTGTGTTGATGTTGTTTTGAATGGTAAATGTCACAAGTGAAATTAAATCTATTGTTTTTACATGACCTGGTGGTGTGCCCCAAAAAATCTTTTGGATTCTATGTTTTCCTTGGTTTTGCTTTGTTAGGATTAGGGGAATAAAAATGAATCTCCTATGGTTATTATATATTTTTTACTGCCTCCCAATCATGGATACTATGCACGATTTACAGTAGCTTGCCAACAAACTAGGACAATGCAATTTATTTGGGGAACCGAGGGGTGTAGGATTGAGAGAAAAGCAATGCTCACCTCTATTAAACTGGGAGAGGTAGGGGGTGCCTTATCTTGAGAAGTATTTTTAGAGGCATTACAAATTGCCCATTATTTATTTGAATTAAAAACTGCCAACTATCGTTAGAGGAGCATGTGTTAATACAAATATAGATCTAATAATGTGGATTCCAGGATCACATGGACCCACAGTCCCTTGCTCTGCATTGCCTCAGTCCCTTGCCATATGAGACAGAATCAAAATACTTTCATCTCCATTTGTTCCAGTACCTCCACAAGTGCACAATCCCTTGTTTGTCCCAGAGGAGGATTCTACATTATTCCAGTGGTGGACTTGCAAGGGTTTTATTCACATTGCAGATTGCTGGAACCAAATGGGGAGAATAACTTTATTCAAAATCATGACATGCCTACTCGTTAATATTATAGAGGTCTTCAGATCTTACATTTTATTCAATCTCTTGTATCCCACTGTAAGAACTCTTTAGTGTCAACCTGCTAGGAGCAATGCTGCCTTGAGAACCCCAGAGCACCAGGGGATTTACTCTCCTTTATGGCTTCAAAGACAGAAAAATTACCCAGAATAAAAAAATGTCCAGTACATTATCAAAGGGATCCATCAATACATCTTTGTTGGAGGCTAATCTTAAAGTTTCTCTTTGTTGGTATTTAGTCCCTTCTAAGATATAGAGCCTTCCCAAATAGCTCCTCTACATGTTTTCGATGTTGTGGATCCATATGGGGTTATTTTTATACTTGGTAGGGATGTCCAAGGGTAACCACCTTCTGTAACTGTTTTTAACCTGTTCTCTTTCTTGACTGGGGTGAAAATTGCTAAGGATCCCCAGATAGGACTAATAGGGTCAAGGGCCAAAGACATCCATAAAGAGGTATGAATGCTACTGTATATGTATGGCAGCTAAAGCCATTCTTGCCATCAAATGGATGCAGGACAATTTAGATTAGAGCTCTTTTTTTTCTAAATTAAACTAGATATGGCTTACTGAGCATCTAAGCAATATATTGATAAAGAATTAAAGTTTAAAGCGATTCGGAGTCCTTAGGAATCATACTGGAAGACACAAGAGGTTAGAGATCGTTAATATGTTGTCCATTTATTTATGGAAGGCTCTATTTGAAAGTATAGTATTTTTGTTTTTGCACTCTATTGGGCTACCCCTCTATTTTCTTTCTTTTGCACGATACACATGTTTTGTAATAAAAAATAAAAAAATAAAAGCAGTAGTCGGACTACAAAGGCCCCTTCTTTCAAATGTCATTCCTCCAGTACTAGAGATGAGCGAACTGAGCTCCTGTAAACTCAGTTCAGTCCAAATTTGAGGAGAAATTTGATTTGGCATGAATTCAAATTTTTTCTGGTTTGTGCCGACCAAATTTCCCCCTCAAATGTCATGTGCTGTCTGTTACTGACAGCCGGAGACATCGGCGGAAGCTAGTCTTATGGGATCCATGCCTAGTTCATCTTAAGAAATGTAAAGATGTCCATGTTGTCTGTGGTTAGGTGGATTCTTTTGTCAGTAATGACAAGTAGGTGGAGGAGGCTACAGGAGGCACTGACTGATGTCCTGCAATCCTGAGTGGTGGAAGGATCTGTGCCACAGGGCTTCCCATGTCAGTCCCAACCACAACTACTACACTGACCCAGTTAAAAATATAATGTCCCTGCCCATGCTTACTTTTTATGGTTTTATTTTTTTCAGATCTTGGGATGCCCTAGTGAAAAAAAGTAGTGGTGGCTAGAAACAGTATATTATGGGACAGCCACCTCCATGAGATCTTTAAAACTGTTCCCCTCCACCAGGCAGAAAGGGAGCATTTCAAAGGCCAGCAACTTTGAAATGCTTGCATTCAGGGCCACTGCTTGAAAAATGCCACACTGGTGAGATCCTGTGAGGCAGCTTTGACATGCTCAATCCCTGGGCTTGGTGGCCAGTAGTCACACTGGGCTGACTGCTGATGGTCTGCACCCTTCTCCTTCTGCTGGCTGTCTGGGGCTGTGTGACCACCACCTCTTCCTCCAAACTCTGATGGCCTTCAGTCCACTTTGGGTCTAGGACCTCTTCATCCTCCCTGACATCCTCTTCCACCCTCTTCTCCCTGCTAGCCTCCCTCTCAGCCTCAACGTTGCAGAATGCTGCAGCAGTCAGCACTTGGGCCTCATCATCATCCAGGGTGACCTATGATGGTACGTTGGCTACTGCCTCATTCTTCCACAGAAGCTCTTGGGTATCTGCGAGCCCTAGGTACCTGGGGCAGGGGCAGGTGGATGGCCCATGGTATCCCACCCAGACATGTCATCATAGAGCATTAGTGACATTTAGCTCGTACAACCTTGCAGATTTTATGGGGGGTGAGGTGGAGGGCTCTGCACTCTTGGCTGCAGTGTAGTAATCTATGACAACCTCAAAATGTTCTGGCCTCACCACTTTGTCAGCAGTATTGGGGCCTACAAAAATGTGCTCCAAACCCTGACACCTGCTTGCACCAGAGGAAGATGTAGCAGGCAAGGAGAGAAGTGTCTTCTCCCTGCAGCACCAGAAACTGGATGAGCATGAGCTCCCAGCAGCAGAAGCACCACAGCCACGTCCCTGTTCCTTATTGCTTTCTGCATTGTTAGACACCTGCAGTTACAGCACCAAAAGTAGTACACAAAAAAAAAACACCCAAAGCACCCAGAAAGTCACCCAGTGCTCAAAATGGACCAACAGTTAAAATGACTTAAACCAGACCAACACAACAAACAGTGCTCATATGCATCCCTCCCCAGGGCAATTTAGATTGCTCACATAAAAATTAATTTACCTTTTTCTAACTCCTGCTGGGGTCAATTTTAAAAACAAGATGGCGGTTCATGCATGCAAGTTGTAGTATAAGAGGGTACACCTCAGTGCTTAGACCAAGTTGTGGTATAAGGGGACACTCTTACCCCAGTGCTTAGACCAAGTTGAGTTATAAGGGGGCACTCTCATCCCAGTCTTTACTGCTAGTTGTGGTATAGGGAGACACTCTCACCCCAGTGCATAGACCAAGTTGTGGTATAAGGTGACATATGGACCCCAGTAGTGACAAGCCAGTGGTATTAGTGCAGTAGTAGAGAGTCAAACCCTACTCTAGCCCTTACTCCAACCACCTACTGTGGGCAGTTTTTAGCTAAATAGAGCCTTTCTGTCCCTAAGCAACTGCAGCAGGAACCTCAACTTATCTACCTCGAAGAATGCATAGCAGCATGTTATAAGGCGGGTCACGTGTCCTGCTGAGCCAATGGAGGAAGAGGTAGAAAGAAGGATGACTGGCTGCTGTGCAGCTTCTTCCAGGTCCAGCCTGAATGCCACATACGGCTTCAGTGCACGAACCAGCAAAGTTCGGTGCAGATCTGAACTTTGCCGGTTGGATCCGCTCATCCCTATTCAGCAGGTACTTTACTGATTTTTATTTTTTTGTTTTAAATCAAATTTTAGCCATGGCTCTTTGGACTTAAGCTGCTTTTATTTATTTTTTTTTGCTTCTCCGGATATTATTTGTTTGATGTCTTGTATTTGCATTTATAACATGATTGTTTTCTGCTTAACTTTTTTTGTACAAATAAACAACCTTTTTTTATCAGAAATGTGTGTTTTGTGTGCATCACACTGCACTAGTTCAAAAACATCAAACAAATATGGATGGACTTCAGTGGAGCACACGGGCACAACATTGGTGCACCCTATGTAGAGGCTCATTGCTTGCTCACTACACCATTTTTTTTTTCACATCGAGCCACATTACGCCACAAAGGGCAGCAAAAAATAAGCACACTGTGTCTGCTATGCCACAAGATAGGGCCATAAAAAGGGGGAGCTGTTGGCCCTTAATGCACCAATTCAAGATGATTATTTAAGAACAGACATTGATGCCCCATTCAGGAAAGATAACAGTGGCAACGGAGGACACGAATGTAAAAAAAATGGCACAGAAAAGGGAAACCTCATAAATCAGGCTCAATGGTTACAATAAGAAATGAGCAAATTTTGATCAATTTGGCTGATTTGTCAAATTTTTTGAAAAAATGTGTTTCAGTCCGCATAGATTTGCGGCAAATTAAAAACCACTATTTCTGGCCTACCGAGAGCCTCAATAGGGTTGTAGAACATTTTGCCTTACTGTAACACACATGGAATGTGTGCTGGGTTAGTGAAATAATACTGTAAAGAAGTATGGCATGCAGATCAGAGGCATCGGAGGAGCCATATATTGCCTGAAAGACACACCCTGGAGTTGGCAGCAGCATTAAGAGACCATATAGCACCTGAAAGACATTTCCTGGAGTTGGCAGCAGCATGAAGAGAACATATAAAAACTGTGGGCACATATATGTTATTCTAAGAATATTATTAAAAGTTAAGTTTTACGTAATGCATTTCCTCAATAATTACTTGTTGTCTGATGCGGAGGAATGTTTGTAACTGGAGAGCAGCGCCTTAAATCTGTTTTGCACTATCCATATTTCTGAAGTGTTAGTGTGGCACCATGTTCAATCCTCTGATGCATCAGGCTTCGATGGGTGGAAATCTTGGCTGTCACATGCCCGATTTATCTTCACACAAGTCAGTCTCTCCATAGTTACACACTTGCTGCTGTTGACAAAAAAAAAAAAATAGTTTTAAAGCATACTGTAGCACATTGAACTGCCCTCATTAGTGCATACCACATACTCACATCTAGGAGTTGTACCAATTTGTTCCTGTTAAAGTCTTCAGGGCCTAGTTACTGTGACAGGCCGATGTGTGGAGCTGTAACTATGGTCAGGGACAATACATGTCCTGAAGTCTTCCGCCAACTGCAAGACATCCTAACAATGGGAAGGAAACTTCACATACACTTCAGCCACTCCTACACAAAGCACACCCTTCATGAGCTGCAGCGTCAGAATGGTATCATCCAACATAGTCTGATTTGCGATGTTTCCCCCTTTGGAATTCCACCCTCCATATGTTGGACTGACTATGTGAACAGAGAAAAGCCATCACCAATTTCTTGATGATCCAAGTGGATATGGGGACTCCCCTGTGTAACTTCAATGTAAACCAGTGGCAGCTCATACGTGACACCTGCCGTTTGCTCAGGCCCTTTGAGAAAGCCACCTTATTAGTCAGTCACCAGGATTACAGGATGAACGATGTCATTCCACTGCTTCATCTACTACAACACGTGTTGGAAACTATGGCTGGTCAGGGCACTGGAGATGTAACACCTTCGGTATCTGCTGGACTTTTCTGCAGCCAAACTTGATTTGTGGCCACAATTAGCAGAGTTTGCCCTGGGAAAGCTGTCCTGCCCTGCCAGTAGTGTGCCATCAGAGCGGGTGTTTAGTGCAGCAGGGGCCATAGTAAACACAAGGAGAACTCGTCTGTCCACAAAAAATGTGTCTGGCCTTTCACAGTAACTAGGCTCTGAAGACTTTTACAGGAACAAAATGGTACAACTCTCAGATGTACATATGTGGTGTGAACTGATAAGGGCAGTTCAATGTGCTCCAGTAAGCTTAAACTGTATTTTTGGACAACAGCAGCAGGTGTGTAACTATGTCTGTTTTTTTCACAGTAACTAAGCCTTGAAGACTTTAACAGGAAAAGAATGGTGCAACTCTCAGATGTATGTACATGGTGTGCACTGATAAGAGCAGCTCAATGCGCTCCAGTAGGCTTAAAACAGTATTTTTACACAACAGCGGCAGGTGTATAACTATGTCTGGCATTTCACACTATCTAGCCCATCAGCACTTGAACATTAAACAAAATGCAAAAACTGTGAGATGCCCTTAAATGGGATGCCTCCAGTAAGGGTCAGGTAAATACGTTACAGCAAGCTTTAAAACAAGGTTTTTGTACAAAAGTAAGGGGTGGATATTTTTGGCCAGGTGTGTGGCTTTTAACACTAACTAGGCTTTCAAGATCAAGGCTAGAGATGAGTGAACTTTTGAAAAATTTGATTCGGCCGATTCGCCAGATTTTCCGGTAGAATTTGTTTCGGTCCGAATTTATTCGTGACAAATCGCTGTTAAAAATGGCTATTTCTGGGCTTCAGAGAGCCTCCATAGGGTTGCAAAACGTTTTGCCTGGCTGTAACATGCATAGGATGCAGGCTGGCTTAGTGAAATAATATGACATGCAGATCAGAGGCGTCGCTATTAGATGTGCTGTCGCAGAGCAGCACAATTAGAGAGCCTTGAGGTGGCATCAGTATGATGAGCCCATATATTGCCTGAAAGACACACAGTGGAGTTGGCAGCAGCATAGGGAGCCCATATTTTGCCTGAAAGACACATTGAAGTTGGCAGCAGCATTAGGAGCCCATATATTGCCTGAAAGACACACAGTGGAGTTGGCAGCAGCATAGGGAGCCCATATATTACCTGAAAACACACCCTGGAGTTGGCAGCAGCATAGGGAGCCCATATATTGCCTGAAAGAAACACTGGAGTTGGCAGCAGCACAAGGAACCCATATATTGCCTGAAAAACACATTGGAGTTGGTAGCAGCATGGGGAGACCATATATTGCCTTAAAGACACACCCTGGAGTTGGCAGCAGTATTAGGAGCCCATATGTTGCCTGAAACCACATTGGAGTTGGCAGCAGCCTAAGGGGCCCATATATTGCCTAAAAGACACATTGGAGTTGGCAGCAGTATTAGGAGCTCATATATTGCCTGAAAAACATATTGGAGTTGGCAGCAGTATTAGGAGCTCATATATTGCCTGTAAGACACATTGGAGTTGGCAGCAGCATTAAGAGCCCATATATTGCCTGAAAGACACACCCAGGAGTTGGCAGCAGCAGCAGCATTAGGAGCTCATATATTGCCTGAAAATCACATTGGAGTTGGCAGCAGCATAAGGAGTCCATATATTGCCTGAAAGACACATTGGAGTTGGCAGCAGCATAAGCAGCATTAGGAGCCCATACATTGCCTGAAAGACACACCCAGGAGTTGGCAGCAGCAGCAGCAGCATTAGGACCCCATAGATTGCCTGAAAAACAAATTGGAGTTGGCAGCAGCATAAGCAGCCCATATATTGCCTGAAAGACACACCCTGGAGTTGGCAGCAGCATTAGGAGCCCATATATTGCCTGAAAGAGACTCTGGAGTTGGCAGCAGTATAAGGAACCCATATATTGCCTGAAAAACACACTGGAGTTGGCAGCAGCATTAGGAGCCCATATATTGCCTGAAAGACACATTGAAGTTGGCAGCAGCAGAAGCAGCATTAAGAGCCCATATAATGCCTGAAAGACACGCCCAGGAGTTGGCAGCAGCATTAGGAGCCCATATATTGCCTGAAAAACACATTGGAGTTGGCAGCAGCATTAGGAGCCCATTTATTGTCTGAAAGACTCACCCAGGAGTTGGCATCAGCCTTAGGAGCCCATATATTGTCTGAAAGACACACCCAGGAGTTGGCAGCAACATAAGCAGCATTTGGAGCCCATATATTGCCTGAAAGACACACCCAGGAGTTGGCAGCAGCAGCAGCATTGGGAGCCCATATATTGCCTGAAAAACACATTGGAGTTGGCAGCAGCATAAGCAGCCCATATATTGCCTAAAAGACACACAGTAGTTGGCAGCAGCATTAGGAGCCCATATATTGCCTGAAAGCCATACCCAGGAGTTGGCAGCAGCAGCAGCATTAGGAGCCCATATATTGCCTGAAAAACACAGTGGAGTTGGCAGCAGCATTAGAAGCCCATATATTGCCTGAAAGACACACCCAGGAGTTGGCAGCAGCAGCAGCAGAATTAGGGGCCCATATATTGCCTGAAAGACACACCCTGGATTGGCAGCAGCAGAAGGAGCTACCATGCATCAGCTACTCGCATATATCAGCTATTGGTGGGTGGAAATCCTGGCTGATCCATGCCTGATTCATCTTCACAAAGGTGAGTCTCTCCACATTTTTCGTGGACAGACGAGTTCTCCTTGGCGTTACTATGGCCCCCGCAGCACTAAAGACCCGCTCAAATGGCACACTACTGGCCGTGCAGGACTGCTTTCCCAGGGCAAACTCTGCCAGTTGCAGCCACAAGTCAAGTTTGGCTGCCCAGAAGTCCAGCGGATCCTCAGTGTGCGTTGGCATGGTCATTTCAAGGTATGACACGACCTGCTGGTTCAGGCCCTGGTTCAGGTCTTCCTGCTGCTCATGAGTAGCCTCACTATGCGGGTGCAGAAAGCTACTCATTAGCGACTGAAGATTGAGGCTGCTGCTGATGGAGCAGCTGCTGCTCTTGCCACCCCCCCAGCAGCCATGGCAGTGGAAGGTGAGCGCAGAGGTCCCCCCAAGTCAGACCTGCGAGAGTATGGACCATGGCGCAGATAGGCATCCGCCAACTGACTACGTAGAATGTCTTTGTAGTACGTCAGTTTGTCCTCCCTCTCAGTGGCTCTAAAAAATGCCCCCATTTTGTGCCGGAAGCGAGGGTCCAATAAGGTGGAGAGCCAGAAGTCATCCCACTGACAAATGGAGACAATTCTGGGGTCACTTCACAAGCTTGTGAGCATGCATCTTGCCATTTGTGCAAGTGACTCGGAGGGACTACCTGTCTCCATCTCCACTGCAAACTGCCACGGTGTGTCTGGGTCCTCTGTCTCGCCTTCCTCACAACCCTCTAGCTCCTCTGGCTGCTCCTGCTCCTCCTCTCCTGTCAGATGACTAGATAAAATGGTCATTTTGTCAAACCTAAACTGTGCTTCGCTGTGCTCCACCCCCTCTTCCACTTCAGCCCCCACAGGCTTCATGTGGCTGTGAAATGTATGCGCCATGTCTCTAGTGCCCTGACCAGCCATGGTTTCCAACATGTGTTGTAGTACATGAAGCAGTGGAATCTCATCGTTTATCTCATAGTCCTGGCGACTGACTAATAAAGTAGCTTCCTCAAAGGGCCTGAGCAAACGGCAGGTGTCACGTATGAGATGCCACTGGTTTACATTGAAGTTACACAGAGGAGTCCCCTGTGGGATGCCCCTATTTTGTGCCGGTAGCAAGGGTTCAATACGGTGGAGAGCCAGAAGTCATCCCGCTGAAAAATGGAGACCATTCTGCAGTCACTACGCAAGCACGTTGCATGCATCGTGTCATTTGTGCAAGTGACTCAGAGGGACTACCTGACTCCATTTCCACTGCATACTTCCACTGTGTGTCTGGGTCCTCTGTCTAGCCTTCCTCACAACCCTCTAGCTCCTCTGGCTGCTCCTGCTCCTCTCCTGTCAGATGACTAGATAAACCGCCCATAAACTTTGCTTCACTGTGCTCCTCCTCCTCAGCTCCTATGGGGTTTATGTGGCGTGAAATGTATGTGTCATGTCTCCAGGGCCCTGACCAGCCATGTTTTCCAACATGTGTTGTATTACATGAAGCAGCGGAATCACGTAGTTCATCCCGTAATCCTGGCGACTGACAAATAAAGTGGCTTCCTCAAAGGGCCTGAGCAAACGGCAGGTGTCACGTATGAGCTGCCACTGGTTCACTCGCCCCTAGTCTGCTGCGATATCTGCCTGATGAATCTAGGCCTCTCCTCAGTGCACATCCTGGCACATCTCTGCCTGACATTTTTACTGCGTTTAGGAGGGTAAAACAATGCACTACACTACACCTAGAACAGTATTTTTGTAACAGCAGGTCTGTAGAAAAGTTAGATCAAAATAGGCAGACACTGTAGCTAAAAGCTAATCCAAAAAGACACAAGTCAGATGGTCTTACACAGGATGCCCCTGGTCAGAGTTAAATGCACCACAGGCAGTTTTAAAATGTTCAAAATGTAAAATAGGTAAAGATGCAGGTACTCTTAAACTTGCTTTAAACTTGAAAACCAGACTTTTTTTTACAAAAGGCAAAAGGTTAGTAGGCAGGTACTTTTAAAAAATAAGTGGTAGCACTGACAATGGCCCCCAGTGAAAGGCAATGGGTGCTTTAAACTTTTTACAAAAGGCAAAAGGTAAGTAGGCAGGTAGAAACATAGAAGGTTGACGGCAGAAGGAGACCATACGGTCCATCTAGTCTGCCATTATGTGTATACTGTATGTACTCTTTATCTTAGGATAGATGTGTGCTTATCCCAGGCATGTTTAACCCTTTAAACGCCAGCCACGTAAAATTTACGTGGCTGCCTCTCCTGCAGTTAACTGCCAGCCACGTAAATGTTACGTGCCTGACTTTCCCCACTAATAGTAAAAAAAGTTTTTAAAAAAGTCACTTACCTCGTTTGATTCACCCGGGTCTCCTCTTCAAGATGGTGGTCTCCGATCGTTCATCGGACCTCCTCCGGCTGCAGGGCAGGGCCCGGAATAGGGTGCCCCCTCATTTCAGCTGCCTCCGGCTTTTCCTGTAAAAAAAAAAAAAAAATGACATTTACTTACCTCCGTGTGCGCTGGCTCCCGCTGACCCTCCTCTTCACCTGGGGGGCCTCCGATCCTGGAAGGCTCTCTCCCCACTGCTGTTCCGATGGCGGCCGCCATCTTGCTGCTAATCTCGCCATCTCACCTTTTGGGGGCAGGGCTAATGACGTCAGCCCACCCCGTCTCCCGCCAAGCCCCGCCTCTTTTGGGGGCGGGGTTATGACATCATCCCGGTCCCGATCACCAGCTTCAGCTCTCTCAGCTGTCAGATGCCGGTGATTGGTGCCGGGGAAGGAGGTGACAGGAGATCCTCTGATCTCCTGCCTCCCCCTTCTCTGGATGCCGATCGCCGGCATCTGTCATCAGAGCGAGGGACAAGAGCTTACAATCAAAGGTAAGTACAGTAAAAATGTTATTTTTTTTTTTTAATAAAATAATTTTGTCTGTGTCTTTTTTTCAGTTAACCCTTTGTGAGCTGGTAAGGGGTCTATGAGACCCCTATACCAGCTCACAAGGCTCTGGGTATGGCAAAACCCCCAGCCCCCCATTACCTGCCTCCCCAAAGGCCAGGGGGGGGGGCAGAAGGGCCCAGGCCACTATGGCTATGTGGGCTAGTAGCCTGCAGGGCCAGGGGCCACCAGCGCTGGCCCCTGCGCCCTGTTCTACAAGCCCCCATAGCTCTGTCAATTTTTTTTTTTTTTTATATTAACCCCTTATGTCCTGTCGCCCAGCTGGTAATAAATGCTTCCAGCATTTTGTGGTGTGTGTGTTTTTTTTTTTAAGTGGACCAACACCCAGGATTTTGACTATCCTGGGTATTGGTCCTTTTCCCCGGGGCATCCCGATCGGGGGATGCCCCGCTGTGTGAAACCCCCCAATCACCCACAATAACTCACTTCACCCGGGTCCTACGGCGCATGCGCGGTCGCTCTTCCAATCAGCGTGCTCAGAGGGGCTGAGTTATGGACGTCTAAGAGACGTCTAAGCTCAGCCACTCTGAGCGTGCTAGCGGGTGCATCCCCCACTTCCCTCTAACAGGGAGCGTAAATAGCCAGCGCGGGCATGCGCCCTACTAGAGGGATAGCGGGGATGCGGCCTGCGCATGCGCCGTAGGACCGGGATTCAAGTAAGTGGTAGCGGGTGTTCCGTGGGGTGTCACACAGAGGGGCATCCCGATTTTGGATGCCCCAGGGGGAGGAAATAGAACGGTCTGGGAATCTTATAGATTCCCGGGCCGATCAGCCCTGGGTGTTGGTCCACTTTAACCCATTGTGAACTTGTAAGGAGTCCATGAAACCCCTATACCAGTTCACAAGGCTGGGGGGCTGTCAAGTCACCTGCGGCGAGCGGGTGATTTGCCATTAACCCCGGCCCCCCTATTACCTGCCTCCCCGAAGCCCAGGGGGGACAGAAGGGCCTGGCTGATTTAGGAGGTGCGGGCTTATACCTGGCAGGGTGGGGGGCCACCAAAGCTGGCCCCTGCGCCCTGTTCTACAAGCCCTGCATAGCTGATCCCTGGGCTGGTTATGCTGGGTAGGGGGGACCCCATGTCATTTTTTATGGACATTTTTAAGGGGTTTTTAACCCTTAAAATAAAAAAAAATGGGGATTACCCCCCCCCCCCCCCTTGGAAGGGGAACCCCACGCCAATTTTTTTTCTTGATTTAACCCTTTATAGTGTGGATTGTAGTTGTATTTTATTTTTACATGTTATAAAGTGTTTTTTCAGTTTGGGGGGTCTTCTGAACAGTAACGGGGGGCTACCGATACATATGTGGTACAGTTGTAATCGGGAGAAATGGGGCTTTCACATGCAATATGGTTTTCTTTAAAAAAAAAAAAAGGTTTTAGTTGAAATAAAGGAGACAATTTTCCCAAAAATTTTTTTTTATTTTGTTTTGTTTAATTTACTTAAAAATATTTTAAAAAACAGTAAAAAAAAAATACATAAAAAAAACAAGACATTTCATGTTAAAGCCTAAACTCTGCCGCAAAAATAAAATATATCATTTTCCTGGAAATTCCTGCAAAAATCACAGTTAAGCATAGCGTAAAATGGTGAAAAATGACCCGTCAAGAGAGGTTGACAAAACCTCAAGTAGGCTGGCAGTTAAAAGGGTTAATAGAACCTATGCATGTTGGGTATTGTTCTGCTCGGGGGACCTTGCGCTTTCAGATTTAGCTTGTTTTTTTTGTTTGCATATTGATATTTTAGGAAAACTCATTTTTTATTCTGCTTTATTATACATTTTTTAAGGAAACCCTGTGCGACCAAAGAATTCTTTGAGGGATTACTTTCAGAAAGATGGGCCCACTACAACACGCTGGGTACGCTTAGAAAGCTTATCATGTGTACTTTCAGGAATGTATGGTTTGTGGGGGGTATTCCAAATGTAAAGGGTTTTTTTGGCAGAAAAAGTGCAAGGTGCGCACTTTGTTTGCAGAGTTGAAATTTTCAAGCAAAATTACCATTGTGCACATGCTTTACTTTTTGGTGTTTGGCAACTCTTCTTTTGACAGTACCTATGCATGTTGGGTATCGTTCTGTTCGGGGGATGTTGCTTTTTCAGATTAACTTGTTTTTTCTTGTTTGCATATATTTTTTTTTTTTAGGAAAATGTGGCTTTGATCCTGTTTTTTTTATCCTTTTTTAGGGAAGCTCAGTGTAACCAAGGAATACATTGAGGGAGAACTTCCACAAAACTGTGGCAACATCAACAAGCCTGGTACGCCTAGAATGCTTGAAGTGTGTATTTCCAGAGAATATATCGTTTATGGGGGGTATTTCAAATGTAAAGGGTTGTTTTTATTAAAAAACTGCAAGGTGCACATAGCGCTTAGCATAGCTGTATTTGATCTAAAAATCTCTTAAAGTGCTGTTTCAGTTTGAGGGAGTCTCCTGGGCAGGAAAGGGTGTCTACCAATACATATGCGGTACCGTTGTAACTGGGAGAAATTGGGATTTCACACGCAATAAGATTTTAATGACAAACTTACATTTTTTATTAAAAAAAAAAACTACAATTTTTTTTGCATATATTTCACCCCAAAATAATAAAAAAACACTTGAAAAATGACAAACAAGACATTTCATGTTAAAGCTCAGACTCTGCTGAAAAAAACAATATATAATTTTCCTGGGAAATCCCTTCACAAATCACAATTGAACAAGGGGAGCGCAAAATAGTGCAAAATGGTCTGGCAACAAAGGGTGACAAAAACTCCAGGTAGGCTGGCGGTTAAAGGGTTAAATTCAGTGACTGTTGATTTTTCAACTACCTCTGCTGGAAGTTTGTTCCAAGCATCTACTACTCTTTCTGTAAAATAATATTTTCTAACATTGCTCCTGATCTTCCCCCCGACTAGCTTCAGGTTGTGCCCCCTTGTTCTATCATTAAGCTTCTTCTTAAAAACACTTCCCTCCTGAACTTATTCAATCATTTCACATATTTAAAGGTCTCAATCATGTCCCCCCTCTCCCTTCTTTCCTCCAGACTGTACAAATTAAGTTATTTAAGTCTCTCCTGATAAGTTTTAAGTTTAAGTCCTTCCACCATTTTCGTTGCCTGCCTTTGGACACGTTCTATTTGAATAATGTCTTTTGCAGGTAAGGTCTCCAGAACTGCACACAATATTCTAGCTTTGGCCTTACCAGGGCTCTATACAGCGGCATCACAACCTCCCTCTTCCTACTAGTGATGCCTCAAGCTATGCAGCCGAGCATCCTGCTTTCTTTTCCCACTGCCTGGCTACACTGTCCACCCATCTTGCAGCTATCAGTAATCAGTACCCCTAAATCTCTCTCCTCCGAGGTCCTGGCTAACACAGTGCTGCCATACGGTACTCAGAGCAGGGATTCCTTCTACCCAAGTGCATGATTTTACATTTAGAGACATTAAACTCTAGTTTCCACAGTTTTGACCATCTATCCAGTAAAGCTAAATCATTTTCCATGTTGCAGACACCTCCAGGAATATCCACCCTATTACTAACCTTTGTATCATCAGCAAACAGACAAACTTTTCCTACCAAGCCTTCTCCTATGTCACTTACAAATATATTGAAAAGAATGGGGCCCAGGACAGAGCCTTGCGGCATACCACTTGTAACTCGCCTTTGTTCAGATTGCACACCATTTACAACAACACTCTGATACCGATCCCTCAGCCAACTGGAAATCCACTGAACTATCCAGGGATTGAGTCCTACCTTCAGTTACTTATCTATGAGCTCCTTATGTGGTACAGTGTCAAAGGCTTTGCTAAAATCCAGATAGGCGATATCCACAGAACCACCTTCATCTAACACTTTAGTGACATTGTCAAAGAAATCAATAAGATTGGTCTGACATGATTGGCCCTCAGTAAAGCCGTGCTGTTTTGGGTCCAACAGGTCATTAACTTTTAGATGGGAAATTATCTGTTTTTTTAAGAGTGTTTCCATTAATTTGACCACTATAGATGTTAAACTAACTGGCCTGTAATTACTGGCTTCTTCTCTACTCCCCTTTTTATGGATTGGTACGACATAGGCCATTCTCCAATCATCTGGAACCTCACCAGTTGAAAGGGAATGGTTAAGTAAATCAGTCAGAGGGGCTGCAATCACAAACCTAAGTTCCCTTAGAACTCTGGGGTGGATTACATCTGGACCCATCGCCTTACTTACCTTTAGATGTGCCAGCTCGTATAGGACATCAGCCTCCAGAAACTCCGGAGCTGTGCCCTCCCAGTGGGATGCTGTGCTATGGCCATGCCTGCTACTATCTGAAAATACCGAACAAAAGTAGCTATTCAGATGGTCAGCCACAGCCTTATCTCCGTCAATATATTTATTTTCCCTATTTCTAATTTTTGAGACTGTATTGTTTTTCTTCTTTCTGTCACCAATATATCGGAAAAAGGTTTTATCTCCCCTCTTCATAGATTTGGCCATTTCTTCATCCTTTTGCCCTTTAGCAGTCCTTATAATCAGTTTTGCTTCCCTCTGTTTAATTTTATACGCCTCTCTGTCAGCTACACTTCCACTTACTTTATACTTCTTATCTTTTATGATAGTGCTGACTTCCCTAGTAAACCATAATGGTTTCTTCTTTCTTTTATTCTTGCTAGTTTGTTTCACATATTGCTTAGTTGCCTTTAAGATGGCCATTTTTAATAGTGAACACTGGGCACTCACTTCTGCTACTCTGTTCCACTCACCTAATTTTCTTTCTACATACTCCGCCATTTCCTTGAAGTTTGTCTTCCTAAAATCTAGCACTTTGGTTCTGGTGTGTGATTGCACAATGTCTGTTTTTATTCTGAACCATAAGCATTGATGGTCACTGGAACACAGATTTTCTTTTCCCTGACCTCGGACACCAGATCCCCATTGGTCAGAACTAAGTCCAGAATGTTATTTCCTCTAGTTGGCAATGTCACAAGTTGTTTTAGAGACACTCCATTAAGTGCCTCTAATATAGTCCTGCTCATGCATGTCGATGCACTTGGGATATTCCAGTCCACATCAGGCATGTTGAAGTCACCTGTAATTACAATGTCCCCCTTCTCTGCCATTCCACTGATTTAATCTATTAACATGTTATCTAGATCCTCAGATTGTCCAGGGGGCCTATATATCACACCAATTCTGATGACAGCTCCCTCCTTAGTCTGCATGGTAACCCAGAGAGTTTCTAGTTCATTATGTGTAAGCTGAATTATTGTTGATTGAAGTGTAGTCTTGACATAAATGGCTACTCCACCGCCCTTTCTATCCAATCTGTCTTTTCTGTACAATGTGTAACCGGGTATGGCTATCTCCGAGTCATTGTGATCCTAAGGTACTCTTAAAAGTACCTAAGGTACTCTTAAAAGATAAGTGGTAGCACTGACAATTGCCCCCAGTGAAAGGCAATGGGTGTAGAGATGAGCGAACTTTTGAAAAATTGTATTGAACTGATTCGCCGAATTTTCCAACAAAAATCGGTTCGACCTGAATTTATTCGCGACAAATTGCTATTAAAAACGGCTATTTCTGAGCCTCCTAGAGCCTCAATAGGGTTGTAAACCATTCTGCCTTGGTGTAACACGCATAGGATGCGTGCTGGGTTAGTGAAATAATACTGTAAATATTTATCACATGCAGATCAGAGGCATCGCTAATAGAATCGCAGAGCGGCACAATTGCAGAGAGTTAAAAAGGCATCACTATGAGGGGCCCCTATAGTGCCTGAAAAACACACCCTGGAGCTGGCAGCAGCAGGAGCCCAAAAATTAGCTGAATCACGCCCTGGAGTTGCAAGCAGCAGCAGCAGCTGCAGGAGCCCAAACATTGCTTTAAAGAGACACTGGAGTTGGCTGCAGGAGCCCAAAAATTGGATGAACCACACCCTGGAGTTGCAAGCAGCAGCAGCAGGAGCCCAAACATAGCTTGAAAGAGACACTGGAGTTGGCTGCAGGAGGCCAAAAATTGGATGAATCACACCCTGGAGTTGCAAGCAGCAGCAGCACTAGCAGGAGCCCAAACATTGCGTGAAAGAGACACTGGATTTGGCTGCAGGAGCCCAAAAATTGAATGAATCACACCCTGGAGTTGCAAGCAGCAGTAGGAGCCCAAACATTGCGTGAAAGAGACACTGGAGTTGGCTGCAGGAGCCCAAAAATTGGATGAATCCCACCCTGGAGTTGCAAGCAGCAGCAGGAGCCCAAACATTGCGTGAAAGTGACACTGGAGTTGGCTGCAGAAGCCCAAAAATTGGATGAATCACACCCTGGAGTTGCAAGCAGCAGCAGGAGCCCAAACATAGCTTGAAAGAGACACTGGAGTTGGCTGCAGGAGCCCAAAAATTGGATGAATCACACCCTGGAGTTGCAAGCAGCAGCAGCAGGAGCCCAAACATAGCTTGAAATAGACACTGGAGTTGGCTGCAGGAAGCCAAAAATTGGATAAATCACATCCTGGAGTTGCAAGCAGCAGCAGGAGCCCAAACATTACTTTAAAGAGACACTGGAGTTGGCTGCAGGAGGCCAAAAATTGGATGAATCACACCATGGAGTTGCAAGCAGCAGCAGGAGCACAAACATTGCTTTAAAGAGACACTGGAGTTGGCTGCAGGGGCCAAAAATTGGATGAATCACACCCTGGAGTTGCAAGCAGCAGCAGCAGCAGGAGCCCAAACATTGCTTGAAAGAGACACTGGAGTTGGCTGCAGGAGCCCAACAATTGGATGAATCACACCCTGGAGTTGCAAGCAGCAGCAGGAGCCCAAACATAGCTTGAAAGAGACACTGGAGTTGGCTGCAGGAGCCCAAAATTTGGATAAATCACACCCTGGAGTTGCAAGCAGCAGCAGCAGGAGCCCAAACATAGCTTGAAATAGACACTGGAGTTGGCTGCAGGAGGCCAAAAATTGGATAAATCACATCCTGGAGTTGCAAGCAGCAGCAGGAGCCCAAACATTACTTTAAAGAGACACTGGAGTTGGCTGCAGGAGGCCAAAAATTGGATGAATCACACCATGGAGTTGCAAGCAGCAGCAGCAGCAGCAGGAGCCCAAACGTTGCTTGAAAGAGACACTGAAGTTGGCTGCAGGAGCCCAACAATTGGATGAATCACACCCTGGAGTTGCAAGCAGCAGCAGCAGCAGCAGGAGCCCAAACATAGCTTGAAAGAGACACTGGAGTTGGCTGCAGGAGCCCAAAAATTGGATAAATCACACCCTGGAATTGCAAGCAGCAGCAGGAGCCCAAACATTACTTTAAAGAGACACTGGAGTTGGCAGCAGGAGCCCAACAATTGGATGAATCACACCCTGAAGTTGCAAGCAGCAGCAGCAGGAGCCCAAACATAGCTTGAAAGAGACACTGGAGTTGGCTGCAGGAGCCCAAAAATTGGATAAATCACACCCTGGAGTTGCAAGCAGCAGGAGCCCAAACATTGCTTTAAAGAGACACTGGAGTTGGCTGCAGGAGCCCAAAAATTGGATGAACCACACCCTGGAGTTGCAAGCAGCAGCAGCAGGAGCCCAAACATAGCTTGAAAGAGACACTGGAGTTGGCTGCAGGAGGCCAAAAATTGGATGAATCACACCCTGGAGTTGCAAGCAGCAGCAGCACTAGCAGGAGCCCAAACATTGCGTGAAAGAGACACTGGATTTGGCTGCAGGAGCCCAAAAATTGAATGAATCACACCCTGGAGTTGCAAGCAGCAGTAGGAGCCCAAACATTGCGTGAAAGAGACACTGGAGTTGGCTGCAGGAGCCCAAAAATTGGATGAATCCCACCCTGGAGTTGCAAGCAGCAGCAGGAGCCCAAACATTGCGTGAAAGTGACACTGGAGTTGGCTGCAGAAGCCCAAAAATTGGATGAATCACACCCTGGAGTTGCAAGCAGCAGCAGGAGCCCAAACATAGCTTGAAATAGACACTGGAGTTGGCTGCAGGAAGCCAAAAATTGGATAAATCACATCCTGGAGTTGCAAGCAGCAGCAGGAGCCCAAACATTACTTTAAAGAGACACTGGAGTTGGCTGCAGGAGGCCATAAATTGGATGAATCAAACCATGGAGTTGCAAGCAGCAGCAGGAGCACAAACATTGCTTTAAAGAGACACTGGAGTTGGCTGCAGGGGCCAAAAATTGGATGAATCACACCCTGGAGTTGCAAGCAGCAGCAGCAGCAGCAGCAGGAGCCCAAACATTGCTTGAAAGAGACACTGGAGTTGGCTGCAGGAGCCCAACAATTGGATGAATCACACCCTGGAGTTGCAAGCAGCAGCAGCAGGAGCCCAAACATAGCTTGAAAGAGACACTGGAGTTGGCTGCAGGAGCCCAAAATTTGGATAAATCACACCCTGGAGTTGCAAGCAGCAGCAGCAGGAGCCCAAACATAGCTTGAAATAGACACTGGAGTTGGCTGCAGGAGGCCAAAAATTGGATAAATCACATCCTGGAGTTGCAAGCAGCAGCAGGAGCCCAAACATTACTTTAAAGAGACACTGGAGGGAGTGCGCATGCGCGCGGATCGAGAATGGCTGCGGCTTGATTCGGCTCCGCGCCCGGCGGCCAGTTCTCGGGGGAGCGGCGGTTAGCTCTACACGCGTCGCGGATGAGATCGGTGCGGCTGCGACAGTGAAGGTCCCGTGATTCCGGCGGTGCTGTTGACGGGTGCGCGGCGGGCCTGGTGAGGCGGGTGTCGGCCACGACGGTGCGGTCCCGCAGCGGCCAAGATGGCGGAGGAACTGTCGATGGCGGATCTCGAGGAGATCGAGAGCAGTGAGGCGTCATTCAGAGCGAGTGCGAGAGAGAGAAGCAGCACTCAGCCCTTGGAGGTACAGTCGGAGGTTAACCCTGCAATACTTATGCAGTTTGAAGGTATGCTGCAGAAAGCTCTTTTGTCAAATAATACTATCTTAAAGGAACATATATCTACGGAATTAGATAAAGTGACATTGGGCTTACAGTCTCTTGATACAAGGCTAAGTGAAGTGGTGTGTGCGCAAGAAGTCTTAGATTCTGAAATTCATCAGCTCAAAGCGGCTAATTCTGTGTTATCGGCAAGGCTTGATGACTTTGAGAATAGAGATAGAAGATCTAATCTCAGAATTAGAGGCCTCCCTGAACATATTGAAGACGTGTCCTCTGCAGTCCTGGCCCTGTGTCAAGAGTTAATTCCTGATGTCCCTGCAGACAGGTTTGAATTTGACCGTGTACATAGGGCTTTGGGACCCCGCAGGCAACCTAAAGATCCTCCTAGAGACATAATTGTCAAATTCCATTTTTACAAGACTAAGGAGTTGGTTCAAAGAGCTTCGCGGCAAGCATCTATACTTTCATTCCAAGGGCATGAATACCAGATCTATTCTGATCTTTCAGCTACTACTATCGCTAAGCGGAAAGAGTTGCGGCCACTTTTAGTCATTCTGCAGGAACGCAAGATTAAATATAAGTGGGGTTTCCCCTTTCGCATCTCCTTTATCTTTAAGGAGGTTTCCTACTCAGCGTCTTCATTGGATGAGTTGCAAGCTCATATGTCCTCGGCTGGTTTATTGAGATCCGCAATAACCAAGTCACCTAGAGGTCTGGATGATTCGCCCAAATCTCAGCGGGCAGGAAAAAGACAAAGACATGGCAGTCGTTTACCAGAATGCAGCTCTTCTCTGTCGTTCAACAATGGATGACTGGCTTCTGATTGTGCGACGGTTATTCTGGTTAAAGTGTTACCTGGTGCGATTAACCATAAGTTAATATGTTCTCATGGTTTATCCTGGTGTATTTAACCAATGTTTAAATATATATAGTACCACTTTTTTCTTGGTCATATAGGGCCACCTGATCTTTTATAAAGTAACTGTTAATTGTACAAGGTTTAAAGGGAAAATCTTTATATAATTTTCTTGGATTTTGTTATACCTGTATATAATGTTGCGCGTGCTTATTTGTGATTTTATGGCTATCCCCCGTGGCTGCCGGCAGATGCCTGACGTACTCCTATTATCTCGTTTGGATTGCTTTTAGTTAGGACTCCAAACGATTTACTACATTTTTACTGTTGAATTTGTTTTAAGTTGTTGGGCGTTGTTGGCCCTACAATATCTTTGTAGTGTCAACTGATCGCTCTTAGGTATATAGAACCCTATTAGGGGTTCCCCTAAGTTTTCCCATCCCGTCTTTCCCTTTTTTTTTTTTTTTTTTTTTTACTTATTTTATTATTTTATTTAACTTTGTTAGGTATCAATGATGACTTCTGTTTTATCTTTAAATGTACAGGGCTTCAACTCACCGTACAAGCGGAGCACAGCTTTTAGAAAGTTTAAAACTATCCGCCCTGACGTGATTTGCTTGCAGGAGACACACTTCTCGAGGTCCTCCAGGCCTAAGTACTTGGATGCGGCTTATCCTCAGGTATACAATGCATGTGCAGATACTAAACAAAAGGGGGTACTGATAGGTTTTAGAAGGGGCACACAGTTTTTTTGCAAAAGGGAAATAGTGGACCCCGAGGGGAGGTATTTAATCTTGGTTGGTAGTTTGCAGGATGTGGAGATCACCATTGCTACCTATTATGCTCCTAATGTCGATCAAATTGCATTTTTGTGTTCAATTTTTTAAGAAAGTGAGTGAAGTGACCCTAGGACAGTTAATTATATGTGGTGACTCGAATCTTACATTAAACCCCTTCCTAGATAGGCAATCACCAAAGGGTACTTTAGTATCTTCTCAGTCAGCTGCTGCATCTAGAGCCTTTAGGGCGTTGTTGGATAGATACCATTTGGTAGACTGCTGGAGAGAGGCTAACTTAGGTGTACAAAATTTTACCCACTTTTCACATCCACATACGATATTCTCTAGGATTGACCATATCTTTTTGGCCCAGAAGTCTCTTCCCATTATGAAATCAGCTAAAATAATGCCGATTCCCTGGTCTGACCATGATGGAGTGATTATTAAACTGGAGTCGTTACTTTGCAGACAGGAGGGATTCTCATGGTCTCTAAATAACACTCTATTGTCGGATCCAGAGACTGTCGATACTGTATCTAAAGCTATTACTGAATTTTTTGAGCTGAATGAGGCCCCTGACATGTCAGCAATTATTTGTTGGGAGGCTCATAAACCTACCATTAGGGGCCAATTAATTAAAATAGCTTCTAATAAAAAACGTGAGAGAAATAAGTGCATTGATGCGCTGGAGAGGGAATATCTTGAAGTGGCAGATAAGGTGAAGACTGATCAGTCTCCTTTGCTGCGCTCCAAACTTCAGAGGATCACCCAGGAATTAAATTTGGCACTGGCGGGTAAGGCGGAGAACACTATAAAATGGGTGAGACATAAATTTTATTGTAAGGCTAATAAGCCGGATTCATTATTGGCTAGAAAATTGAATGTCCCGGATCAGTGTTATAAACCAATTAGGCTCAAGGGGGATAGGGGGAACTTAACTAGTAATCCTAAAGTGATTTCAGATATTTTTGCCAGTCAACTCAGTAAATTGTATGCTGATTCCTCTCCCTCTAATCAGCGGGATATGGGAACCTTTTTAGATAAATGCGCCTTTCCGAGAATACCGGTGGAGCTGTTTGAGGAGCTCGAGGCTGATTTTGGTGCTGAAGAGATTAAGCGCACAATTGATAGTCTGAAATTGAACAAATGTCCGGGACCTGATGGTTTTTCGGCTGTATATTATAAAGCATTTGGCTCTATTCTAGCACCAAAGTTAGCTAAAATGTTTAATGCTGTGAGATTGGGTGGTTAATTTTCCCAGGAATCCATTTTGGCCTCAATCTCCATGATTCCTAAACCGGATTCAGACTCTACGGTTTGGTCCAATTATAGGCCAATTTCTTTAATAAATTTAGATATGAAAATTTTCACTAAAATTCTGGCAGACAGGATGTCTGCGTTTTTACCCCTTCTGGTTCACCCCGACCAAGTGGGCTTCATTCCAGGGCGACAGGCTGGGGATAACATAAGAAGAGCTATTCAACTTGCCTTTTTAGCTAGTTCGGGCCGTGCGCAATCAATGTACCTCTCATTGGATATTAGAAAAGCCTTTGACTCGGTTTCATGGGACTATCTCTTCTTATTATTGGAGAGATGGGGATTTGGTTCTAAATTTTTAGGTATGATTAGGGCGGTGTACTCTAATCCATTAGCTTATGTTAAGTATAGTGGCTTTCGATCTAATAGGTTCCCCCTTTTGAGAGGTACTAGACAGGGTTGCCCTTTGTCCCCCATCTTGTTCGCCCTGGTGATGGAGCCCTTGGCCCAATTAATCAGAAGTTCTCCAGATATAACTGGTATTCAGGTGGGAGAGTGTCAACATAAATTGTGCTTATTTGCAGACGATGTACTATTGGTCATATCCAATCCACTTACTTCCCTCCCCACCCTTATGCGGACTCTTAAGGAGTTTGAGATCGTATCGGGGCTGCAAGTTAACACGCTTAAATCTAAAGCACTGAATATTTCTATACCTCCAAATATCTGGGGTCAGCTGCAGGAAAACTTTAGTTTTCAATGGGAAACCAAGGCGCTTAAGTACTTAGGGGTTAATTTGACCGGTAGCTACGATACTTTATTCAAAGCCAATTATGTCCCCCTCCGCCAGAAGCTCTTCCGGTTGCTGTCTACTTGGAAAGATTTTGGCCTTTCCTGGCTTGGTAAAATAGCGGCGATCAAAATGACATTATTGCCGAAGTTTTTATATTTGGCCAGGACCTTGCCTGTTAGTATACCTGCTAGCTACTTAAAGTTGTTACAAAATAAGATTTTGGGATTTATTTTGGATAATAAAAGACCGAGAGTTCAGAAATCAGTTATGATGGGGTCCAAAGTCAGAGGAGGTATGGGGGTACCAAATGTCACAAGGTATTATCAGGCGGCCCAAGTAGCCCAGGTCCTCTCTTACCATGCTATGAGGGATACTCCTTTATGGGTTCAAGTTGAGGAATCAGAGTCTTTTCCTCTGCCAATAGGGGGTTTGTTGTGGGTAGTCCCAAAAGCGAGAAAACATATTCAGAACCCAATTTTACTACATTCATTGAGGATTTGGGATGCACTTAAGTATTCAGGGGGTTTAGCCTCTACATACTTACCTTTGCTCCCATTGTGGGATAACCCTATGTTTACACCTGCGGTAATGGATCCGGCAAGATTTAACAACTGGAAGAGAGCAGGGATCATGAGATTGGAGGATTGTTTTCAGGGTTCAGATATTATGACTTTTACTCAATTTAGGGATAAATTTCAGTTACAGGAGAAAGATTTTTTCGGATATTTGCAGGTCAAGCACTTTGTGCATTCGGTTGTGCGGGGCTCTAATTTGACTGGTGGGGAGCTTCAATTCTCTTTTTATGAGAAACGTTGCAAGACTGACCCTAGAGGCAAAGGAGCTATTTCTGAAATTTATGAGCATTTAATTAAAAGCGATAGTGGAGCAGAATTAGGCTACAGGCATAAATGGGAAATGGATCTTGGAGAAAAAAGAGATTTACAGGAATGGCAAGGGATGTGGAAAGCTGCTTTTGGAACAGCGGCCTCCACAGCTTCTATAGAGGCAAATCTTAAAGTCCAGCTGAGGTGGTACTTAGTCCCTAAGCAGGTAGGTCATTTTTTGGGAACTGGCCAGGGGTCCTGTTTCCGTGGATGTCGGGTAGAGGGGTCCTTTTATCATATTTGGTGGGACTGTAAGGTGGCTAGGAGTTTCTGGGTTAAAATTTTTGCAGTAGTTAGCACGGTGGCGGGCAAGTATATTACTTTAAATCCATGGTCTGCTCTTCTTAATAGCCCGGTCGAGGGCACTTCTAAACTGCAGAGATCTTTAATCTATCACATATTTACTGCGGCTAAAATGGTGATCTCCAGATCCTGGAAATCAGAGACTTTACATTTTCGAGAATTTCAGATTAGGGTGGGTCAAATTATGGCGATGGAGAAATTATCTGCGCTACGTGCACGGGGCCTGGAGAGATTTCGAGAAGTGTGGACCCCTTGGCTTCAGGAGTATATGCCAGCAGATTTTGATAGGACTCTATTGATGGTTTAAACCCTTTTTTTTTTTTTTCTCCTCCCTTTCCCTCTTCCCTAAGATTTATTATTCGAGCAATTGGTGTTAACGTTCTTCTAAGTAACAAAGATGTGCGATTCACGCCTCGTATTGTATTTGGGGCCTATAGTTTTTATATGTTCCTTTTGCTTCTTTATCTTGCTGGGGGTGAGTGTTCGTGCGCCGAATATAATGCTGTGTATCTATGTTTCGAGATATTATTGTGGACATCCTGTTTTATTCCTGCTGTCTATGTGTGAACGCTACGAGCGCTCCCTCTGTATTTATCTTTGCTGAAAGATTTAATAAAAAATTCAATGTGAAAAAAAAACACTGGAGTTGGCTGCAGGAGGCCAAAAATTGGATGAATCACACCATGGAGTTGCAAGCAGCAGCAGCAGGAGCCCAAACATTGCTTGAAAGAGACACTGAAGTTGGCTGCAGGAGCCCAACAATTGGATGAATCACACCCTGGAGTTGCAAGCAGCAGCAGAAGCAGGAGCCCAAACATAGCTTGAAAGAGACACTGGAGTTGGCTGCAGGAGCCCAAAAATTGGATAAATCACACCCTGGAATTGCAAGCAGCAGCAGGAGCCCAAACATTACTTTAAAGAGACACTGGAGTTGGCAGCAGGAGCCCAACAATTGGATGAATCACACCCTGAAGTTGCAAGCAGCAGCAGCAGGAGCCCAAACATAGCTTGAAAGAGACACTGGAGTTGGCTGCAGGAGCCCAAAAATTGGATAAATCAAACCCTGGAGTTGCAAGCAGCAGGAGCCCAAACATTGCTTTAAAGAGACACTGGAGTTGGCTGCAGGAGCCCAAAAATTGGATGAACCACACCCTGGAGTTGCAAGCAGCAGCAGCAGGAGCCCAAACATAGCTTGAAAGAGACACTGGAGTTGGCTGCAGGAGGCCAAAAATTGGATGAATCACACCCTGGAGTTGCAAGCAGCAGCAGCACTAGCAGGAGCCCAAACATTGCGTGAAAGAGACACTGGATTTGGCTGCAGGAGCCCAAAAATTGAATGAATCACACCCTGGAGTTGCAAGCAGCAGTAGGAGCCCAAACATTGCGTGAAAGAGACACTGAAATTGGCTGCAGGAGCCCAAAAATTGGATGAATCCCACCCTGGAGTTGCAAGCAGCAGCAGGAGCCCAAACATTGCGTGAAAGTGACACTGGAGTTGGCTGCAGAAGCCCAAAAATTGGATGAATCACACCCTGGAGTTGCAAGCAGCAGCAGGAGCCCAAACATTGCTTGAAAGAGACACTGGAGTTGGGGTCAGGAGCCCAAAAATTGGATGAATCACACCCTGGAGTTGCAAGCAGCAGCAGCAGGAGCCCAAACATAGCTTGAAATAGACACTGGAGTTGGCTGCAGGAGGCCAAAAATTGGATAAATCACATCCTGGAGTTGCAAGCAGCAGCAGGAGCCCAAACATTACTTTAAAGAGACACTGGAGTTGGCTGCAGGAGGCCAAAAATTGGATGAATCACACCATGGAGTTGCAAGCAGCAGCAGGAGCACAAACATTGCTTTAAAGAGACACTGGAGTTGGCTGCAGGGGCCAAAAATTGGATGAATCACACCCTGGAGTTGCAAGCAGAAGCAACAGCAGGAGCCCAAACATTGCTTGAAAGAGACACTGAAGTTGGCTGCAGGAGCCCAACAATTGGATGAATCACACCCTGGAGTTGCAAGCAGCAGCAGCAGCAGGAGCCCAAACATAGCTTGAAAGAGACACTGGAGTTGGCTGCAGGAGCCCAAAAATTGGATAAATCACACCCTGGAATTGCAAGCAGCAGCAGGAGCCCAAACATTACTTTAAAGAGACACTGGAGTTGGCAGCAGGAGCCATACAATTGGATGAATCACACCCTGAAGTTGCAAGCAGCAGCAGCAGGAGCCCAAACATAGCTTGAAAGAGACACTGGAGTTGGCTGCAGGAGCCCAAAAATTGGATAAATCACACCCTGGAGTTGCAAGCAGCAGGAGCCCAAACATTGCTTTAAAGAGACACTGGAGTTGGCTGCAGGAGCCCAAAAATTGGATGAACCACACCCTGGAGTTGCAAGCAGCAGCACCAGGAGCCCAAACATAGCTTGAAAGAGACACTGGAGTTGGCTGCAGGAGGCCAAAAATTGGATGAATCACACCCTGGAGTTGCAAGCAGCAGCAGCACTAGCAGGAGCCCAAACATTGCGTGAAAGAGACACTGGATTTGGCTGCAGGAGCCCAAAAATTGAATGAATCACACCCTGGAGTTGCAAGCAGCAGTAGGAGCCCAAACATTGCGTGAAAGAGACACTGGAGTTGGCTGCAGGAGCCCAAAAATTGGATGAATCCCACCCTGGAGTTGCAAGCAGCAGCAGGAGCCCAAACATTGCGTGAAAGTGACACTGGAGTTGGCTGCAGAAGCCCAAAAATTGGATGAATCACACCCTGGAGTTGCAAGCAGCAGCAGGAGCCCAAACATAGCTTGAAAGAGACACTGGAGTTGGCTGCAGGAGCCCAAAAAATGGATGAATCACACCCTGGAGTTGCAAGCAGCAGCAGCAGGAGCCCAAACATAGCTTGAAATAGACACTGGAGTTGGCTGCAGGAAGCCAAAAATTGGATAAATCACATCCTGGAGTTGCAAGCAGCAGCAGGAGCCCAAACATTACTTTAAAGAGACACTGGAGTTGGCTGCAGGAGGCCAAAAATTGGATTAATCACACCATGGAGTTGCAAGCAGCAGCAGGAGCACAAACATTGCTTTAAAGAGACACTGTAGTTGGATGCAGGGGCCTAAAATTGGATGAATCACACCCTGGAGTTGCAAGCAGCAGCAGCAGCAGCAGCAGGAGCCCAAACATTGCTTGAAAGAGACACTGGAGTTGGCTGCAGGAGCCCAACAATTGGATGAATCACACCCTGGAGTTGCAAGCAGCAGCAGCAGGAGCCCAAACATAGCTTGAAAGAGACACTGGAGTTGGCTGCAGGAGCCCAAAATTTGGATAAATCACACCCTGGAGTTGCAAGCAGCAGCAGCAGGAGCCCAGACATAGCTTGAAATAGACACTGGAGTTGGCTGCAGGAGGCCAAAAATTGGATAAATCACATCCTGGAGTTGCAAGCAGCAGCAGGAGCCCAAACATTACTTTAAAGAGACACTGGAGTTGGCTGCAGGAGGCCAAAAATTGGATGAATCACACCATGGAGTTGCAAGCAGCAGCAGCAGCAGGAGCCCAAACATTGCTTGAAAGAGACACTGAAGTTGGCTGCAGGAGCCCAACAATTGGATGAATCACACCCTGGAGTTGCAAGCAGCAGCAGCTGCAGGAGCCCAAACATAGCTTGAAAGAGACACTGGAGTTGGCTGCAGGAGCCCAAAAATTGGATAAATCACACCCTGGAATTGCAAGCAGCAGCAGGAGCCCAAACATTACTTTAAAGAGACACTGGAGTTGGCAGCAGGAGCCCAACAATTGGATGAATCACACCCTGAAGTTGCAAGCAGCAGCAGCAGGAGCCCAAACATAGCTTGAAAGAGACACTGGAGTTGGCTGCAGGAGCCCAAAAATTGGATAAATCACACCCTGGAGTTGCAAGCAGCAGGAGCCCAAACATTGCTTTAAAGAGACACTGGAGTTGGCTGCAGGAGCCCAAAAATTGGATGAACCACACCCTGGAGTTGCAAGCAGCAGCAGCAGGAGCCCAAACATAGCTTGAAAGAGACACTGGAGTTGGCTGCAGGAGGCCAAAAATTGGATGAATCACACCCTGGAGTTGCAAGCAGCAGCAGCACTAGCAGGAGCCCAAACATTGCGTGAAAGAGACACTGGATTTGGCTGCAGGAGCCCAAAAATTGAATGAATCACACCCTGGAGTTGCAAGCAGCAGTAGGAGCCCAAACATTGCGTGAAAGAGACACTGAAATTGGCTGCAGGAGCCCAAAAATTGGATGAATCCCACCCTGGAGTTGCAAGCAGCAGCAGGAGCCCAAACATTGCGTGAAAGAGACACTGGAGTTGGCTGCAGAAGCCCAAAAATTGGATGAATCACACCCTGGAGTTGCAAGCAGCAGCAGGAGCCCAAACATTGCTTGAAAGAGACACTGGAGTTGGCTGCAGGAGCCCAAAAATTGGATGAATCACACCCTGGAGTTGCAAGCAGCAGCAGCAGGAGCCCAAACATAGCTTGAAATAGACACTGGAGTTGGCTGCAGGAGGCCAAAAATTGGATAAATCACATCCTGGAGTTGCAAGCAGCAGCAGGAGCCCAAACATTACTTTAAAGAGACACTGGAGTTGGCTGCAGGAGGCCAAAAATTGGATGAATCACACCATGGAGTTGCAAGCAGCAGCAGGAGCACAAACATTGCTTTAAAGAGACACTGGAGTTGGCTGCAGGGGCCAAAAATTGGATGAATCACACCCTGGAGTTGCAAGCAGCAGCAGCAGCAGGAGCCCAAACATTGCTTGAAAGAGACACTGGAGTTGGCTGCAGGAGCCCAACAATTGGATGAATCACACCCTGGAGTTGCAAGCAGCAGCAGCAGGAGCCCAAACATAGCTTGAAAGAGACACTGGAGTTGGCTGCAGGAGACCAAAAATTGGATAAATCACACCCTGGAATTGCAAGCAGCAGCAGCAGGAGCCCAAACATAGCTTGAAATAGACACTGGAGTTGGCTGCAGGAGGCCAAAAATTGGATAAATCACATCCTGGAGTTGCAAGCAGCAGCAGGAGCCCAAACATTACTTTAAAGAGACACTGGAGTTGGCTGCAGGAGGCCAAAAATTGGATGAATCACGCCCTGGAGTTGCAAGCAGCAGCAGCAGCAGGAGCCAAAATATTGCTTGAAAGAGACACTGAAGTTGGCTGCAGGAGCCCAACAATTGGATGAATCACACCCTGGAGTTGCAAGCAGCAGCAGCAGCAGCAGCAGGAGCCCAAACATAGCTTGAAAGAGACACTGGAGTTGGCTGCAGGAGCCCAAAAATTGGATAAATCACACCCTGGAATTGCAAGCAGCAGCAGGAGCCCAAACATTACTTTAAAGAGACACTGGAGTTGGCAGCAGGAGCCCAACAATTGGATGAATCACGCCCTGAAGTTGCAAGCAGCAGCAGCAGGAGCCCAAACATAGCTTGAAAGAGACACTGGAGTTGGCTGCAGGAGCCCAAAAATTGGATAAATCACACCCTGGAATTGCAAGCAGCAGCAGGAGCCCAAACATTACTTTAAAGAGACACTGGAGTTGGCAGCAGGAGCCCAACAATTGGATGAATCACGCCCTGAAGTTGCAAGCAGCAGCAGCAGGAGCCCAAACATAGCTTGAAAGAGACACTGGAGTTGGCTGCAGGAGGCCAAAAATTGGATGAATCACACCCTGGAGTTGCAAGCAGCAGCAGGAGCACAAACATTGCTTTAAAGAGACACTGGAGTTGGCTGCAGGGGCCAAAAATTGGATGAATCACACCCTGGAGTTGCAAGCAGAAGCAGCAGCAGGAGCCCAAACATTGCTTGAAAGAGACACTGGAGTTGGCTGCAGGGGCCCAACAATTGGATGAATCACACCTTGGAGTGGCAAGCAGCAGCAGCAGCAGCAGGAGCCGAAACATAGCTTGAAAGAGACACTGGAGTTGGCTGCAGGAGCCCAAAAATTGGATAAATCACACCCTGGAATTGCAAGCAGCAGCAGGAGCCCAAACATTACTTTAAAGAGACACTGGAGTTGGCAGCAGGAGCCCAACAATTGGATGAATTACACCCTGAAGTTGCAAGCAGCAGCAGCAGGAGCCCAAACATAGCTTGAAAGAGACACTGGAGTTGGCTGCAGGGGCCAAACATTGGATGAATCACACCCTGGAGTTGCAAGCAGCAGCAGCAGGAGCCCAAACATTGCTTGAAAGAGACACTGGAGTTGACTGCAGGAGCCCAACAATTGAATGAATCACACCCTGGAGTTGCAAGCAGCAGGAGACCAAACATTGCGTGAAAGAGACACTGGAGTTGGCTGCAGGAGCCCAAAATTGGATGAATCACACCCTGGAGTTGCAAGCAGCAGCAGCAGGAGCCCAAACATTGCGTGAAAGAGACACTGGAGTTGGCTGCAGGAGCCCAAAAATTGGATGAATCACACCCTGGAGTTGCAAGCAGCAGCAGGAGCCCAAACATAGCTTGAAAGAGACACTTGAGTTGGCTGCAGGAGCCCAAAAATTGGATGAATCACACCCTGGAGTTGCAAGCAGCAGCAGCAGGAGCCCAAACATAGCTTGAAATAGACACTGGAGTTGGCTGCAGGAGGCCAAAAATTGGATAAATCACATCCTGGAGTTGCAAGCAGCAGGAGCCCAAACATTAATTTAAAGAGACACTGGAGTTGGCTGCAGGAGGCCAAAAATTGGATGAATCACACCCTGGAGTTGCAAGCAGCAGCAGGAGCACAAACATTGCTTTAAAGAGACACTGGAGTTGGCTGCAGGGGCCAAAAATTGGATGAATCACACCCTGGAATTGCAAGCAGCAGCAGCAGGAGCCCAAACATTGCTTTAAAGAGACACTGGAGTTGGCTGCAGGGGCCAAAAATTGGATGAATCACACCCTGGAGTTGCAAGCAGCAGCAGGAGCCCAAACATAGCTTGAAAGAGACACTGGAGTTGGCTGCAGGAGCCCAACAATTGGATGAATCACACCCTGAAGTTGCAAGCAGCAGCAGCAGCAGGAGCCCAAACATAGCTTGAAAGAGACACTGGAGTTGGCTGCAGGAGCCCAAAAATTGGATAAATCACACCCTGGAGTTGCAAGCAGCAGCAGGAGCCCAAACATTACTTTAAAGAGACACTGGAGTTGGCAGCAGGAGCCCAACAATTGGATGAATCACACCCTGAAGTTGCAAGCAGCAGCAGCAGGAGCCCAAACATAGCTTGAAAGAGACACTGGAGTTGGCTGCAGGAGCCCAAAAATTGGATAAATCACACCCTGGAGTTGCAAGCAGCAGGAGCCCAAACATTGCTTTAAAGAGACACTGGAGTTGGCTGCAGGAGCCCAAAAATTGGATGAACCACACCCTGGAGTTGCAAGCAGCAGCAGCAGGAGCCCAAACATAGCTTGAAAGAGACACTGGAGTTGGCTGCAGGAGGCCAAAAATTGGATGAATCACACCCTGGAGTTGCAAGCAGCAGCAGCACTAGCAGGAGCCCAAACATTGCGTGAAAGAGACACTGGATTTGGCTGCAGGAGCCCAAAAATTGAATGAATCACACCCTGGAGTTGCAAGCAGCAGTAGGAGCCCAAACATTGCGTGAAAGAGACACTGAAATTGGCTGCAGGAGCCCAAAAATTGGATGAATCCCACCCTGGAGTTGCAAGCAGCAGCAGGAGCCCAAACATTGCGTGAAAGAGACACTGGAGTTGGCTGCAGAAGCCCAAAAATTGGATGAATCACACCCTGGAGTTGCAAGCAGCAGCAGGAGCCCAAACATTGCTTGAAAGAGACACTGGAGTTGGCTGCAGGAGCCCAAAAATTGGATGAATCACACCCTGGAGTTGCAAGCAGCAGCAGCAGGAGCCCAAACATAGCTTGAAATAGACACTGGAGTTGGCTGCAGGAGGCCAAAAATTGGATAAATCACATCCTGGAGTTGCAAGCAGCAGCAGGAGCCCAAACATTACTTTAAAGAGACACTGGAGTTGGCTGCAGGAGGCCAAAAATTGGATGAATCACACCATGGAGTTGCAAGCAGCAGCAGGAGCACAAACATTGCTTTAAAGAGACACTGGAGTTGGCTGCAGGGGCCAAAAATTGGATGAATCACACCCTGGAGTTGCAAGCAGCAGCAGCAGCAGGAGCCCAAACATTGCTTGAAAGAGACACTGGAGTTGGCTGCAGGAGCCCAACAATTGGATGAATCACACCCTGGAGTTGCAAGCAGCAGCAGCAGGAGCCCAAACATAGCTTGAAAGAGACACTGGAGTTGGCTGCAGGAGACCAAAAATTGGATAAATCACACCCTGGAATTGCAAGCAGCAGCAGCAGGAGCCCAAACATAGCTTGAAATAGACACTGGAGTTGGCTGCAGGAGGCCAAAAATTGGATAAATCACATCCTGGAGTTGCAAGCAGCAGCAGGAGCCCAAACATTACTTTAAAGAGACACTGGAGTTGGCTGCAGGAGGCCAAAAATTGGATGAATCACGCCCTGGAGTTGCAAGCAGCAGCAGCAGCAGGAGCCAAAATATTGCTTGAAAGAGACACTGAAGTTGGCTGCAGGAGCCCAACAATTGGATGAATCACACCCTGGAGTTGCAAGCAGCAGCAGCAGCAGCAGCAGGAGCCCAAACATAGCTTGAAAGAGACACTGGAGTTGGCTGCAGGAGCCCAAAAATTGGATAAATCACACCCTGGAATTGCAAGCAGCAGCAGGAGCCCAAACATTACTTTAAAGAGACACTGGAGTTGGCAGCAGGAGCCCAACAATTGGATGAATCACGCCCTGAAGTTGCAAGCAGCAGCAGCAGGAGCCCAAA